>CP032580.1:34272154-35522154 GCA_008044935.1 Gossypium turneri
CTATGAAATTTTAAATTGGAGGTCCTTAAATTTTAATTAGACCGTTGGTTATGTTATGGACAAAAATGGACATGAAATAGGTGAAATAGGATATTTTTAAGTTAAGGGCATTTTGGTAATTTGGTAATTAAAACAAATTAAAAAGACAAAATAAGGCCAAAATCATCATCTTCTCCATGGGGGGCTGGCCGAATGTGATATGTACTCCATGGCTAGGGTTTGTTCATCTTCCAAGCTTCATGGTAAGTCTGTTCTGGCCCCGTTTTTCTTGCTCTTTATATTTTTAAAATCCCGGTAACTTGCTTAAGCTAATTCTACTATTAATTCAAGCTAGAATTTATGTTTGAAAATTTACCCATAAATGAAAAGTGTGAATTTTGATGTTTCATGATAGAATACGAAGCTTAGAATTATGTTAAACGATTTTGGCTAAGCAATTTTGCAGTAAAAAAAACGAGTGAAAGGCATAATTGGTAAAAATTATTATTGTTCATAAGTGCACTTTAGAGCAAGAATTTGATGTTGCTATAGAAAGGAAAAATGTTCAGCATGTAATAAAACATAAGAAAAAGGAATAAAATTTGATTTTCGAGCCTAGGGGCAAAATCATAATTTTGTGAAACTTTAGGGGTAAAAATGTAATTTTGCCAAAATGTGATTTTTGGACTGGATTGAATAATGTGAGTGTTAAATATGTTAAATGTGTTATTATAAGTCAAGAAAGACAAGGAATTGACTTTGATTGGTGAAAAAAAAAATGAGAAAAAGTGAGAAATTTCTCAATTGAGCATTCAGAATAAAAAGGGATACGAATGAAGTGACAGAAATGATCACATGTGTGGCATGGACTGTGTGTAGGCCACTATGTGAAAGTGAAAGTTATGGTCACTTGTGTAGTACTATGTGCAGGCTACTACGTGTACCAGAATGATAGGTCGCATGTGTAGTACTATGTGCAGGCTACTATCGTACAAGATAGTTTCGATCACGTGTGTAGTGCTATGTGCAGGCTACTACGTGTATCGGATAGTGATGGTCACATGTGTAGTACTATGTGCAGGCTACTATGTGAACCGGTATCATTAATTATAAGGTGGTTGCTACGTGCTGATCCCACCGGATATCATTGATTACAAAGGGTGGTTGCTGTGCGCTGAATCCACTGTGTATCTATTATTATTCCGAAGTGTTCATCGAAAAAATTGACTAAGTGAAATTATATGAGATTATGTAACGATTGAGTGTGATTGAATGATAAATATATGTGCGGAATTGAATTGAATAATGATTGAAAGTGAAAAAGTGAAATTATGAAAAAGTAAAATTTGAAACAGAACAAATTTGGATAGTGACAGTTATGTTAGTTTCAAAAATCACCAAAAATGGTGGAAATTGAATTAGAGTGTGAATGAGATATGAAATGAAATCTTAATGAGTCTATTTTTACATAAAAGAAATAGAGCAAGAAAAATAGTTATATATTTTGAGATATTTGAATTTTAGTGAGGTAGAGTCGGATTGATTTCGAAATCCCCTATTCTGAATTTGGAAAATCACTAAAAATTTTATAAAAATAATTATGAGTTATAATTTATATGATTAGAATCCTTAATGAGTCTATTTTTAAAAGAAACAAACATAAATATCATCTAAATTCTGTACAATAAGATAATTCATTTTTAGTGAAGAGAGGTCAGAGATGTTGAGAAGTGAAACAGGGGTGACTTTAGTGAATAAACTGTACTAATTGGCCAAGCCAAAAATTATAAAAATTTTATGGTAAGAAGATATGTGAGTATAGTTCTGGGGAAAATTAATGAAACTTAATTTGGAGCTCTATAGCTCCAGATCAAAATAATTTAGTAACTGTAACTCGACTAGACAACTTTAAATTTAAATATAAGTGAATAGTGAAATTATGTATAATGCTATTTAAGCATGTTATATACATAAAGGATGTGGGATGGAGAGGAGGAAGAGGACAATAAAATATATGAATGAATTGTGTATAAATGGTCATATTCCCGATTATATTCGGTAAATGTTAAATTGAATGGTAAATACATATTGGTACTGAAGGAACTATTGCGGTATTGAAAAGCAATTGATCAAATGTTTAAGAAATTTAGTATGGATGATTATATCATTGAGGTTGCATTAATTAATTTGATTTATGTGATGGAAATGTCAAGAACAATTGTCTTTGATATGTGATGATTATGTAATACCATGAGAATTTGTTTATTTGTGTGGTTTAAAATGTATCTATATTTTGTTATATAACTTATTTTATAATCTATTTGAAAAATGATAAAAATTAATTCGGTTACTATGTGAGGTGAATTATGATTTGTGAAGCATGTCTATAGTCGGCAATAATAGATAAAATATATTTATGTCATGGGTGAATGGTTAAACACTTGGTTTAGTATAAAGTGTATATTTAGTAAGGTTTGTTGGAAAAGAAATAACATATTTTGGTTTATATCGAATAAAGAAAATTTATACTACCTTTGTGGCTAATTTTGATAGCTGTATCGGAGATGAACGGATGATGCATAAATGTGACAATTAGCTTACAAGATAGTGAGCAATTGATATATTACAATAGTTAAAAAGGAAAATTTGACGATATGAGAATATGTAATGATACGAATCAATTCAGGTACTTAGGATGAATTCAACAAGTAAGTGAAAATTTATAAATTCATACGACGAGGAAGTGAAAGATTGTGAGTATATTTAGCCACGTAAACTCTAATTAACGACTCAAGAATAACAATTTGAAAGTTTTAATTTAGATGAAATTTTACAACTCAGTTTACTACGGTTAAAAGTGTATATGTTCTGGTAATACCTCGTACCTTATTCCGGCATTGAATACGGGTAAGGGGTGTTACATAGAATTACATCGGATACTTAGGAAAACTCACATAAAGTGTGCCTTTACATAACCGTAAGCTTTCCTTTACATCATTGCTCACACGAGCTATGAAATGGGCCTGTTCACACGAGCTATGGGTCAGAATGTTAGCTGTGGCATATCCGCAACAAATGCAAGGCCTCAACCATCGGTAGGACATTCAAGACCAGCACCCAAAACATGAAATCTCTAATGACATGTCATTTGTATCCTAGGAATTCCTAAGGTTCAACCAGGACTTGATATCCGTCAATTCATCATAGCATTGATATGTTGATATATCGATCCATTTACATCAAACAACATTATAAACATTCAATTTAAACAACATTTAAGTGATTACAATTCATACAAACTTACCTCGACTATTAGGGACGTGAAGGTAAATTGAGTTAATCCGAAGCTTTTGCTTTGCCTCGATCTAGGCCCGTATGTGGTTTATCTTGATCTAAATATATAATTTCAATCCATTTAATACTTATAGTATTCAAATTATTCCACATTTCATATTTATACAAAATTACTATTTTGCCACTAACATTTTAACTTTTCACAGTTTAGTCCTTAAGCTCATAAATTAAAATCTAAGCATTTTAATCCCTTTTATCGGCTAACCAAATTCTTTATGGACTTAAACCAACCCAATCATCATTTCATAAATTTAACTTGAATTTTTACCATTTTTACAAATCAATCCTTAAATGCAAATTTCATCAAAAAACACTTTACAAAAATTTTTTATTTATAAAAAAAGATTCATAATCTAGCATTTAACATCAAGAACTGTTCAAAAACATTCATGGCATAACCCTCAACCATTAAATTTTTTTTACAAATTGACCTCTGGGCTAGCTAGATTAAGTTAAAACAATCACAAAAACATAAAAATCACTAAAAACTAACCTAAAATATGACCACATGCAAGAACATTGCTAGCCGAATCTTCAAAGCACCAAAAATTGTGTTTTTATTCAATATTTCAGTGTAGGAGCACCATTTAAAAGATGATACCATCTTTTCTTTATTTTAGTTTACTTTTATTTATTAAATTACTAATTTAACCTTTGTTATTAACATAATAATTCACTTAAATTATGTCGATATTTGTCCACTAACCTTAAAAATGGTACAATTACCATTTACTTTCATATTTCATATCCATTTGACCCTTTTAACTAATAGAACTCCACTTTTACTCTTTTTATGATTTAGTCCTTTTCACTTAATTAACCATGCAAACATCAAAATTTCTTAACAAAATTTTAATACGACCTTACTAATATCCCATAGAAATTAAAAAAATAATAAAATAAAAATTCATTTATCGGATTTGTTGTCCCAAAACCACTGTTATGATTTTACTAAAAACGAGATGCTACAATAAAGCCCAATTCGGCAATGGCATCTGAGCAGTCCAAGATTCACTTTTGGTATATTTATTCAAAAATCAGCCCTTAACAATTACCCTTGAAACTGTCCACCACCTTGCTTGATTCAAGCATGATTTCATGCATGAGTCAAGCAACCAACAACCACTCCCTTCCACAATATATGGTCGGCCAAGCATGAGAGCATATCATGGGATTCAAAATGCTATTTTTAGCAAACCTACTAGCCATCCCTCTAGTATAAATAGACCCTTTTATTCTACTATTCAATCATCCCTCAATCATTCTTCATTTCATCCTTTAACACACATTCATCCATCCTCTCATTTCTCTCTAACTTTTATTCTTTTCCACCCATCTTATTCCCTATTTAGCTCAATAATTCCTAGAGAAAAAAACTTTCTCTTGGCCGATGACCTTGAGGAGCAGCTTGTAGAGGAGTAACTGTGAGAATTGGAGGAAGCCTCTACGATTATTGACCACACTATCAAAGAGTTTTTTCTTCATTTTTTGTCTTCCTTAATTATCCATTATGTTTGCAAATTGCTTCGTGTTTTTTTCATCAAAAATGGTAGCTTAATTCTGTTTAGCAAAGATGGTTGCATTAATTTAATAAAGTTCATTTAGGTTGTGCTTATGATGTTTTGTGTCTCAATCATTCATGTTTTCAATTAAACTCAAGTATGTATTTCATTCATATGTGATTGAATGCATTAGAATTAGTTTAGCGATCCTAACTAGATGATGACTAGTTGACGCAATAACTGAAAAGTGCATGCTTAATTTATATCTGACCCAGAATAAATTAAGGTTCATAATAACTTGACTGAGTTCTATTAACTTGCATAGCTTTTAAGTTTATGTGATTAAATTGTTTCAAGCTGACCCAGTCCCTGTTACTTCACATGAATTCTAAGAAACCCTTAGTTAAATATGATTAGTAATATGCATGTTTTTCTAAGGAAAAGATTCTGAAAGGACTTAATATTGGTTTCAAGCTTATGAAAGATCGAATAGCCATGGAATATATTTCTGGAACATTATTAACATGATGAGAATGAACTAAGTTAATTGATGTGATTGTCCTAGCCTATTGATGTTATTGTTGTTGAAATCTTGTGTATTTTACTCCTAAATCCATCTTATCCATTTTTAACCATTCATTTCATTTGCATTCAGGTTAACATGCATTAGGGATCACTTTGCATCTAGTCATTTATTTTTTCCAACACTCAAAACTATTGTGTTTTTCTTACCAATTTGTTAATTTTAATTTTGAAATTTTTTTATTAACATATACAATGCCTGTGGAGATGATAACTCTTATACTTACTTATTACTTTATAACGACTGTGTACACTTGCACAAACCATGCATTACATACACCAACATGTCCCATTGAATGGGACATAGCTTGACATTCCCTCATCTCTCCACATGTCCTAGGGCTTCAACACCCAAAATTATAGAAAACTTATGTTGAGTACCCACAATCCTTCTGTATACCAATATATATCCAACATAGAAGCCCACAAAGGAGCTCGCACAAAAACTTATCACATAGAGCTTGCATAAGGAGCTTGCTTGAAAAGAACTTGTTCAGAGAGCTCGTACCTAAGTGCGTAAAAACATATTTTATAAAATCATATCTTAAAAACATATCTTGAAATAGAGGCTCACAAAGGAGCAAGCGTAAAACTTATATTTAAAACATAACTTTAAAAACATGACTTGAAAACTTATCTTCAAAACAAAGTGCCAAAACTTAAAATCCAAAATTTTAAAGACATGTTCCCATGTCAAGCGATTTGCAGTAGTCCCTTGCTTTACAGTATTCCACCAATGATGGGCTACACTGGTGAGTAAGGATAAAATGCATCCTAACTTCTCTTTATTAGAACATGCCATTTGCTTATGGATTTTCTCAACACCCTCAAGCTAATACTAAAGCTTGGTGGGATGAGCTCCTTGAACACAATTGAATTCCTTACCACCTAGAGCTCACAAATGCTTTAATGGAAGTCCTCGATCTGCAGGTGCGGTGTTGGCACCAACAACTCGCTGAAAATCCCCAATCATTGCTTGTTATAAGGGCTCCATGCCTTCCTCCAAGATGTTTTCCTTATGAGTTCCCTCTTGCGTAGCCGAAGTCCGATCAATTTTTGAGGGGTTGGAAGCTTCATTCATGCGGTTTGCGTTCACTCTACAGGAATAAATTCTTTCTTAGTCTAAACGTACATGAAATACTAACTTAGGCAAGACTTCAAAAACACTTAACTGGGTATCCACAACTTAACACACAGACTTGCGAACATGGTTTGCATTTAGCGGACATACATGCAAACATAGTTTGCACTTGACAAACTTACATGTGAACATTGTTCGTGAAAACACAACTTACTTTCTAGGATGGTGAGCAACGGAGGGATGATCCAAGGCGTAATCTTACAAAAGATACAATGAAACCAAAGTGAAGTTGTTCCTAGTCCTACCCCAATAAGCAAGCACACAAGCATACATAACACTTCTAGTGCACACAAATTTGGCAAACTTACCTTATCAACTTCTGGTGAACACACCTTGTCATCTTGCCAAACTCACCTGTCGAATATTCAGCCCGACGAACCTACCTCGCTAGCCTATTAACTTGTTCAAAACTTGCTTTGATAATAACCAATGTAACACCCCAAACTCAACCGAATAGGTTCGACTTGAATTTGGTGAGCTATATTAGCCACCAAAGTGACTCTTCGTTAACTCTCAACCTAACCTCCAACACTGTAACACCTTAAAATTGGGCCTACAAGTTTTGAGGGTATTTTAGGAATTTTAGCTTATATGTGCTTGAAATTTCAGAAGTTTGGGAATCGATAATGTTTTCGAAAATGGCTATTAGGAAATTAAGTCAATTTTTGAAAAATAGTTTTAAATACCTTTAATTTTAAAAATAGGACTGATTTGTAAAAAAGTCAAAATTGAGAGTTTTTATGAAGTAATTTACCCAAAATTTTAATTCAACCTAAAAACCCCCATTCTCAACTTATTTCTGATGATAGCTTTCTCCTTTTCCAAAGTGGTGTTGTCCATTGCTCTCCCTTACTCTCCTAATTGATTTTTGATTTCCAAACTACATTTCTTTGATTTCCATCATTCCAAAAGCCTAAAACCTTTATAAATCTTCAAGAAAACATCTTAAAACCTCATTAATTTCATCATCATCTTCAAGAGTGGGTTTTCCCGGATTCGCATCAAAGCTCATTTTTCTTGCATTCAAAGTAACCATTGGTCTTTCTAATAGTTTTAAATGTTATCTAGTTCTTTAAATCAAATTATTAGCCATTAAAATGCATGTTTCAAATAAAACCCAAAAATTTGGTTTTTAATGGTAAATTTTGGGATTGTGGATTAAAATATGGTTTCAAAGTGTTTTCTAACTTGTTTTAACATGATTAGAAGGTTTTTAAAGCTACATTGAAGATTTGTTAAGAATTTCTCAAGTTTTAATAAATTTTCATCATAATGGCCAAAACTTATCGAAAAATGTCGATACCTTAGAGCATGTAGTTTTGTGTAGTTTAAACATTAGGAATTAGTCGTAGATGACTATCTAGATGAACAAAATTCATTTCGTGTCAAAAGATTAAGTGTAGGTTGAGATATTCGAGTTTTAAAGTTTCGAATTTTAAAGGTTTCAATTAATAAGTGAACGTTGCTTACGCTATTGTTTTTTATTGTTTAAGGTGAGATGATGACTGATTGGTGATAGTATGTTTGTTTGGTTTGTCTTGTTGAAGTGTCAGAGTTAATAGGACCTTCAACGAGTAGAGGCAGAGGCACGGAAAAGCTTGTTTGAGCTTTGGCTTTCGACAAAAGCATATTTTGGTGAGTGCTTGGAATAGCTGCTTGTAGATGATTCATTGTGTAATTGGGAATTTAGAGGTAGCCTAAACTTCTACTCTAAAATTTGAGAGTAAGTGTTCTCACACCCATGATTAAATTTGATATTTATGAGCTTGTGCAATTGTAAAATATGAACATATATGAGATGCTATGATATGTGCCATAAGCTTGTGATGACTATTGTGAAAGAGAATATATGGGTATGTTATTCATGTCATGTGATAGTAAGTATGTGGGTATGTTTTCATACCATGTGACAATGATTATAATGTGCTAATAATGTGAATATGCAGTGAATATGTGCAAAAAATTGGTAAGTAAATATAAGATAATAATGAGGATATTTTGGCTTTCTGATATTATGAGACCGTTGGATATAGTTGCATGCCATAGGATTGTGAGTACTCACCATTGTGATGTGATTTTGGGGCGTTAAGGCCTAAGGAAAATTTTCAGAAAGATAAGGGAATGTGAGCTAAGCTCTATTCACCGGGATATGTGTGTTTGATGTGTTGGAGAGTCTTATCTATATGCTTCACTTATGGGACATGATCGACTCCATGAGTCATTTTGGCGTGTTGGAGATCCGTGTATTTGATAAGTGGTGATGAGTCCACTTTATGTTTCATAACTTCAAGAGCCAAACTATCTTATAATAAGGCTGAATGTGATTGAATAGGGTTTATATGTGCTATGATATATGCGTAAATAATGACGTGGTTAAAGTGATAAATGTGTAATGGTATAAATGGAAGATGATTAGATGTGTGAAATATGATACTATTGTTAAAAATGTTATGATTATGTTACATGTTTGCTTATTCGATACATGGTGACTTGTTTGCGTAATGGTTGTTCTGAGCATTCAATGAGGTTGTTAAGTTCACCCACTCATTTTTAACCATTGCAAATATGTAGTGCCGGTGTGAGTGGTATGGTCTCGAGGGGTGATCCAAGCCAGAGCTTTAGTTGCTAATAGTAGGTGTTCTTTTAATTAATTGTGTTTTTCAGAATAAAAGGCAATGTGGTGGACTTTATGTTGGTTTTGCTATGATTTTTGGTTGTTTGCATGCCTATTATGCTTGGTAAATTGTGGACTTCAAATATGGAGTTTGGGACTGCTATTTGAGACATTTTGGTGTTTATTTTATGAGACAATTGATGCATGATGTTTAAAACCTATTTGGAATGAACTATGTAATGATGAATGTTATGATTTTAGGGTATGGAACAGAGGTATCGATATTCGGGTTTTAAAAATGATACCTCTGTGATTTTTGAAAGTGTGGGATACGATTTTGTAAATTGGTATCGATATTTTATCACGAGTATCGATACCCGGGGTAAAATCATTGATACTTTTCCAATGGTACCAATATTTTTCAAAAGTTAGGTTTTTAAGTTGAGAAATAGTAAGCTAATTTGGTATCGATTTTCCAAGGGGTATCGATACCACTTGAGAGAATTATCAATACCACTCTTCCAATATCGATAAATACGTAACAATTTTTGAAAAATTTGTTAAATGGTCCTAATGCATGATTAGTACTTATTTTATAATTAATTAATGAATGTTTAACATAATTCAACCTCCTAAGAGCATGTAAGACTTTCGTTTCATGTGAGTGCTATTATATTAAAGAAAAGATGCATGCGTAATGATTTGACGGTTTGTGATGAATACGAAGTGAGACGATGGCGTAGCGTCCTAGTATTCAGTCTCGACGACCGGGCAAGGTATAGGTGTTACAAGTCTTAAAGCATGATTTTGTTTCATTATAAGCTCGTTTGATGTATGTTTAGCATGATTCATGTTGCATAGGGTATTATTGACTTGGAATCTCTATAATTTTTCAAATTTGACGATGTATACATGTTAATAAGAAACATCAAATTTTATTTAGGCTGAGAAGATATTATTAGAAAAGTTTTACTTAAGGTTCGCAGAATCAATATAAACTTAAACTTGTAAAAAACTTGTTCCATTAATTGAATTAAATTGTAATAAGTCTAAATCCATATAAATAAAACACCACCGCCTATTTTCCCAAGTTTCTCGATATCTGTTCAGGTATAACCCTCGCTAAGTCATCTATCTCGCCACTACCGTTTGCGACCAACTTATCAACAAAGTAAGAGAAGAGTAGGTTAGTTCATTGAGAACTTAGTGAATAATCAAGAATCAGCAGAGTATGCTAAAAACACAGAGTTTAAAACAGAAAGCGGACTTAGTCTGAAAATCGTGTCAGGTGATGTGTTCACGATGAAGGTGCGTGACCCAGTTTGTAGATCCTACTTGTCAGATAACATATAAGTTTGGAAACAGTTTCATGTATACTTATTGAAAATCATACTTAAAAACTTAGCTTGTACTTGTTTGAACATAGATCTAAAAATAGCATGAAACATGCTCACACCCTTGTCTTATCAGAATGGATAAGGAACATAAGACATGTTCATGCCCACACTTATCTTATAAGAATCTATTGCATATGTGCATCTCCTTATAACGCCTCAGAATGAATCAAAGATTCCTTAACATGTCTCATAAGTGCAGCGCGAAGTAATCACTCTCATGTACATCAACATGTCCCATTGAATGGAACATAGCTTGACATTCCTTTATCTCTCCACATGTCCTAGGGCCTTAAAGCCCAAAATTACAGAAAACTTATGGTGAGAACCCACAATCCTTCGGTATACCAATATATATCCAACATAGAAGCCCATAAAAGAGCTCGCACAAAAACTTATCACATAGAGCTCACATAAGGAGCTTGCTTGAAAAGTAGTTGTTCAGAGAGCTCGCACCTAAGTGCGTAAAAACACATTTTATAAAATCGTATCATAAAAACATATCTTAAAATAGAGGCTTGCATAGGAGCACACATAAAACTTATCTTTGAAACATAAATTTAAAAACATGACTTAAACACTTATCTTCAAAACATACTGTTAGAACTTAAAAACAAAGTTTTTAAAGACATGTTCCCATGTCAAGTGGTTCGCAGCAGTCCCTTGCTTCACAGTATTCCACCATTAATGGGCTACATTGGTGAGTAAGGATACAGTGCATCCTAACTTCTCTTCATCAGAACATGCCATTTGCTCAAGGATATTCTCAATACCCTCAAGCCACTACTAGAGCTTGGAGGGATGAGCTCCTCAAACACAATTAAATTCCCTACCACCTAGAGCTCGAAGATGCTTTAGTTGTAGTCCCTGGTTTGTAGGTGCGGTGTTGGCACTAGTAACTCGCTGAAAATCACCAACCATTGCTTGTAGTAAAGACTCCATACCTTCTTCTGAGATGTTTTGTAACAACCCATTTTCAGTGAAATCGAAACAATGGTTTCGGGACCACAAATCCAACATGGAAATATTTATTTTATTATTATTTTAATGTCTACAGAATATTAGTAAGGTTGTAAAAGAATGTCGTTAATAAATTTTGACGTTTGAAATTTTAATAAGTTATTAAGGTTAAATTTGTAATTAAGTAAATCAAGTAAATGTTAATTAGAAAAAGATAAAATAAACATTTCTCTTCTTCATTTTCAAACATTAAGAACCGACCACTATTGTTGTAATAGAGAAGAAGGTTCGGCCAAGCAAAAATCCATTGCATGTAAGTGATTTTGAGTCCGTTTTTAATGATTTTTATTTTTTGAAGTCATTGTAGCTTAATCTAACTAGCCTAGGGACTAATTTGCAAAATTTTTAAAAGGTTAGGGTTTTTCCATGAATGTATTCATGTGGTTTTTGATGCTTGATGGAAGAAAATGAATCCTTGTTAATAAATAAACAACTTTTGTAAAGTGATTTTTGTTGAGAATGTCAATTAAGGATTTATTTGTAAAATGTGTAAAATACAAGGTGAAATTGTGAAATAATGAATTGAATGAGTTGCTATGGGTGTGTTTTGAATTCAACTAGCATAATAAGTGGATGAAATTGCATGAATTTTAATTTATGGGCTTAAGGACTAAATTATAAAAAAGTTAAAATATTAGGGGTAAAAGTGTAAGTTTTTAAAAGTATGTGTTTTGGACTAAATTGAATAGAATAAATATTGAATGGATTAATTTGATTATTTAGATCAATTTAAGCCTTGTACGAATCTAGATCGAGGGAAAGATAAAGTATTCGACTAATCGATCCTATTTCATCGTTTTTGTGATCGAGGTAAGTTCGTATGTTTAAATAGCATTTTAATGTATTTGATTTAAATGCTATTATGTTATTTATCATACTATGCTTCGACGGAAAATCCAACGACTTTACGATGACTATCGAGCCCCGTTTGAACCTTAGGAATATATAGGATACAAATGACATGTCATTAGGGTTACCACGTTTCGAGTGCTGGTTCTGAATGTCCTACTGATTGCTAAGTTTTGACATTTGTTGCGAATACCTATTAGCTTCTGTGATCGGTGTCATGTAGCTACGTTTTGACTGTCAGCTTGTGTGAGCGGCATCGTGTAGCTACGTTCTAACCGTTAGCTTGTGTGAGTAGGCCCATTTATGGCTCGTATGAGCATTTATGTAAAGGAAAGGAAAGGAATGGTTTCAACCATGTGTTAGCACACTTTGTGTGAGCTTTCCGTGTACCCGATATTATTCTAAGTGGTTCAATGGGCATGTAAAGGGATGAATCGGTAAGGGTTCCAATTGATTACACTATGAAATTATGGAAAGGTATGAAGTATTGATGATCAAAGTATTTATAGCCATGTTCTAAAAAGTATGAATTCATATGTATTATGATTATGAATTTACCTTACCATGTGATGAATTTTGCTAAGTTATGTAATTAAGCACTAACTTGTGCCAAGCTTGTGTTGGTTTTATCATGTCCATTTTATGATTATGCCTTGAAATGGTAAGCTTTGTTCATGAACTGCAAACTTACTAAGCATGATATGCTTACATCGTTTTCTTTGTTTTATAGATTAGCGGAAGCTCGATCGGTTTGGAAGCTCGTCGGAGACCTATCACACTATCCAACGACTATATTGGTATATTTTTTTGTTTTGAGTCATGGTTATAATGGCATGAATAGGTGAATTGTGCTTGATGAGATAGTCATTATGTTTGACTTGTAAATGTGGTATTATAGTTGATGAAGTTTTGGTATTTTGATGCTTTGATGGTTGGTGTTGAAATGGTCAAGTTATGTTTTGATGACCAATTTGGTATGTTTGATTGTGACTTTGGCATGTGGTAATTATGGTAAGATTGGTATGGAAATAGATTAAAAATGTATGGTTGATGAATAGCCAAATTATGCATATGTTCAAGTATATTAGATTGTTGTGATTGAAGTGCCTTTTGGCATATTGGTTGTATGGATGGATGCTATATTGAATTAGCCTTATTATGTATGTTTTAGGTATGTTTTGAAGCTTGGTTGTATGTGCTAATGGCTTGTAGGTGTGACCTTAAATTGGGTGAAAAAAATGGCTTGAAATAGGCCTATTTCTTGTCCACACGGCCATGCGACACAACCATGTGTCCCCTGTAGGATTTAAAGGGTTGCAAGTCAAGCAGTTACACGACCTAGCACATGGACTAGCACACGGGCGTGTGAAGCCATTTCGAGAGTTACACGGCTTGGCACACAGGCGTATGGCTTGGCCGTGTGACCAAAGTGAGAGAGTTACATGAGCACGAACACGGGTTGGGACATGGCCATGTGTCCGTACTTCGAATGTCCACATGGCCTGGTGACCTCAACAGTGTGAAATTTTCTATCTTTTTCCATAAAATTATAAATGTTTCCAATTTAGTCCCCAATCGATTCTCAAGTGTTTCTAAGGCCTCGAGGGCTTGAATAAGGGACGATATGCACGTGTTTGGATGAATTATGCTATGATTTATGAAATGTTTGGAAATTTTAAGTTAAGTTCTTTTGGTAATGCCCCGTAACCCTATTCCGACGATGGCTATGGGATAGGGGTGTTACATATTTACCTTATAAGGTTGTAACACCCCAAAATAGGGCCTAGGAGTTTTAGCGGTATTTTAGGAATTTTAGCCTTACAGTATTTAGAATGTTGCGACATGATATACTAGTAATGTTTTAAATTATGGTTATTAGAAAATTAAATAAATATCTGAAAATGAGTTTTAAATATCTTTAATTTTAAAAATATGACTAATTTCTAAAAGAATAAAAATTGAGAGTTTTTACGAAGTAATTTACTCATAATTTTAAAAGCAACCTAAAAATCCCTTTTTCTAATTTGTTTTCACGTTAGATTCTTCATTCTCTATACTTGGGCCATCCCTTGCTCTCTTATTATCTCCAAATTGATTTTCATCTCTAAATCCTAACTACTCTTGATTTCCAACATCCCTTGAGCTTTATATCTCCATTGAAACCAAGAAAACACCCAAAAACTTCATTAATTTCATCATATTCTTCAAGAGAGGATTTTTTGGAATTTCACCAAAGTTCATTTTTCTTGTATTCAAGGCACCCAATAATCTTCCCATTAGTTTTAAATGCTATTAGAGTTTTAAATTGAATTTTTAGCCATTAAATCCTTTGTTTTAAATAAAAATTAAAAATTGAGTCATTAATGGTGAGAGTCGGGATTTTGAGCAAAAATAAGGTTTCAAAGTGTTTTTCAATTAGTTTTGACATGATTAAAAGGTTTCTAAACTTACTTTGAAGTTTCGTTAAAGATTTATTGAGTTTTAATAAATTTTCAAAAAATAGCCATAAAATATGTCAAAAAAGTCAATATCATGAATTGAGTAGTTTAAAGGTTGAGAATTAGTCGTAGGTGAATTATAAGATGAAAAAAAATTGTTTTAGGTGAAAAGATTAAGTATAGATTGAGATATTTGAATTTAAAGTTTGTTATGTTATAAGTTTCAGTTACATGAGAACTTAGTTTAGGCTTATGTTTTGTATGCTTGTAATGAGTCATTGGTTGATTTTTGGATGTATTGTTGTGGGAATTTGTTGTGCTGAAGTTCCAGATTCGATAGAACCTTCTACGAGTAAAGATAAAGACAAGGAAAAGCTAGTTTGAGCTTTCAGATTTTCGGCAAAAGCGTAATCCGTGAATGTTTAGAAAAGTTGCTTGTGGGCATTATTCAATGCATTATTTAGGAATTTAGTAGTAGCCTAAACCCCTACTCTAAATTTCGAGTGTATGCTTTCTCATACCTATGTTATCTTATGAGTAAAGTGTGTATGTGTTTATGAATACGTGAATTGAGATAAGATGCTATAACGTGTGATATATGGTTATGATAACCATTGTGAAAGTGAAAATGTGTACATGTTTTGTATATTGTAAATGTTAGTGACAGTGCTAGCTAAAGATGCAAATTGTAGTGATTGTGCATAGATAATCGGTAAGTGATATGTGTTTGATTTCAGATATTTTGACCTTGTGATTATTGAAACCGTTGGATATAATTGGCATGCCATAGGATTATGAGTACTCACCTATATGTACAGTGATTTTGGGCGTTGAGGCCTTGGGACATGTTGGAAGGATAATGGAATGTGAGCTAAGAGCCATTCAACAGGACATGTGAGGCGAAATAAGGAGAGTGTTAGCTTTATGCTTCACTTTTGAGATAGGTTTGACTCCATGAGTTTATGTTTGGTGTGTTGGAGATCCGTGTATCCGATGAGTGATGGTAAAGCTCAGTTTTATGTTTCATAGCTCAAGTGCCAAATTATCTTAACTTATGAATATGTGTGTATTGTGTATGTGTTTATATGACATGTGACCATTATGCAATTTATCTATAAAGATGTTTTAGAGTATTGTGGTATATGCTTGAATGTTTTGTGATTTTACGAGTATTATGACATATGCTTAAACGTCATGAGATTATATGAGTATGGTGATATATGCTTGTATGTTAGGTGACTATATGTGAAATATGGTATATGCTTAAAAGTGAATATGTTTACCATGTAAAAAAGCTAGAAAATAATGCACGATTAAGTATATTATGACACTAATGTTGGAACTGTTAAGGTTATGCTATATGGTTGTTTCATTATTTCTTGATGAACTATTTGCATGGTAGTTGTTCTAGGAATTCACCGAGCTTGTTAAGCTCACCCACTCCATTTAAACCATTGCAGATTAGTTGTGTGCCGGTGTGAACGATGCAGATTAGTTGTGTGCCGGTGTGAGCGATGTGGTTACCGAAAGGTGATCCAAGCAAGTCTATTTATTATTTCATAGGTTTTTTATATTTATTTACGTTTTGGGAAATGAGGCAATGTAGTAGACTTGTTTATAGGCATGTTAACTTCTAAACATTTTGCTGGTTTTGGGTTTGGCTTATAAGGATGACATGTTATTATTATGCTTGAGTTCATGAACATGAGGATGGATTGACGTTACTTGCTCTAACATGATTTTGCATTATTAAACTGCTAATTAGGACGTTGAATGATTATTTGTCGAAGTAATTGATGTATGATGTTTAGGAACTAAATTGGAATAGATTAATTGCTTATATATGCTACATTTTTGAGCTCTAGAGCAGAAGTATCGATAATCGAGTTCTAAAATTGATACCTCTATGTTTTGAAACGTGCAGGAAGTTAGAATAGAGATTCGGTATCGATATCTTTGCTCGAGTATTGATACTCGAGGTCAAGGTATCGATATCTCATGACAAGTATTGATAATTTTTGAGACTTTGGGATTTGGTCGAGAAACAAAATACAAGTTTGGTATCATTTTTCTAAGTGGTATTGATACCACTTAAAGAAAATATGGATACCCTAGTGCCAGTATCAATACCTATAGACATGTCTTGGAAATTTTGTTATATGGACCTTATGCATGTTGTATTATTATAAGACTATCTGATATATGGGTAGCACGTAACAATGATAACTAACAAGTATAATTGACTTAAAACTATACGAATATTAAAATAGAAGACGCTTCGTTTAAAATGAACCTTTACTTGTAGTATATGACATGAGTCTGTGGTGTGGCATCCCGTATTCGGGTTTTGCTACCAATCCAGGTATAAAGTGTTATAGAAGTCACTCTTGCATAGTTGAAGTCTGATAATTTTCTGATGGGTTGGAAGCTTCATTAATACGGTTCTCGTTCACTCTATGGGGAGGCATTCTTTCTTACTTTACATGTACATGAGATACAAAATTAGGTAAAACTTCAAACACACTTAACTGGGCATACACAATTTAATAGACAAACTTGGCCAACTCACTTTCGGATATTCAACCTGGCAAACCTACCTGACTAGCCTACTAACCTGGCAAAAACTTGCTTTGATACCAACCAGTGTAACAACCCAAACCCAGCCGAGTAGGTTCAAACTAAATTTAGTGAGCTACATTAGACATCGAAGTTAAGTTAAGTTAAGTTACAACACACCACTTGCCTACAACAAATAATAAGTTAAATAAAGAGTTAAGTTACAACACATCAACAAAATATAATCAAATATATAAAGTAAAAAATGTGAGTTATTTTTAAGGTTTGTATATAATACACAACATAGGTTCGCCTAATAGAATAATATATGAGTTTGCGGTATAGCATAAAAGCATGTGTTTGCACATAGATTCGCATATCAATGTAACATATAATGTTAAAATAAAATTAGAAGGCATGATCTCGCATATTAATATAGGTTTGCAAAGTAATTACAATTTGCATACTTCCTAGCTTGACACTTACAATATAGATTTCACATTCACTACAGGCTTTGCAAACAAAGAAGTCATTCATGCAAAGGTCACTAATGCAATGGTTTGCATACTTGTTTAGGGTTCACTAAGTTGTAAAATAATCTCACTAAAGGGTTTGTATGCATAATGGGGAATGCAACATACAAGGGTTGAAGAAATTAATACTTTGTAGTAAAATTGGCACGCATATAATACTTTTACATACTTGGAAAACCTTAAATAATATAACATGGTTCGCAGACAAGGAGAATTAAAGAAACATAAAATTTTATTCAAGTTGAGAAGATATTATTAACAAAGGTTTTACTTATAGTTCAAATAATCAATATAAACTTAAACCTTTAGAGAATTTGTTCCATTAACTGAATTAAATCGTAATAAGTTTAAACCCACATAAATAAAACACCATCGTCTATTTTCCTAGGTCCACCGGTATCTATTCAGGTATGAGCCTCGCCAAGTCATCTACCTTGCCACTACCGTCCTCGACCTACTTATCTGCGAAGTAAGAGAAGACTGGATGAGCTTTTTAAGAACTCAATGAATAATCAAGAATAGCAGAGTATTCTAAAAACATAGCTTTTAAAAAAGAAAGTGGACTTAGTTTGAAAATCATGTCACGTGGTAGGCTCGTGGTGAAGGTGCGAGACCCAGTTCACTGGTCCTTCTTGTCAGAAAACATATAAGTTTGAAAACAATTTCACCTATACTTACTGAAAATCATAAGTAAAAACTTAGCTTGTACTTGTTTGAAAACAAATATTAAAGTAGCATGAAACATGCTCACACAATTGTCTTATAAGAATGGCTGAAGAACATAAGACATGTTCTCGCCCACACTTATATTATTAGAATATGTTGGATATACGGATCTCCTTATAATGGCTCAAAATGACTCAATTAGTCTTTAACACGTCTTATAAGTGTAGTGTGGAGCAATGCACTCTCTTGCACACCAACATGTCGCATTAAATGGAGCATAGCTTGACATTCCCTTATCTCTCCACATGTCATAGGGCCTCAATGCCCAAAATCACAAAAAAACTTATGGTGACTACCTACAATCCTTTGGTATACCAATATATATCCAACATATAAACTCATAAAGGAGCTCACACAAAGACATATCACATAGAGCTCGCATAGGAGCTTACTTGAAAAGCACTTGTTTAGAGAGCTCGCACCTAAGTGCTTAAAAACATAGTTTATAAAATGTATCTTAAAAACATATCTTGAAACATAGGCTTGCATGGGAGCACACTCAAAACTTATCTTTAAAACATAACTTTAAAACCATGACTTGAAAACTTATCTTGAAAACAAGGTGTCAGATCTTAAAAATAGAGTTTTTAGGAAACCTTTATCCTTGAAGCTTAGTTTGAAAAACTTAAGTTTTAGAAAAACATAACAGTTTGCAGACACATGGAAATTCTTAACCACTCATCGAAAAAGCTTGAGAATTTAAACGAGTTTTGCTTTGCCTTTATCCTTTTTGGTAGATGGTTTGGCTAGTCCGCAACACACATAAATAAACATATTATGTAAAGAAACAATACTTACAGAATTCACACATGCAAACGAACCTGCCTTTGTAGACAATCAATCCTAATAGGATAGAAACTTACCTTGGTGCTACAAACTTGATTCAGAACAGATGATTGACAATAGAATATCGATGAGAGAAATCTCATGAAACAAGGGTCGTATTTATATGCCAAAGTGTCCTAGAAATCTTAGGATACCCTACTTGACTTTGGAAAGGTGTTACTTGCATAAATGTATTCCTAAATACACAATAACTTTGTTTTCTAATTTGAGTATGACTTTGACTTTGACTAGCGAACCCCAGTTAGCAACTTACCTAACGAACCCCAGTTCTGAACTTAACTAGCGAACACTAGCATGTCAATCAGACTAGTGAACTCCAGTGTGCTAAAAAGATTGATGAACACAAGCTCACTAAATAGACTGGTGAACTCTAGCGCACTAAACAGATTGGTGAACCCGACTTGCAATAAATCTGGCGAACTCCTTTACCACATCTTTTGGCGTATAGTGCAATATTGAAACACTGGTGAACTATTTATTGATACTTCTGACGGTCATCAGTTCACCAAAACACTGGTAAACTCTTTGCTGGTATTCATTTGACAAACTTCTAGTTTGCCAAAGCATTGACAGGCTCTTACTAGCAAAGCCAAAATTTCTTGACCTAGTATTCGGATGTTACATTGCGGCCCCTTATGCTTGGCAGAGTTGAACCAGTTCTTGATTTTAAGAGGCTAGAGTCATCTCTAATTGAGCCCTTTTAATTTCACTCTTTTAACATCTATCACGGAGGGCCCAACAAAGCAAATCAGATTCATTCACTACAATCTGATAAGAGTCCATTAACTCTAAGAGAGATGGTTTATGAACATTGAAGGAGGAGGAAGAGTACATTCTTTTAGTTATTGGGGTAGGTCCCTCTCCTAGCATTGGATAATTTTTTTTGGGAGAAGGGAGGCTGGCTCGCAGAAAAATGGTCTCTCCATAGGAGAAATCATGTTGTCCTTCCAGAAGAAGTGAGTGATTTCGTTGATTTAATAGGGAAAGATGGCGGTGCAAAAGGGGAACTTAGGGGAGCGGACTCATCAAGTAGGCTCTATGCAAGGGGAGAAATGTCCATAAGGGTTGTGGAATCAATTTAATTCTCGAGATGGAAGGTTGGGCACAGTGAGCTCTCTCTCAGAATTGACTAGTTTCTTGCCTCATTTATGATGGACTAGCCTATTGTCATTGCTCTCCGTGATACTTCGAGAGCCCCCTTCAACCCATAGCCTCTTACGATAGCTACCACCCACCTGCACCCTTGAATCAGTAGTAGTGATGGCCTTCCGTGCCCTCTCCATGATGGCATACATGTCCATGATGCTTGAAGCTTGAGGTGAACTGGATGATTAGGCAAAACCTGCAAAAGAAGAGTTAGGGTCAACCATACGAGGAGTGAAATTTTTAATGAGGAAACTCACTAGCCACCATTGCTGGTGGAATAGACCAGTGGTGCTCGCGCAACTTGCAATGGATGTAAAAGTAGTGTGGGGATTCATCCTCCCTCCCAACTAAGACAACGACCATGTCATCAGTGGTGTTGTAAGGCCACATTGCGTAAGAAGGGTGTACGACCAGGGGATTGACCCTAGTAGTAGAATCCATGAGTTTATAGCCATTCAAGTTCTGGTTGTTGAAGTAAAAATGGAAAACGATCCTAAAAGCAGTAAGACTCTCCAGCATGAGAGAGTGGCCCAACCTTAAGCGTTGAGCTGGTCCACTATGACTTCATTGTCCAATGGTTGTCTATAGGTACAAACAGATTTGAGAGGAATAGACCATTGGGTTGGGAACCCAAATCCACCCCTTAGATTGCACCTTACCGAACGAAGTCATTTTTGTTAAGGTGGAGGTTTGAAGCTTAATTTTTTATTATGGGTTCACGCCCCTCGCGAGTACTAAAATGGGCCAACACAGCAGAAGTCCCTCGAGTAGTAACTTTTAATTTATAAATTCGTTGGGAATCCCCAATGATTAGTGGCTCACCCTTCAGGAAATAGTTGATAAAGTAAGCGACTAAGGTCCACCGAGCTGGTAAGTTGCCCTGGTGTGATTCTGTATTCATTAAGAACATAATAGAAGAAAGGATAAAGTGGTAGATGAAACATGACTTCAAACATATAAAGGTGGAGAAGGATGTCATTGGTATTTTCGCTTAGCCAACATTCACCTTGGACGGGCTAAAATCGTAGGCAAAGTTGGGAAGTTCTATTCTTCTAATGCCCAAGAAGCGAACCATTTCCTTTTGCGATATGGTATAACAGAAAAATGAAGTTTCCACTGGGGTGCTTTCCCCACGGGTATTGGGCCCGGCCCCACCACCCACTCTATCACTGCCTCGACCTCTCCTACCACTGTCACAGTGGCTTCTACCCTCGTGATGACTATGTTTGACTCTAACCATTTTGGTGGGAAAGGAGACAATGAAAGTAAAAGAAGGCATTTAAGAAATTACTTGAAACAGTTGTTGAGAAGAGGTCAAAGGAAGGGAAAAATATTTAGACAAAGGAATTAAAGGAGGCCAAGAGAAAAACTAGTGATTTGGGAGGAAATATAATCAATGAGGAGTAATTTTAGATGAAAGACCTTTCTTCCTAATGTTTTGATTAAAGTAGGCAATTATCCAAGTTGGAAGGGGTTTTTTCTTAAACCCCACGATGACCAGAATAACGTGAGCATCTGCCAGAGTTAGACATTTATTAAATAATCACCAAAAAATCCATGCTAATTTAGTAATCGTCGTTTGGCCTGGGATTGAGCGACCGCTTGGCCGATGGTGTAGACAGAAACCCACTAGGATAAATTTCTTAGAGTTAGGGAAATGTTATAAAACTTGGAGAAAGTAGAAGTATCTATCTCTAGATATGCAAAGAGCTAGCAAGGGAAAAGGAAAAAATTCGATTAAAGGTCGCCCTAAGCTAAGTTAAGAAAGGAAATTTTGGGGATAAAATTTTCTTTAAGACTGAGGGAGTTGTAACACCCATGTATCTTATAAACATAAAATCCAGGGAAAAATTAGGATCGAATTGAAAGGATTAGAGAATTATTGGACACTAATGGGTAATTCAAAAATCTTAGAGGCCTAATTTTGATCAGTTGGATCCCAATCCTAATTCATTTTAAGATGGAATTGACTAGTTCCATAGTGGGAGACAAAATGTTTAGGATTTAGTGGTAGCAATGGTTTGTAGAGGCCGTGCCGATGGAGTATATATATAGGTGTGTGTGGAAACAAAAATCCTTTAAATTTTAATTTTCAAATCTTTCTCTCTAAGCATCATCTTTTTCAGTTGCCTTAAAGAAGAGGATGTACCTAAAGGAAGATCTGCATGTTGCAGTCATCGTATGATTTGGAACCAGGAAGTAGAGAAATTGGAAATTGCTACTAGGATGAAGGAGGCTTTGGTATTTGGACGAACTAAGTTATCAAGGATAATAAAATAATGTTTTAAATCGTCTAGGTATAAGCATATCTGCCATTTTAGTTTAGTATGCATGAATTAATATTAATTCCATGGAATTTTTTATAACTCTTGCAAAGAGTTATATTTCATGCCTTTAGACCTAGTCAATTTCTTGTACTTAGGTATATTTAGTAGCATTTTAGGACATTTAACTAGTATTTTTATCATTGCATGAGGAGCTTGGACTATGTTAGAAAATTAGGTACTTTTAATTGCTTATGGTAGGGCTATGTTTGGTGGTTTGGTAGGTGCAGGTTGAGAAACAAGAAATAAATGAGTGAAGGTTTGTCGAGGCAAAAGGTTGGACATTTTGTCAGTACAAATTCTATGACAATTCCAGGAGGACCTAGTCAACACTCAATGCATAGTAGTTTCAGCCTAACTATACTTGTACCAGAAAAACCTGGCTAAAAAAAATAGGAGAAGATAATCTTCGGTTGTTGGTTTTTATCCTAGAAAAAATGAATTTAAAAAGAGGAGAATATAATATTGGGTTGTTGAAAAAATAATTTAAAAAGCTATAAAAAGCCAAAGGAGGAAACCCTAAATGACAAACAAAAAAGGAAGAGGTCCTTAAGTAAAAATAAATGGTAGAGGCTGAATAGAGATGGAAAGAGGAAGAGGAAAATAGTCTTTCTTAGCCATCGTAGGACATTGTGCTATTGGAGTGTGAACTAGACTCGTGAAAGCTATCTTCCCGAAGTCTTCCGTATTTCTTACTTTGTTCTTTTGTGGATTGAATGATGAAAATGGTGGTGGATGTTATTTTGGTTTTGAATTTTATGTGCCAACCCATGAGCTAAATCTCATCGAGTTGGGATTACATGATGACGCTTTTATTTTCTTTAATGGTTGAAGCATATATCTGATTCTATTTATCATTGATTACATCGTTACTCTACCAATTGCCACTGCATATTTATCGTTGACTTTGCCATAGCATTAAGTGCATTTTATTATAATAAATTGACAACTTTTGTGCCTCAATCTGATCTGTGTGGTAACGATACTTACTTATCACTTTTTTACTTGATTCGGCGTGTATACCTGCACAATTCGCATATAATTTCACACTCGACAAGTTTATGACACCATTGCCGGTGATCGACAATTTGGTTAAATTTGGTTTTGCTATTTTACTTAGTTCCATTAGTTTTATTTAACTTAGTTGTATTTAATTTTTATAGGTTTGCCGTCAGTGTGTGAGAAGAGGCATTCTTGCTAACGAAGAATATCCTCTTGACCTAGAGATCGAAGAACTTTACGACGAAGGAGAAAAGAATTGCGTAATATGGTTAAGGAGGGAAATGACCTAAGTCTTAATCATAACCCATTGGTCATAATGATAATCCTCCCATTGGTCGAGATATTAAGCCTTCGATAGTTCGTGTGATAGATGATTGAGATAGGCTAATTCGAGAGCATGTTGTTACAATTTTAGAGGATTTGAATCCCATAATAGTCATATTGTACATACAAGCTCAACAATTTGAGATGAAACCTGTAACACCCCAAATCCAGCCTAGGAGTTAGGCCCAAATCTGGCGTGTCACATTGAAGTGTTTTTTGAAAACCATGTTTTCATTAAAATCCCTTCTTGCAATTTCAAAACTTCTTGCCACAAGTTATCGTGATTTAAAAAGTTATTCCTTTTTTAAAAAAAGTTATTACCTTCAAAACCTTGTTGCTGCGGAAGCTTATTTTAAAGCAAATGATTTGCGAAAACATGATATCTAAAAATTAAGTTGTGAAAGCATAATGTTTCGAAAATAGTTATTATTTTGGAAAACTGCGATCCTCTTTCAACGGATAGAAAACGTAATAAACTGACAATCCTAATTTTAAAACTAGAAATTAACAGAGGCCTTATTACAACCCAAATCAAAATATACGTACTTATAAGTAGGTAACATAAAAGAAAATCGAAAACAATAACAGTCAGGGCCAATGCCCTTTTATCAGTAATGGTACTCTCCAATTCAGAGCATACATGGGCCAAAACCCACTACAATATCATTTGGGCCACAGCCCATAACAGAATCAATTGGGCCTAGCCCATTCTCAATATACTTAATAGCTGGGCCTAGCCCAGATTAGTAACAGAACAGAACAATGTAGGCTTTAGCCCAATACAGAACAAGGTGGGCCTTAGCCCAATACCATATCCGTACAGTGTTGTCTTAGCCTTATATAAAATCAGTGTGGGCCTAAGCCCAAAACAGTATCAATGTGATGCATGTATGCAACCTACCCCAATCCAGCCCAACACACCACCCGTACCAACCTTACACACCATGTGGGGACAAAGTCAACCCACCCAGTCCTACACACCAATATTGCAGCAAAGCTGCCAGAATAGTATATGTGGCAAAGCCACCAGTAACAACACTTCCTCCATAACATAATCCCAAACCCGTGAAATATGTCGTGAATGTCATGCTTAACCATTACACGTGTATGCAATATGGCCATGCAAAGTAACAGTCATTTACACACATATTAAAAAATACCAGTCATTCGACCACAGTCAAGTTAGTAAAAGTCGAAGACCAAGCCAGTCGTTTACCCACAAGGGCAAAACGGTTATTTTACCTTATAAGGGTATTTTGGTAATTTTACAAATCAAGGGTACTTTGGTAATTTCACAAATCGAGGGTATTTTGGTAATTTTACAAATCGAGGGTACTTCGGTAATTTTACAAGTCGATGGTATTTCAGTAATTTTGTAAACCAAGGTATTCTCAACAGAGATAACGATGCGAATGGCCTAGCCCAAATGGGCCCACACGCTCGTGAGGCCCATTTAGCCCAAATCAAGCCACAGATATAAGATTCACATAGTCTAGTCCAAAATTTACTACACAATCATACAACTTATCCGATTAGGCCAATGGGCCCATTGGCCCCACATGGCCCCTTTCGACCCATCGTGGCCCAAACACCCTAAACCCACAAGAACACTCATGATAGCCTCAACTAATCGCGTCGAAGCTCCCATACGTGCCCTCGTACGTTCATATGGCTACCATCGCCGTGTGATCGGCATTTCAGCATTTGCCACTCTACAGCTAGAGTAGTGCGAATACACACCTGATAGGAATCTGGAGTTAATACGTGCTCTGAACATTCCTATGCCCAAACGCCATCCAAGGTATGCTTACTCTCTTTCATAGATCGCTCTATTTAAAGCCAGCTTCTCACCTACTCTAATGCTAGCTTCCCGATGTGGGATCCCTCTATAAATCCTCCAAAACCGTCCCAAATTAGCAAAATAGTCACATTTCGCATGTAAGGGGTTTCAAACTTAGGCTCCCCTGTAACTTAATCCACGCCGCTAGCCATCTTACCAACTAGCTCCTTGTGTAACAAAACCAGAACAACTAAATAGCATATCGACCAAAGTCTATGCTCATTTAAAAGAAAATCAAAATGAATTACAAGTGCCAAGACTTGAACCCATGCTCCCTTGCAACCTTAATAACGCCTTGCTACTAAACAACTCACTTCCTTGTGTCATATTTTAACCAAACAAATTTATAAGGCCTTCCAGCTAACGCCAACTCCCCTTTAAGGAAAAACTAAAATTTTTGCTAGAGCTCTAGTTTGAACCCAAGACTTCTCCAGCACTCCCAACTCTTCCCAAATCACATAGCCACTAGACTAAACATGCAATTAGTGAAATTTCCTCGTACAACTAAAATCCAATTGCTCCGATACTCGAAGCCCATTTCTTCTTAGCCCAAAATTCGAGGCGTTACAATTCACCCCTCCTTAAAGAAATTTCGTCCCCGAAATTTCCAACTGTCAGATTTGTCACACCATGTAGAATTCACCACTACAGTCCTGTTATGCACTCTGGTTTCAAAACACTAATACACTATTAACTTAATCTTGAAACCTCTTGCACTCATCCAAAACATTTAGCCACAGAAGCAGACCAATATTTATCACACATGCATACAATTTGTATATCCAAACGAAACACACCTGACTTAAAAGGGACTAGGCAAACATGAACCCGATGCTCCTTAGATCCACATCTACGACAACCTCCTGACTTCCTTCGGCATTCACCCAGATGATGCCTTTTACAATGCTCGCAAGTCAAAAAGTTCAGATGCACTTTAACTTGCTTCATAGAACGAGGTTCCTGCTTTAGAGGACTTTGATCCCTCTTCTTCGATCAGTCCACACATCTAGCCTCAAGCATCTCACCAATCTCCTTAACTCTAGTCTCAAACAGTTCCTCTACCATCTCCCTTACCAGCTGGGTCAATGCCTCAGTCTCAAGCTCTGAGTTACTACTACCCGAAGTTGGCAGACTTACCTCCACCACCGTCTCTTGAACAATCTCATGTTCCCTAGAAATGGGTAACTCCTCGCGACTTTGCTCGCCCTCTGAATCCATCACAGTACTGTTGCTCACTTAAAAAAATCTAATTGCCAGAACATATACTAAATAAATACAAAATCTAACTCTAAGCATAGTCTAATATCTAAAGAACTTACAGATTCGGTGCCAGAGACTCAGTAAACCACACTTTTCAGAAAAATACCTCAAAACACTTCACACATTTGAAACCAACCTCTTGTAATAGAAAATTTTGGAAACCCATTCCACAGCCGAGTTTTGCAACTTGACTCTGATACCACTAAATGTAACACCCCAAACCCGACCTAGGAGTTAGGCCCAAATTTGGCATGTCACATTGAAGTGTTTTTCGAAAACCATGTTTTCATTAAAAACCCTTCTTGCAATTTCAAAACTTCTTGCCACAAGCTATCGTGATTTAAAAAGTTATTCCTTTTTAAAAGAAAGTTATTACCTTTAAAACCTTGTTGTTGCGGAAGCTTAATTTAAAGCAAATGATTTGCGAAAACGTGATATCTAAAAATTAAGTTGTGAAAGCGTAGTGTTTCGAAAATAGTTATTGTTTTGGAAAACCGCGATCTTCTTTCAACGGATAGAAAACGTAATAAACTGACAATCCCAATTTTAAAACTAGCAATTAACAAAGGCCTTATTACAACCCAAATCAAAATATAATACTTATAAGTAGATAACTTAAAAGAAAATCGAAAACAATAACAGTTGTGTGGCCATCTCCGAGTCCCTAGCAACACCGATCCTCCTAATGCTGAGGATTACCCGCACAATTAATAAACGGGGTGGGTGTATGAAAACTCAGTGTCTAATCCCATTACTAAAAAAATAGTCAGTATATAGAAACAGAAAAAGAAATAGAGACAGTCAGGGCCAATGCCCTTTTATCAGTAACAGTACTCTCCAATTCAAAGCATACGTGGGCCAAAACCCACTACAATATCATTTGGGTCACAGCCCATAACAGAATCAATTGGGCCTAGCCCATTCTCAACATCATTAATAGCTAGGCCTGGCCTAGATCAGTAACAGAACCGAATAATGTGGGCTTTAGCCCAATACGAAACAAGGTGGGCCTCAGCCCAATACCATATCCGTACAGTACAGTCTTAGCCTTATATAAAATCATTGTAGGCCTAAGCCCAAAATAGTATCAATGTGATGCAAGTATGCAACCCACCCCAATCCAGCCCAACACACCACCCGAACCAACCCTACACACCATGTGGGGACAAAGTCGACCTACCCAGCCCTACACACCAATATTGCAGCAAAACTGCCAGAACAGTATATGTGGCAAAGCCACCAAAAACAGCACTTCCTCCATAACAAAATCCCAACCCCATGCAATATGTCGTGAATGTCATGCTCAACCATCACACGTGTATGCAACATGGCCATGCAAAGTAACAGTCATTTACACCCATATTAAAAACATACCAGTCATTCGACCACAGTCAAGTTAGTCAAAGTCGAAGACCAAGCCAGTCGTCTACCCACAAGGGAAAAATGATTATTTTACCCTATAAGGGTATTTTGGTAATTTTCTAAACTGAGGGTATTTCGATAATTTTACAAATCAAGGGTACTTTGGAATTTTGCAAATTGAGGGTATTTTAATATTTTTGCAAATCGGGGGTACTTCGATAATTTTACAAGTTGAGGGTATTTTAATAATTTTATAAACCAAGGTATTCTCAACAGAGATAACGATGCGAATGGGCCTAGACCAAATGGGCCCACACGCTCATGTGGCCCATTTAGCCCAAATCTAGCCACAGATATGAGATTCACATAGTCCAGTCCAAAATTTACTACATAATCATACAACTTATCTGATTGGGCCCACGGGCCCATTGGCCCCACATGGCCTAAACACCCTAAACCTACAAGAACACTCATGATGTCCTCAACTAATTGCGTCGAAGCTCCCACACGTGCCCTCGCATGCTCGTGTGGCTACCACCGCTGTGTGACTGGTATTTTGGCATTTGCCGCTCTACAGCTAGAGTAGTGCGAAATACACACCTGATAGGATTCTGGAGTTAACCCTTGCTCTGAACACTCCTATTCCCAGTCGCCAACCAAGGTATGCTTACTCTCTTCATAGATCGCTCTATTTAAAGTCAGCTTCTCACCTACTCTCATGCTAGCTTCCCGATGTGGGATCCCTCCATCAGTCCTCCAAAACCATCCCAAATTAGCAAAATAGTGACATTTCATATGCAAGGGGTTTCAAACTTAGACTCTCCTATAACTTAATCCACGCCACTAGCCATCTTACCAACTAGCTCCTTGTGTAAGAAAACAAGCACAACTAAATATAAGCCTATGGACCAAAGTCTAAGTTCATTTAAAAGAAAATCAAAATGAATTGCAAGCGCCAAGGCTTGAACCCATGCTCCCTTGCAACCTTAATGACGCCTTGCCACTAAACCACTCACTTCCTTGTGTCATATTTTAACTAAACAAATTTATAAGGCCTTCCAGCTAACGCCAACTCCCTTTTAAGGAAAAACTAATTTTTTTCATAGAGCTGTAGTTTGAACCCAGGACTTCTCCAACACCCTCAACTCTTCCCAAATCACATAGCCACTAGACTAAACATGCAATTAGTGAAATTTCCTCATACAACTAAAATCCAATTGCTCCGATACTCGAAGCCCATTTCTCCTAGGCCCAAAATTTGGGGCGTTACAAAACTTGTAATGTTTCAGATGTTGGAAATAGTGGTACAGTTCAGCAGGTTGCCTACAGAAGATCCACGATTGCATTTAATACATTTTTAAAAGTTTGTGACTCGTTTAGATAGCAGGGTGTTCGTGAAGATGCCCTAAGACTTAAATTGTTTCCATATTCCTTGAGAGATCGAGCAAGGGCGTTATTGAATGCTTTGTCGTCTGGAACAGTGGCATTACGGAATAATCTTTGCCAGAGATTTTTCCTACGATACTGTAACAGCCTATTTTTAGTGAAATCAGAACAATGATTTCGAGACCACAAATTCAGAGTCAAAAAATTTATTTTATTTTTATTTTATCGTTTACATGTTTAATTTGATAAAAACAACTAAATCATGTAAAGTGCAAAAGTTGAATTTTAATTGCTAAAGGTATTAAATAGCTATAGAACTTTAAAGTGGAAGTCTTTATATGCAAATTAGACCAATAGAGTTTATAGTGGATTTTAATGGTTTGGCATTATTGAAATTTGGATAAATTTTTAAGGTTAAATTTGGTAATTAATAATTAAAGTTATAATAAATAAAATAAAACAAATTATCATCTTCTTCCTCCCTTTTTCAACTGAAAATAGAAGAAAAGAGTAGCCATTGTTGAAGCTACATTCGACCATCCTTATATGCTCAATTAGGTATGCATTTTTGTCTCATTTTTGATGATTTTATGTTTTTGGGATCATAGTAGCTTAATCTAGCTAGCCCGAGGACTAATTTGTGAAACTGTTAAACTGTTAGGGTTTTTCCATTGATGCATGTACATGAGCTTTGAAGTTTGATGATAGAAAAAGGATGATTGTTGTTAGATAAACAACATTTGTAAAGGGATATTTGGTAAAATTGTCAAATAGGGACTAAATTGAAAAATAGAAAATATTACATGGTGAAATTGTAAAATAAATGTAATATATGGCACGCTAGGGACGTAATTGATATTCGACCATAGTGGGTTGTGGTAGAATTTCATGAATTTCAATTTTTTGAGCTAGGGACTAAATTGTAAAAAAATTAAACATATAGGGAAAAATGGTATTTTTGTCAAAATATGATTTTGGGCTAAATTGAATGAGTTATATATTAAATTGAGTTTAATTTATCCGTATAGATAAATTCAGACCTCGTACAGAGTTAGATTAGGGCAAAGAGAAAGTCTCAAATTAATCACTTCAATATCTACATATACTCGTCGAGGTAAGTTCGTGTGATTAAATTGTGATTATATGCTTTATTTTGAAATAGGAATGAATTTTAAATTTCTACATGTATACACGGTTGCATATCCAACTGCATACGACTATAGTGCCTTGTTTGAACCTTAGGAATTCGTAAGATACGAATGACATGTCATTAGGGTTTACATGATTCGAGTACTGGTCCTGAACGTCCTACCAATGGCTGAGGTCTTGCATGTGTTGCGGATACTCCATAGCTCATGTAGCTACGTTCTGACCCACAGCTCTTGGGAGCAAACTGATTTATAGCCTGTGAGAGCATACCGATCTATAGCTCGAGTGAGCATTCTGATTCACAGCTCGTATAAGCATACATGTAATGATTTGATGGATTACAGTTATATCAGTTAGCACACCATGTGTGAGCTATCTCGGGTATCCAATGGTATTCTAAATGGTTCAACGGGCAATTTTCTGATACGAATTGGTAAGAGTTTGATAAAGACTATTACAGGCATACATATGAATTACATGGAAATGTTGTTACATGTTATGTGGAAAATGGAATTGGATGATACAAGTATATGCAATTAATCATTTGATGTGCTCATCCATGATTATTGGTTTCTATATGTATTTACATGGCTAACATGGTTAATGTATATGTGCTTAGGCATTTGGTCAAATTATGTTGGGATATGATATGTTTACTTATCTATTATGTGACTAAATGGTAACTTTTGTTATATATTATATGAACTTACTAAGCTTAAATGCTTACTTTGAGCTATTTACCGTGTTTTATAGTGAATCAGAAGCTCATTCTTGTAGGAAGCTTGTTGGAGCTATATCACACTATCCATCAGCTCTTTTGGTACATTCGGTTGTTGAATTTTGGTTTTAATGACATGTATAGGTATAGTTAATGTTGGCCATATATTTTGGTTGTTGTTTTGGCCATTTAACTTGGCTTGTGATATGGCATTTTGTTGATGAAATGGTATAAATTGGTATGCTTATGAGTAAATTTAAAAATGGTTGATGATATACTTGATATGGTTGAATGATGGAAGATGAAATGATAGTTGAATAAGAATATTGTATAAGTCTTGCAACTTGTTGTGAATTGGTACTTTGATATGCATGATCTAATTGGTTATTTGATACTCGTTATAGAATGACATTTTGATATCAAATGGTTGTATTTTGGTAAGTAAATTACATGGTATGTATTGATGCAAATATGCATACAAGTTAGTTGATTATTTGGTCAAATTGAATACATGGTTAGACATGTTTATATATTGTCATTTGAGGTGCCTCAGGGCATATTGGTTGTATGATGCTATACCATCATTTTATGGCTTGTTTATGCTTGATTTGGATGCCTTGTTATGGCTTGTAAATATATGCAATGTTGATTGTAGGTACATGCCTAATTGGGCAAGAAAAATGGCCTGTAAAATGGCCTATTTTTGTCCACACGGGCAAAGACACGGGTGTGTGTCTCAGCCATGTGTGACACACGGCCAAGTGACACGGTCGTGTGTTCCTTGTAGCTTTCAAAGGGTTGCAAGTCATGACCTAGCACACGGCGTCTGAGGTTACTTCGAGGGGTACACGGCCTGGCACATGGGCGTGGGGCTTGGCCGTGTGACCCAAGTAAGTAATTTACACGGGCTGGGACACAACTGTGTGTCCCTATTTGAAATGCCAACATGGACTGAGACACGGGTGTGTCTCTTGACCGTGTGAGTCACACAGACTGGCCACATGGCCTTGTGACAACTACAATGTTAAAAATTTTTAATGTTTTCTAAATTTTTTTTGAGTTTTTGATTTAGTCCCAACTTATTTCTAACACATATTTAGGGCCTCGATGGCTCGTATAAGGGACAATATGTATGATTTGACTTTGTTTTAATATTTTATTGCTATGATGTGAAATGTCTAAAATTTTTATCCGTTTGAATTGTAAACTCCCGTAATGCTCTGTAACCCTGTTTTAGAGGTGGATATCGGTTAGGGGTTTTACATTTATTAGTATCAAAGGTACGATTTAGTTAATTCTCGGGCTAGACATAGCATGTACGAGTCTAGTTATACACGTCATTATATAACCTGTGATAGTGTGATATCTCCTAACGTTTTAAAACATGTTTTCATATAGTAATGAAATCCAACCAAGCTGACTCTGATGAAGTAGAGAGTAAAGCTCAAGCCTCCATTCACGGGGTAGCATCGAGTGATGCAACGCCCGTATCTGAGGGCAAAGGAGAAGAGGCTAAGGAAGCCTTCTTCTAGATGATGAGTGAATGGTTCACTGAGTTCGTAAGGACTAACCTGGCTTCTTAATAACGTCCGCCCCTTGTGCTCCCCAACTAGTTCCCATTATTCCTCAAGGTATGGAACCTATACGAGTTAGTAAGCCACCTGTTGATAAGATTCGTAAATATGGGGCTAAAGAATTCCAAGCTACTACTGAAGATGATCTCGAGAGAGTTGAATTCTAGTTAGAGAATACAATTAGAGTTTCCGATGAATTGTCTTGTTCACCGGTCGCGTCTGTCAAGTGTGCGGTATCATTATGGATAGATTTAGCTTAACAGTGGTGGAACACGTTAATTTCAGTAGTGCCAAGAGAGAAGATCACTTGGGAATTCTTTCAAACTGAGTTTCAAAAGAAATATATTAGTTAGAGGTTTCTGGATTAGAAACGTAAAGAATTCCTTGAGCTCAAACAGGGTCGTATGACAATGTCAGAGTACGAGTGAAAATTTGTTAGATTGAACAAATATGCCCGAGAGTGTATTTTGACCGAGATTGTTATGTATAAAAGATTTGAAGAATGGTTAAATGAAGACATAAAGCTATTAGTTGGAATTCTTGAATTGAAAGAATTTGCTGTATTGGTCGACCAAGCACAAAAATTCGAGGAGCTGAGTAAAGAGAAAAGACATGTTGATTTTGAAGCTAGAGACTCGAGAAAGAGATCGACTGAGAAGCCATATCAATCAGCATTAAAGAGATCAAAAGAACATCACAATCGTTCTACAGCTTTTATAACACCCCGAAATTTGGGCCTAGAAGTATTGAGCCTTGAGCAAGGGAACAGTTAGGAAACTGTGCACAAAAGTATGTCTGCTTTAGTTGTTAAGGGTCCTGAGAAGAATTTGAAAAGTCCTGGGTTCAAACCTGGGCTTTAGCAAAAATTTTGGTTTTAAGTGGATAAAACTCTAGATGCTTGGATGTAGGCCTTTTAAATTATTGTGTTAAAAAATGACATAAGGAAGCATGTGGTCTAGTGGTTGTGGCATCATTAAGGTTACAAGGGAGCCTGGGTTCAAGTCTTGGCTCTTGCAATTTATTTTGGTTTTCTTTTAAAGGAACCTGGACTTTGGCCTTTTGACCTTTTAATTAATTGAAGATAAAAGGAGACACAAAAATAGCCTGTGGACTATTGGCAAGGTGGTGTGTTGTGTACTGTGAGGTCTAAGGTTCAAGTTCTAGGTTGTGCAATGGGGTATTAATTTTTCAGCTTGGTTCAACTAGTGGTTGTGTTGCAATAAAATTCTGATAGATAAGAGGTTGGAGTGATATGTGGAGGATATTAGGGACGATTTCTAGGAGCGGATTGTGGAGAGAAATGAGGAGTTTGAGTTGTAGACGGATGTGCCGATTGGTATATTGGTGTATGGGAAATTCTACTATGAGACTTTCTCCTCTCATTTTGGTTCATTTTTTTGTCATTTTCTTTTTGTCGGTTGCTCTAAATTCTTAAGTACCAAAAATAGTTTTCTGTTCTCCATTTTTGGTTATTGAAGTTTTCTCGAATTGACCGTTTGGGGAAAACTGGTTAGTATTGCCAAATTCACTTTTTCAATATTTGCCAAATCGTCTTTCTTCTTCCATTCTTTCTACTTCTCTATTTCTCAAAACTGAATAGCGCTTCTCCCCTTCCTCTCTAATTCTTCTCCTTTCGGGCTCTCTTCTAAGCCGAATCTTCTCCCCACCTTTATTCACTTTCTTCTCTGCTTCCCATTCCTTCACAATCCCAGCCGAACACATCTTAGGCCTTACAAGTACTTTCATTTTATCATCTCCTCTCTCTAGTGTGCTTGGCCAAATACACATATTTTTCTTTCTAACTGATTCTATCATCACTTTTTCTTTTGGTATTAAGCCGAATACTTCTTTCCCCTCTTGATTCTTGTTGCTGATTGTGTTATTCATGTTCTAGAATTCCACGAGGAGTGAAGGAGTACTCAAGAATTACTGAAGCATTTCGAAATGTTTCTATCGTTATTCGTCTGAAGTTATTTGGCGAGCAACAGGTGATTGTTTTCAACTAGCGATCTAAAGGGATTAATCACATAACTTTAGATAGGTGAAGAGGGTGTTGGTAATAAAGTGATGGTAAAGGTATCCGCTGAGTTTGAGCGCGCAGCCTCCACTAAGGTATCGGCTGTTCGAGATTTTCCGCCAGGATGCGGAAGGGTGGCTGCACCAAGCTCTGGATCAAGTAGGCAAATCTCAGACAACCGGTCTAGTCAAGGTTTTGGCGCGCGTGGATTTCTAGTACTCTACATAATCAGGTGCGTATCTGTACACCGTAAATCATTACTGTCATAAAGCCGAAAGAGTGTGTGTAATCACACTGTCTCTTCTACGAATCGGTAAAAGCTGAAAAGCTGAAAAGCTAGAAATACAACGATTGAGGCCACATGGGCATGCAAACGCTTTTGTGGTGAATCGAGCCTACAAATACGGGCGTTAAACTGTTGAGGCCACCACGAGCGTTCTCGTGCTCTTGGGCCGTTATGGGCCTCGTTGGGCTGAAATGGGTCGTGTGGGCCTAATGGACTCGTGTGCCCCACACGGATAAAATCCACGTTAAGTGGCAAATACTGGACTGGGCTATGTAGTTCACATAGCTGTGACTGAATTTGGGCTAAATGGGCCACATGAGCGTGTGGGCCCACGTGGGTCGAATATGGGCCTTAGGCCCATTTACACCGTTCTGACCATTTAGGTTATCTGTGTCACTCAATGTGACTGTAGACCTTCGAAAAGGTTGTTAAATTACCAAAATACCCTCGAAGGGTAAAATTACCAAAATACCCTCAAAGGGTAAAATTATCGAAATACCAAGGGTAAAATTACTAAAATACCCTCAAAGGGTAAAATTAACGAAATACCCCCCGAAGGGGAAATTGATCGAAATACCCCCATGGGGTAAAATGACCGTTATGCCCCTAGGAGATTAAAATGACTAGTAAGGCCTTGTGCTATGTATGACCGTTTTGCTTTATGATAGTTATATGACTGTTACTGAGTATGACATATTGCATATTTATGACATGTCTTCCTGCATGGGGTTGGGTTAATATTGACGTAGGAAATGTATGGCTTGTAGCCGTTATGTTCAAGGCTTACTACCTTTCTGCTTGTGGTTGTTAGCCGTTCTGTCTGTGGTACCGAGCCGTTCTGTTGACTTAGTGTCACAACCAGTGCTAAGCTTGGTGTGTTAGCTGGGTGGGTCGATTCTATCCCCACATGGTGTGTTGGTTGGTACGGGTGGTGTATTGGTTGGATTGGGCGGGATTTCTGTCTGCATATTTGCATCTAATACTGATTCTGTAATGGGCTTAGGTCTACCTAGTTCTGGTAATGGGCTAAGGCTCACCTGATACTATGCTTGTGATGGGCTCAGGCCCAGTCTGTTTTTGCATACCATATATCTGACTATTTGTATTATAAGGGATTATACACTGAGTTTTCTCAAACTCACCCTTCTGTCTAACTGTACAGGTAATTCCCAGCGTTAGGCAGTTCGGAGCTGTGAGGGACTCGTAGAGGGCCACACAGCTGTACAAGTTTTATTCTGTTTTGCTCATTTACTAAAGCACTTTGATTTTGATTCGGGTTGTAATAAGGCCTCAAAAAATACTTTTATTTTAAATTCGGGATTTATTGATTGTGATTCTTATCTGCTAGAAGGAGAACTCGGTTTTCCAAAACAATAACTATTTTCAAACGCTACGCTTTTGCAACTTAATTTTTAAATAACAATTTTTCTTTAATAAACCTCGATTGAAAATAAGCAAACGCAAACTGAGGTTTTGTACAAGTTTTAAATGGAAAGAAGTTTGAAATTTCAAGACGGGTTTTCAATTAAAACATGGTTTTCGAAAAACTGACACACCAGATTTGGCAATAACATCTAGGCCAGGTTTAGGGTGTTACAGCTTCATTGGGATGCTCCAATAGAGACAGAGGCAACTGACATTCGAGTCCAAAACCTCAGGCTACATCTGTAGGAAGTGTGGGTACTGTGAGAGATGTGTGGCCCGAGTGCAAGAACTATAAAAGACCACATTATTGTGAGTGTCGATTAAAGAATGAAGCGTGTTTTAGGTGTTTTTTTTAGACCACCATCTTAGAAATTGCCCAGAGAAATCTAAGAAAGAGAAAGTTCAGACTACGAGGCCGAGTAACACTACTATGAGAGGTAGACCACCTTGTAATCATGGATATGTGAGTGGTAGCCGTGATATAATGAAAGACTCTACTGTGAGATCCGAGGCACGAGCACTAGCTAGGGGCTTATGCTATTCACGCACGAGAGGATGCTTCTGTGCAAGATGTTATTACATGTACTTTCTCTATTTTTGATACTGATGTAATTGCTTTGATTGATATGGAATCAACCCATTTGTATGTTTGCATGAATTTAGTATCTATTAAGAATTTACTTATTGAGTCCACTGAATTCGTGGTTAAAGTATCGAACCCCCTTGGTCAGTATGTGTTAGTTGATAAAGCCTGCAAGAATTATCTTTTGGTTACTCTGGGTTACAGGTTTTTGGTTGATTTGATGTTGTTTCCATTTGAAGAATTTGATGTGATTTTAGGCATGGACTAGCTAACTCTACACGACGCTGTTGTAAATTATAGACAAATGCTTATTGTATTGAAATGTCATAATAGTGAGACACTTCATATTGAACCAAATAGTCTGAGTGGGTTGCCTATTGTTATATCAACTATGTCAGCGCAAAAATATGTGAGAAAAGGTTGTAATGTTTACCTTGCTTATGTATTGGAAACTAAAGTGTCTTAATCAAAGGTTAAGTCAGTGCCAGTGGTTTACAAGTATCTTGATGTGCTTCTAGAGTAATAACCTGGATTATCGCCGATCAGAGAGGTTGAATTTGCTATGGAACTTGTACTGGGAACATCACTGATATTGATAACACCTTATAGTATGGCTTCTATAGAGTTAAAAGAGTTGAAAGATGGATCGATGAGATTGTGTATTCATTACCATCAATTCAACAAGGTTACAATCAAGAATAAGTATCCACTGCCTAGAATTAAAGATTTGCTTGATCAGTTGAAAGGTGCCACCACAGTATTCTCAAAGATTGATATTCGTTCTGGTTATTAATCAGCGATGAGTGAAAGATTCAGATATGCCAAAAATTACATTCAGAACTAGGTACAGACACTACGAATTTTTTGTGATGTCATTTGGTTTAACTAATGAACTTGCAGTATTCATGGATTTGATGAACAAAATATTCAGATCATATTTAGACAGATTTGTTGTGGTATTTATTGACGACATTTTGATATATTTACGAGATGAGTTCGAGCATGCTGAACATTTGCGAATTGTGTTGCAAACCCTACATGATAAAAAAACTTTTTGCTAAATTTAGCAAATGTGAGTTTTGGCTCCAAGAAGTCAATTTTCTAGGATATATAGTACCGGCTGAAGGCATCAGAGTTGATCTGAGTAAAATTTTAGCAGTTGTTGACTGGAAACCACTGAGAAACGTATCTAAAGTCAGAAGTTTTTCGGGATTAGCTAGTTATTATCGAAGGTTCGTCAAAGGGTTCTCGATGATAGCTATACCAATGACGTGACTCTTACAGAAGGATGTGAAATTTGAATGGTCCAAAAATTGCCAACAAAGTTCAATCAATTGAAAGCACTGTTAACCGAAGCACCTATTCTGGTTCAGCCTGAATCAGGTAAAGAAATTTTTATTTTCAATGATACATCTTTAAATGGTTTAGGCTGTGTTTTGATGCAGGAAGGTAAAGTAATAGCTTATGCTTCCAGACAGTTAAAGCCATACGAAAAGAACTATCTAACTCATGACCTAGAGTTAGCAGCTATTGTGTTTGCGTTAAAAATTTGGTGACATCATTTGTTTGGTGAAAAATGTCATATTTTATTCGATAATAAGAGTTTGAAGTACTTAATGTCATAGAAAGACTTGAATTTGAGACAACAGGGATGGCTTGAATTGTTAAAAGATTATGAGTTGATCATTGATTATTATCCGGGAAAAGCAAACGTAGCTGCTGATGCTTTGAGTAGAAAATCTTTATTTGCTCTACGAGTAATGAACACGAAACTGACATTATCTAACGATGGTTCGATCCTAGCCGAGTTGAAAGCTAAACTGATGTTTCTACAGCACATCTGCGAAGGTCAAAAATGTGGTGATGAGTTGTTAGCTAAACAGGCATAGTGTTAATCGACTTCTAATTTAGAATTTTAGATAGGACCAGATGATTGTTTATTGTTCAGAGGTAGAATTTGTGTACTGAAGAATCCAAAGATCATTTAGAGAGTCTTGCACGAAGCTCATAGTGGTAGCTTGTTTGTTCTTTCAGGAAGTAATAAGATGTACAGTGATTTGAAATAGATGTACTGGTGGCCAGGAATGAAACGCAAGATTTCTTACTTTGTATCGAGATGTTTAGTTTGTCAGCAAGTTAAAGCTAAACATTAGGCACCTTCTGGATTGTTACAGCCAGTGATGATACCGAAGTGGAAATGGGATCAAGTTACTATAGACTTCGTATCGGGTTTACCTCTATCCCTGAGAAAGAAAGATGCCATTTGGGTTATCATTGATTGTTTAACGAAGTCTGTACATTTTATTCTGAGATGTACAAATTTCTCCCTTAACAGATTAGTTGAATTATATGTTTATGAGATTGTCGGATTATAGGATAGAAATCTGCTGTTTACATCGCGATTCTGGAGAAAGTTGCAGGAAGCTCTTGGTACGCGGTTACATTTTAGTACTGCATTTCATCCTCAGACTGGTGGTCAATCCGAGCAAGTAATTTAAATTCTTGAAGATATGCTTCGTTGCTATGTTTTAGAATTTGAATGTAACTGGGAGAAATATTTACTGTTGGCTGAATTTGTGTATAACAACAGTTTTTAGTCGAGCATAAAAATGGCACTGTATAAGGCTTTGTATGGTCATAAATGCCAAACTCCATTATACTGGACTAAGCTCAATGAGAAAGGATACACGGGGTTGATTTGATTCGTGAGACTAAAGAAAAAGTAAAAGTAATCCAAGGTAGTTTGAAAGAAGCTTCAGATGGTAGAAATCATATGCCAAATTTAAACATAAAGACATAGAATTTTAAGTCAATGATAGAGTATTCTTGAAAGTATTGGGCCATATGAGATTACTGAAAGAACCGAACCTGTTGTGTATCAATTAGCTTTACCATCAGAATTAGAAAAGATTCATAATGTATTTCACGTGTCTATGTTACAATGGTACTGATCTGACCCTTAACATGTTATCTCCCCGACGGATGTCGAGATTCAGCTCGATATGTCATACAGTGAGGAACCGATTAGAATTCTGGCATAAGAGGTGAAAGAATTAAGAAACAAGAATATAGCTTTAGTAAAAGTTCTCTGGCAATGACACGGAATAGAAGAAGCAACTTGGGAACTCGAGGAAGCTATGAGAAAGCAATGTCTAAACCTCTTTTCTGGTAAGATTTTCGAGCACAAAAATTCGTTTAGGGGGAGAGTTGTAACAACCCATTTTTAATGAAATTAGAATAGTGGTTTCAAGACCACAAATCCTAAGTCAAAAAAATTATTTTATTATTATTTTATTGCCTACAACATGATAGTAGTACCGTATAAAAATTTCATTAAGAAATTTTACGGTTTACATGCTTAATTGATAAAAAGGACTAAGTTGCGTAAAATGCAAAAGTTGAATTCTAATAGCTAAAGGTATTAAATAGCTATAGAACTTTAAAGTGGAAGTCCTTATATGGTAATTAGACCATTAGAGTTGATAGCGGATTTTAATGGTTTGGAATTATTGAAATTTGGACAAAATTTTAAGGTGAAATTTGGTAATTAGTAATTAAAGTTATAATAAAAAAAAAACAAATTATCACCTTCTTCCTCCCTTTTTCAACTGAAAATAGAATAAAAGAGTAGCCATTTTTGAAGCTACATTCGACCATCCTTATATGCTTAATTAGGTATGCGTTTTTGTCTTTTTTTATGATTTTAATGTTTTCTGGATCATTGTAGCTTAATCTAACTAGCCCAAGGACTAATTTGTGAAACTGTTAAACTATTAGGGTTTTGTCATTGATGCATGTACATGCATTTTGAAGTTTGATGATAGAAAATAGATGGTTGTTGTTAGAAAAATAACTATTGTAAAGGGATTTTTTGGTAAAATTGTCAAATAGAGACTAAATTGAAAAATAGAAAATATTACATGGTGAAATTATGAAATAAATGTAATATATGGAATGCTAGGGACCTAATTGAGATTCGGCCATAGTGGGTTGTGGTAGAATTTCATGAATTTCCATTTTTACGAGCTAGGGACTAAATTTTAAAGAAATTAAAAGTATAAGGGCAAAATGGTATTTTTGCAAAAATATGATTTTGGGCTAAATTGAATGAGTTGTATATTAAATTGAGTTAGTTTTATCCGTATAGATAAAGTAAGACCTTGTACGGAGTTAAATTAGGGTAAAGAAAAAGTCTCGAATTAATCGCCTCAGTATCTACGTATACTTGTCGAGCTAAGTTCGTGTGATTAAATTGTGATTATATGTTTTATTTTGAAATATGCATGAATTGTAAATTTCTACATGTATACACAATTGCATATCCAACTACATACGACTATCAAGCCCCATTTGAACCTTAGGAATTCGTAGGATACAGATGACATGTCATTAGGGTTTACATGGTTTAGGTACTGGTCCAAAACGTCCTACCAATGGTTGAGGTCCTGCATGTGTTGCAGATACTCCACGGCTTGTGTGAGCAGCATCGTGTAGCTACGTTCTGACCCACAGCTCGTGAGAGCATATTGATTTACAGCTCGTGAGAGCATACCCATCTACAGCTTGAGTCAGCATACCGATTCACAGCTCGTATGAGCATACATGTACAGAATCTGATGGATTACAGTTATATGAGTTAGTACACTTTGTGTGAGCTATCCTAAGTATCCAACAGTATTCTAAATGGTTCAACGGGTAATATTCTGATACGAATTGGTAAGAGTTCGATAGAGACTATTACAGGCATACATATGAATTACATGGAAATGTTGTTACATGTTATATGGAAAATGGAATTGGATGATACAAGTATATGAAATTAATCATTTGATGTGCTCATCCATGATTATTGGTTTATATATGTATTTACATGGCTAACATGATTGATGTATATGTGCTTAGGCTTTTGGCCAAATTATGTTGGGATATAATATGTTTACTTACCTATTATGTGACTAAATGGTAAGTTTTATTCTATATTATATGAACTTATTAAGCTTAAATGCTTACTCTGTGTTATTTTTCATGTTTTATAGTGAATCGAAAGCTTGTTCGGGTTGGAAGCTTCTCGAAGCTATATCACACTATCCATCAGCTCTTTTGGTACATTTGGTTGTTGAATTTAGGTTTTAATGGCATGTATAGGTATTTTGGTTAATGTTGGCCATGTATTTTTGTTGTTGTTTTGGCCATTTATCTTTGCTTGTGATATGACATTTTGTTGATGAAATGGTATATATTGGTATGTTTATGAGTAGATTTAAAAATCGTTGATGATATGCTTGTTATGGTTGAATGATGGAAGATGAAATGACAGTTGAATGAGTATATTGTATAAGTCTTGCAACTGGTTTTGAATTGGTACTTTGATATGCATGATCTAATTGGTTATTTGATGCTAGTTACAGAATGTCATTTTGGTATCAAATGGTTGTGTTTTGGTAAGTAAGTTACATGGTATGTATTAATGCAAATATGTATACAACTTAGTTGATTATTTGGTCAAATTGAATACATGGTTAGACATGTTTATATATTGTCATTTGAGGTGCCTAAGTGCATATTGGTTGTATTATGTTATACCATATGTTTATGGCTTGTTTATGCTTGATTTGGATGCCTTGTTATGGCCTGTAAATATATGCAATGTTGATTGTAGGTACATGCCTAATTGGGTGAGAGAAATGGCTTGTAAACTGGCCTATTTTCGTCCACACGGGCTGACACACAGCCAAGTGACGTAGCCGTGTGTCCCCTGTAGCTTTCAAAGGGTTGCAAGTCAGGCCGTTACACGGCCTAGCACACGGCCTAGCACACGGGCATATGAGATTACTTCGTAGGGTACACGGCCGGGCACATGGGCGTGGGGCTTCACCGTGTAATCCAAGTAAATGAGTTACACGGGTACAGACACAGGCTGGGATATGGCCGTTTGTCCTTATTTCAAATGCCCACATGGCCTGAGACACGGGTGTGTCTCTTGACCGTGTGAGTCACATGGTCGTGTGACCCCTGTAGTGTTGAAAATTGTCAATGTTTTCTGAAAAATTTTTTGAGTTTCCTATTTAGTCCCAACTTGTTTTTAACGCATATTTAGGGCCTCAGGGCTCGTATAAGGGACAATATGTATGATTTGACTTGGTTTTAATATGTTTACTTCTATGATATGAAATGTTTGAAATTTCTGTCCGTTTGAATTGTAAACTCCAGTAATGCTCCTTAACCCTGTTCTGGCGACAGATACGGGTTAGAGGTGTTATAGATATAAACCACAAAATATGAATTCCATGCTTAGAAATGACATCACATATTTTCAACAACTAGAGGATGAAACGCTATATGAAGCTTGCGAACGATTTAAAGAATTACTTCGAAAATGTCTGATGCATAGATTCCAACACTAGACACAGATGGATATATTTTATAATGGAATGAATGCACATATGAGGATGGTAGTTGATGCCTTCGGCGATGGTACTTTGTTGGATAAATCTTATAGTGAAGCATATGAGTTTTTGGAAAAGATTGTCAATAATGATTATAAATATCCTACCAAGAGAGTTTGGACAGGTAAGAAAGTTGTTGGTACCATAGAACTTGATGCAATCACTTCATTGACTACCCATATATCATCTTTAACTAATATGATCAAAACAATGAAAAGACCAACTGTAGTTCAGGAATCGTGTGTTTATTGCAGTGAAGACCATGTGTTTGATGAATGCCTATCAAATCCAACATCTGTGTGTTATATGGCTAATTTCTATTGGAATAATACTCCCCATTTCAACACCTATAATCCAGAGTTGAATCAACATCGAAACTTTGGTTGGAATAGTCAAGGTGTGGGGAATTCAAACAATGCTGCAAGACAAAATATCATCAATGCACTGTCTTGTTATACTCAACTTATGCTGAGGCAAAATGTCCAACAAGGTCGGTCATCATCATCATCACCATCTATTGAAGACTTGTTATAAGAATTTATGGCCAAGAATGATGTCGTAATTCAGAGTCAAGTTGTGTCCCTACGAGCTCTTAAAAATCAAGTCGACCAAATAGAAAATGCTTTAAATTTGAGACCACAATGAGCTTTTTCCAAGTGATACTAAGAATTCAAGATTTCAAGGGAAAAGACATTGCAAAGCAATCACTCTCAGAAGTGGAACTCAGATGAATGATGTTGTTAAAGATGCCACAGAAGAAGAGGATGACTCAAGACTCGATCATAAAAAGATCTCAAAATCAACGGAAAAGCATACATCATCTAAAAAGGATAAACAGTTAAATGTTATGGCAAAATCAGATCATGTTGCCAACAAAAATGCCACAGCAAAAGAATATCAACAACTTGAAGGATGACCACCTTTACCATTTCTTCAACGATACCAAAATTTTAAACAAGATGTTCAGTTCAAAATATTTTTGGAGGTTTTGAAGCAACTCCATATTAACATACCACTAGTAGAAGCTTTGGAGAAAATGCCCAATTACATGAAATTCATGAATGATATCCCGTCGAAGAAGCGTAGATTGGGAGAATTTGAGATTGTTGCTCTCAATAAAGGGTGCACAACAATGTTGATGAATAAGCTACCTCCAAATTTGAAAGATCAAGGGAGTTTCACTATCCCATGTTTAATTGGAAATCATTATGCTGGTAAGGCATTATGTGATTTAGGAGCAAGTATAAATATAATGCTTATGTCTACTTTTAGGAAGCCGGGAATTGGGAAAGTAAGACCTACTATAGTTTAAAATTTCTTGATTATTCTTGTCAATTAAAAACCAAAATTTCTAGATCTGGAATTTGGGAGATTTTAAATGATTTCAAAGGTATTTTTCTAGATTTTAATGAGATCTCAAACCATTTTAAAATTCAGCCCCAATTTTGGCCACCACGGGTAGTGGTGCGTGCGCCTATGTGTAAGAAAGTGGTTGTTTTGTTTCTTGGGTCTTGCCAAAATTTTTCCATCATTAAATTGTGTTCTTGAACCCTCCTAAACATCATCTAATGACATGTTAATTAGGGAGAGACGTTCTTAATCAATTAGCCAATCGGATCCCACAAATTGTGAAGCGTAAGTACAATTAAGGATAACTAGTTTGTTATTTGGACATAATTGTTGGGTAAAGGTTATGAATTTATTAAATGAAAGAATTTAATCATTAATTAACTAATTATTTTCTAATATATTATTGAATTAGGTGCTGACCCAAAAGCCCCAAATCATTCGTAAAGGCGAAGAACGATTGTACTTACGGTTCACATCGATATAGTGTAAGGAATCTAACTAGTTTGGATTCATAAAATAGTTATAATTTCAACGATTGGTTTGAAATCACAAGTGGATATTTGGGGGCTCGTTTAATGGTAAATTGATTGAATTTATACTAAATTTTGGTTTAGGTTCGTTTAAGGAATTATTAAGGAAAATTAGAAGATTCGCTAGTGTGCTGCGAGGAAGCAAAAAATAAGGTGTGGGTCCTAAACTCATAAAATTGTTTAAAAATGTTAAATATAATGTTATATTTGATAAATTAGGTTGCTGATTAGATTGGCTTAATAGCCAAATTATTGATTTTGTAAGTGGCCGAACCAGGTATCTTTTTAGCCTTAAAAGATTGACATGTTGGTAAAATTGCTAGTTTGATAGTATGAATGTTTGATTGAGTTTATAATTGCATATTTGAGTAAAGAGATATGAGAATGTTTGACTGAATGATATAATGTGTTGAGATATTCAGCTTATGTATGATTTAAACACATGAGATATTTGTTATATTGTGTACTGAAAAGGGTGATATTCATGCACAATGAAAATCCGTAAAGTATGTGAAATTGAACAGTATTAATTGATACTAACACAATTGTAATTTGAAAATTGGAAAATTATTTCCATTTATTGAAAGTATGTGATTATTGAGGACATGCTGAACATATCAAATGAATGTTAAAAGTATTGAGATATGATTATGTATGAGATTGTGTGACATATTGCATGCATTGGGTTGGGATTTTGTGGTTGACGGAAGAGTTCCGTGGAGTACCGGTGACATATTAAGTCCGCATTATTCGTAGTTAGTGCACTGCACCTGGAGTATCGAGGGGAATGGCAATTTACCACATTTTTACTGGTTGAATTTTTTCCATACTGTTATCGGTGATTTTAACCACAACGGGCTTAAGTCCATAATGTTTTGGAGTCCAGATTACGGATTCTTGGGAACTTACGGTGATAGCGGATGGTATGGGTAGAAACCCTTTTTTCATTGCATCATGCTCACAATGTATTCGAATGTTATTGATTTATGATATGTGTTGTATTGTGTTGCATTGAATGGTATCAAAGATAATGATTGTTACTCGAATGAATGATGTCATATGCTCATACACGGTTTGAAGATAAGAAAGCCTTTTTCCATATGCTGAATGAATGGTTTTCTGAGCTCATACGAATGAACCCAATGGCTCAATGACCTCCACCCCTACCTATTCCCCAATTGATCCCTGTAGTTCCTCAGGGTTTGGAACCAATACGAGTTATTAAGCCACCAGTTGATAAAATTCGTAAATGTGGGGCTGAAGAATTTAGAGCTACAACTGAAGATGACCTAGAGAGAGCTGAGTTCTGGTTAGAAAATACTATCAGGGTTTTTGACGAATTGTCTTGTACACCGGCAAAGTGTGTAAAATGTGTTGTACCTTTATTGAAAGACTCAGCTTATCAATGGTGCTGAAAGAGCGTAAAGATTGAGAATTCTTTCAAACCAAGTTCCGAAAGAAGTATATAAGGTAGAGATTTCTTGATCATAAACGCAAAGACTTTCTTAAGCTTAAGCAGGGCCGAATGACAGTGTCTGAGTATGAAAGAGAATTTGTTAGAGTAAGCAAGTATGCCCGAGAGTGTATACCAACTGAAGTTGCCATGTGTAAATGGTTTGAAGACGAGTTAAATGAAGACATAAAGCTATTAGTTGGGATACTTGAATTGAAAGAATTTGTCATTTTAGTTGACCGAGCACATAAAGCTAAAGAGCTTAGAAAATAAAAGAGAAAAGTTGATTATAAAGCTAGATATTTGAAAAAGATATCAACTGGAAATTCATACCAGTCATCATTGAAGAAATTGAAAGAACATCATAATCGTTCGACAGCTTCAGTGGAATATTCCAGTAGAGATAGAGGTAAACAGTGTGCGAGTCCAAAACCTCAGGCTATGTTTATAGCAAGTGTGGGTAGTGTCAGGGACAATTGGCCTGATTGCCAGCAATGTAATAGACGACAGTTTAGTGAGTGCAGACTTAAAAATGATTCATCTTTTAGAGGTGGTTCATTTTAACATTATCTCAGAGATTTTCTGGAAAGGTCAAAGAAAGAAAAGTCTTAGACTGTTCGACCAAGCTACCCTATCATAAGAGGTAGACCACCTCAGGACCATGGAAATGCGAGCAATAGCCTTATTGGAACAAAAGACTCTCCTGTGAGATTTGAGGCACGAGCACCAGCTAGAGCTTACGCGACGTGCGGACGAGAGGAAGCTTCAGCGCCAGATGTTATTACCGGTACATTTTCTATCTTTGGCACTGATGTTACTACTTTGATTGATCCGGGATCAACATATTTGTATGTATGCACGAATTTACTGTGAAGTAAGAATTTACCTGTTGATTCCATTGAATTTACCTGTTGATTCCATTGAATTTGTGGTTAAAGTAAAGAACCCCCTAGGTTAGTATGTGCTAGTTGATAAGGTCTGTAAAAAATGTCCTTTGATGATTTGGGGTTGTAACTTTCTGGCCGATTTGATGTTGTTGCCTTTTGATGAGTTTGACATGATTTTTGGCATGGATTGGCTGATTCTACATGATGCTATTGTGAACTGTACATGAAAACTTATTGTGTTAAAGTTTCAGAATGGTGAAAAGCTTCAGATTGAATCAGATAGACTGAATAGTATGCCTAATGTTATTTCGGCTATGTCAGCACAGAGATATGTTAGAAAAGGCTGTGATGCATATCTTTCTTATATATTTGATTCTAGAGTTTCTGAATTGAAACTAGAATCGGTTCCACTGTTTTGTGAGTATTCAGATGTGTTTCCAGAGGAATTACCTAGATTATCGTCGATCCGATAGGTTGAGTTCATGATTGAGTTAATACTGGGAACATCTCCGATATCGATAGCTCCTTATAAAATGGCACCCACAGAGTTGAAAGCGCAGTTGCAAGAGTTGACAGATAGGGGTTTTGGTTGACCTAGTTTTTCTACTTGGGGTGCACCAGTTCTATTTGTTTAAAAAAAGAATGGATCTATGCGATCATGTATTAATTATCTCCAACTCAACAAAGTCATGATCAAGAACAAGTATCCATTACCGTGTATTGATGATCTGTTTGATCAATTGAAAGGTGCAACAGTATTTTCAAAGAATCTCATCTGCTTGAGTATTTTAGACTTGAAAGGATGTAGAATCAACATCGAGTCAAGTGACATTAAAGTATCTCGTGGAGCTCTCGTTTTGTTAAAAGGTAAAAGAACTGACAGTCTTTATATTCTGGAAGGTTCTACAGTGACCTGTGAAATTGGACATCCCTTGTCCGTTAAGGAATCGAATTCAACTCGTTTGGAGTGGAGACAACTTGTTCATAGGAGGGAAAAAGGTATGACCATTTTGTTGAAGAGAGATTCTTTTTTGGATGTAGGTTTTGAAAAGCTAGGGCACTGTGTTCGTGGAAATCAAACTCGGGTTAATTTTAATTTGGCAGTGTACAAGTTGAAGGCTAGGAGTTTTCCAGTGTCAAAGTTCAGATTTGACGCAATTAATTTTCTACATAGTTTAAGATAGGCCTGTGGCAGGCTTTGGCAAAGATGGCATTCTGGAAAGATGAGTCGAGGTGGAGATTTGTTGTGTATGACTCCTATTTCAATCAAATTTGAGAAATAATCTTTCAATTAAAATATGTTTATTTGTTTCAATCAAACCCTGATTAGTATAGATTATTTTATTATTATTTAACCTATGAATTTAGCTTATAAATAGGCTCTATTATAACTTTAGAAAGTACACCCATTAGAGATTAGAACTCATAACACATTTAGAGAATTTTGTGTTTACGTTTTGAGGGTTCTTTGTTTTCAAGTTTTCGGGGTTTAGTTTTTATCTCCATCTTTTGTACTCTTCGTTCTTTTGCCATTATAATGAAATTATCTTTTCCCGTGGTTTTTTTATCCTCTTTGGAGGGGTTTTTCCACATTAAATTTGTGTGTTCAATTTCTCAATTTATTCTGCTTTTTTGTACTTGTTGCTTAATCGGGTCGATCCCATCAGTAATATCTATGGGCGCGATCAAATTTCTACTAATGACCTCATGACATGCAATTATATCTTCTGCTATTAAGGAATAAATCCTTAATAAGTATATCAAAATATGTCTTATTGTTGTAGGAATAATGGAACAAGTTTTTTTGTACATAAATTATTCAAAACAACCAAGTATAGACTTCTAAGAAAAATTTACTTTTAACAACTTAATTAGGTTTCAGTCAAGGAGTCAAACGCTCTTCTAATGAGCTATAGACCCTTGATGAATAAGTGGAAGAATTGTTTTGGTAACTTTAGTATTAATGAAACAACATTTTATGTAAATAAATTATATAAAGCAATTGGGTACAAAGATTTGATAAAAAATTAATTTCTAAGGGCCCAACTGGGTTCGAACCGATGACCTCTATATCTGCAATGGATAAATGTTTTTAATATTTGATAATGAACAGAACAAGTTTTTATTTTCCTAAAATTATATATGGAGAAAAGGTACAAACTTCTGGAGGAAAGGTAATATCTAAGGGCGCGAACAAATTTCCACTACTAACCTCTTGACCTTCAATTAAATTGCCTACAACTGAAATATAAATCATTAATAAATATATCGAAAAATATCTTTTTGTTCTAGGATTACTGGAAAAGGTGTTTTTTGTACATAAATTATTCAAAACAACTAGGTATAGACTTCTGAGAAAAAGTTACTTTTAACAAGTTAATTAGGTTTGAGTCAAGAGGTCAAACACTCTTCCAATAAGCTATAGACCCTTGATGAATAAATGGAAAATATGTTTTCATAACTTTAGTATTAATGACACAAGATTTTATGTAGATAATTTATATTAAGTAAGTGGGAATCAACTTTTGATTAAAAAAATAATTTCGAAGGGCCCAACCAAGTTCGAACTTGTGACCTCTTGATCTGCAGTCAAATGCTCTACCACTGAGCTATAGACCCTTAACAAGCAACTGGATAAATGGTTTTAATAATTGAGAATTAATAGAATAAGTTTTTACTTGAATAAAATTATATATAGAAAATTGGTACACAGTTTTGAGCAAAAGGTAATACCTAAGGGCGCGATCAAATTTCGACTAGTAACCTCTTGACCTGTAATTAAATCTTCTCCTATTGAACTATAAATCCTTAATAAGCATATCGAAAAATTTCTAATTGTTCTAGCATTAATGGAAGAAGTTTTATTGTACATAAATTATTCAAGACAACTAGGTATAGACTTTTTAGAAAAAGTTACTTTTAACGACTTCATTAGGTTTGAATAAAGAGGTCAAACACTCTTCGAATGAGCTATAGATCCTTGATGAATAAACGGAAAAAATGTTTTCATAAATTTAGTATTAATGAAACAAGATTTTGTGCAGATAAATTATATAAAGCAATTGGGTATAAACATTAGATAGAAAAATAACTTCTAAGGGCCAAACCGGGTTCGAACCAGTGACCTCTTGATCTGCAATCAAATGCTCTACCACTGAGCTATACATCCTTCATGAGCAAGTGGATAAATGGTTTTAATATTTGAGACCGAACAGAATAAGTTTTTATTTTCCTAAACTTATATATAGAGAAAAGGTACAGACTTCTGAGGGAAAGGTAATATCTAAGGGCACAATCAAATTTCCAGTACTGACCTGTTGACCTGCAATTAATTTTTCTACTATTAAACTATAAATCCATAAGAAGTTTATCAAAAATTGTCGTATTATTCTAGCATTAAAGGAAAAAAATTTTGTACATAAATTATTCAGAACGACTAGGTATAGACTGTTTAGAAAAAGTTTTATAAAACAACTAGGTAACGAAACAAGATTTTGTGTAGATAAATTACATAAAGCAATTGGGTATAAACATTAGATAGAAAAATAACTTCTAAGGGTCGAACTAGATTCAAATCGGTGACCTCTTGATCTGGAATCAAATGTTGTACCACTGAGTTATAGACCCTTGATGAGCAAGTGGATAAATGGTTTTAATATTTCAGACTAAACAGAACAAGTTTTTATTTGCCTAAAATTATATATAGAGAAAAGGTACAGACTTCTAAGGGAAAGGTAATATCTAAGGGCACAATCAAAATTCCACTTGTGACCTCTTGACCTACAATTAAATCTTTTGCTATTGAAGTATAAACCCTTAATAAGTATATGGAATGACCTCTTGGTTCAAACATAATCAAGTCGTTAGAAGTACCTGTAACACCCCTAACCCGTATCCGTCACTAGATTAGGGTTACGAAACATTAAAACATACATTTCATACATCATTAAAAACATATTATAATACATTTATTCACATACATATCTTTCCTTAATTAATCCCTTGAGGCCCTAGAATCACCTTAGAAATAATTCAGGACCAAATTGCAAACCTTTAGAAAGTTTAAGAAAAAGTTAGAAAAATTTGACTACAAGGGTCACACGCCCGTGTGGCCAGGCCATGTGGTTCACACGGCTGAGACATACGCTCGTGTCTCAGGCCTTGTAAACTTCAAACTAGGGACACACGGTAGTGTCCCATCCCGTGCCCTTACCCGTGTAACTTTCTGAGTAGGGTCACACGGCCGTGTCTCAGGCCACTTGGACATGAATTTGCCCAAAATCAAGCCATTTTCATCACCAACTCATGCATAAACCTATACGTCTTTTGTGCAAATATCCAAGACCTCAAAACCTTAAATACATTCAAGGCAGCTCAAAATATCATTATAAGTCCACCTATACATAACATAACTACATTGACACATACTAATAAGGCATTAAATGTACCAAACCAAAATAACTTACAGAAAGCAAATAATCAACTAAACATCATTATAAGTCCACCTATACATGCCATTATAACCTTGGCCAAAACATCAAAAACTACTAATATTTATGCTAGATAGTGTGATAGATCTTCGACGAGCTTCCAAACTGATCAAGCTTTCAATAATCTATAAAACATAGGAAAGTAAACTAGGAAATTAAACATAACTTACCATTTCATCTAAATAACATTAAGTATAAGCATAATGTAATCCAACCACAATCTTGGCACAAGCCTAAGCATCACCATCAACAATACACAAGTTAGTGCAATATTACATAACTTACTTAAATTAAACATAAGGTAAGCCATTTCTGCATGAACATACTTCATTTGATTCATTCACCTTTTCATGTGCATATGCATTATTCCATTTGGAAACTTACCTTTCCAATTCCTTCTCATGCTTGTTGAACCATTTAGAATATCATTGGATACTCAGGAAAGCTCACACGAAATGTGCTTAAGCATATAACCATAACATTTCCTTTACATCATTGCTCACACGAGTTGTGAAATGGGTTTGCTCACACGAGCTGTGGGTCGAAATGTAAGCTACGCAATACTGCTCACATGAGCTATGGAGTATATGCAACAAATGCAGGACCTCAGCCATCGATAGGTCATTCAATACCAGCACTCGAAACATGAAATCCCTAATGACATGTCATTTGTATCCTACGAATTCCTAAGGTTCAACTGGGACTCGATAACCGTAATGAAATTTCTTTGGATATACATTGATTAATAGCACTATAAATACATAATAACGTACAATTGAATAACATGAATATAGTAATCCGTACATACTAACTTACCTCGACGACTAAGGCGTAGGAATGTAATCAACTAATCCGAGGCTTTAGCTTTTCACCGATTTAGACCCATACGTGGTCTATCTTGATCTAAATAGACAAATTTAATCCATTTAATATCTCTAGCATTCAATTTAGTCCACATTTCATACTTTTCCAAAGTTACTAATTTGTCCCTAACATTTTAACTTTTCACAATTTAGTCCTTAAGCTCATAATTTGAAATTTAAGCATTTTAATCCTCTTCTCAAGCAAGTCAAATTCTCTAGGGACTTAAACCAATCCATGCAAACCAATATTTCATAAATTTACCATTACAAACAAGTCCGTAAATACAATTTTCATCAAAAAATCACTTTACAAAACTTGTTTATTTATCAACAGGACTCATAATCTATCATAACACATCAAGAATCATACAAAAGCATTCTTGGCATAACCCTTAATCTTTAACAGTTTTACAAATTGATCCCCGTGCTAGCTAGATTAAGCTAAACAAAAACATAGAAATCATTAAAAATGGGCTCAAAACCACTTACATGCAAGGGAAATTTACTTGACCGAAACTCTCCCCCTTTCTTAACAATGGTGAACGATTCTTAGGGCTAAAAATGATGAAGATGGTTTTTTATTTCATATTTAATTATTCACATTAACTTGTTTTATTAAATTACAAAATTAACCTTTATAACTTATTAAAATTTCAATAAAAACCACATCATGATCATCCACTAACCAAACTAATGGTCTCATTACCAATTAAGTCCACTCACTTTAAAGTTCCATAGCATTTGACCCTTTTAACTAGAAGAACTCTATTTTTTAATTTTTACGATTTAGTCATTTTCACTTAATTAATCATGCAAACATTAAAATTTCTTAACAAAATTTTAATACAACCTTACTAACATCCCATTAAAATTAAAATAATAATAAATAATAATTTACACATTAGATTTGTGGTCCCAAAACCATTGTTTTGATTTCACTGAAAATGGGCTGTCATAGTAACTTTTTTCACAAAGTTTATACCAGTTTTTTCATATAACTTAAGTACATAAAAACTTGTTCCATTAATGCTAAAATAATAAAAAAAATTTCCCATTTACTTATCAAGGATTTATAGCTCAATGGTAGAAAAATTAATCGCAGGTCAAGAGGTCACTAGTGGAAATTTGATTGTGCCCAAAGATATTACCTTTCCTTCAAAAGTCTATACCAATTTTCTATATATAATTTTAGGCAAATAAAAACTTGTTCTATTAATTCTAAAATATTAAAACCATTTATCCACCTAATCATCAAGGGTCTATAGCTTAGTGGTAGAGCGTTTAACTGCAAATCAAAAGGTCACTGGTTGGAACCTGGTTGGTGTTGCGTGTAAAATAACTAATGCAATTTTTCAAGTCTACACACCATTCAAGTAATGAAGTGATAAGTAAGTAACATCTCCACATGGATCGAAAATTGGTAAGAAATTGAGTATGTTATTATAATACTGTTAATTATACCAAAATATTAGGAAATAATCTCAGAGTGAATAATAAACTAGAATAATAGAGTAGTGAAATTCAATGATAAAGAACAAATAATTGATATGGAAAATAAAATGAGATGACAATTCATAGAGAATATCTAAAGTATTTCTATTGTTGAATGAATAGGGTTGGAATTATTCAGGAGAAATATTCATATCAAGATAATGCTATGGTAAAATATTGTCTAATCTACTGCCCAGAGATTCGCTACTATGAACTACCTCTTTCGATAGCTAGATCTTAAGCTAAAAATTGAAGTTTATGTACGTTTATAAAACTTGGGATTGATAACTACAATGAACATCCTCTTTGTACAACTTACAACATCTATGTCTAGAGTGCTATAAATATTCTGTCTAGTATTCGCTTGCATCAAACGAATAAAGATTGAGTATTCTTAACCTTTTCAGAATTAAAAACACCTAAGAACACAACATACATTCAACTATGTCTAGAGCTTGCATGCATGTATTAAAATAAGCATGAATCGAATGTAACAGTGATATAGATAATCTAAAATCCTAGGCATTAAAGATGATAAAACATTCACCCAAACAACTCCAACTGAGAAAAGATTTAGTTCATGGGTGGAAAAGTAAACATCAAAATAGAATCATTCATCAACATTTCTCAATTAATTTCGAATCACAGAAAATTCAATCTAGAAAAATAAAGGCAAAACTGCAGGAAGTTAATTCTACACTCCATCTTATCATTTATCTTCCGATTGTACGTGAATCCAGGATAGATTTCTCTTCCCCTTCCTTACATCTGTATTGTGCTCTCTTCTAAGCTACTACCCTTTCTTTCTCTGGAATTCTCCAATGGAGTTCTTCTTTATGCCGATAGAGAGAATTGTTTTCATTAGTCTCTTTCTCACGTTGATTATCCTCTTACTTTTTTCTTTTTCTCTCATTCTTCTATTGGGTAGATCCGTCCCACCTCGGCACACATTTTTCATTCCTCTTTTCAGGTTGGTTTTTATGGTACAGGTCCAGCTGGTTGAGAGTGACGTGGATAAAGTGCTAAGTCATCTTCCCAGAATTGTCATGGCAATTCTATTGCCAATCAATCTTACCAATTGACATGGTAATGTTTCACTTGCCCTATTTTCTTTCTGCACCCTCTTCATCTTCTTCTTCTACCTGCACCTATGTTCATACAGAACCACACCTTTCATTCCCAAGTGATAAAACTAACAAATAGTGGCCAATGTAGCGTAATCAAAGTTTTGTTATGCAATGTTAAAAAATTATCCTAGAAATCCAGATGTATTTACTTAATTTCAAACAATTAATTATACCTAGAGACGTAAAATATAACTCTTTTCAAGACTTATCAGTTGGGCTAAAAACATTTTTTCAATTTATTCACCAAGGGTCTAAAGCTCATTGGAAGAGCATTTAACCTCTTAATTCAAGCCTAATTAAGTCGTTAAAATCAACTTCTTCTCAAAAGTATATACCTAATTGTTTTATATAATATATGTACATAAAATTTTGTTCAATTGATGGTAGAATAATAAGACATTTTTCCATATACTTGTTAAGAATTTATAGTTCAATGGCAGAACATTTAATTATAAGTCAAGAGATCACTGTTTCAAACTTGATTGAGCCCTTAGATATTAATCTTTCAGTAGAAGTGTATATACATTTCCTATGTATAATTTATGCACATAAAAACTTGTTCTGTGGAAGCTTAAATAATAACAATGTTTACCCACTCACTTATTGAAGGACTAAAGCTCAGTCGTAAAGCATTTGACTGTAGATAAATAGGTCACCGAATTGAAAATAGTTTTTTCAATTTATTCATCAAGGCCCATAGAAATTTATGTACATAAAAATCTGTTTCATCAAGACTCAAATAATGAAAATATTTTTTCAATTTATTCATCAAAGGTCTATAGCCCATTAGAAGAGCATTTGACCTCTTGATTCAAATCTAATTAAGTCGTTAAAAGTAAGTTTTTCTAAGAAGTCTATCCCTGGTTTTTTATATAATTTATGTACATAAAAACTTATTCCAATAATGGTAGAACAATAACACATTTTTCCATATACTTCTTAAGGATTTATAGTTCAATGGAAGAACATTTAATTGCAGGTCAAGAGGTCACTAGTTCAAACTGTATTGTGCCATTTGATATTAAACTTTCATTAGAAGTGTATATACATTTCTTTTGTCTAATTTAAGCACATAAAAACTTGTTCTATTAAAGCTCAAATAACAACACCGTTTACCCACTCACTCATTGAGGGACTAAAGCTTAGTGGTAAAGCTTTTAACTGTAGATCAATAGGTCACTGGATTGAAAATGTTTAGGCCCTTAGGTTTTTTTTTGTCAAACATCCATACCAAGTTGCTTTATATAATTTACGTACATAAAAATCTTTTTCATCATGACTCAAATAATGAAAATATTTTTTTTTTCAATTTATTCGTCAAGGGTCTATAGCTCATTGCAAGAGCATTTTACCTCCTAATTCAAACCTAATCAAGTCATAAGTAACTTTTTTCACAAATTTTATACTGGTTTTTTATATAATTTAAGTAAATATAAAATTGTTCCATTAATGCTAAAATAATAAAACAATTTCCCATTTACTTATCAAGGATTTATGGCTTAATGGTAGAACAATTAATTGCAGGTCAATAGGTCACTAGTGGAAATTTGATGGCGCCCTTAAATATTACCTTTCGCTAGAAGTCTGTACCAATTTTCTATATATAATTTTATGCAAATAAAAACCTGTTCTGTTAATTCTAAAATACTAAAACCATTTATCCACCTACTCATAAAAGGTCCATAGCTCAATGCTAGAGCATTGACTGTAGATCAAGAGGTCACCGGTTTGAACCCAGTTGGACCTTCACAAATTCTTTTTTCTCAAATCTTTATACCTAGTTGCTTTATATAATTTATCTACATAAAATCTTGTTTCATTAATACGAAATTTATGAAAAAAAAAATTCCATTTATTCATGTCTAAAGCTCATTGGAAGATCATTGGACCTCTTGATTCAAACCTATTTGAGTTGTTAAAAGTAACTTCTTCTCAGAAGTCTATACCTAGTTGTTTTCTGTAATATATGTACATAAAATGTTGTTCGATTAGCGCTAGAACAATAAGACATTTTTCTGTATACTAATTAAGGATTTATAGTTCAATGGCAGGACACTTAATTATAGGTCAAGAGGCCTCTGGTTCAAACATGATTGGGATATTAAACTTGAAGTAGAAGTGTTTATGTATTTCCTTTGTACCATTTATTCACATCAAAACTTTTTCTATTAAAAATAACAAGTTTTCCCACATACTCATTGAGGGACTAAAGGTCTATGGTAAAGTATTTGACCGTTGATCAATAGGTCACCTAATTTGAAAATGTTTAGGCCCTTAGAAATTTCCTTTTTGTCAAACGTCCAGACCAAGTTGCTTTATATAATTTATGTACATAAAAATTTGTTTCATCAAGACTCAAATAATGAAAATATATTTTTTTTCAATTTATTCATCAAGGGTCTATAACTCATTGCAACAACATTTGACCTACTGGTTCAAACCTAATCAAGTTGTTAGAAGTAACTTTTTTTACAAAGTTTGTACCAATTTTTTTCCATAATTTATTTACATAAAAACTTGTTCCATTAATGCTAAAGTAATAAAAAAAATATTGTATTTGATTATAAAGGATTTATAGCTCAATGGTAGAAAAATTAATTGCAAGTCAAGAGGTCACTAGTGGAAATTTGACCGCACCCTAAGATATTACCTTTCTTGTAACAACTCATTTTCAGTGAAATCAAAACAGTGGTTTTGGAACCACAAATTCAACGTCAAAAAATTTATTTTATTATTATTTTATTTCTTACAGCATGGTAGAAATACTGTATAAAATTTCATTAAGAAATTTTACCGTTTACATGCTCAATTTGATAGAAAGGACTAAATCGTGTAATGTGCAAAAGTTGAGTTCTAGTAGCGAAAGGTATTAAATAGCTATAGAACCTTAAATTATGAGTCATTATATGGTATTAGACCATTTATGTTGATAGTGGAATATGATGGCTTGGCATATTTGAAATTTGTAATGTTTATAAAGGTTATAAAAGTAATTAGTAAATAAAAGATAAATTAAGCAAAATAAAGTAAATGCATCATCTTTCTCCGTCATCTTCAATCGAAAATCAAAAGGAAAAACATCCATGGAAGCTTGAACATTCGGCCTTTTCAATTTAGCTTGCATCTGAGTATTGTTTGTCCCATTTTTATTGATTTATATGCTTTTGAAGTCGTTGTAGCTTAAACTAGCTAGCCAGATGACTAATTTGTGAAACTATTAAACTATTAGGGTTTTTCCATTAATGAATGTGCATAAATTTTGATGTTTGATAGAAGAAAATGGATAGTTGTTGTTAGATAAATTACGTTTATTAAGTGATTTTTTATGAAAATGTCAAATAGGAATTAAATTGAAAAATATAAAATTTTACATGGTGAAATTGTGAAAAAAATGAAATATAGGGCTTGCTAGTGACCTAATTGATATTCATATGTAGTGGGTTGTGGTGGAATTTCTTGAATTTCCATTTTTATGAGCTAGGGACTAAATTGAATAGAAATTAAAAGTATAGTGGAAAAATGATAATTTTCTAAAATATGATTATGAGTTAAATTGAATGAAATATATATTGAATTGAGTTAAATTTATCTGTATAGATCAAGACAAACCTCGTATGGCTTTAGATCGGGGTAAAGAGAAAGTCTCGAATTAATCGCCTTCGTATCTGTGAATACTCGTCAAGGTAAGTTCATGTAACTAATTGTGTTTATATGGTTTTGATTGAAATATACTTGTGTTGTGAATTGCCATACGTATATACCGGTTGCTTATCCAATGACGTACGACTATTACTGAGCCCTGTTTGAACCTTAGGAATTCGTAGAATACGAATGACATGTCATTAGGGTTTACATGTTCGAGTGCTGGTCCTGAACGTCCTACCAATGGCTGAGGTCCAGCATGTGTTGCGGATACTCCACAGCTCATATGAGTAGTATCATGTAGCTACGTTCTGACCCACAGCTCATGTGAGCAGAACCATTTTCATAGCTCGTGTGAGCATACTAATTTATAGCTCGTGTGAGCATACTGGTTTACAACTCATGTGAGCATACCAATTTACAGCTCGTGTGAGCATACCGATTCACAGCTCGTGTGATCATACATGTACATGATTTGATGGATTACAATTATATGAGTTAGCACATTATGTGTGAGCTATCCCGGGTATCCAACGATATTGTAATGGTTTAACGGGCATTATTCTAATATGAAACAATATTGTAATGGTTTAACGGGCATTATATGGAAATGTGTTTACATGGTATATGGAAAATTGAATTGGATGATACATGTATATGAAACTTAATCAATAGTTGTGCTCATTCATGATTATTGGTTTGTATATATATTCACATGGCTAACATGGTCGGTGTTTATGTGTTTAGGCATTTGGCCAAATTATGTTCGGATATGTTATGTTTATCTTACCTATTGTTGTGATTAAATAGTAAGTTATGTTTTAAGTTATATGAAATTACTAAGCTTAAATGCTTACTCTGTGTTATTTTTCATGTTTTATAGTGAACCGGAAGCTTATTCGGGTTGGAAGCTTGTCGGAGCTATATCACACTATCCCTCAGCTCTTTTGGTACTTTTGGTTGTTTCATTTTGGTTATAATGGCATGTATAGGTATTTTGGCTAATGTTGGGCATGTATTTTAATTGTTTAAATAACCATTTGGTTTGGCTTGAGTTATGGTTTTAGTGTTCTAATTAATTTAGTTTTGGCATGTAAATATTAGCCTTAATATGGTTGATGATTTTTTTAATGTGTTTGAATGATGGAAGGTGAAATGATAGTTGAATGTGAATATTATATAAGTCTTATAATTTGTTGTGAATTGTTACTTTGTTATGGAAGATATATATGTATATTGAGGCTAGTATTTGAGTGGTAGTTTTGGTACCATTTGGTATGTTTTGGTAAACCAATTCAATGGTTTGTATTGATGCAAATCTAGTTGGAAGTTAGTTGATTATTTTGACCAAAATGAGTGCATGATTTTAAATGTTTGCATATTCTCATTTGAGGTGCCTAAGGGCATACTTGTTGCATCATATTATACCATATGTATATGACCTGTTTATGCATGATTTTGATGCCTTGTTATGGCTTGTGTATATGTACAATTTTGGGGGTAGGTATATGCCAAGATGGTTGAGAAAAATGGCTTGTAAAATGACCTATTTTCATCCACCCAGGAAGAGACACGGGCGTCTGTCTTAGCCTTGTATGACACACGACTAGGTGACACGGTCATGTGTTCCCTATAGCTTTTAAAGGGTTTCAAGTCAAGCTGTTGCATGGCCTAGCACACGGCCTGGCACGCGGGCATGTGGGGTTACTTCGAAGGGTACATGGCCTGCCACATTAGCATGTGGCTTGGCTGTGTGACCTTAGTTAGTGAGTTACACGGGCACGAATAGGAGCTGGGACACGACCGTGTGTCCCTACTTCGAATGCCCACATGGCTTGGCCACATGGCTGGGTGACCCTTGCAGCTTTAAAAATTTTCTTTCTTTTCTAAAAAATTCTCTGAGTTTTCGATTTAGCCCTGACTTGTTTCTAACGCGTACTTAGGGCCTCGAGGGCTTGTATAAGGGACAATATGTATGTTTTGAATTGGTTTTAATATGTTTATTGAGTAATGCTCCGTAACCCTTTTTCGGCGACGGATACGGGTTAGAGGTGTTACATTTCCCTCAGAAGTCAGTACTAATTTTCTATATATAATTTTATACATATAAAAACTTGTTCTGTTATTTATAAAATATTAAGAACATTTATCCACTTACTTATCAAGGGCCTATAGCTCAATGTTAGAGCACTTGACTATAGATCAAGAGGTCAACGGTTTGAACCCAGTTGGGCCCTCCCAAATTATATTTTCTCAAAAATTTATACCTAGTTGCTTTATATAATTTATCTACATAAAATCAAAAGTCTATACCTAGTTGTTTTATCTACTTTATGTACATAAAAAGTTATTCCATTAACACTAGAACAATAAGACATTTTTCCATATACTTATTAAGGATTTATCGTTCAATGGCAGAACTTTTAATTGCAGGTCAAGAGGGGACTGGTTCAAACATGATTGGGCCCTTAGATGTTAAACTTTCAGTAGAAGTGTATAAACATTTCCTTAGTATAATTTAAACACATAAAAACTTGTTCCGTTAAAGCTCAAATAATAACATTGTTTGCCCACTCACTCATTGACGGACTAAAGCTCATTGGTAAAGAATTTGACCATAGATAAGTAGGTCACTGAATTGAAAATGTTTAGGCCCTTAGAAATTTCATTTTTGTCAAACGCCCATACCGAGTTGCTTTATATAATTTAAGTACATAAAAAATTATCTCATCAAGACTCAAATAATGAAAATATATATTTTTTCAATTTATTCATCAAGGGTCTATAGCTCATTGCAAGAGCATTTGACCTCTTGGTTCAGAACTAATCAAGTCGTTAGAAGTAACTTCATTCACAAAGTTTATACCGGTTTTTTAAAATAATTTATCTACATAAATACTTGTTCCATTAATACTAAAATAATAAAACAATTTCCCTTTTACTTAATAAGGATATATAGCTCAATGGTAGAAAAATTAATTTAAGGTCAAGAGGTCATTAGTTAAAATTTGATCGCGCCCTTAAGTATTTCCTTTCCTTAAGGAGTCTATACCAATTTTCTATATATAATTTTAGGCAAATAAAAACTTGTGCTGTTAATTCTAAAATATTAAAACAATTTATCCACCTACTCATCAAGGGTTTATAACTCAGTCCAAAAGCATTTGACTGTAGATTAAGAGGTCACTAGTTTGAACCTGATTGGGCCCTCACAAATTATTTTTTTCTAAAATTTTTATACCCAGTTGCTTTATATAATTTATCTACATAAAATCTCATCTGACAAAAACTAAAATGATGAATACATATTTCCATTTATTCATCACGAATCTAAACCTCATTAGAAGAGCATTTGACCTCTTGATTCAAACCTAATTAAGTTGTGAAAAGTAACTTCTTCTCAGAAGTCTATACCTAGCTGGTTTATATAATTTATGTACATAAAATTTTTTTCAATTAATCTATAACAATAAGACATTTTTCGATATACTTATTAAGGATTTATAGTTCAACGGCAAAACATTTAATTGTAGGTCAAGAGGGCATTGGTTAAAACTTGATTGCGCCCTTAGATATTAAACTCTCAGTAGAAGTGTATATACATTTCCTTTGTATAATTTATGCACATAAAAACTTGTTCTGTTAAAGCTCAAATAAGAACAATGTTTATCCACTCACTCATTGAGGGACTAAAGCTCAATGATAAAGCCTTTGACCGTAGATCAATAGGTCATCGAATTGAAAATGTTTAGGCCCTTAGAAAGTTCATTTTTGTCAAACGTCCATACCAAGTTGCTTTGTATAATTTATGTACATAAAAATCTGTTTCATCAAGACTCAAATAATGAAAAATATTTTTTTCAATTTAGTCATCAAGGGTCTATAGCTCATTGCTACAACATTATACCTCTTGATTCAAACTTAATTTAGTCGTTCGGAATAACTTTTTTCACAAAGTTTAAACTAGTTTTTTTATGTAATTTATGTACATAAAAACTTGTTCGATTAAAGCTAAAATTATAAAATAATTTCCCATTTAGTTATCAAGGATATATAGTTCAATGGTAGAACAATTAATTGCTGGTCAAGAGGTCACTAGGTGAAATTTGATTGCGTCCTTAGTGTTGGAACACTGGCACCCCTACAGCGCAGCGAAAAAATAAAGCATCCGACGATCCTAACCATGGATCCATGTGTGAGGAACGAATCGGGGTGAAATAAAGGTTTCGAAATTATGGAATCTTTATTCTGAGTACACAGCGACGCCTCGCAACGAGTAATCTGATCTACTGTTGAACCGAGCCGTAATCTATCATGACTCTGGCCTCTACGTAATCCACCCAGTTGACAATGAACGGAAGGAATCCCCATAACTGTTTTGGAGAAGACTTTACTTTGACGGCTGCTAGACCCCACAAAGTAAAGAAAAATGGGATTTTATATCTATTTTAGTGTTTCTAGAAATTAAATAAATATAACAATGTTTTTTAAACCTAAAATTATAATTACATTAATTATAATAATGATTTCTGTAAACTATATATTTATTTGAATTTATATACGAACCAAATTCATGTTCTCATTATGTGTACAACAACCTTGTACATATAATGTATTCGATATTTGATTACCCAATTAAATTAATTCTATAATTAATTTAATTTAAGCGACAACCAAACACAATACCAACTATGTTTTATTCCGTTCATTTCAACTATAGGGTGTGACCCTGTAGGTTCTTGTAATGTTAGCAGTAATACTAGAACGATTCCAATGTTACAAACAATAAGTGGCACCTAGCAAAGCATCATTGCTACCTAAGTCACAAGAAATCATGATTCGACATAACCTTTTTATGATTAACCTGTCATGCAATAATCCTTAAGTCTTTTATCTCTGGATTGGACACAAGTCATGGAATAGTCACACTTGCATAGTCCATTCCATGTTCCTTGATATAACAATAAGACAATTTTCCATATACTTATTAAGGATTTATTATTCATTGGTAGAACATTGAATTGCAGGTCAAGAGGTCACTGGTTCAAACTTGATTGCACCCTTAGATATTAATCCTTCATTAGAAGTGTTTATACATTTCCTTTGTATAATTTATGCCGATAAAAACTTATTTTGTGAAAGCTCAAAAAATATGAACGTTTACCCACTAACTCATTGAGGGACTAAAGCTCAGTGGTAAAGCATTTGATTGTAGATAAATAGGTCCCTGAATTGAAAATGTTTAGGCCCTTCAAATTTTTGTTTTTGTTAAAGGTCCATACCTAGTTGCTTTATATAATTTATGTACATAAAAATCTGTTTCATCAAGACTCAAATAATGAAAATATTTTATTCAATTCATTCATCAAGGGTCTATAGCTCATAGCAACAACATTTTACCTCTTGATTGAAACCTAATCCAGTTGTTAGAAGTAAATTTTTTCACAAAGTTTATGTCGGTTTCTTAATATAACTTATATACATAAAAACATGTTCCATTAATGCTAAAATAATAAAACAATTTCCCATTTACTTATGAAAGATTTATAGCTCAATGGTAGAACAATTAATTGCAAGTCAAGAGATCACTAGTGGAATTTTGATCCCGCCCTTAAATATTACCTTTCCTTCAAAAGCCTGTACCAATTTTCTATATATAATTTTTGGAAAATAAAAACTTGTCATTTTAATTTTCAAATATTAAAACCATTTATCCACCTATTTATCAAGGGTCTATACCTTAGTGATAGAGCATTTGATTGTAGATCAAGAGGTCATTAGTTTGAACCCAGTTGGGCTAGCATAAAATTTTTTTATCAAATGTTTATAACCAATTGCTTTTATTCATCAAGGATATATATCTCATTCCAAGGGCATTTGACCTCTTGATTCAAACCTAAGTAAGTCGTTAAAAGTAACTTTTTCTTAGAAGACTATACCTAGTTGTTTTAAATAATTTATGTATAAAAAAACTTGTTCCATTAATTATAACACCCCAAACTCTGTCTAAACGTTATGACCGAATCTGGCGATGTCACATTGTAACACCCCTTACCCGTATTCGACGCCGGAATAGGGTACGAGGCATTACTAGAAGACATACATTTGCATACGTATTAAGCCGAGTTACAAAATTTCATCCGAATTAAAACTTTCAAATTTTTAACGTGCTTTTATAATTCTTTACAACATATCCTCGAAATATTATATTCATAACAAATAGGGCCTACGAGACCCGATATTTACTCATGTAATTCAAAGCTTCATTTCCATTTCATTCAATTCACAATTTCTCATGATCACAATTCAAATCAATTTCTCAATCCAATATATATATTTCAATCATCTAAGAATATAATTCAAGTTACACGAACTTACCAGGCTAAATTGCAGAAATACCAAAATTTAGGGACATTATGGTAATTTTTTATTTTCCTTGAATTTCCACCCAATCTTGATATAAATTAATATTTCATTCAATTTATTAATTTAAATAATAAAACAATTCATTTCATGCAATTTGGTCACTTTTTGACATTTTTACAAAATTACCCTTAAAATTTTACTTTTATTCAATTTAGTCCCTGAACCTAAAACATGTAAATTAGTTATTTTAAAATAAACTCATATTAGCTAAATATTCACATATATTTTTCCTCCTCCTCCACTCCATTCCACATCCTTGATATATACATAATACCTCTATTAACTTGTTTACACATAACAAGCTGTTCACTTGGGTCATAGTCACTAAATTAATTATATCTTAAGCTACAGAATTCAGAATGGAGATCCGCAAATTTTTTTTGAAACTAGATTCACATATATTCTTACCATAAAATTTTTAGATTTTTTGGTTCAGCCAATAAGTACAGTTTATTCTTTAAAGTTTCCCTTGTTTCACTGTTTGACAGTTCCGACCCCTCTTCACTAAAAATTAATTTTCTCTTTGTACAGAATTCGGATGATGTTCCCATTTGTTTCTATTGTAAATAGACTCATTAAGGATTTTTCTAAGTCAGAACAGGGGAACCCAAATTCATTCTGACCTTGTCTCACAAAATTTATTATATCTCATGATTTACAATTCCATTACTTACACCGTTTCTTCTATGAGAAACTAGACTAAATAAGCTTTATTTCCATATTTTATTCATACTCTAATTCTATTTGCACAATTTATGGTGAGTTTTCAAAGTTAACCTACTACTGCTGTCCAAAACGGTTTTAGTGCAAAATGTTGATTACTAGGTGTATAACTCCCTTATTCCCTTTCTCTATAATATTTCCCATCACTTTCACTTATTTCTCTTTACTAATATATCAAGAACATAAGACCTTATATAAGAAAACTCTATTATAAAATTATTTTCATGCTTTTTCAATAATATCAAACTTAAAAATATATTGAAATCTTGATGTTCTTACCTTGTGCTATTGATTTCAATCTTTAACTTGATTTTCTCTCTCCTCCAGCTTCTATTTCTTGAATCTAACTTGATATTCTAGCTCTCCATTGTCTCCTTGTTATTCTTCTCTATTGGAAGCTATGGAAATTCTTTTGATTTCTAGGTGAAAATGGTAAATTTTTGGTGGAATGACCAAATTGTAAAGAAAGCAAAACTTTCTTTCTTCTCCTCTCTTCTTATGTTAGTTGCATGGAAATATGGTGGACTCGATGATTCTTCATCTTCCTTTTCTTATATATACTAAATAAAATACTAATAAAATAATAAAATATCATTTAAAAATCAAATTAAAATATTAATAAACTAATATTTATTTAATTAATTAATATAAAATATCTCCAACATCATCATTATCTTCTAGATTTCTCTCTCTTCTAATTGACCATTTTTCTCTTTATAATCTTTAAAAATTTCATCCTTGAGTCATCACTTAATTTGGTAAAATTGTGATTTAGTCCCTCAAAATTCTTCACCTTTTCAATTTGGTCCTAATTCATCCATTTTCCTTAGTTTCTAGATTATTCCACCCTAAAATATTTACACTATTGGTCCTTCAACTTTTTTGTATTTACACTTTAATCCCTCAAATTTTGAGTATTTACTCTTGGGCAACAAAACTTTTCTCACTTTTGCGATTTAATCATTTCTTGAATTAATATGTCATAATATAATTCCCAATGTTGCCATAACTCAAAATTTCCCTTTTTGTCACTTTATTTCCTTATTTTACTATCAAGGATACCTACTTTTTTATTGTAGTAATTTTCGGGGTATTACATTTCTCCCCCTTAAAATAAATTTCGTCCTCGAAATTTCCTTGTTTTCTTTTGATCATGAACTTCATCATTTCTATATTCTTTCGATTATCCTTTTCTATCCATTCTTATCACTAACACTTCTAGTTTTTATATCATTTTGTACTTCCTTTTCAATAATATTCTTCTTTTTACTTAATCGAGCTCTTATTTCCTCTCTTTCCACTTAACCAGAAGTCCTTTCTTCATTTAGTTTTCTTAAAATCATCTCTATAATTCTATAGTTCCCATCTGCACATATTTACCGAGCTTAGTATTTGTATTCATTCTCTATCCTTTCATTTCACAATTTATTTTTAATTCAATATTTCAAACATGAATCAAAGGTAAACTTTTACCTTGTAGCGAAAATTATTTATCTTTTTTTTTAGCAGAGGCCCAGTAGATTAGATAGAACACTTAGGATATACGAAACTGATACGGAAGTGCATTATTATGCATTATTAAACAGAAAGCACTAAAGTGTTATATAGAGAACATAAATGTGCTACTAACCGGAGAGCACTAGCGTGCTATTAATCAGAGAGCGTGCTAGGGTCTTTTAATGATATACCATTAATATCCTAGTAGTTCTAATCTCATCTACTTGGGTAAATTATATCATGCATGCAGATCACTTTTACACTTTTCGCATAATGCTTTTACATCCTTTACAATTTAATCCTTGTACCAATAATCCGTATATTTATATCTTCTCTATCTTTAATATATGTATTATATTTCAAAATTCATTATTCATCTGTAATTTACTAGTAATCCATATCATGTGCTTCACATATTACGTTTACATGTTTTGAAATTTAGTCATCAGAACAATATTTCTTTTAGCAAAACAATACACTATCTAAGTATGCATGCAAAACAGAACAATAACCAGTCATAAACCGATCAGACTAACAGGGCTTTCGTCTAACATTATAATTAGCTAACATTCTCACAACATAAGAACTCTATCAGAACTGAACAATTACACATAAATATCTCTGAGGATAAAATAATATATATAATATCCAGAAAAGATCATCATGTTCATTTCGACTGTAACCTTCATAGACAGACATCTTTACCACTTAATTATCATTTCTCTTACTAATTCTGTTATCACGAACCTCACTTTATTCCACTTAGTAAAAAAAACTTCCAGTTAATACATACATTATTTTAGATATCATACCTGAATATTTTGTCTCATCAAATTTAACTTCTTCTTTATTTACTCTCTTACTTGTTTACTTACTTGCTTGCATAAACAACTCATGATTATAACTTACTCCTTCCTTGTTGAAATTATTTTCTCAACTGATAACTGAAATATTCTTAATCCTTATACTTACCTGAATCTGTTTATTGTACTTTTACCTAAACATTCATGTAACATAATTTCTTTACTAGCCTGTTGAATCACTTGGAATAGTAAGGATACTCGGGTCTCCTGTCTGATAATAACATGCCAAAGCTATGTCCCAGACATAGTCTTACATGGGATGTTTTTTGTACTGCCAATGTCATATCCCAGATATGGTCTTACATGGGAGTTCTCATATCGGTGCCTATGCCATGTCCCAAAAATGGTCTGGCGGGGGACCTCTCATCTCGGTGCCAACGCCATGTCCCAGATATGATCTTACATGGGAGTTCTCATATCGGTGCCCAACGCCATGTCCCAAAAATGGTCTTACGGGGGACCCTCATCTCGGTGCCAACGCCATGTCCCAAACATTGTCTTACATGGGACCTCTCATCTCGGTGCCAAGCCATGTCCCAGACATGGTCTTACATGGGACTTCTCATCTTGATGCCAACGCCATGTCCCAGACATGGTCTTATATAGGACCTCTCATCTCGGTGCCAACGCCATGTCCCACACATGGTCTTGCATGAGACCTCTCATCTCGGTGCCAACACCATGTCCCAAACATGGTCTTACATGGGACCTCTCATCTCGGTGCCAAGCCATGTCCCAGACATGGTCTTGCATGAGACCTCTCATCTCAGTGCCAACGCCATGTCCCAGACATGGTCTTACATGGGACCTCTCATCTCAGTGCCAAGCCATGTCCTAAACATGGTCTTACATGGGACCTCTCATCTCGGTGCCAAAACCATGTCCCAGACATGGTCTTACATGGGACCTCTCATAATCTCAATGATGCCAATGCCATGTCCTAGACATGGTCTTACACTGGCTCACATATCGATGTCGATGCCATGTCCCAGACATGGTCTTATACAGAATCGTACGTCGATGCCATATCTCAGATATGGTCTTATATGGAAATCACATATCACATATTGCCATGGTCCAACCATGGTCTTTTCCGTCAATTCATCACATATCACTAAACAAAAGTACTTATTCATGTGTTCTACTCAATTTGATCTTTCAATTCAATTTTCATACTATTATAATATTCATGGTTCAATAGCAAAGACATAAAACAAACATCATATTATTTCTAATATAACAATTAAACATAAGATTCTATCATATAAACATACTGATTACACTCATTCAAGCAAGTGTACATAAACATATATTCCATCTATTTGTGTATATTTACTTCCATATTTACTTAATCAAATATGTTAAGCACAAAACATCATATGCGCACCAAGCAAACGCAGATGAGCATATCACCATATAAACCTTCATTTTATTCTACGTTTCTACATTTCTCAACTCATGTTTGTCTTACTTTGTAATAGCCCGATTTTAGGCCTAATCGGAATAGTGGTTTCGGGACCACAAATCCAACGAGGAAAAATTTATTTTTATTATATTTTTATGGTCTACGATTTCACGAACTGATTTCATGAAAATTTCCTTCAAAAATTTCGACGTTTGGGCACTCAATTTAGCCAAAAAGACTAAATTGTAAAAAGTGTAAAAGTTGAGTTCTACATGTTAAAAGTGTCCAATTGTTATGAAATTTTAAATTGGAGGTCCTTAAATGGTAATTAGACCAATGGATAACTTGTTGGACAAAATGGATAAGAGATAAGTGAAATAGGAAATTTTTAAGTTGGGGGCATTTTGGTCATTTGGTAATTAAAAGAATTAAAAAGGCCAAATAGCCAAAAATTTGTCCATCTTCTCCATGGTGAACGAAATCAGAAAGGGGGAAGCCATATTTAGGGTTTTCAAGCTTCCAAGTTCTATAGTAAGTGATTCCAAGCCCCGTTTTTAATGTTCTTTACGTTTTTAGAGTCTCGGTAACTTGATTTAGCTTATTCTAGAAATAATTTAACCTAGGGTTCATATTTGGAAAAATACCCACAGGTGAAATGTGTTTATTTTGATGTTTTATGGTAGAATATGAAGCTTGAAATTATGTTAAATAACTTTTGCTAGCCGAATTTAAGTGAAAACGAGTAAATTGACATAATCGGTAAAAATACCTAATGTTCATAAGTAAGTGTTAGAGTGAGAATTTGATGTTGCCATAGAAGGGAAAAATGTTCAGAATGTCATAAAACATAAGAAAAAGGAATAAAGTTTAATTTCTGAGCCTAGGGGCAAAATTGTAATTTTGTGAAACTTTAGGGGCAAAAATGTAATTTTCCAAAATGTGATTATTGGACTGGATTGAATAATGTGAGTGTTAAATAAGTTAAATGTGTTATTATAAGTCAAGAAAGACAAGGAATTGACTTTGATTAGTGAAAAAGGAAAAAATGAGAAAAAGTGAGAAATTTCCCGATTGAACATTCGAAATAAAAAGGGATACGAATGAAGTGACAGAAATGATCACATGTGTGGCATAGACTGTGTGTAGGCCACTATGTGAAAGTGAAAGTGATGGTCACGTGTGTAGTACTATGTGCAGGCTACTATGGTCACGTGTGTAGTACTATGTGCAGGCTACTACGTGTACCGGAATGATAGGTCGCATGTGTAGTACTATGTGCAGGCTACTATGCATACCGAATAGCTTCGATCACGTATGTAGTACTATGTGCAGGCTACTACGTGTATCGGATAGTGATGGTCACATGTGTAGTACTATGTGCAGGCTACTATGTGAACCGGTATCATTAATTATAAGGTGGTTGCTATGTGCTGATCCCACCGGATATCATTGATTACAAAGGGTGGTTGCTGTGTGCTGAATCCACCGTGTATCTGTTATTATTCCGAAGTGTTCATCAGGAAATTTACTAAGTGAAAATACATGAGATCATGTAACGATTAAGTATGATTGAATGATGAATATATGTGTGGAATGGAGTTGAATAATGATTGAAAGTGAAAAAGTGAAATTATGAAAAAGTAAAATTATCAACAAAATAGTTTTGGATAGTAACAATAGTGTGACTTTGAAAAATCACCAAAAATGGTGAAAATTGAATTAGAGAGTGAATAAGATATGAAATGAAAGCTTAATGAGTTCGTTTTTACATAAAAGAAACAGAGCAAGAAAAAGAGTTATATATTTTGAGATATTTGAATTTTAGTGAGGAAGGGTTAGATTGATTTTGGAATCCCCTATTCTGAATTTAGAAAATAATTAAAAGTTGTAAAAAAATATTTATGAGTTATAATTTGTATGCTTAGAATCCTTAATGAGTCTATTTTCAAAAGAAATAAATGAAAATATCATCTGAATTCTGTACAATGAGATAATTCATTTTTAGTGAAGAGAGGTCAGAGATGTTGAGCAGTGAAATATGGGTGAATTTAAAGAATAAACTGTACTAATTGGTTAAGCCAAAAATTCTGAACATTTTATGGTAAGAAGACATGTGAGTCTATTTTTGGGGAAAATTAATAGAACTTAACTTGGAGCTCTGTAGCTCTAGATAAAAATAATTTAGTGACTGTAACTCGACTAGACGACTTTGAATTTAAATATAAGTGAATAGTAAAATTATGTATAATGCTATTTAAGCATGTTATATACATAAAGGATGTGGGAAGGAGAGGAGAAGGAGGACAATAAAGTATATAATGAATTGTGTATAATTGGTTAAATGTCTGATTATAATAGATAAATGTTGAAATAGGAGTGATGCTTATATTGGTGCATTACTGGTCATGGTAATCTCATGAGAGAAAATAAAGTTTCATAGCATATGTGTGTGGTATATTTGGCATGAAATGATGTCATGAGTGGCTCATGAATTAACTCATGTTGGTAAGTTGATGCATAATTATATTATTCAAATATATACATATTTGTAATATTTTGCTATGTGATTCGGAAAAAGGGGAATAAATAGCATACTGAAAATTTGGCCATGGTGCTAGTTTATGTTAAAGGAGTGTTTTATGGCATATCTTAAGTAATGGAATGTTATGAATTTTGAATTAATTTTCTAGTTAAATAAATGACAAATGAATTGATTGCGTATTCGTAATTTTGACATATGCTTAGTATATGAAACGTAATAATATATGCTTGAATAAACTTTAAGTATTCAAATGACATGGATTTGATGGTGCTAAGATTCGAACATTGAATTCATGAAGCACAGGTGATGTATTATTGTTGTGTGATAGCTTGGTTCGAGAAATTGGTTAGGTAAATGGTAAGTGAAAGCATTTATGGATATAGAAGAAAATTTGGAGTGAATATGAAATTTAGCTTAATTAAATGATTTCATCAATTAAACATTGTATATGCCAGAGTGTGTTAGTGAATTACATATTCGTAAATTGACATTAAAAGTTTAGTTAGTGATATATGAAAATAACATGAAAAGAGTTATGATTGTGATTAATATTGATTCTAACTTAAAGTGGATTCTTCAATATTGGATTGATTTAACGGATATATTGAGCATATGAATGGGTATGTATTGGGCCTCGTAAACCCTAATTAGCGAGTCGAAGATAACAATTTGAAAGTTTTTAATTTGGATGAAATTTATAACTCGGTTTAATATGTTTATAAGTGTATTTATTCTGGTAATGCCTCGTACCCTATTCTAGCGTAGAATAGGGTAAGGGGTGTTACAATATGACATCACCAAATTCGACCCTAATGTTTAGGCTGGGTTTGGGGTGTTACATTTAATGGTATCAGAGCTACGGTTTAGTCAGTTCTTAAACCAAACGTAGCATATGTGAGTCTAGCTATACATGCCATGTTATTACTCGTGATGATATGATATCTCTGGGCTCTAAGGAAATTGTTCTGTTAAGACAGAGATGACTTCTAACCGAGCTACTTTCAATAATGCTGAAAATTTATATTGAGGTAATTGAAATGTGTTTATGAAGAAACAAAATTATATGATTGAATTTTTCCTCAGGTAAATTTGATTAAAGTTAATGAGTTCAATCAAAATATCTGTTTCCTTAAACTAATACGGTTAAAGTATCTTTGGTTTGCAAGCTAAAAGAATGTTGAAAGATTGTGTGTTTGAGCTGTATCCTCAGCATGAATAAAATAGTATCTTGATATGTTAGTGTTTGATAGTTGAAATCAATACAGTTGTTTTGTTAAAGTGAATTGAATTATCGAGATGTGATTTGAGTTATATATAACTAAGCATGTCCTCAGCTAAGAGAATAAATTCGGTGCACTTATGAGTATGAAGATAGATAGTCGGAATGAAAAAAAAAATTCTATATTTCAGAAAGTATGAAAAGAGATGATCATATGTTAAAAAAACTTATATTGTGATAAGCTCATCCAAGTATGTTGGTGATTATATGATGCTATGTGCTCAACATATTTGATTAAGTGAATATGATAAGCGAATTTACTTAAATAGATGGAATGTGTGTTTATGTACATCTGCTTGAATAAGTGAAATCAGTATATTCATATGATAGAATCTTATGTTTAATTGTTAAGTTAAAGATAATCAGATATTTTGCTTTATGTCTTTACTATTAAACCATGAATATTATAATAGCATGAAAATTGAATTGGAAGATTAAATTGAGTAGAATGCAAGAATGAATACTTTTGTTCAGTGATATGCAATGAATCGACAAAAAAGACCATTGTTGGACCATGGCAACATGTGATATGTGATTTCCGTATAAGACCATATATGGGATATGGCATTGGTGTGATATGTGCTACTGTGTAAGACCATAGCTGGGCTATGGCATCAATATGTAAATATGTGTAAGACCATAGTTGGATTATGTTTATAAGTGTATTTATTCTGGTAATGTGTCGTACCCTATTCCAGCGTAGAATACGGGTAAGGGGTGTTACAATGTGACATCACCAGATTCAGCCCTAATGTTTAGGCTAGGTTTGGGGTGTTACATACTTCATACGTTAACACATACTTATCATGAATTTTCCTATTCATACCTTTGTAAATTTCGTTTCATTATAAACACATTTCAATCACCTCAACATAATTTTTTTTGTAGCATTATTGGAAACAACTCGGTTAGAAGTCATCTCTGTCTTACAAAACAATTTCATTAGAGTCGGAAGATATTACATTATCACGAGTAATAATATGGCATGTATAGCTAAACTCACATACGCTATGTTAGTCCGAGAACCGACTAAATCGTAGCTCTGATACCAATAATTATAACACCCAAACCTGGTCTAAACGTTATGACCGAATCTGGCGATGTCACATTGTAACACCCCTTACCCGTATTCGATGCCGGAATAGGGTACGAGGCATTACTAGAAGACATACATTTGCAACGTATTAAACCGAGTTACAAAATTTCATCCGAATTAAAACTTTCAAATTTTTAACGTGCTTTTATAATTCTTTACAACATATCCTCGAAATATTATATTCATAACAAATAGGGCCTACGAGACCCGATATTTACACATGTAATTCAAAGCTTCATTTCCATTTCATTCAATTCACAATTTCTCATGTTCACAATTCAAATCAATTTCTCAATCCAATATATATATTTCAATCATCTAAGAATATAATTCAAGTTACACGAACTTACCAAGCTTAATTGCAGAAATACCAAAATTTAGGGACATTTTGGTAATTTTCTATTTTCCTCGAATTTCCACCCAATCTTTATATAAATTAATATTTCATTCAATTTATTAATTTAAATAATAAAACAATTCATTTCATGCAATTTGGTCACTTTTTGACATTTTTACAAAATTACCTTAAAATTTTACTTTTATTCAATTTAGTCCTTGACCTAAAACATGTAAATTAGCTATTTTAAAATAAACTCATATTAGCTAAATATTCACATATATTTTTCTCCTCCTCCTCCACTCCATTCCACATCCTTGATATATACATAATACCACTATTAACTTGTTTACTCATAACAAGCTATTCACTTGAGTCATAGTCACTAAATTAATTATATCTTAAGCTACAGAACTCTGAATTGAGATCCGAAAATTTTATTTAAAACTAAACTCACATATGTTCTTACCATAAAATTTTTAAAATTTTTGGTTTAGCCAATAAATACATTTTATTCTTTAAAGTTTCCCCTGTTTCACTTTTTGCCAGTTCCGACCCCTCTTCACTAAAAAATAATTATCTCTTCGTACAGAATTCAGATGATGTTCCCATTTGTTTCTATTGAAAATAGACGCATTAAGGATTTTAAACATCTAAATTATAACCCATAATTAGTTTTGTACAATTTTTAATGATTTTTCAAAGTCAAAATAGAGGAACCTAAATTCATTCTGACCTTATCTCACAAAATTTATTATATATCATGATTTACAATTTCATTACTTACACCATTTCATCTATGGGAAACTAGACTCAATAATATTTATTTCCATATTTTATTCATACTCTAATTCTATTTCCACAATTTATGGTGATTTTTCAAATTTAACCTACCACTGTTGTCCAAAACTATTTTAGTGGAAAATGTTGATTACTAGGTGTATAACTCCCTTATTCCCTTTCTCTATAACATTTCCCATCACTTTCCCTTATTTCTCTTCACTAATATATCAAGAAAATAAGACCTTATATAAGAAAACTCTACTATAACATTATTTCCATGCTTTTTTAATAATATCAAACTTAAAAATATATTGAAATCTTGATGTTCTTACCTTGTGCTATTGATTTCAATCTTTAACTTGATTTTCTCTCTTCTCCAGCTTCTATTTCTCAAATCAACTTGATATTCTAGTTCCCCATTATCTCCTTGTTATTCTTCTCTCTTGGAAGCTATGGAGATTCTGTTGATTTCTAAGTGAAAATGGTAAATTTTGGTGGAAGGACCAAATTGTAAAGAAAGCAAAACTTTCTTTCTTCTCATCTCTTCTCACGTTAGTTGCATGGAAATATGGTGGAATCGATGATTCTTCATCTTCATTTTCTTCTATATACTAAATAAAATACTAATAAAATAATAAAATATCATTTAAAAATCAAATTAAAATATTAATAAACTAATATTTATTTATTTATTTAATATAAAATATCTCCAACATCATCATTATCTTCTAGATTTCTCTCTCTTCTAATTGACCATTTTGCTCTTTATAATCTTTAAAAATTTCATCCTTGAGTCATCACTTAATTTGGTAAAATTGTGATTTAGTCCCTCAAAATTCTTCACCTTTTCAATTTGGTCCTAATTCATCCATTTTTTTTAGTTTCTAGATTATTCCACCCTTAAAATATTTATACTATTGGTCCTTCAACTTTTTTGTATTTACACTTTAATCCCTCAAATTTTGAGTATTTACTATTGGGCAACAAAACTTTTCTCACTTTTGCGATTTAATCATTTCTTGAATTAATATGTCATAATATAATTCCCAATGTTGCCATAACTCAAAATTTCCCTTTTTGTCACTTTATTTCCTTATTTTACTATCAAGGATACCTACTTTTTTACTGTAGTAATTTTCGGGGTATTACATTAACGCTAGAATAATAAGACATTTTTCCATATACTTATTCAGGATTTATAGTTCAATGGTAGAACATTTAATTGTAGGTCAAGAGGTCATTGGTTCAAACTTGATTGCACCCTTAGATATTAAACTTTCCTTATAAGTGTATATACATTTCCTGTGTATAATTTATGCACATATAAACTTATTCTGTTAAAGCTCAAATAATAAGAATGTTTACCCACTCACTCATTGAGGGACTAAAGCTCAATGGTAAAGCATTTGATCATAGATAAATAGGTCATTGAATTGAAAATGTTTAGGCCCTTCGAAATTTCTTTTTTGTCAAACGTCCATACCAAGTTGTTTTATACTATTTATATACATAAAAATTTGTTTCTTCAAGACTGAATGAATATATTTTTTTCAATTTACTCATCAAGGGTCTACAGCTAATTGCAACAGCTTTTTACCTCTTCATTCAAACCCAATCAAGTGGTCAAAAGTAACTTTTTTCTCATAAATCTGGTTGTTTTATATACTTTATGTACATAAAAACTTCTTCCATTAATTCTAGAATTATAAAACATTTTTCCATATACTTATTACGGATTTATAGCTCAATGGTAGAACGTATAATTGCAAGTAAAGAGGTCACTAGTGCAAACTTGATCGCGCTCTTGGATATTAACTTTCCTTTAGAAGGCTGTACCAATTTTCTATATATAAATTTAGGTAAATAAAAACTTGTTCTGTTAATTCTCAAATATTACAACCATTTATCCACCTACTTATCAAGGGTCCATATCTCAGTGGTAGAGCATTTGACAACTGATCAAGAAGTCACCGATTCGGACCTGGTTGGCCCTTAGAAAATTTTTTTTATCAAAGGTTTATAAAATGTTGCTTTATATAATTTATCTACATAAAATCTTGTTTCGTTAATACTATAGTTATGAAAACATATTTTCCATTTATTCATCTAGGGTCTATAGCGCTTTAGAAGAGCATTTGACCTCTTGATTCAAACCTAATTAAATCGTTAAAAGTAACTTTTTCTCAGAAGTCTATACTTAGTTGTTTTAAATAATTTATGTTCAAAAAAACTTGTTCCATTAATGCTAGAACAATAAGACATTTTCCGGTATACTTATTAAGGATTTATAGCTCAATAGTAGAATATTTAATTGTAAGTCAAGAGGTCACTAGTAGAAATTTGATAACGCCTTTAGATATTAACTTTCCCTTAGAAGTCTGTACCAATTTCCTATTTAGAATTTTAGGCAAATAAAAACATTTTTGGCTAATTCTAAAATATTAAATCAATTTATCCACCTACTTATCAAGGGTCTATAGCTTAGTGGCAGAGTATTTAATTGCAGATCAAGAGGTCACCGATTCAAACTCGGTTTGGCCATTAAAAATTATTTTTTATCAACTATTTATACCCAATTGCCTTTTATAAAATATCTACTTAAAATCTTATTTCATTAATACTAAAGTTATGAAAATAGTTTTTCCATTTCTTCATCAAGGGTCTATAGCTCATTGGAAGAGCATTTGACCTCTTGAATCAAACCTAATTAAGTCGGTAAAAGTAAGTTTTCTCAGAAGTTTATACCTAGTTGTTTTGAATAATTTATGTACAAAAAAACTTGTTCCATTAATGATAGAATAATAGGACATTTTTGATATACTTATTAAGGATTTATAGTTTAATAGCAGAAGATTTAATTGCAGGTCAAGAGGTAACTAGTGAAAATTTGATCGCGCCCTTAGATATTACCTTTCCCTCAGATGTCTGTACAATTTTCAATATATAATTTTAGGCAAATAAAAACTTGTTCTATTCATTCTCAAATATTAAAACCATTTATTGACCTACTCATCAAGGGTCTATATCTTAATGGTAGAGTATTTGACTACAGATCAAGAGGTCACCTGTTCGAACCCGGTAGGGCCCTTAGAAATTATTTTTGATCAAATGTTTATACTGTGTTGCTTTATATATTTTATCTACATAAAATCTTTTTCACTAATACTAAAGTTTTGAAAACATTTTTTTCATTTATTCATCAAGGATCTAGAGCTCATTGGAAGAGCATTTGACCTCTTGATTCAAACCTAATTAAGTCGGTAAAAGTAACTTTTTCTCACAAATCTATACCTAGTTAATTTGAATAATTTATATACATACAAAACTTGTTCCATTAATGCTAGAATTATAAAACATTTTTCCATACATTTCCTGTTCAATGATAGAACATAAAATTGCAGGTAAAGAGCTCACTAGTGGAAACTTGATCATGCCCTTAGATATTAAACTTTCCTTAGAAGTGTATATACATTTACTATGTATAATTTATACATAAAAACCTGTTCTATTAAATTTCAAATAATAAGAACGTTTACCCACTCACTCATTGAGGGACTAAAGCTCACTTGTAAAGCGTTTGACCATAGATAAATAGGTCACTGAATTTAAAATGTTTACGCCCTTAGAAGTTTCTTTTTTGTCAAACGTCCATAACAAGTTGCTTTATATAATTTATGTACATAAAAATCTATTTCTTCTAGACTCAAATAATGAAAATATGTTTTTTCAATTTATTCATCAAGGGTCTATATCTCATTGCAACAACATTTTACTTCTTGATTCAAACCTAATCAAGTCGTTCGGAATAACTGTTTGCACAAAGTTTATACCGGTTTTTTATGTAATTTATATACATAAAAACTTGTTCCATTAAAGCTAAAATTATAAAATAATTTCTCGGTAACCTTCTAAACCCGGCCTAGACATTATGGCTAGATTAAGAAGGCTACATTAGCCACTGAAATGGCTAAGCTAACTTACGTTACGTTTGAAGACCTTAAATAAACTCATTCTAGAGAAAACCGTAGTTATACTTTGAGTTAGCTTAAAAGAGTTCATTCGTTAAGTCGTGTATACTTAGGATTCATTTTATTGTTGACGCTGTTGTTTTAGAAAAACCGTTTACTTGTCGCTCTTCTTTAAAAAGGAACTCAATGTTAAACTAATGCAACGGAAAAAACCATTTTTCAAGTCATTTTGGAAACTTAGTTGGCTTATCAATATGTTTTTCAAAAATGGTTCATTTGTAATGTAGCGAAAACTAGGGAACAATATCAAATTTTACTTCAATCCGATATCATGCATTATCTGGGTATTATGCTTGAGTAATCCATGCATGCAAAAAATCCCAGAAGAAAAGTTACCAAGCCACAGACCATAAGTCGTTAAAAATTACAAACCAAAACCAATATAGACTGATTAAAACTTATTAAAAAAATAATTCGAGATCAAAGGTGATTCTCCAAATGTCGAGATTGGTCCTCATTTCGAGGTTTACTTGAAAAGTTAAACACTATTGGGGGTGAGCTTATGAGAAGTTTAGTATGAGTCCAATAATTATTTAAACGGGCAAAAAATCAAATACTGTAAAACATATTAGCATTAATAGAAGAAAACAAAATCATCGTAGGAATTTCATATCGTTACATAACCATTATCAAATTGATGTCAAATGGTGTATGACCATGGGACATCATTTATTTGAGATACTATTAATGCTAAAATAATAAAACAATTTTCCATTTACTTATGAAAGATTTATAGCTCAATGGTAGAACAATTAATGGAAGGTCAAGAGGTCACTAGTGGAAATTTGATAGCCCTTTTAGATATTACCTTTCCCTTAGAAGTCTGTACCAATTTTCTATATATAAATTTAGGGAAATAAAAACATGTTCTCTTTATTCTCAAATATTCAAACCATTTATCCACCTATTCATCAAGGGTCTATAGGTCAGTGATAGAGCATTTGTCTACAGATAAAGAGGTCACTGGTTCGAACCTAGTTGGGCCCTCAGAAAATATTTTTTTATCAAATGTTTATACCCAATTGCTTTTATTCATCAAGGATCTATATCTCATTGCAAGCACATTTGACCTCTTGAATCAAACCTAATTAAGTCATTAAAAGAAACTTTTTCTCAGAAGACTATAGCTAGTTGTTGTGAATAATTTATGTAGAAAAAAGCTTATTTCATTAATGCTATAACAATTATACCTTTTTCCATATACTTACTAAGGATTTATAGTTCAATGGCAGAACATTTAATTACAGTTCAAGAGGTCACTGGTTCAAACTTGGTTGTGCCCTTAGATATTAAATTTTCCTTATAAGTGTATACACATTTCCTGTGTATAATAAGAATGTTTGACCATAGATAAATAGGTCATTGAATTGAAAATGTTTAGGCCCTTAGAAATTTTTTTTTTTGTCAAACATCCATACCAATTTGCTTTATATAATTTATGTATATAAAAATCTGTTTAATCAAGACTGAAATAATGAAAATATTTTTTTTTTCAATTTATTCATCAAGGGTCTGTATCTCATTGCAATAGCTTTTTACCTCTTGATTCAAACCAAATCAAGTCATTAGAAGTATCTTTTTTCACAAGGTTTATACCTATTTTTTATGTAATTTATGTACATAAAAACTTGTTCCATTAATGCTAAAATAATAAAATAATTTCCTTTTTACTTATCATAGATTTATAGCTCAATGGTAGAACAATTAATTGCAGGTCAAGTGGTCACTAGTGGAAATTGTATCGCGCCCTTAGATATTACCTTTCCCTCAGAAGTCAGTACCAATTTCCTATATATAATTTTAGACAAATAAAAACTTGTTCTGTTAATTATCAAATATTAAAACCATTTATGCACCTATTCATCAAGGGTCTATAGCTCACTGGTAGAGCATTTTATTACCGATCAAGAGGTCATCGGTTCAAAACTATTTTGGCCCTTAGAAATTATTTTTTTATCCAATGTTTATATAATTTATCTACAAAAAATCTTGTTCCATTAATACTAAAGTTATGAAAACATTTTTATGTACATAAGGATTTATAGTTCAATGGTAGAACATATAATTGCAGGTAAAGAGGTCACTAGTGGAAACTTGATCGCGCCTTTAGATATTAACTTTCCCTTAGAAGTCTATACCATTTTTCTATATATAAATTTAGGAAAATAAAAAATTGTTCTTTTAATTCTCAAATATTACAACCATTTATCCACCTACTCATCAAGGGTCTATATCTCAACGGTAGAGCATTTGATTGCAGATAAAGAGGTCATTGGTTCAAACTCGGTTCGGCCCTTTGAAAATTTTTTTTATCAAAAGTTTATAAAATGTTGCTTTATATAATTCATCTATATAAAAACTTATTTCAGTAGTAATAAAGTTATGAAAATATTTTTCCATATATTCATCAAGGGTCTATAGCTCATTCGAAGAGCATTTGACCTCTTGATTCAAATCTAATTAAGTCGTTAAAAGTAACTTTTTCTCAAAAGTCAATACCTAGTTGTTTTGAATAATTTATGTTCAAAAAAACTTGTTCCATTGATGCTAGAACTATAAGACATTTTTCTATGTACTTCGTAAGGATTTATAATTCAGTAGCAGAACATTTAACTGCAGGTCAAGTGGTCACTAGTGGAAATTTTATTGTGCCCATAGATATTAACTTTCTCTTAGAAGTCTGTACCAATTTTCTATTTATAATTTTAGGCAAATAAAAACATGTTTGGTTTATTCTAAAATATGAAAACCATTTATCCACCTACTTATCAAGGGTCTATAGCTTAGTGGCAGAGCGTTTGATTGTAGATCAAGAGGTCACCGGTTCGAACTCGGTTGGGCCCTTAGAAATTTTTTTATCAATTGTTTATACCCAAATGATTTATATAATTTATCTACTTAAAATATTGTTTCATTAATACTAAAGTTATGAAAATAGTTTTTCCATTTATAAGCCAGGGTCTATAACTCATTAGAGAGCATTTGACCTCTTGATTCAAACCTAATTAAGTCGTTAAAAGTAACTTTTTCTCAGAGGTTTATACCTAGTTGTTTGGTGTAATTTATGCACAAAAAATCTTGTTCCATTAATGCAAGTCCAATAAGAAAATTTTCGATATACTTATCCAGGATTTATAGTTCAATAGCAGAAGATTTAAATTGCAGGTTAAGTGTTTGCTAGTGGAAATTTAAACGCGGCCTTAGATATTACCTTTCCCTCATAACTCTGAACGAATTTTCTATATGTAATTTTAGGCAAAGAAGAACTTGTTCTATTAATTCTCAAATATTAAAACCATTTATTGAGCTACTCGTCAAGGGTTTATATCTCAATGGTAGAGCATTTGACTGCAGATCAAGAGGTCACTAGTTCGAACCTGATTGGGCCCTTAGAAATTATTATTTTTATCAAATGTTTATGCCATGTTGCTTTATATATTTTATCTACATATAATATTGTTTCACTAATACTAAAGTTATGAAAATATTTTTTCCATTTATTCATCAGGGGTGAATAGCTCTTTAGAAGAGCATTTGACCTCTTGATTCAAACCTAATTATGTCGTGAAAAGTAAATTTTTCTCGAAAGTCTATACCTAGTTGATTTGAATAATCTATGTACAAAAAACTTGTCCCATTAATGCTAGAACAATAAGACACTGTTCCATACACTTATTAAGGATTTATATTTCAATGGGAGAACATTAATTGTAGGTCAAGAGGTCACTGGTTCAAACTTGATTGCGCCCGTAGATATTAAAATTTCCTTAGAAGTGTATATACATTTCCTATGTATAATTTATGCACATAAACACTTATTTTGTTAAAGCTCAAATAATAAGTTGGTTCCCCACTCACTCATCGAGGGACTATAGCTCAGTGGTAAAGCATTTGGCCGTATATAAATAGGCCACCTAATTGAAAATGTTTAGGCCCTTACAAAAATAAGCGGTTAAAAGTAACTTTTTCTAAGCAGTCTATACCTAGTTGTTTTTGAATAATTTATGTGTAAAAAAACTTTGTCCATTTTTCGATAAATTTCGTAAGGATTTATAGTTCAATAGTAGAAGATTTAATCGCAGGTCAAGAGGTCACTAGTGGAAATTTGATCGCGCCCTTAGATATTACCCTTCCCTTAAAAGTCTATACTACTTTCAGTATATAATCTTAGGCAAATAAGAACTTGTTCTATTAATTCTCAAATATTAAAACCATTTATCCACATGCTCTTCAAGGGTCTATACCTCAGTGGTAAAGCATTTGACTTTAGATCAAGAGGTCACCGGTTCGAATCCGGTTGGGCCCTTAGATATTATTTTTTATCAAAATTTTATACCATTTATTCATCAAGGGTCTAGAGCTCATTAGAAGAGCGTTTGACCTCTTGTTTCATTAATACTAAAGTTATGAAATCATTTTTTTCCATTTATTTATCAAGGTTCTATAGCTCAATGGAAGAGCGTTTGACCTATTGATTCAAACCTACTTAAGTTGTTAAAAGTAATTTTTTCTCAGAAGTCTATATCTAGTTGTTTTGAATAATTTATGTGCAAAAGAACTTGTTCCATTAACTCTAGAACAAAAAGACATTTTTCGATACACTTATTAAGGATTTATAGTTCAACAGCAGAAGATTTAATTGCAAGTCAGAAGGTTAGTAGTGGAAATTTGATCGCGCCCTTAGATATTACCTTTCCCTCAGAAGTCTGTACCTTTTCTCTATATATACTTTTAGGAAAATAAAAACTTGTTCTGTTGAGTCTCAGATATTGAAACAATTTATCCACTTTCTCATCAAATGTATATAGCTAAGTGGTAGAGCATTTTATTCTAGAATAAGAGGTCACTGGTTTGAACCCGATTTGGCCATTAGAAGTTATTTTTCTATCTAATGTTTATACCCAATTTCTTTATATGATTTATCTACACAAAATCTTGTTTCAGTAATACTAAAGTTATGAATACATTTTTTTCCTTTTTATTGATCAAGGGTCTATAGCTCATTGGAAGAGCGTTTGACCTCTTGATTAAAACCTAATTTAGTCTTTAAAAGTAACTTTTTCTCAGAAGTCTATACCTAGTAGTTTTGAATAATTTATATATAAAAAACTTGTTCCATTAATGCTAGAATAATAAGACATTTTTTGATATACTAATTAAGGATTTATAGTTTAATAGTAGAAGATTAAATCGCAGGTCAAGAGGTCACTAGTGGAAATTTGATCACGCCCTTAGATATTACCTTTCGCTCAAAAGTCTGTACCAAGTTTCTATATATAATTTGAGGAAAATAAAAACTTGTTCTATTAATTCTCAAATATTAAAACCATTTATCCACTTGTTGATCAAGGGTTTATAGCTCAGTGGTAGAGCATTTGTGTAATCTCCCAAACCTGGCCTAGACGTTATGGATAGATTGAGAAGGCAACATTAGCCACCCAAATGGCTAAGCTAACTTATGTTACTTTTTAAGACTTGAAATAAACTCATTTTAGAGAAAACCGTCGTTGTACTTTGAGTTAGCTTAAAAGCATTCATTTATTAGGTCGTGTATGCTTAAGATTCATTTTATTGTTGACAGTGTTGTTTTAGAAAAACCGTTTTCTTGTCACTCTTCTTGAAAGAAAAACCAACTCGAATTTAAACTAATGTAGCGAAAAAACATTTTTTCAAGTCATTTTGGAAAATTAGTTGCCTCACCGATTTATTTTTCAAAAATAGTTCCTTTGCAATGTAGTGGAAACTAGGGAACAGTATCAAATTTTACTTAAGCCCGATATCATGAATTATCAATTATTATGCTTGAGTAATCCATGCATACAAAAATCCCCAAAAGAAAAGTTACCAAGCCACGGATCAAAGCTAATTAAAAATTACAAGCCAAAACCAATAAATACTTAATAATACTTATTAAGAATTGTCTAAAGTCCAAGGTGATTCTCCGAATACCGAACTTGGTCCTAATTTTGAGGTTTACCTGAAAAGTTAAATACTATTGGGGGTGAGCTTATGAAAAGCTCAGTGTGAGCCGAATAATTATTTAAACAGACAAAAACATCAAATACAGTGAAACATATTGGCATTAACAGAAGAAAACAGAACCATCATAGGAATTTCATGTCATTACATAGCCATTATCAAATTGATGCCAAACGGTGTATCAGCATAAGTCATAATTCGTTCGAGTAATAATCATTAATTTCGATATCATTCAAAACAAAAAAAATACAATGCATAGCATAAATCAATAACACTCGAATATGTCGTGCACATGATGCAATGTAAAAAGGTTCCTACCCATACCATCCGCTACACACCACGAGTTCCCCAGAACCCGTCTGCCAAACTCCGTAAAACCACTGAATAATTAATAATCCAAAAAATTTGTTGGATATCAAATAGTGCGATACCATCGCCAATAACATATAATATACGATAAAATCACTAATCCCCTCGGTACTCTAGGTGCAGTACACTGACTTTGAATAGTTCGAACTTAATATGCCGCCGGTACTCCACGGAACTCATCTGTCAACCACAAAATCCCAACCCAATGCATATGCAATATGTCACACAATCTCATACATAATCATATCTCAATACTTTTCACATTCATTTGACATGTTCAACATGTCCTTAATAATCACATAGTTTTAGTAAATGGAAACTATGTTTCAACATTTCAAATTACCATTGTGTTGGTATCAATCAATATCGTTCAATTTCACATACTTTACGGATTTTTGTTGTGCATAAATAGCACCCTTTTCAGTACACAATATAAAAAATATCTCATGCATTTAAATCATACATAAGCTTAATATCTCAACACATTATATCATTCAGTCAAACATTCTCATATCTCATAACTAAAATATGCAATTACAAACTCAATCAAACATTCATACTATCAAACTAGTAATTTTACCGGCATGGCAATCTTTTAAGGCTCGAAACATACCTGGTTCGGCCACGCACAAAACCAATAATTTGGCTACTAATACAATCCAATCAGCAAGCTAATTTATCAAATATAACATGATATTTAACATTTTCAAACAATTTTATGAGTTTAGGATCCACACCTTATTTTTCGCTTCCTCGCAACACACTAGCGAATCTTCCAATTTTCCTTAATAATTCCTTAAACGAACCTATACCAAAATTCAATATAAATTCAATCAATTTACCATTAAAGTATCCCCCAGACACCCACTTATGAGTTCAAACCAATCGTTGAAATTATAACTATTTTATGAATCCAAACTAGTTAGATTCCTTACACTGTATCGATGCAAACCGTATGTACAATCGTTTTCGCCTTTACAGATGGTTTGGGGTGTTTGGGTCAACATCTAACTCAATAATATACTGGAAAATCAGTAGCTAATTAATGATTAAATTTCTTCATTTAATCAATTCATAACCTTTAACCAACAACTATGTCGAAATAACAAACTAGTTACCCTTAATTGCACTTACGCTTCATGATTTGTGGAATTCGAATGGCTAATTGATCAAGAACGTTTTTCCCTAATTGAAACGAGTTTAAAAGGTTATCAGGAGGGTTCAAGAACTTAAATTAAACCTGGAAAAATATAGGAAAGAACCAAGAAACAAAATAGCCTATTTTCTTGCTCATAGGTGCACGCACCACTACCTGCAGTGGCCAAAATTGGGGATGAATTTTAAAATGCTTCGAGATTTCATTAAAATTTGGAAAAATACCTTTGAAATCATTTAAAATCCACCAAATTCAAGATCTGGAATTTTTTTAATTAAAAAAATTAATCAAGAAATTGAAGAAAAAAGAGACCTTACCCAAGCTAGTCGAGAGAAACGACAATGACACTTTCTTGGAATGTTCAGGATCGATCTTGGAGCTCAAGATTTCAGATTTAGGGCTGATTTTAATGAGGAAAAATGATAGCAATATGGTGGAGAATATGTTAAAAAATATTGTGGCAAAAAGAAAAAAAAAGAAAGAGATGGTAAAACTAGGTGTAGTCGATGACAACAATGGGAGAAAGAAAGAAAATTGAAGAGAATAGAGGAGAGGAAGAGGGTGAATGGCTAGGGTAGGTAAAAGTTGAATAAAAGGATGAAAAATACAGTAAAAAGTTATATTTATACTTAGGGTTCAAGAGTATGAATGACACACACATTAAAAAAATAAGGGATTTTGCGAAATTTAATTACTTCACAAGGGAAGGGATTAGAACTTGGGACATCATTTAATTTCCATGCTTTCTCATATTTCTTTTAACCATTTGAATTTTTCCACTATCTTGAAATAAACTTGTAATATTTATTTTAAAAATAAGGCATGTCATATACTAGGGTATAAGGCAAAATTTACAAAATAATAAAAATGATGCAAGAGAAAGGATTTGAACTTGGGTGTCAAGAAACGTTACACTAACACTTAACCAACAAACCAATACCTCATTTATTTCCTAAAATGCACAGATAATTTTAAAAAATAAGGCATGATCACTCTCTCTTGATTCACAAACCTGATTCTACTAACTCCCGATTTTCAGGATGTTACAATTTGACTGCAGATCAAGAGGTCACTGGTTCGAACCTAGTTGAGCCCTTAGAAATTATTTTTTTATAAAAAGTATATACCCAATTTCTTAATATAAATTATCTACATAAAATCTTATTTCATTAATACTAAAGTTATGAAAACATTTTTTCCATTTATTCATGAAGGGTCTATAGCTCATTGGAAGAGCCTTTGACCTCTTGATTCAAACCTAATTAAGTTGTTAAAAGTAATTTTTCTTAGAAGTCTATACCTACATATTTTGAATAATTTATGTATAAAAAAACTTGTTCCATTAATCCTAGAACAAAGAGACATTTTTCGATATACTTATTAAGGATTTATAGTTCAATAGCAAAAAATTTAATTGCAGGTCAAGAGGTCAGTAGTGGAAATTTGATCACGCCCTTAGAGATTACCTTTCCCTTAGAAGTCTGTATCTTTTCTCTATATATAATTTTAGGCAAATAAAAACTTTTTTGTTCTATCTCAATTATTAAAACCATTTTTCCACTTGCTCATCAAGGGGCTATAGCTTAGTAGTAAAGCATTTGATTGTAGATTAAGAGGTCAATGGTTCGAACTCGGTGTAGCCCTTAGAAAATATTTTTCGATCTAATGTTTATAGCCAATTGCTTTATATAATTTATTTACACAAAATATTGTTTCATTAATACTAAAGTTATGAAAACATTATTTCCATTTATTCATTAAGGGTCTGTAGCTCATTGGAAGAGTGTTTGACCTCTTGATTCAAACCTAATTAAGCTTTTTAAAGTAACTTTTTCTAAGCAGTCTATACCTAGTCGTTTTGAATAATTTATGTAAAAAAAACCTTTTTCAGTTAATGCTAGGAAAATAAGACTTTTTTCGATAAAATTATTATGGATTTACAGTTCAATAGCAAAATATTTAATTGCGGGTCAAGAGGTTAGTAGAGGAAATTTGATCGCGCCCTTAAATATTACCTTTGTCTCAGATGTTTGTACCTTTTCTCTATATATAATTGTAGGAAAATAAAAACTTGTTCAGTTTTGTCTCAAATATTAAAACCATTTATCCACTTACTCATCAAGGGTCTATAGCTCAGTGGTAGAGCATTTGATTGCAGATCAAGAGGTCACCGGTTCGAACCCGGTTTGGCCCTTAGAAGTTATTTTTCTATCTAATGTTTATACACAATTGCTTTAGAGAATATATCTACACAAAATCTTGTTTCATTAATAATAAAGTTATGAAACTATTTTTTCTATTTACTCATCAATCGTCTATAGCTCATTGGAACAGTGGTTGAGCTTTTGATTCAAACCTAATTAAGTTGTTAAAAGTAACTTTTTCTCAAAAGTCTATACCTAGTTGTTTTGAATAATTTATGTACAAAAAAACTTGTTCCATTAATGCTAGAACAATAAGACATTTTTCCATATACTTATTAAGGATTTATAGTTCAATAGGAGAAGATTTAATTGTAGGTCAAGAGGTCACTAGTGAAAATTTGATCGTGGCCTTAGATATTACCTTTCGCTCAGAACTCTGTACCAATTTCTATATATAATTTTAGGCAAATAAAAACTTTTTTTGTTAATTCTCAAATATTAAAACCATTTATCCACTTGCTCATTAAGGGTCTATAGCTCTGTGGTAGAGCATTTGACTGTAGATTAAGAGGTCACCGGTTTGAACCCTGTTGGGCCTTTTGAAATTATTTTGTTTATCAAATGGTTATACCCAGTTGCTTTATAGAATTTATCTACAAAAAATCTTGTTTCATTAATAGTAAAGTTATGAAAACATTTTTTGTGTTTATGCATCAAGGGTCTATAGCTCATTGGCAGAGCGTTTGACCTCTTGCTTCAAACCTAATTAAGTCGTTAAAAGTAACTTTGTAACACCCCAAACCTGGCCTAGACGTTATGGCCGAATCCGAAGATGTCAAAAAAAAGGGTTTTTAAAATAGAGTCGCTTCGATAACTTACAGTGGAAGTCTTTAGACAATCATTATATTTGAAAAGTCCAGTTCGTGTTTTCAAAAATCTTTAATTTAGTAAAAAGTATGTTTTTAGTCAACCATCGCAGAAAAAGAACCAAAACAAAAATCCAAATCCATAATAAAAACCAAACTATCAGGAGAGCCCATTAATTACAAAACTCCCAAAGATAATCCTTAATTAAATAAAACCTTTATTTAAAGCCAGTTCATAGACTAGGGGTCACCGCGAGACTCTGTCACACCGATCATCCTACGTCTGTGGATTACCTCAGAAGTGAGTTTTCGTAAACTCAGTGTGTAACCCAACAGAAATAGACATGCGATACAAAGAAAAACCGCACATACGGTGAGATTTAGGTTCGGACTTATGTCCATTTCAGATACTGATAACAGAATCATATCAGCAATATAGATATGCAAAATCCTACCCCCATCCTCTACACACCATCTCTGACCATCCCATCACACCATGTGGGGGTAAAAGCACTCACCCATCCTTACACACCATATAGTGTCTAAACGACACGTTATAGATAATATGTAGTCAAGCTGCCAGAATATAGGTGAAATGTTGTCGTACAAATGACTTCCTCCACATATACAAACCCACCCTAGTCACAGATACAAAAATAACAGATACAATATTATCATGCATAACATGCTCATAAATAGATGCTATATATATAATTAATCAGAACAAATATACTCATCAATATCCAACACAAGGCAGACTATTAGAATATCAGATCACAGAGTTTAGGGTTTGGTTAGCCTTATCGACCCTACAATAGGCCCATAGTTGATCGGAACGAACAGTGCGACCCTAGGGAAAATTTCAAAATTATGGGCTTACATGCCCGTGTGGCCCCACAAACCCGTGTCGGTCCATACGCCCATATTGGCCTTACCCATGTGGCCCATACGGCCGTGTCTTGCACACGGCCATGCCTTTCTTCAAACACATGGCTGTGTCTCGCACACAGCCAACCACACCGCCAGGCACACGCCCGTGTGGCATCGATAGTAAGGTTTTTCAGCTTTCGTCGAAGCTCAATTTTTCACGTTTTGGGAACACAGCTAGTACGATTTTGGTGCTAAAACACTCCCAAGGCCTTCGAAACCTAAGAAATAACATCCAAATGCCCAATTAGCAATCAATTTACAAATCGACACATAACCCAAAAGAATGCTTAAAACTTTCCGATGACACGAACAGACACTAGAGCGATTTAGGTTTTTAGAGTAAACCTTCACCGCTCACCACCTTCTCCTACGCTACAAATTTGCATGAATCAATTTCTTGACTACTCACCATTTCGCCAAAACAACAAGTAAAGCCCTAACCAACATTTTGGAAAACATAAGTTACAGAATAACCAAAACCTCACTTACCCAACGAACGAAGGAAGATAGAATTACCAAAACGCAAGATTTGATAGAAATTTAACAGAGTAGGAGGATGTAGAAAAAAATTAAAAGAATGAAATACCGAGAGAAGGACGAAGAACTGACGTCAAATTTTCTTTTGGAAGAGAGAGAAAATTTTGAACAAAATGAAATAAAGACAAAAAAAAATAAAAGATATCCCTCAAATCCTTTATTTTTCTCCCACTAACCCATTAACTCATAACACCTTTAGAATTTTAGCTCTATTAAAACTCTATCAGGCAACCGAGCAAAAATTAACATCCATGTTTGTGCAGGGATTTGAACAAAAAACCTCTAACACACCAACTCCATTACCACTCGAACCAACAGACTCATTCTAATATAAATTAACAGACAATTTTATATAAGCCCACTCAACAAGGGTAACGCTTGGATCTAAAATAAAAAAGTTTTGCCAAAATTGGGAATTGAATCCAAGACCTCTCACACACACTCAAAACACTTAACCACTAAAACAAATATACACTTGTATCAGAATTTGCAGATACAAAAATAAATTTATCACAGCGTTAGAAAATTTTTCTCAAAAGTCTTTAACTAGTTATTTTGAATAATTTACCCCCTGACTCCCTCTCCTTCTCTTCCTCTTTATTTTTTTTTCTTTTCCCTTTTTCCACCATTGTTGCTGTTGCCTACACCTCCACTTTTGTCATCATTTTCTTCTTCTTTTTGCATCAAAATTGTGCACCATCTCCTTTACTATATTGCTGTAATTTTCCAAAATAAATCAGCCCTAAATCTGAAATATTGAAATCCAAAATCGATTCCAAACATTGCAAAGAAGGTGTCATTGTCGTTTCTCTCAACTAGCTTGGGTAAGATCTCTTTTCTCTTCAATTTCTTGGTTAATATTGTCAATTAAAAACCAAAATTTCCAGATCTAAAATTTTAGAGATTTTAAATGTTTTTAAATGGATTTATCCATATTTTAATGAGCTCGCAACTCATTTTAAAATTCAGCCCCAATTTCGGCCACCATGGGTGGTGGTGTGTGCGCATATGTGTAGAATGGGAGGCTGTTTTGTTTCTTGAATCTTTCCCATTTAGTTCCAGCCATAATTTGAGTTTTTGAACCCTTCAAATCAGCTTTTCAACCCATGTCAATTAGGGAAAAACGTTCTTGATCATTTGGGCATTTGAAACTCACAAATCGAGAAGCATAAGTGCAATTAAGTGTAAAATTAATTGTTGTTTCGGCATAGTTGTAGGGTAAAGGCTATGGATTGATTGAATGAAGAAATTTAATAATTATTAGCTACTAATTTTCTAATATATTATGGAATTAGGTGCTGACCCAAATGCCCCGAATCAACTGTAAAGTCAAAGAACGATCGTACTTACGGTTCGCATCGATACATGGTAAGGAATCAAACTAGTTGAATTCGTAAAATAGTTATTAATTAAAAAATTGATTTGAACCTATAAGTGGGTAATTGGGACTTGGTTAAGTGGTAAATTTATTGAATTTATACTGAATTTTGGTTTAAGATCGTATAAAGGTTTATTACGGAAAATTGGAAGATTCATTAGGGTGCTGCGAGAAAGCGAAAAATAAGGTGTGGGTCCTAAACTTGTAAAATTTGTTTGGTAATGATAAATGTCATGTTATATTTGATAAATTAGCTTTCTGATTGGTTTGGCATATTAACGAAAATATTAGTTTTGCGAGTGGCCAAACTAGGTATGTTTCGAGCCTTAAAAGATTGATGTGTTGGCAAAATTGCTAGTTTGACTGTATGGATGTGTAATTGAGATTGTTATGCATAATTATATTATGTGCTATGAGAATTTTTTATTGAATGGTATGAAATTTTGAGATATTATGTTTATGCATGATTTAAATGCAAGAAATATTTATTATGATATATATACATGAGGTTGCTATTAGTGCACAATGAAATTCGTAAATTATGTGAATTAAATTATATTGATATATATTGCTTCTTTTTTCTGAGGACATGTTGATCATGTCGAATAAATGTGAAAAGTATTGAAATATGATTATGTATTAATTTGTATGACATGTTGCATGTGCATTGGAATGAGATTTTTGCAGTTGACGGAGGAGTTCCGTGGAGTACCGGCAGCATATTAAGTCTGCATATATTTGTAGTCACTGCACTGTATTTGGAGTACCGAGGGGATTGGCGATTATATCGCATTATTTATTTGGTAGTTTCACTGCATTATTGATTATTGGTGGTTTTACCACATCGAGCTTTGCTCACATATGTTGGAGTTTGGCAAACGGATTTTGGGCAACTCGTGCTATGTAGCGGATGGTATGGGTAGGATCTCACATGTGCATTTTTCATGATCATGTGCATTTGGAATTATTATTGATAATGTTTGATTGTGCTATTGGTACCTCTATGCAATTACTCGTATGAATGCTTAATACTTGTTCACTCTCACACTAAGCTTGTTAAGCTCACCCCATTACCTCAACTTCTCAGGTAATGATCGAAGTTAGGATCGAAATTTTCATGCGGATATACGATAGACTTTGGACTTTACTTTATCATATTATTTTAATTTAATTATATTTTTAGGTTATTTTATTATTATTTGATTTTAGGTTCTAAAGTTTATTTAAAATGTGGTTTGGGATTTTGGGGTTTTTCATTCATGCATGGCATGCATATTTGGTATAGATGCACGATTTTTATAAATATGTTGAAATGGGCTATGCGTGATATATGGCTAAATTAATAATTTGACTAGTAATGGTACATTTTCGCTGCTAAGAAGATAACAAAATAATTTTCCAAAGGCAACACCGTCAGTAAGGTTTTACAAAAACTCACCTAATTCGCTAATTTGAATAAGCATGGTTGGACTAAGTAAATGAACGTTTTCCAAAGCTAACAATAGAAACTACAGTTTTATTGTAACAGCCCGATTTGGGCCTAGTCGAAATAGTGGTTTCAGGACCACAAATTCGACGAGGAAAAAAATTATTTTCATTATATTTTTATGGTCTACGATTTCACAAATAATTTCGTGAAAATTTCATTCGAAAATTTTGACGTTTAGGCACTCAATTTAGTAAAAAGGTTTAAATTGTAAAAAGTGTAAAAGTTGAGTTCTACATGTTAGAAGTGTCCAATTGTTATGTGATTTTAAATTGGAGGTCCTTATATAGTAATTAGACCATTGGTTAAGTTGGTGGACAAAAATTGACATGAGATAAGTGAAATAGGATATTTTTAAGTTAAGGACAATTTGGTAATTTGGTAATTAAAATGAATTAAAAGACAAAATAGGCCAAATTTTCATCATCGTCAACCTAAAGGCCGAATTTAGCAAGGGTAGAAGCCATAGTTAGGGTTTTCAAGCTTCCAAGCTCCATGATAAGTGATTCTAAGCCCCGTTTTTAATGTTCTTTATGTTTTTAGAGTCCCGATAACTTGATTCAACTTATTCTAGCATTAATTTAACCTATGGTTTATACTTGGAAAAAATACCCATAGGTCAAATGTGTTAATTTTGATGTTTTATGGTAGAATATGAAGCTAGAAATTATGTTAAACAACTTTTGCTAAGCTATTTTAAGTGAAAACGAGTAAAACGACATAATCAGTAAAAATATCTAATGTTCATAAGTAAGTGTTAGAGTGGGAATTTGATGTTGCCATAGAAGAGAAAAATGTTCACCATGTCATAAAACATAAGAATAAGAGATGAAGTTTAATTTCTGAGTTTTGGGGCAAAAGTGTAAATATGCAAAAGTTTAGGGGCAAAAATGTAATTTTGCAAAAATGTGATTTTTGGACTGGATTGAATAATGTGAGTGTTAAATAAGTTAAATGTGTTATTATAAGTCAAGAAAGACAAGGAATTGACTTTGATTAGTGAAAAAAAAATGAATGAGAAAAAGTGAGAAATTTCCCGATTGAACATTTGGAATAAAAAGGGATACGAATGAAATGACAAAAATGATCACATATGTGGCATGGACTGTGTGTAGGCCACTATGTGAAAGTGAAAGTGATGGTCACATGTGTAGTACTATGTGAAGGCTACTACGTGTACCAGAATGATAGGTCGTATGAGTAGTACTATGTGCAGGCTACTATGCGTACCGGATAGCTTCGATCACGTGTGTAGTACTATGTGCAGGCTACTACGTGTATCGGATAGTGATGGTCACATGTGTAGTACTATGTGCAGGCTACTATGTGAACCCGTATCATTGATTATAAGGTGGTTGCTAAGTGCTGATTCCACCGTATCTTAAATGTGAAAGGGGTTGCTAAGTGCTGATTCCCCTAATCATGGGTGGTTGCTAAGTGCTGATTCCACCGTATCTTTGAATATGAAAGGGGTTGCTAAGTGCTGATCCCCCGCATTACTGGTGGTTGCTAAGTGCTGAATCCACCGATAACAGATAACATTCCAAGTGTTCAACGGGAAATTGACTAAGTAAAAATACATGAGATCATGTAACGATTAAGTGTAACTGAATAATGAATATATGTGTGGAATTGAATTGAATATTGACTTGAAAATGGAAAAGTGAATTTTGAATTGAATAGTGGTTAAAAGTGAAAAAGTGAGATTATGAAAAAAATAGAATTAGCAACAAAACAATTTTGGACCGTAACAATAGTATGACTTTGAAAAATCACCAAAAATGGTGGACATTGAATTAGAGAGTAAATAAAAGATGAAATGAAAGCTTAAGGAGTCTATTTTTACATAAAAGAAACAGAACAAGCAAAAGAGTTATACATTTTGAGATATTTGAATTTTAGTGAGGCAGGGTTGGATTGATTTTGGAATCCCCTATTCTGACTTTGGAAAATAGTTACAAATCGTAAAAAAATAATCATGAGTTATAATTTATATGATTAGAATCCTTAATGAGTCTATTTTTAAAGGAAACAAACCTAAATATCATTGAATTCTGTACAATGAGATAATTCATTTTTAGTGAAGAGAGGTCAGTGATGTTGAGTAGTGAAACAGGGGTGAATTTAAAGAGTAAAATGTACTAATTGCCCTAGTAAAAAATTCTAAAAATTTTATGGTAAGAAGACATCGGAGTCTAGTTTTGGGGAAAATTAACGGATCTTAATTTGGAGCTTTGTAGCTTCAGATAAAAATGATTTAGTGACTCTAACTCAAATAGATAGCTTTGAATTTAAATATAAGTGAATAGTGAAATTATGTATAATGCTATTTAAGCATGTTTTATAAATAAAGGATGTGGAGTGGAGAGAAGGAGGAGGAAAATAAAATGTATGAATGAATTGTGTATAAATGGTCATATGCCCGATTTTAATCGGTAAATGTTAAATTGAATGGTAAATACGTATTGGCACTGAAGGAACTATTACGGTTTTGAAAAGCAATTGATCAAATGTTTAAGAAATTTAGTCATGATATATATATGTGTGTGTGATAATAATGATATATGGATGATTATATCATTGAGTTGCATTGATTAATTCGGTTTATGTGATGGAAATGTCAAGAACATTTGTCTTTGATATGTGATGATCATGGTTTAAGCTCATATGGGAAAATAAAGTTTCATAGTATGTGAGTGTGGTATATTTGGTATATGATTTGGTATGAAGTAAGGCCATGAATGGTCTATGGATTAACTCATGTTGGTAAGTTTGATACATGAATAAATGTTGAACTCGGCCATACTTATAATGCTTACGCTATATGTTTATTCGGCTAACATGTGTAAGTGTTCTAGTAATACCTCATACCCTATTTCGGCGTTGAATACTGGTAAAGGGTGTTACATTTAGTGGTATCAGAGCTACGGTTTAGTCGGTTCTCAGACCGAACGTAGCATATGTGAGTCCAGCTATACTTGCCATGTTATGACTCATGATGGTGTGATATCTCCGGGCTCTAACGAAATTGTTTTGTTAAGACAGAGATGATTTTCAACCGAGCTATTTTCGATAATGCTAAAAATGATGTTAAGATAAATGAAATATGCTCATGTTCTGTTAGAATTTGGAAAGTTAAGAATAGAAATTCGTGATATGTATATGTTCATGTATGAAAAGAGATGATCATAAGTTGAAAAAAAAACGAAATAAAAGTTTATGTTGTGATAAGCTCATCCACATATGTTGGTGATTATAGGATGCTATGTACTCAACATATTTGATTAAGTGAATATGGTCAGCGAATTTATTTAAATAGATGGAATGTGTGTTTATGTACATCTGTTTGAATAAGTGAAATCAGTACGTTTGTATGATAGAATCTTATATTTAATTATTAAATTAGAGGTAATATGATGTTTTGTTTTATGTCTTTATTATTGAACCATGAATATTATAATAGTATGAAAACTGAATTAGAAGATTAAATTGAGTAGAACGCAGGAATGAGTACTTTCGTTCAGTGATATGTGATGAATTGATGAAAAAGAGCATGGTTGGACTATGGCAACATGTGATATGTGATTTCCATATAAGACCATATCCGGGATATGGCATCAGTGTGATATGTGCTACTGTGTAAGACCATAGCTGGGATATGTCATCAATATGCAAATATGTGTAAAACCATAGTTGGACTATGGCATAGAGAAAATGAAGTACTCAATTCTGTAAGACATTCTCTAATTGAATAAATGTCGGTAAGTAAAATGGAAACCAAGTGTTGAAATTTAATTAGATATTAATATTGAGCTCGAATAAGTAGATTCATTGTGTGAAATTATATGTGACAGAAAACATTTATAATAAATAAATGTGTTAATTTGCTTGGAATGAATTATATGATTGTAATGATATTATGTTGAAGATGAATGTTATGTTACATATGTGTGTTTATGAAAGCTAAGTTAAAGGCTTTGCAACCTCACCCCCTTACTAGTGTTGTTTTATGATGAAATTTTACGAGAATTATGTTGTATAAGTTCAAAAGTGTGAACTAAAGAGTTTAGTGGTGAAATAATTAATCATGCATACAGAGGTAAGAATAGTTTGGAAAGTGAAAATAGATTTTTTTTGGAAGTAATATTAGAATATTTTAAAGATTATACAGCTTATGCAATGACATGATTAAAGAAGAGGTTAATTTCGGTTAATTGACTCAAAAAAAAAGTATGAAGACTAAAGTTATGCTTGCTGAAATTTCTCCTGAATTGATTTTGTTAGTGAATGGAATAATGTAAGGTTCGTGATGACAGATGAAAGCCCTGTTAGTTTGGTTGGTTTGTGACTGGTTAATGTTCTGTTTTATACGCATATTAAAAAAGTGTATTATCTATGCTACAAGGAAATCCCAGAGCTAGTAAGTATTATTCTCTTCTAGTTATCTCTGAGAAATTATTCAGATATTCATTCTTATTTCCTTATGAGGTATATGTATTTAAGCATGTTCTCAGATAAGAGAATGAATTTTGTGCATTCACAAGTGCATAGACAGGTAGTCTGAATGAAGAATTGATATTCTTGAAAGCATAGTATAGAACAATACTTATTATATTTGTTTTAAATAGGTGATGTTATTCTGAATTAAAGTTGTTCTGTTAATAAAGTTAACCCAATTTTTTTTAAAGGTTTGAATGATCTGGGCATGCTAGTAAAGTTAAAGCAATTGAAGGTAATATTAATCGAAACTCTGGTTTTGAATTCAGTTGAAATTGAGTAATGAATTTATGATTTTTCATTAATGCACTAATGAACGGACTAGAATGAGTTTTATTGCTAGAATATAAAGTAATGATTCATGTTTTTTTTTAGATTGTTAATGTCACATTAAAAAGAACTATTCGACTAGTGATTTAAAGATGGTCACTATTATGTCTATAATGAGAATTTGATGACATTGTTTATTTGACGAAAATCACCATATGTTGCCTGATTTCAGAGCTTAATGTATCTAATGGTACAGAAAGATTAAAGCTTAAGACAGTGTTGATGACTTGAGCTATTGAAAGATTGTGAGTAATTATTGATTGACCTGTGAGAAGGCAAGTGTAGTTAAAAATGCTTGTATGGAAAATCCTCGTTTATTTTGTGCGGGTTAGTTATTCGATTGATTTTAATTGATAATGGTCTAATTTTAGATAAATGAAAAGCTAAAGTGATGTTTCCTTTGCAAGTTTGAGAAACTCATAAATATGTTAGTAAGTGATAAGCTAAATGAGTACAATGAGGATCAATTTTTTATTCTGAATTTTAGGTTGGACCTAATTTATGTTATTATTACTCCGAAACGGAATTCGTGTACCGAAGAATTCGAAGTTCATGCAGAATTTTTATTTATGAAGTTAAATTGATTAGTGATTCTGAAAACTTAGTGAAAGCATTTCATAAAGGTTGAAAGTAACTTCTTCTGGTAAGATTTTCGGGGACGAAAATCCCTAAAGGGGGGAGAGTTGTAGCAGCCCGATTTTGGTCCTAGTCGAAATAGTGGTTTTGGGACCACAAATTCGACGAGAAAAAAAATATTTTCATTATATTTTATGGTCTACGATTTCACAAAATAATTTCGTGAAAATTTCGCTCAAAAATTTTGACGTTTAGGCACTCAATTTAGTAAACAGGACTAAATTGTAAAAAGTATAAAAGTTGAGTTCTACATGTTAGAAGTGTCCAATTGTTATGAAATTTTAAATTGGAGGTCCTTATATAGTAATTAGACCATTGGTTAAGTTGGTGGACAAAAATGGACATGAGATAAGTGAAATAGGATATTTTTAAGTTAATGACAATTTGGTAATTTGGTAATTAAAATGAATTAAAAAGACAAAATAGGCCAAATTTTCATCATCTTCAACCTTAAGGCCGAATTTAGCAAGGGGAGAAGCCATAGTTAGGGTTTTCAAGCTTCCAAGCTCTATGGCAAGTGATTCTAAGCCCCGTTTTTAATGTTCTTTACGTTTTTAGAGTCTCGATAACTTGATTTAGCTTATTCTAGCATTAATTTAACCTATGGTTTATATTTGGAAAAATACCCATAGGTCAAATGTGTTAATTTTGATGTTTTATGGTAGAATATGAAGCTAGAAATTATGTTAAACAACTTTTGCTAAGCGATTTTAAGTGAAAATGAGTAAAACGACATAATCGATAAAAATATCTAATGTTCATAAGTAAGTGTTAGAGTGGGAATTTGATGTTGCCATAGAAGAGAAAAATGTTCACCATGTCATAAAACATAAGAATAAGAGATGAAGTTTAATTTTCGAGTTTTGGGGCAAAAATGTAATTTTGCAAAAATGTGATTTTTGGACTGGATTGAATAATGTGAGTGTTAAATAAGTTCAATGTGTTATTATAAGTTAAGAAAGACAAGGAATTGACTTTGATTAGTGAAAAAAATGAATGAGAAAAAGTGAGAAATTTCCCGATTGAACATTCGGAACAAAAAGGGATACGAATGAAATGACAGAAATGATCACATATGTGGCATGGACTGTGTGTAGGCCACTATGTGAAAGTAAAACTGATGGTCACATGTGTAGTACTATGTGAAGGCTACTACGTGTACTAGAATGATAGGTCGGATGTGTAGTACTATGTGCAGGCTACTATGAGTACCGGATAGCTTCGATCACGTGTGTAGTACTATGTGTAGGCTACTACATGTATCGGATAGTGATGGTCACATGTGTAGTACTATGTGCAGGCTACTATGTGAACCCGTATCATTGATTATAAGGCGGTTGCTAAGTGCTAAATCCACCGATAACGGATAACATTCTGAGTGTTCAACGGGAAATTGACTAAGTGAAAAAACATGAGATCATGTAACGATTAAGTGTAATTGAATAATGAATATATGTGTGAAATTGAATTGAATATTGACTTGAAAATGGAAAAGTGAATTTTGAATTGAATAGTGGTTAAAAGTGAAAAAGTGAGATTATGAAAAAAATAGAATTAGCAACAAAACAATTTTGGACCGTAACAATAGTGTGACTTTGAAAAATCACCAAAAATGGTGGACATTGAATTATAGAGTGAATAAGAGATGAAATGAAAGCTTAGGGAGTCTATTTTTACATAAAAGAAACATTTATGCATTTTGAGATATTTGAATTTTAGTGAGGCAGGGTTGGATTGATTTCGGAATCCCCTGTTCTGACTTTGGAAAATAGTTAAAAATCATAAAAAAATAATTATGAGTTATAATTTATATGCTTAGAATCCCTAATGAGTCTATTTTCAAAGGAAAGAAACATAAATATCATCTGAATTCTGTACAATGAGATAATTCATTTTTAGTGAAGAGAGGTCAGTGATGTTGAGTAGTGAAATAGGGGTGAATTTAAAGAATAAAATATACTAATTGGCCTAGTAAAAAATTCTGAAAATTTTATGGTAAGAAGACATGTGAGTCTAGTTTCAAGGAAAATTAACGGATCTTAATTTGGAGCTCTGTAGCTTCAAATAAAAATGATTTCGTGACTCTGACTCAAATAGACAGCTTTGAATTTAAATATAAGTGAGTAGTGAAATTATGTATAATGCTATTTAAGCATGTTTTATAAATAAAGGATGTGGAATGGAGAGAAGGAGGAGGACAATAAAATGTATGAAGGAATTGTGTATAAATGGTCATATGCCCGATTTTAATCGGTAAATGTTAATTTGAATGGTAAATACGTATTGGTACTGAAGGAACTATTGCGGTTTTGAAAAGCAATTGATCAAATGTTTAAGAAATTTAGTCATGATATATATATGTGTGTGATAATAATGATATATGGATGATTATATCATTGAGTTGCATTGATTAATTCGGTTTATGTGATGGAAATGTCAAGCACATTTGTCTTTGATATGTGATGATCATGGTTTAAGCTCATATGGGAAAATAAAGTTTCATATTATGTGAGTGTGGTATATTTGGTATATGATTTAGTATGAAGTAAGGCCATGAATGGTTTATGGATTAACTCATGTTGGTAAGTTTGATACATGAATAAATGTTGAACTCGGCCATACTTATAATGCTTACGCTATATGTTTATTTGGCTAACATGTGTAAGTGTTCTAGTAATGCCTCATACCCTATTCTGGCGTTGAATACGGGTAAGGGGTATTACATTTATAAAAAGGAGTACTTGAAGGTTTTTAACTATCGTTAGGGTAGGTTTGACACTAAGGTGTCTAATGTGGCCTTCCTGATTCGACCATAGTGTTTAGGCCAGGTTTGGGGAAAAACAAACCACAGTGGATTTGGAAAATGTTTTATATAGGAGATGACGAAGTCCGAACGTTTGATGCCAAGTCCATAGAAACAATACTGAAAATCGATTAATATTTTAGAGACTATTGCATAAAACTTCTATAAAAGAATTATAAAATGTGAGTGCGTAAAAGACTAAACAAAGTGCTAAAAGCTCTTAGTTGCAAAATTGTGGATCCATAAAACACCGTAATGAATTCGCTTGGAATGATAACTCGTGGTAGGAGGGGCCGTAGGGGGCGACCTCTTAGGGTTCTAGTGGAGTCGACTGCATCATTAGGGCCAGAACAGGATAATGAATAGAATGAGGTTACAAGTGAACCCATTACTGAGGGTAGGAATATGGAAAATGGGAATATTAAAGATGACCATGTTGGGAATGATCTAGTAACTCAAGCTTTATTGAGAGCTTTGAATAGGGTTATTGGGGCTCCGATAGGAGGTGTTAGTCGTGGGATGATTACTGAAAGGATCCACTCTAGTGGGGTAGAATTGTTTAGGGGTACTGCTGGAACTTCTCCTACTGTGGCTGAGTACTAGATGGAAACCACTGAATAAATTTTGGAGGATTTGGAATTCACTCTTGAGCAGAAACTTAAAGGTGTCGTGTCTCTGTTAAGGGATGAGGCATATCGGTGGTAGCAATCAGTAGTTAGAGGAATGTTGCCAGAGCGTATTGATTGGGCTTATTTTCAAGAGGCCTTTTAGGATAAGTATGTGGGACCTTGCTATATGGAGGCCTGAAGATTGGAATTTATTGAACTTAAACAGGGAGACAGGAGAATTTCTGAGTATGATGTGTAATTTCTAAGGTTGAACCGCTATGCACCTAGTATAGTGACGTCTGATCAGGAAAAGAGTTTTTGTTTCCAGGAATGTCTAAGGTATGACCTCAAGGTTCAGGTAGCTCCACACCAAGAGCGTGTGTTTGAGGCTTTGCTTGAGAAGACCAAGATTATTGAGGAGATTAAACGTGTGGAGTGCGAGAAGAAAGGAAAACAAAAGGATCAACCCAAAAGATAAACAGGCCCTACTGACCCAATTTCATAACCTGTTAAGCAGGCCAGGGAGTCTAGGCCACCGCAGAATAAGGAAGCAGTGGACCCTAGAGAAGGGCAGATTCATGTTTACCAGTATTGTTGGAGTCAGCATTCGGACCAGTGTTGGAGGAGGATAGGTGCTTGTTTGGTATGCGGTTCAATGGAACATAAGATTAGGGATTGTCCTCATTGTCAGGATCAGGTGCAAGCTTTGACTCAGAATCAAGGCCCAACTGGGGAGTCAAAATCAAAGAGGTAATCAGGGTGTTGAGAGGGGTCGTAATCAAAATGGAAATGGGAATTGTAATCGGAGTCAGAGAGCACCAGCTCAAGGTACGAATCGGGCTGAGATGAGACAACTTGCCTTGGTTTATGCGACTACGCACCAAGAGGATAGAGATGCGGCTGACGTCATAGCAGGTACATTCACTATTTACTAGATACCCTATTTTACTTTGATTGACGTAGGATCTACCCATTCGTATGTTGGTTGTAATGTGAGTGTAAAATTAGAGATTGGGGTAGAAGAAACTGAAAACATTGTAACTGTAGTTAGTCCCTAAGGATCCTCCACACTTGTGAATAAAGTTTATAAAAGATGTCCTTTAGAGGTTCATGGAGAGGTATTCCTTTCCAATTTGATAGAACTTCCTTTCAATGAATTCGATTTAATTTTAGGAATGGACTGGTTGGTTGAGCATCAAGTTCGATTAGATTGTGCATTGAAAAGGGTGGCTTTGGTGACTGAGTCTGGGAAGGAAGTTATTATGGTAGGGGAATGTCAAAATTATATGTCCAATGTAATCTCTGCTTTAGTAGCAGAAAAGATGGTATGAAGCATTTTTGGCTTATGTTCGAGATGCAAGCTTCGTTGATCCTGTAGTTGAAGGTATTCGTATAGTACGAGAATTTCCTGATGTATTTCCCGATGAACTGCTAGGGTTTCCTCTAGAGAGGGAAGTGGAATTAAAAATTGAGTTGTTGCCAGGAACGACACCGATGTCCATCACTCCCTACTGCATGACACCGAAAAAGCTTAAGGAGTTGAAGGTGCAATTGCAAGAACTGTTGGATAGGGCTTTTATTAGACCAGTGTTTCGCCATGGGGTGCATCGATTTTATTTGTGAAAAAGAAAGGAAAACTTACAGCTGTGCAATGATTATTAAAACCTGAATAAATTAACTATCAAGAATAAGTACCCTTTATCAAGGATTGACGACTTATTCGACCAGTTCAGAGGTACAACTGCCTTTTCCAAAATTGACTTAAGGTCTGGGTATTATCAACTCAAAGTGAAAGGATACGGTATTCTCAAAATCACTTTTAGGACTTGTTATGGGCATTACGAGTTCGTAGTCATGCCTTTTGGGTAGACTAGTGCACTAGCTGCCTTCATGGATCTTATGAATCATGTCTTCCAACCTTTCCTTGATCAATTCATCATGGTTTTCATTGATGACACCCTTGTGTACTCCAAGACAGAAATTGAGCATGATGAGCATTTAAAAGTGGTTTTAAAGATACTTCGTGAAAAATAACTTTTTGCTAAACTTAGTAAGTGTGAATTTTGGTTGAAGGAAGTGATGTTTTTGGGTCACGTGGTATCAGTTGAGGGTATCCACGTAGATACTAGGAAGGTTGAAGCTATACTAGATTGGAAGCAACCGAAGAATGTTCCAAAAATTCGAAGTTTTTTGGATCTTGCTAGGTATTATCGAATGTTTGTCTAGGTTTTTCCTTGATAGCAAACCCATTGACTAAGCTGTTGAGGAAGAATGCTCCATTTAAGTGGGGAGATGAACAACAACCCAGTTTTGAAAAGTTGAAGCCCGTGTTGATAGAAGCTCTTATCTTAATTCAACCGGGATCTGGTAAAGAATATGTTGTATATAGCAATGCTTCGCATGTTGGTCTTGGTTGTGTTCTAATACAAGATGGTAAAGTTGTAGCATATGCCTCAAGACAACTTAGGCCACATGAATGTAATTACCCCACTCATGGTTTGGAGTTGGCAACTATTGTTTTTGCTCTCAAAATTTGGAGACACTACTTTTATGGTGAGAAGTGTATTATTTACACCAATCACAAGAGTCTCAAATATTTCCTTACCCAAAAGGAACTAAATTTTAGGCAACGTAGATGGCCGAAAAGGCCAATGTTGTGGCTGAAGCCTTGAGCAGAAACGCAATGTCTGATTTGAGGGCTATGTTCTCTCGCTTGAATCTTGTTGATGATGGGGCTATCTTGGCTGAATTGCAAATAAAGCTTGCGTGGATTCAAGAAATCAAGGATAGGCAGAGTTTGGATGAAACTCTAACACCTCAGTTTAGAAAGGACGAGGATGGATCGATTGGGGATTTTAGAATGAATTCTTATGGAATTTTGTGCTTTAGGAGAGATATTGTATGCCTATTGATCAGAAATCGAGGCATTCCATACTTGAGGAAGTACATAGCAGCCTTTATGTCATGCATCCTGGTAGTACTAAAATGTATCGAGACTTAAGGGAAGTGTTTTGGTGGTCGAGTCATAAATGTGAAATGATTGAATTTGGATCTAAATGTTTGACTTGCCAGAAGGTTAAAGCTGAACACCAGTTTCCATCAGGGTTGCTCCAACCGATTCGAATTCCACAGTGGAAGTTGGAGAGAGTGACAATGGACTTGTTAATGGGTTGCCCTTGACGCCTACTAGGAAAGATTCGGGTTGGGTTGTGGTTGATAGATTGAATACATCCATCAATTTTGTTCTTGGTTGTACTAGTTACTCTCTCCAGAAGTTACCTAAGCTCTACATTTCTGAGATAGTGAGATTGCATGGTGTGCCAGTGTCGATTATTTCAAATCGAGATCCTAGATTGACGTCTCGATTATGGAAGATGTTGCATGAGGCTTTGGGAACTTGGTTGGATTTTAGTACGACTTTCCATCCACAATCTACTGGCCAGATGGAAAGGGTCATTCAGATATTGAAAGATATGTTCAGGAGTTGTGTAATCGACTTCCAAGGTAGTTGGGAGGAGCATTTACTGATGGCAGAATTTGCTTAGAATAACAATTTTTAGTCAAGTATCCAAATGACACCTTATGAAGCTCTTTATAGTCGTAAGTGCCGCTCGCCTTTATGTTGGACTGAAGTGGCTGAAAGGAAGTTGATTGGTCCATAATTGGTTATGAAAATCGAGGATAAAATTCAGTTAATCCAAGAAATATTGAAGGTAGCTTTTGATAGAAATAAGTCGTATGCCGATTTGAAGCGCAAGGACATTGAGTTCAATATGGGGGACTTTGTTTTCTGAAACACCCCTTACCCGAGACCGTTTCCAGAGTTGAGCATGAGGCGTTACTTGACTTAACTTAAAAGTTCGGGGCATAAAAATTTAGTTTTAAAAGTTATTTCACTATTCATAATAAGGCTATCCACCTGGGCATAAGTTACTAAATTAATTATAACTCAAGCTACGAAACTCAAAATTTAGATCCATAAATTTTCCCTGAAACTAGACTCATATATCTTTTTACCATAAATTTTAAAAATCTGTGGTTCAGCCAATTAATACAGTTTATTAGTTAAAGTCTCCCCTATTTCACTGATCGACTAGCCTGACCTCTCGGCACTAAAATTAAATTATCTCATTGTACAGACTTCATATAGTGTTCTCACTTATTTCTACAGAGAATAGACTCAATAAGGAATCTAGAAATATAAATTAAAACTCATAAATATTTTTGTAGAATTTTTAATAATTTTCCAAAGGCAGAATAGGGGATTCTGAAAACCACTTTGATCTTGTCTAACTAAAATGCAAATATCTTAGAATACATAATTCCTTTGTCTACACCGTTATTTTTATATGAAAATAGACTAAATAAGATTTAATTCTATATCTCATCCACCCTCTAATTCATTTTCTAGTATCCTTGGTGATTTTTCAAAATCATGTCACTACTACTGTCTCAAAACTGATTTACTATCAATTTTTACTTTTTCATGATTTCTATGCATAATTTAGCACCTAGACATTTATAACAACAAACACCTTCATACTTAGCCATTTTAAAAACTATTCATCATCAGATATTTACATATCATCTTTGGTCATATCTTAAGAATATACAATCGAAATGACCAAGTCCCTATACATGCCATAGCTCAAAACATTTATCGTCTTAAAATACTGAGTTGCTGTGGTTGATAGTGTGAACACTCTCTGACGTCTTCAAGATCCCGACTATGCTTGATAATACTATATGAAAGAAAAAGAAATAAAAGAAGTAAGCATAAAGCTTAGTAAGTTTACAAGTAAATAAATAACAACATTTATCATAAACAATTATATTCATAAATTTTCAGTAAGCATTAAGATCTTTACTTTCTTCTTTACTTACTCTCTTACTCGTTTACTTACTTGCTTGCTTAACTTACTCCTTCGTTGCTGAAATTTCTTTTCTCAAATGATAACTGAGATACTCTTAATCTTATTAACTCTCCTGAACTTGTCTATTAGGCTTTTACCTGAACTTTTATGTAACATTGTCTATTTACTAGCCCGTTGAATCACTTGGAATACTAAGGATACTCGGGTCTCTTGTCTAAATATAACATGCCAAAGCTATGTCCCAGACATAGTCTTACATGGGATGTTTCTTGTACTGCCAATGCCATATCCCAGATATGGTCTTACATGGGAGTTCTCATATAGGTGCCCATGCTATGTCCCAGACATGGTCTTACAGGGGACCTCTCATCTCGGTGCCAACGCCATGTCCCAGACATGGTCTTACATGGGACCTCTCATAATCTCAATGATGCCAATGGCATGTCCCAGACATGGTCTTACATGGGATCTCATCCTCTTAATGTCATGACATTTGTATCTGATACATTCCTCATGTTTCAACGGGGCCTTTTAAAACTAATTCTCTGTCATCTCATACTTGAGTTAACATTATATATTTTCATGAAATAAATACATAATTGCTGAAAAATAATAGAATTAATAATAATTATCAAAATATTGCATTTATTTACCATAAACTTACCTCAGTAAAAAAATGTGATCAAATCTAACACTTTAGTCCTCAATCTTTTTCTTTCCCCAGTCTAGCTCCAAATTTCATTCTTCGTGATCTATAATTGTAAATTTAGCTTATTTAATACCCAAATTAATCAAAACATTCCTCGACTCTAACTTTGACAAAATTATGATTTTACCCCTAAACTTTTACATAATTACACTTTTTCCCCAAAGCTGGGAAATTAAACTTCATCTCTTATTCTTATGTTCTATAACATGCTGAACATTTTTCCCTTTTATGACAACATCAAATTCTTACTCTAACACTTACTCATGAACATTAGGTATTTTTGCCGATTATGTCAATATACTCGTTTTCACTTAAAATCGACTAGCAAAAGTTGTTTAACATAATTTCTAGCTTCATATTCTACCATAAAACATCAAAATAAACATATTTAACCCATGGGTTTTTTTCCAAATATGAACCCTAGGTTAAATTATTGCTAGAATAAGCTAAATTAAGCTACCGGGATTCTAAAAACGTAAAGAATATTAAAAACGAGGCTAGAACATACTTATAATCGAGCTTGGAATCTTGAAAAACCCTAGCCATTGTTTCCCCTTGTGAAATTCGGCCATGGGGTTGAAGATGGACAAAAATTGGCTTTTAATTTTGTTTTTAATTCATTTTAATAACTAAATGACCAAAATGCCCTTAATGAAAAACTTTGGAAACATGCCTAACCATGTTTATTTTTGTCTACCAAATTAACCAATGGTCTAATTACCATATAAGGACCTCCAATTTAAAATTTCATAACAATTGGACACCACTAACATGTAGAACTCAACTTTTGCAATTTTTACAATTTAGTCCTTTTGACTAAATTGAGTGCCCAAACGTCGAAATTTTTGAACAAAATTTTCACAAAATCATTTTGTGAAATCGTAGACCATAAAAATATAATAAAATAAATTTTTTCCTCATCAGATTTTTGGTCCCGAAACCACTGTTCTGACTAGACCCAAAATCAGGATGCTACATTTTCCTTAAAGTCTCTCCATGGAAAAAAGTTTTGAAATTTGGTCGAAAGGGCAAGTTAAGCCCTAGATTCATTGGTCCCTATCGAGTGCTCAAAAGGGTTGGTCCTGTGGCTTACCAACTCAAGTTGCCACCTGAGTTAGATTGTATTCACAATGTGTTTCAAGTCTTAATGTTGAGACGGTGTCGATCCGATTCCTCACATATTATTCCAGTTAAGGAGATAGAGGTTAGACAAGATTTATCATTTGAGGAGGAACCGGTTCAAATATTAGAACGTTAAATCAAAGTGTTAAGATGAAAGCAAATTACCTTAGTTCAGGTACTGTAGAGAAATCATGGCATCGAAGAGGTTGCTTGGGAACCAGAGGACTCAATTTGGCTTCAATATCCTCATCTTTTCAAAACAGGTAATTTCGAGGATGAAATTTCTTTAAGGGGGTAAAGCTGTAAAATCCCAAATTTAGCTCCATAAAATTTAGAAATATATCAAAAATAGGGAATTGACTCAATGGTTAGTTATTTAATATGAAAGCATGAAAGTTAGTTGGAGGTCCCAAGTTAAAGTCTCAACTCTTACAAAATAAATTGATTTTTGCAAATTGTCTTTTTTTTTTATGTGTTGTCATCCAAGCCTAGTAAACCTAGGTATAAATATAATATTTTATCTAAATAATCAGCCTTTGAATCCCTTTTTCTTCTACCTTAGTCATTCCTAACCCCCTCTCCCTCTCTGCATCTTTTTTTTCTTTTCCCTTTTTCCTCCATTGTTGTCGTTGCCTGTACCTCCACTTTTACCATCTTCTTCTTCTTCTTTTTGCATAACGATTGTGCTCCATCTCCTTTACTATATTGCTACAATTTTTCCCCAAATAAAGCAACCCTAAATCTGAAATATTTAACTCTAAAATCACTTCCAAACATTGCAAAGAAGGTCCTATTGTTGTTTCTCTCAACTAGCTTAGGTAAGATCTCTTTTCTCTTCAATTTCCTGGTTAATATTGTCAACTAAAAACTAAAATTTTCATATCTAGAATTTGGGAGATTTTAAATTTTTTAAAGGGATATTTCCATATTTTAATAAGGTCTGAACCTATTTTAAAATTCAGACCTAATTTCGGCCACCATGGGTGGTAGTGTGTGCTCATATGTGTAGAATAGGGGGCTGTTTTATTTCTTGAATCTTGCCCATTTAATTCCAGCCATAATTTGAGTTCTTGAACCCTCCTAATCAGCTATTAAACCATGTCAATTAGGGAAAAATGTTCATGATCGTTTGGGCATTCGAAACTCACAAATCGGGAAGCATAACTGCAAGTAAGCGTAAAATTAATTATTGTTTCGACATAGTTGTAAGGTAAAGGCTATGGATAGATTAAAGTAAGGAATTTAATGATTATTAGCTACTAATTTTCCTGTATATTATGGAATTATGTGATGACCCAAACGCCCTGAATCAACTGTAAAGCCAAAGAATCGTACTTATGGTTCGCTTTGATACAAGGTAAGGAATCGAACTAGTTGAATTCATAAAATAGTTATTAATTCAAAAATTAGTTTGAACCCATTAGTGGGTAATTGGGAGTTGTTAACTGGTAAATTGATTGAATTTATACTGAAGTTTTGTTTATGATCGTATAAAGGTTTATTAAGGAAATTGGAAGACTCATTAGGGTGCTGCGAGGAAGTGAAAAATAAGGTGTGGGTCCTAAACTTGTAAAATTTGTTTTATAATGATAAATGTCACGTTAAATTTGATAAATTAGCTTTCTGATTGGTTTGGCATAGTAGCCAAAATATTAGTTTTGCAAGTGGACAAACCAGGAACGGTTCGAGCTTTAAAAGATTGAAGTGTTGGCAAAATTGCTAGTTTGACTGTATAGATGTGTAATTGAGTTTGTTATGCATAATTATATCATGTGATATGAAAATGTTTGATTGAATGGTATGAAATGTTAAGATATTTGGTTTATGCATGATTTAAATGCATAAAATATTTACTATGATATATATACTTGAGGTTGCTATTGGTGCAAAATGAAATTTTAAAGTATGTGAATTGAATGATATTAATAGATACCATCTTAATGGTAATTTGAAAATTGAAACACTGCTTCCTTTTTCTGAAAGTATGTGAATATTGAGGACATGTTGCATAAATATGAAAAGTATTGAAATATGATTATGTATTAATTTGTATGACATATTGCATGTTAATTGGAATGGGATTTTGTTGTTGACGAAAGAGTTCCGTGGAGTACCGACAACATATTATGTCTGCATATATTTGTAGTCAGTGCAATACATTTGGAGTACCAAGGGGATTGGCAATTATATCACATTATTTATTTGGTAGTTTCGCTGTATTATTGATTATTGGTTGTTTTACCATATCAAGCTTTCCTCACATACATTGGAGTTTGGTAGACGGGTTCTGAGGAACTCGTGCTGTGTAGCGAATGGTATGGGTAGGATCTCACATGTGCATTTTTCATGATCATGTGCATTTGAAATTATTATTGATAATGTTTGATTGTGCTATTGGTACTTCTATGAAATTTCCTGTATGAATGCTTAATACTTGTTTACTCTCACACCGAGCTTGTTAAGCTCACCCCATTACCTCAACTTCTCAAGTAATGATCGAACTTAGGATCAGAATTGGCATGTAGACGTACGACGAACTTCAGACTTTTCATATTATTTGAATTTAATTATATTTTTAGGTTATTTTATTATTATTCAATTTTAGATTCTAAAGTTTCTTTAAATTATTGTTAGGGATTTTGAGGTTTTTCATGCATGCATGACACGAATATTTGGTATAGATACACGGTTTTTATAAATATGTTGAAATGGACTATGCATGATATATATCTAAAGTAATAATTTGATTAGTAATGGTACATTTCCACTACTAAGAAGATAACACAATGATTTTTCAAAAGCAATACCGTCAGTAAGGTTTTACAAAAACTCACCTAATTCGTTAATTTGTCCTAAGCATGGTTGAACCAAGTAAATGAACGTTTTCCAAAGCTAACAATAGAAATCACGATTTTATAAAAGGGAGTACTTGAAGTTTTTTAACTATCGTTAGGGTAGGTTCAACACTAAGGTTTCCACTGTGGCCTTCCCGATTCGACCATAATATCTAGGCCAGGTTTGGGGGGTTACAAAAAGCCTCCAATTGATTGACTTCGTTATTACGCTCAAATTGTTGAGGTAAGTTTGTATGATTAAATATCGTTTTAATGTTATAATGATCTATATGTTAATGTGTTCTTTTTCATGTAACCAAATGATGTATATCCAACGATGTCACGATGATTACCGAGCCCCGTTTAAACCTTAGGAATTCATTGGATACAAATGACATGTCATTAGGGTTTTCATGTTTCAGTGCTAGTCTTGAATGTCCTACTGATGGCTGAGGTCCTACATTTGTTGCAGATACTCCACAGCTCGTGTGAGCAGTATCATGTAGCTTACATTTCGACCCACAGCTCGTGTGAGCAACGATGTAAAGGAAATGTTATAGTTATACGTTTAGCACACTTCGTGTGAGCTTTCCCGTGTATCTGATGATATTCTAAATGGTTCAACGGGCATGAAAAGGAAAGGAACGTTAAGTGTTCAAATGAACTATATCATGAAATTATGGAAAGGAATGAAATGGAAAGCTTCAATGGAAGTATGTTTAATTTCATTATAATGATGCATTCAAAAGAAGTATGTTCATGTACAAATATCTTACTTTATGTTAATTCAAGTGAATTATGTTTGAATGAACTAACATGTGCTGTTGATGGTTCTTAGGCTTGTGCTAAGCTTGTGGTTGGATAATTTTAGGTTTAATCTTAATGTTATGAATTGAAATGGTAAGTTATGTTCATGCTTTACAAACTTACTAAGCAATATGTGCTTACGTAGTTTTCTTTCATATGTTTTATAGATAACCAGAAGCTCGATCGGTTTGGAAGCTCGTCGGAGATCTATCACACTATCTAGCGATTATATCAGTAGTTTTTGATGTTTTGGCCAAGGTTATAATGGCATGTATAGGTGGACTTGTGTTTGATGTTAGTTGAATGTTGATTGATGATTTTGTCATGTATAAGTTGTTTTGGCACCATGTGATGTTGGTTGGTTTGTGTCATCTTGGTACTTTTGATTCCTTATTATTATAAGTTAATGTAGTAATGATTTGATGTATGTTTCAATGGCTAATTTGGTATGTGATGGATTAGTTTTAATAAGGTCAAGATAAGGTATGTTTTGAAAAGGTATTGGACTTGATGTGTATGATTGAAATGTGGTAATGTATACATGTTTAGGTAAAGTTTGAATGAATGCAATTGAGGTGCCTTATAGGCCACATTGGTTGAATGGTATTAGACTATAGAATTGGATATTTCATGCATGTTTTGGTAAGGTTTTGATGCTTAGATTATGTGCTCAAAATGCTTTAGGTCCATGCTTAATATGATGATGGAAATGACTTGATTTTGGCCAAATTCATGTCCACACAACCTGAGACACGGGTGTGTGACTCAGCTATGTGTAACACACGGCTAGGCAACACGGCCGTGTGTCCCCTGTAGGTTTTAAGGCATGCAAGTCAGGCTATTTCACAGCTTGGGACACAGGCGTGTGGAGCCATTTCGAAAGTTACACGGCCTGGCACACAGATGTGCAGAGCCATTTCAAAAGTTACACGTCCTGGCATACGAACGTGTGGCTTGGCTGTGTGACAAACCCTAGAGAGTTACACAGGTGAGGACACAGGCTTGGACATGGCCGTGTGTCCTTATTTCAATTGTTACATGGCCTGGCCACATGGCTGTGCGACCACTACAGTCCAAATTTTCTAACTTTTTCATAAACTTTCAAAATTTTCCAATTTAGTCTCGAATTGTTTCTAAAGTATTTTTTAGGGCCTCGAGGGCTCGACTAGGGGATGATATGTATGTAAACTAATGGATTATATCATGATTATGTCAATGTTTGGAATGTATGTATAATGTTTAGTTTCTACAGTAATACTTCGTAACCCTATTTTGGTGACAAATACGGGTTAGGGGTGTTACATTTAGTAGTATCAGAGCTATGATTTAGTCGGTTCTCTGACTGAACGTAACATACTTGAGTCTAGAAATACATGTTATTATATTACCTGTGATAGTGTGATAAGTCCTGACTCGATTTGAACTATGTTTTAATATAGATATAATGTCATCCAACCGAGCTAATTTTGATGAAGTTTAAAGTAATGCCCAAGCCTCCGTTCATGGAGCAGTGTCTATTTGAAGTAGGCTGTATCTGAGGGTGGGGGAGGAGAGGCTAAGGAAGCCTTCTTCTGGATGATGGATGAGTGGTTCACCGTGTTCATGTGAACGAACCCAATGGCTCAACGATCTTCACCCCCACCTGTACCCCAACTGGTCCCCATAGTTTCTCAATGTTTGGAACCAGTACCAGTGAGCAAGCTTTCAGTCGATAAAATCCATAAGTATGGGGCTAAAGAGTTTCGAGGTACGTTTGAAGATGATCCTAAAAGAGCTGAATTCTGGTTAGAAATATGATGAGAGTTTTCGACGAATTATCATGTACACCGACGGAATGCTTGAAATACGCTGTATAATTGTTGTTTCGATTATCAATGGTGGAACACCTTAGTTGTGGTTGTGTCGAGAGATAATATAGATTGGGAGTTGTTCCAAACTAAATTTGGAAAAAAATATGTGAGCCAGAGAGTTCTTGATAAAAAACGTAAACAATGTCTTGAGTTGAAACAAGGTTGGATGGCAGTATCTAAATACAAAAGGGAATTCGTTCCACTTAGCAAGTATGCTCGAAAATGTATATCGACAGAGGTTGCTATGTGCACACGATTTAAAGACAGGTTAAACGAAGATATCAAGTTGTTAGTTGGGATCCTTGAGTTGAAAGAATTTGTAGTTCTGGTTGACAGAGTGCACAAAGTCGAGGAACTAAGTAAAACAAAGAGAAAAGCTGATTATCAGGCTCGTGATTCAGGAAAGAGATCAGTGGGAAAGTCATGCCAATCACCGTCAAAGAAGTCTAAAGCATATCATGGTCTTTCATCATCTTCAATGGGTTACTATGGTAAAGAACGAGGGAAACAACATTGTAGCTCAAAACCTCAGGCTACGTTTGTATCGAGCGTGGGTAGTGTTAGTAATAACAAGCCCGAATGTTACTAATGTAGTAGATGACACTTCGGTGAATGTAGATTGAAAGACGAGTCATGTTTTAAATGTGGTTTGTATAAACATTATTTAAGGGATTTCCCGAAAAGGTCCAACACAGAAAAGTCTCAGACTACTCGACCGAGTAATACAACTACGAGATGGAGACCACCTCAAAACACTGGAAGTGCAGGTGTAACGCCCCAAAATTTAAGTCTTTAATTCTTTTGCATCTTTTGAAAAATTTCTTGTTTGCTCTAATGGCTAAGTGATTTGGGTGTGTATGGGAGTGTTCGAGAAGCCTGGGTTCAAGTCTTGGCTTTTGTAGAGATTTTAATTTTTGCTCTTAAATGAACCTGGACATAGGCATGTTGGTCTTATAAATATTAGTGTTGGTTTTATGATACAAAAAGATCCTGTGGTCTGGTGGTAAGGTGGCATGTTATGCAACTATGAGGTCTGAGGTTCTAGTCTTGGGTTGCGCAATGGAGTATTTATTTTGCTACTTGAGCTGGGCAAGTGGTGGAGTTGGATTAGAATACTTCTTATGGGAGTTTGAACTAGTCATGGAGGGATTTGGGGAGGATTAGATGGAGAAAATAAAGGAGGGATAAGGGGAGGGATTTTAGGAGAAAATTAAGGAGTTTGGGGGAGAATAGGAGTTGTGTGCCGTATGGAGTATGCTTGTGCCGAATTTGGTCTGTGGCACTAAGGTAATCGGCTTTGTTGACGTTGTTTTTCCTCTACTAGTGTGGTTTTGGTTGGTGCCGTGTCTTTGTTTCTCTGTTTCTAGGTGCCACTTTTTGCTAGTTTTGGGGTACCTCTCGGGTTGTTTTTACCTAATTTCTTTTTGGCCGAACACACTCTCCTCCCTCATCTTTTCCTTTCTTCTTTCTTTTCGATTTCTTCTTCTCTTGTTGCCGATTTTTCTCCTTCTCTTTTCCCTCTTCTTTACTTTGTGCCCCGAATCTTTTTCCTCTCCTCCTTTTTCTCCATTGACCGAATAACCTTCTTTTACTGTTTGTGATTTCAACCGTCTTTTATTCTTTTTGACCGAGACATATCTCTTTTTTGTTTGAGTGTGGTGTAGCCGGACATTATCATTCATAGTATCATTCTGTACGTTGATATTTCTCCACTTCTTCTTGCGGTTCTTGTGCTGCAAGGTTTTGATTATTAGTAAGTGGTTACACTCCTCTCTTGTGTAAGTCTGTTCTCTTCTATTCCTTATCTTAAAACCAAATACCCTCTTTTGTAATCTTTGATTACCAACTACAGATGCTTTCTCTTGATGTGCTACTTTTTGCGGTATTAAGGTTTTCCTCGAGGAGTGGTGCACTGTAAGCGTTGTAAAGTCGTCGAAATCACTCTCTCGTTCCTCGATCAAGGTAGGTAGGCTAGTCTTCTTTTATGTGAAGGCTGAATGTTCTATGGTTCTGCATATGATGATGTGTGGATTTCAAACACATGATTAAACAATACTGTTTAATGAGATTGTTGTATTGTAGATATTTGTGAACAAGTTTGAAGTTAATCTTCATCGGTTGTAAATGTGGGCTAAGCCATTTTTATTAGTTGAGGCAATTATTAGTTTAGTTTTGATCATGGATGTAAAAGAAGGAGATTAGTCCTATTGTTTAGCGATTAATGGAAAACTGTGTTTGAATGTAGATTTTGGGTGTTTGTGGATCTAGGTCCGCCTTCGCAATCAGGTGTTAATCACCCACTGCCATCGTAGATCGGTGAAAAGTTGAGAAGTCGTAAACATGACGTTTGAGACCACACGGGCATGCGATCGCTCTAGTGGTAAGCCCAACTTGAGACTCGATGGGTAAAATTACCGAAATACCCCAGAAGGGTAAAATGACTGTTATACCCCTAGGAGTTGAAATAAGTGTATGACCGATTTGCTTTATGTTATATATATGACTGTTACTGAGTATGACATACTACATACACATATGATTTATGACATGATAGACGACATGGGGTTGGGATTCTGATATAGGGGAAGTATACTGTACTGGTGGCTTTGCCACATATACTGTTATTGGCAGCCTTGCTGCATTACTATTACCGGCAGCTTTGTTGCATCATTATTACTGGCAGCTCTGCTGCGATATTGGTGTGTTGGCTGGGTCGGTCGATTTTATCCCTACATGGTGTGTTGGTAGTACGGAGTGGTGTGTTTACTGGATTGGGATGGGTTGCAAAATTACATTGTACTGATTACTGTATTGGGCTAGGGCCCACTCACTGTTACTATACTGGGCTTAGGCCCACAACGTACTGTTACTGAATAGGGCTCAGGCCCAGACTGTTACTGCATGTTATATATGGACTGTTTGGTAGGGGATTACACACTGAGTTTCGAAAACTCACTCTCTCCATTTAATTATGCAGGTAATCCTTAGCCATAGACGATTCGGGGCTGCGAGGGACTCGGAGGTGGCCACACAACTGCTGCTGATGTTTACATTTTTTTTTAATTTTATTAATTTGTTGGGTCTTGTTTTTGTAATAAGGCCTTGAATTTGGGTTTTTACCTTTAATTGGGCTTTGCTTACATATTTTATACTGCTAGTTAGGTGAAAACAAATTTTCAAAATAATTACGATTTTCAAAGACATGGACTTTAATCTTTAGAGTTTTCAAATGCTTCTGCATTTTAAATCAATTTAATATAATAATATCAGTTAATAGGGCAAACATTTGGTTAAGTGTTCTGTTAAACATTACTAAAGAGGTTTCCAAACTTAAGAAACGAGTTTTATCAACAAGTTTAAGTTTTGAGAGACACTTCAATGTGACACACGAGATACGGCCATAATGTCTAGGCCAGGTTTGGGGTGTTACATTTAGTCATATCAGAACCAGGTTGCAAAACTCGACTGTGGAATGGGCTTTGAAAAAAAATATATATTGGAATTTATGGAAAACTGTTTTGAATTATTTTTGAAGGTTACAAGTGTGGCACATTGAGTCTACAACGCTGAATCTGTAAGTTTCTATATATTGTAAACTGCTTAAACTGAAATATAGTGAGAGACTATTATAGATAGTGGGACTGTACTGAAACTCTTTTGTTAGAGTAAACAGAAACAGTAGGAAAACTGAAAACTATAGGGAGGCTTGTTTTGCGAAAAGAAAACTATGACTACTACTTTTTCATAAGATATCTGTTAAAAATTACTAGAACTATAAACTGATGCATAAAACTTCTTAAAATAGATAATTTGATATTCGATATGAGCACTAGGGGTACTCACGGAAGGGGTACATGTGGCCGTGGTAGAGGCCAAGGAAGTGGTACGGCTGGGTCTTCGACGTCAGGCCACATGCCTAATGTTGGGGCTAGGGAAGCACTAGCTTTACTGATGGCTGAAACGGGATCATTCGATCATGAAACTAGGGATGATGCACTATCCCAAGCTATGCTCCTTATTCTAGAAAGGGTCGTAGGGACCAGTACAGGTGTTGTGGGTCATGGGTCAATATCAGAACGACTCTAGTCGAATGGAGCAGAAATTTTTAGGGGTATTTTTGGAGTAGCCCCTAATGTGGCTAAATACTGGTTGGAAACCACGAAAAGGATAATGGATGATCTTGACTACACTTCTGAACAAAACCTAAAAGATGCAGTGTCTTTCCTACGAGATAAAGCCTGTAAGTGGTGGCTTACTGTAAGAGAAGGTACGTAGGCTGATCGATTAATGTGGGATTTCTTTAAGTCGGCATTTCAAGGAAGGTATGTGGGGGCAAGTTATGTGGACACCCGAAGAAATAAATTTTTGAGTTTGGTTTAGGGGAATAAAACTATGGTTGAATATGAGGTAGAGTTTCTACTATTGAGCCGTTATGCTCATGGAATAGTGGCAATTGAGTATGAACACTGTGTGCGATTCGAGGAAGGCCTCCAAGATGAGTTACGAGTACTGTTAGATCCATAGAGGGAGCTAGATTTTACTGCCCTAGTTGAAAAGAAAAAAATCACCGAGGATTTGAAGCGCTTTGAGCGCCAGAACCATGAGAAAGATAGGGGCAAGTTTAGGAGGGATTCAAAGCCCTCAAGTTATTCTAGAAGGCCTAAAAAGAAGGCCAGGTTTGATGGGCCAATCCGAGCTAGGGTTTCTGTTGTAAGACCTTAGCTTTGTGCTGATTGTGGGAGACATCATCTAGGTGAGTGTTGGAAGAAGATTGGGGCATGTTTCAGATATGGGTCAAAAGAGCATCAAGTTAAGGATTGTTCTCGGAGGCCTACTCAGATGCAAACTGTAGGTCAGGGTTTTGTTTAGCCAGTGAGAGGTGGTCAACAGCCACCAAGGGGCCGTGGGCAGGTTAAAGGTGGAAATGCTGTGGGACGAGGTCGTGGAACGTATGGTAGAGGGGTTGGTAACAGTGAGGCAAGATAGCCACCACTGGTCTATGCTGCTCGTCGCCGTGAGGATGGTGACGCTCTAGTTGTTATAACTAGTACATTCCTAATTAATAATGTACCTTACATTACTTTAATTGATACAGGGTCTACACATCCATACATTGCATGCACTGTGTCTAGCACCTTGGGTATCATGTGTGAGAGTACTGCTAATGAGATGACTGGGTTAAGTCCACTGGGACAATCAGTAAGAGTAGACAAGTTGTTTAGAGATATGCCCCTAGAGGTTCTAGGAGTTATACTTTTAGCAGATTTGATGGAGCTACTATTTGGTCAATTTGACCTAATCTTGGGGATGGATTGGTTGGTTAAACACCGTGCAAATTTGGATTGTGCTACTAAGTGGATGGTATTAAATACTAATGAGGATAAGTTTCTGGTTGTGATTGGGGAGGGAAGGGACTTTCTGTCTAATGTGATCTCTGCTTTAAGGGTCGAGAAACTAGTTCGCAAGGGTTGTGAGGCATTTCTAGCCTATGTTGGTGTATCTGATTCTGGGGGTCCTTCTGTTGAAGATATCAGAATAGTTAGGGATTTTTTGGATGTATTTCCTAATGAGCTCCGTGGGTACCTTTGAGCCGCGAATTTGAATTTGGAATTGAGCTTTTGCCAGGAACGGCTCCTGTGTCCATCGCCTCTTTTAGGATGGCACCGAAAGAGCTGGTGGAGTTAAAAGCTCAAATCCAAGAACTATTGGTTCGAGGATTCATTCGACAGAGTGTGTCTCCATGGGGAGCCCCAGTGTTGTCCGTAAGGAAAAAGGATGGGACCATGCGCATGTGTATCAACTATCGGCAATTGAATAAACTGACTATCAAGAATAAGTATCCCTTACCGAGGATAGATGATTTATTTAATCAGTTGCAAGGAGCATTGGTTTTCACCAAAATAGATATTTGTTCAGGGTACCATTAGTTGAGAATTAAAGAGGTTGATGTGTATAAGACTGCGTTTAGGTCTCGTTATGGTTATTACGAGTTCTTAGTAATGTTGTTTGGGCTGACAAATGCACTAGCAGCTTTCATGGACCTTATGAATCGAGTATTCCAACCCTACTTGGATCGGTTCATAGTGGTATTTATAGACTATATCTTGGTGTATTTGAGAACCGAGGATAAACATGATGCTCATCTTTGAATTGTTTTACAGATTTTAAGGGAACAACAACTGTATGCTAAGTTCAGCAAGTGTGAGTTCTCGCTACGAGAAGTGACATTTTTGGGCCACGTGGTGTCTGCCGAGGTGATTAAGGTTGATCCTCGAAAATTTGAAACTATACTGGATCGGAAACCACCTAGGACCGTATCTGAGATTCAAAGTTTTCTGGGTCTAGTAGGGTATTATAGACATTTTGTTGAGGGGTTTTCCTTAATTGCTGCCCCTCTGACTAATTTGTTGTGTAAAAGGGTACCATTTAAATGGACTGATAAGCAGCAAGAAAGTTTTGAGAAATTGAAGAAAGTTCTGACTGAGGCCTCTATCTTAATACAGCCAGAGTCTGGGAAAGAATTCACTGTCTACAGTGATGCATCACACGTTAGTTTGGGTTGTGTGTTGATGTAGGAGGGTAAAATGGTGGCTTATGCATCTCGTCAGCTCAAGCCTCACGAGGTGAACTACCCTACTCATGACTTGGAGTTAGCCGTGGTGGTTTTTGCACTTAAAATTTGAAGGCACTATCTTTACGGTGAGAAGTGTACTATTTACATATATTATAAGAGTCTTAAGTACCTCCTCACTCAGAAGGAGTTGAATCTTAGGCAGTGAAGATGGATAGAGCTACTTAAAGACTATGATTGCTCGATTGAATACCATCCTGGTAAGGCTAATGTGGTAGCAGACGCATTGAGCCGTAGGGCTGTCTCTAATTTGAGAACGTTGTTTGCTCGTCTCGGCCTATTTGATGATGGTAGTTTGTTGGCTGAGTTACAAGTTAGATCGACATGGACTGAACAGATTAAGGGTAAATAGTTGTTGGATGAGTCACTAGTTCCTCATTTTCGTTAGGTTAAGAATGGGGAAACTTCAGATTTTGGGATAAATAGTGAAGGAATACTATGCTTTCGTGGGAGAGTCTGTGTACCGAGGGATAATGATTTGAGGCAGTCTATATTGTGAGAGGCGCATAGTATTCCTTGTGCTATGCATCCAGGCGAAAATAAAATGTATCGAGATCTTCGTGAGTTATACTGGTGGCCAGGATTGAAATGTGATGTAACTGATTTCGTGGGTAAGTGTTTAACTTGTCAACAAGTGAAAGCTGAACATCAGTTACCTTCAAGGTTGCTTCAGCCAGTTAAAATTCTACTTTGGAAGTGGGAAAGAGTAACCATGGATTTTGTGAGTGGGCTGCCCTTAACGCCTACCAAGAAGGATTCGATATGGGTCATCGTTGATCGATTGACTAAATCTGCCCATTTCATACCAGTCCGTACTGGTTACTCCTTACAGAAGTTAGCTAAGTTGTATTTGGCTGAGATTGTAAGACTGTATGGAGTACCGATTTCTATTATATCAGATAGAGATCCTCGCTTCACGTCTCGATTTTGGAAGAAGCTACACGAGGCTTTCGGTACAAGACTGGACTTTAGTACTGCGTTTCATCCCCAAACAGATAGTCAGCCTGAGAGGGTGATTCAAATATTGGAGGATATGTTAAGGTGTTGTATAGTGGATTTCTGAGGCAACTGGGAAGATTATTTGCCACTAGAAGAGTTTGTGTATAATAATAGCTACCAGTCTAGTATCCAAATGGCACCGTATGAGGCGTTATATGGTCGTAGGTGTCGTACTCCTACCTATTGGACTAAACTAGGCGAGCGGTGAGTTTTGGGGCCAGAGTTAGTTTCTGATATCGAAGCAAAGGTAAAATTGATTTGAGATCGGTTGAAGGAAGCATCTGATAGTAGAAGTCCTACGTGGATCTTAAACGTCGAGAGATTGAGCATTCTGTGGGGGACTTCGTATTTCTCAAGGTCTCCTCATAGAAAAAGATACTGAGGTTTGGACAAAAGGGTAAGCTTAGCCCTAGGTTCATTAGGCCTTATCATATACTGAAGCGTGTGGGACCGGTTGCATATCAGCTTGAGTTGCCTTCAGAATTGGACTGAATTCATAATGTGTTTCATGTCTCCATGCTAAGACGTTATCGCTTTAATCCTACACACATAGTGCCAGTCGAGGATATCGAGGTTAGGCCAGATCTGACTTTCGAGGAGGAGCTTGTGCAGAATTTATATCATGAGGTTAAAGTATTAAGGAAGAAGTCCATTCCTCTAGTTAAAGTGCTTTGGCATAATCAAATTTCAAAAGAAGCCACGTGAGAACCCGAAGAGGCGATACGACAGTAATACCGTCATCTTTTCTGACCAGGTAAATTTTGAGGACAAAATTTCGTTAAAGGGGTAGAGTTGTAACGCCCCAAAATTTAAGTTTTTAATGCTTTTGCATGTTTTGACAAATTGCTTGTTTGCTTTAATGACTAAGTGATTTAGGTGTGTATGGGAGTGTTCAAGAAGCTTAGGTTCAAGTCTTGGCTTTTGCGTAATTTTTAATTTTTGCTCTTAAATAAACCTGGACATAGGCATGTTGGTCTTCTAAATATTAGTGTTGGTTTTATAACACAAAAAGAGCCTGTGGCCTGGTGGCAAGGTGGCATGTTGTGCAACTGTGAGATCTAAGGTTCTAGTCCTGGGTTGCGCAATGGAGTATTTATTTTGCTGCTTGAGCTGGGTAAGTGGTGGAGTTGGATTAGAATACTACTTATGGGAGTTTGAACTAGTCAAGGAGGGATTTGGGGAGGATTAGATGGAGAAAATAAAAGAGGGATAAGGGGAGGGATTTTACGAGGAAATAGGGAGTTTGGGGGTGAAGAGGAGTTGTGTGCCGTATGGAGTATGCTTGTGCCAAATTTGGTCTGTGGCACTGAGGTAATCGGCTTTGTTGAAGTTGTTTTTCCTCCGCTAGTGTGGTTTCGGTCGATGTCGCGTCTTTGTTTCTCTGCTTCTAGGTGCCACCTTTTGTTAGTTTTGGGGTACCTCTCGGGTTGTTTTTACCTAATTTCCTTTTGGCCGAACACACTCTCCTCCCTCATCGTTTCTTTTCTTCTTTCTTTTCGGTTTCTTCTTCTCTTGTTGACGATTTTACCCCTTCTCTTTTCCCTCTTATTTACTTTGTGTGCCGAATCTTTTTCCTCTTCTCTTTTTTCTCCATTGATCGAATAACCTTCTTTTACTGTTTGTGATTTCAACCTTCTTTTATTCTTGTTGACCGAGACATATCTCCTTTTTGTTTGAGTGTGGTGTAGCCGAACGTTATCATTCGTAGTATCATTCTCTACATTGATCTTTCTCCACTTCTTTTTGCAGTTCTTGTGCTGCAGGGTTCTGATTACTGATAAGTGGTTACACTCCTCTCTTGTGTAAGTCTGTTCTCTTCTTTTCCTTATCTTAAAACCAAATACCTTCCTTTGTAATATTTGATTACCAAATGCTGATGGTTTCTCTAGATGTGTTACTTGTTGCGGTATTAAGGTTTTCCTCGAGGAGTGTTGCAGTGTAAGCGTTATAAAGTCGTCGAATCACTCTCTCATTCCTCGATCAAGGTAGGTAGGCTAGTCTTCTTTTATGTGAAGGCCGAATGTTCTATGGTTCTGCATATGATGATGTGTGGATTTCAACAACATCATTAAACAATACTATTTAATGAGATTGTTGTATCGCAGATATCTGTCAACAAGTTTGAAGTCAATCTTCATCGGTTGTAAATGTGGGCTAAGCCATTTTTGTTAGTCGAGTCAAGTATTAGTTAAGTTATGATCATGGATGTAAAAGAAGGAGATTAGTCGTATTGTTTAGCGATTAATTGAAAATCATGTTTGAATGCAGATTTTAGGTGTTCGTGGATCTAGGTGCGCCTTCGCAATCAGGTGTGTAATCACCCACTGCCACCGTAGATCAGCGAAAAGCCAAGAAGTCGTAAACATGACGTTTGAGACCACACGAGCGTGCGATCGCTCGAGTGGTAAGCCCAACTTGCAACTCAATGGGTAAAATTATCGAAATACCCCAAAAGGGTAAAATGACTATTATACCCCTAGGAGTTGAAATGAGTGTATGACCGATTTGCTCTATGTTATATATATGACTATTACTGAGTATGACATACTACATACACATATGATTTTTGACATGACATACTGCATGGGGTTGGGATTCTGATATAGGGGAAGTATACTGTACTGGTGGCTTTGCCACATATACTGTTACTGGTAGCTCTGCTGCGATATTGGTGTGTTGGTTAGGTGGGCCGATTTTATCCCCACATGGAGTGTTGGTGGTATGGAGTGGTGTGTTGGCTGGATTGGGATGGGTTGCATAATTGCATTGTACTGATTACTATATTAGGGTAGGGCCCACTCACTGTTACTGTACTGAGCTTAAGCCCATACCATACTTTTACTGAATAGGGCTCAGGCCCAGATTGTTACTGCATGTTGTATGTGAACTGATTGGTAGGGGATTACACACTGAGTTTCGAAAACTCACTCTCTCCTTTTAACTGTGCAGGTAATCATCAGCCATAGACGATTCGGGGCTGTGAGGGACTCGGAGGTGGCCACACAACTACTGCTGATGTTTACATTTGTTTTTTTTATTTTATTAATTTGTTGGGTTTTGTTTTTGTACTAACGCCTTTAATTTGGGTTTTTAACTTGAATTGGGCTTTGCTTACATATTCTATACTTAGTTAGGTGAAAATGAATTTTCAAAATAATTACGGTTTTCAAAGACACAGACTTTAAACGTTAGAGTTTTCAAATGTTTCTGCATTTTAAATCAACTTCATATAATAATAGTAGTTAATAGGGCAAACATTTGGTTAAGTGTTCCGTTAAACATTACTAAAGAGGTTTCCAAACTTAAGAAACAAGTTTTATCAACAAGTTTAAGTTTTGAGAGACAGTTCAATGTGACACACCAGATACGGCCATAACGTCTAGGCTGGGTTTAGGGTGTTACAGCGGGTAATAGTCATAGTGGGACGAAAGACTTTGTTGTGAGATCTGAGGAACGAGCACTGGCTAGAGATTATGTGATCTATGCTCGAGAGGAAGCTTCCGCGCCAGATGTTATCACTAGTACATTTTCACTCTTTGATACTGATGTTATTGCTTTGATTGACCCGGGGTCAACACATTCATATGTATACACGACTTTAGTGTCAAATAAAAAATTACCCTTCGAGTCTACTGAGTTTTTAGTTAAAGAAACGAACCCCCTAGGTCAATATGTGTTAGTTGATAAAGTTTGTAAAAACTATCCTTTGATGATTCGGGGTTGCAACTTTCTGGCTGATTTGATGTTACTACGTTTTGTTAAATTTGATGTGATTCTGGGTATAGACTAGTTAACTTTGCATGATGCTATTGTGATCTATAGATGAATGCTATTGTGATCTATAGATGAAAGCATATAGTATTAAAGTGTCAGAAAAGCAAAAAGCTTCGAATTGAATCATATAGACTAGATAGTGCATCTAATATTATTTCAGTTATATTGGCATAGAAATATGTTAGAAAAGGATGTGAAGCGCATGTCACTTATATATTTGATTCCAAAGTTTCTGAATTGAAGCTTAAATTGGTTCCAGTGGTTTGTGAGTATACGGATGTGTTTCCAGAAGAATTACCAGGGTTATCATCAATTAGAGAGGTTGAGTTTGCTATTGAGTTAATGCTAGGAACTTCTCTAATATCGATAGCTTCGTATAGAATTGCACCTACTGAATTGAAAGAGTCGAAAGCATAATTGCAAGAGTTGACAGATAGAGGTTTTGGACGGCCCAGTTTTTCTCCTTGAGGTGCTCTTGTATTATTTGTTAAGAAAAAAGATGGATCCATGCGATTCTGTATTGACTATCGACAGCTCAACAAATTCACGATTAAGAATAAGTATTCATTGACATGTATTGATGATCAGTTTGATCAGTTAAAAGGTGCAACGGTATTCTTAAAGATCGATCTTCGTTCAGGTTATTATCAGTTATGGGTTAAAGACTCAGATCTACCAAAAACCGTGTTCAGAACCAGGTACAGACATTATGAGTTTCTGGTGATGCCATTTAGTTTGACTAATGCACCTGTTGTATTTATGGACTTGATAAACAAAATATTTAGACCGTATTTAGACAAATTTGTTGTTGTATTCATTGATGATATTTTTATCTATTCACGAGACGAGACAGAGCAGGCTCAGCATTTGAGAATTATTTTGCAAACCATATGCGAAAAATAACTATTTGCTAAGTTCAGCAAATGTGAGTTATGGCTTCAAGAAGTTGGATTTTTGGGACATGTTGTATCGGCCGGTGGCATTAGAGTTGATCTAAACAAAATTTCAGCTGTGGTAGATTGGAAGCCTCTGAGAAATGTATCTGAGGTCAGAAGTTTTCTAGGTTTAGTCAGATATTACATAAGATTCGTCAAGGGATTCTCGATGATTGCTATACCATTGACGAGATTGTTGCAAAAAGATATTAAATTGGATTGGTCCGAGAAATGTCAGCAAAGTTTTAATCAGTTGAAAGCTTTATTAACCGAGGCACTTGTGTCGGTTTAGCCAGAATCCGATAAAGAATTTTTGATTTACAGTGATGCTTCATTGAAAGGTTTGGGCTATGTTTTGATGCAAGAAGGCGAAGTGATAGCGTATGCTTCTTGACAGTTGAAACTGCACGAAAAGAATTATTTGACTCATGATTTAGAGTTTGCAGCTATTGTGTTTTTTGAAGATTTGGCACCACCATTTGTACAGAGAAATATGTCATATCTTTACAGATCATAAAATCCTAAAGTATTTGATGTCAAAAAAAATTTGAATTTGAGACAGCACAGATGGCTCAAGTTATTAAAAGATTGCGACTTGGTCATTGATTATCATCCAGGGAAGGCTAATGTTGTTACAGATGCTTTGAGTAGAAAATCTCTATTTGCTTTGTGAGCTTTGAACACGTGATTAACAATGATTAATGATGGTTCAATTTTGGCTGAATTAAAAGCTAGACCGATGTTTCTGCAACAAATTAGTGATGCCTAGAAATGTGATGATGTTTTGATAGCTAAATGGAAACAGATTGAGAAGACACCTGATTCAGATTTTCATGTCAGTTCTGATGATATTTTGTACTTCAAAGTTAGAATTTTTATTCTGAAAAATTCTAACCTTGTTTAGAAGATCATACAGGAAGCTCACAAAAGTAGTTTATCTATTCATCCTTGTAGCAATAAAATGTACGGTGATTTGAAATAGCTGTAGTGGTGGCTAGGTATGAAATGAGAGATTTCTGAGTTCGTAGCGAAATGTTTGGTTTGTCAACAAGTTAAAGCCAAACATCAAGTATCTTCTAGTTTATTACAACCAGTGATGATTCCAGAGTGGAAATAGGAGCGTGTCACGATGGATTTTGTATCGAGATTACCTCTTTTATCGAGAAAGAAAGATGATGTGTGGGTTATTGTTGACCGTTTGATGAAGTCCACACATTTCATTCCAGTGCGTATGGATTTTTCCCTTGAGAGATTAACAGAGCTATAATATTGCTGAGATTGTTAGATTGCACGGTGTGCCACTTTTTATTATTTTTGACAGAGATCCACGGTTTACATCTCGATTTTAGAGTAAATTATATGATGCTCTAGGTACTCGATTGTATTTTAGCACAACGTTTCATCCATAGATCGATAGTTAGTCTGAGCGAATAATTCAGATACTCGAGGATATGCTTCGATGTTGTGTTTTAGAGTTCAAAGGTAACTGGGAGAGATTTCTACCGTTAGTTGAATTTGCATAAAATAACAGTTACCAAGCGAGTATTAAAATGGCACCATACGAAGCTTTGTATGTTTGAAAGAGTAGAACCCTGTTATACTCAACTGAACTCAGTGACAAAAAGCTTTTCAGTGTTGATTTGATATAGGAAACTGAAGAAAGGGTTAAAGTGATAAGCGACAGTTTGAAAGCGGCTTCGGATCAGCAGAAATCTTATGCAGATTTGAAAAGAAAAGACATCAAATTCCAAGTTGGGGACAAAGTGCTTTTGAAAGTATCACCCTAGAAGAAAGTTCTTTGATTTGGCCATAAAGGAAAGCTTAGTCCACGGTTTATTGGGCCGTATGAGATCATTGATAGAATTGGGCCAGTAGCTTATAGATAAGCTTTACCGTCAGAGTTAGAAAAGATTTACAATTTATTTCATGTATTGATGTTAAGACAGTATCGGTCAGATCCTTGACACGTGATTTCACTTGTTAATGTTGAGATACAGTCAAATATGACTTACAGTGAAAAATCGATAAGAATTCTAGCTCAAGAGGTTAAAGAACTGAGAAATAAAAACATAGCTTTAGTGAAAGTTCTCTAGCAACGTCACGGAATAGAAGGGGCTAACTGGGAACCGAAAGAAGCTATGAAAGTGCAATACCAAAACCTCTTTTGTGGACGAAAATTTCTTTAGCGGAAATAGTTGTAACAACCCGTTTTCAGTGAAATCTAAATAGTAGTTTTGGGACCACAAATCTGATGACTAAATATTATTTTATTATTTTTTAATGTCTATGGAATGTTAGTAGGGTCGTACAAAAATTTCGTTAAGAACTTTTGACGTTTGCATGTTTAATTGCGTAAAAAGGACTAAATTATAAAAGGTGCAAAAGTAGAGTTCTATTAGTTAAAGGGCCCTATTAGCTATGGATTTTTAAAGTGTGTGAACTTAGATGGTAATTAGACCATTTATAATGTTAGTGGACAAAGATGGGCATGAAATTAGTGTTTTAAGCAGTTATAAGAAAAGGTTAATATGGCAATTGATTAATTAAACTAAAAACAAATAAAAAAAAAAATACATTCATCTTCCCCAAATTGTGATTCCACTGAAATTAGAAGTAGAAAAGGCCTACATCCCTTGCATGTAAGTGTAATTTTGTCCCGTTTTTAATGTTTTACGTTTTTGAAGTCGTTGTAGCTTAATCTAGCTAGCCCGGGGATTAATTTGTAAAATTGTTAAAGGTATAGGGTTTTTTCATGAATTTTCTTGCATGATTCTTGATGGTTTATGAGATATTATGAGTCCTTGTTGATAAATAAACAAGTTTTGTAAAGTAATTTTTTATGAAATTGTCATTTAGGGACTTATTTGTAAAAGTAGCAAAAGTTCATGGTGAATTTGTGAAATGATTATTTGAATGAATTGATATAGGTCCCTTGTGAATTCGGCTAGCATGAGATGATGGTTAAAATTCTTACATTTCAATTTTTGAGCTTAAAGACTAAATTGTAAAACGTTAAAATGTTAAAGGTAAAATTATAAATTTGTAAAAATATGGAAAATGGATTGAATTGAATAATAGATGTATTTAATGGATTGAATTTGTCTATTTAGATCAAGATAGACCTCGTACGGATTTAGATCATGGAAAAGGAAAAGCCTCGGATTCATCGACTTCGTTTTTACGCTCAAACCGTCGAGGTAAGTTTGTATGATTAAATATCGTTTTAATGTTATAATAATCTATATGTTAATGTGCTATTTCCCGTGTAACCAGATGATGTATATCCAACGATGTAACGACGATTATCGAGCCCCATTTGAACCTTAGGAATTCCTAGGATACAAATGACATGTCATTAGGGTTTTCATGTTTCGGGTGCTGGTCTTGGATGTCCTACTGATGGCTGAGGTCTTGCATTTGTTGGGGATACTCCACAGCTCATGTGAGTAGTATCGTGTAGCATACATTCTAACCTATAGCTCGTGTGAGCAGGCCTATTTCACAGCTCATGTGAGCAACGATATAAAGGCAAGGTTACGGTTATATGTTTAGCACACTTTGTGTGAGCTTTCTTGAGTATCTGACGATATTCTAAATGGTTCAATGAGCATGAAAAGGAAAGGAACGGTAAGTGTTCAAATGAAATTTATCATGAAACTATTAAAAGGAATGAAATGGAAAGCTTTAATGGAAGTATGTTTATGTTCATGAAAATGATCTATTCAAATGAAGTATGTTCATGTACAAATAGCTTACTTTATGTTAATTCAGTTGAATTATGTTTGAATGAACTAACATGTGTTGTTTATGGTGCTTAGGCTTGTGCTAAGCTTGTGGTTGGATTATGTTATGTTTAATCTTAATTTTATGAATTGAAATGGTAAGTTATGTTCACGTTTTATGAACTTATTAAGCAATATGTGCTTATGTAGTTTTCTTTCCTATGTTTTATAGATAATTGAAAGCTCAATAATTTTGGAAGCTCGTCGTAGATCTATCACACTGTCCAGTTATTATATCGATAGTTTTTTATGTTTTGGCCAACATTATAATGGCATGTATAGGTGGACTTGTGTTTGATGTTAGTTGAATGTTGATTGATGATTGATGATTTTGGCATGTATATGTTGTTTTGGCACCATGTGATGTAGGTTGGTTTGTGTCATCTTGATACTTTTGATGCCTTATTATTATATGTTAATGTAGTAATGATGTGATGCATGTTTCAATGACTAATATGGTATGTGATGGATTAGTTTCAATATGGTCAAGATAAGGTATGTTTTGAAAAGGTATTGGACTTGATGTGTATGATTGAAATGTGGCAATGTATACATGTTTAGGTAAAGTTTGAATATATGCATTTGAGGTGCCTTAGATGGCACATTGGTTGAATGGTATTAGACTATTGAATTCGACATTTCATGCATGTTTTGGTAAGGTTTTAATACTTAGATTATGTGCTCAAAATTCTTTTAGGTTCATGCTTAATATGATGATGGAAATGACTTGATTTTGGCCAAATTCATGTCCACACAGCCTGATACACGGGTGTGTGACTTAGCTGTGTGTGACACACGGCCAGGCAACATGACCGTGTGTCCCCTGTAGGTTTTAATGCATGCAAGTCAGGCTATTACACGGCCTACCACATGGCTTGGGACATAGGTGTGTGGAGCCATTTCAAAAGTTACACTGCTCAACACACGGGCATGTGGCTTAGCCGTGTGACCCAACTCAGAGAGTTACACGGACTTGGACATGGCCGTGTGTCCTTATTTCAATTGTCACATGACCTGAGACACAGGCGTTTGTCTCAGTCGTGTGAGCCACGAATGGATTATGTCATGATTATGTCAATGTTTGGAATGTATATATAATGTTCAGTTTGTATGGTAATGCTCCGTAACTTTATTCTGGCGACAGATACAAGTTAAGGGTGTTACAACTACCGAGCCTTAACCTTGGAATGGCCTTGTGCTCGCTCCTCAACTCGTCAAGCTGAAAAAGTCTCTACACAAAGGAGTGAGCTTAAAAAGCTCAATGAATGATTGTAAATGTAGACAAATTATGCATTAAAGTTTCAGTCACAATATCACATATTGTAATCATAATAACATATGCTATTCCATGAATAAAATTCCAATTTAATATGGCTTATGAAATCATAATTGAATTTATAAATATGCACTTATATTGGCATAATACATCCATCGCAATTTTAAATGAGTGATCATACATTGAATAAACAGATCTCCAAACTCTTACATATCACAAACAGTCCCGGGTTGAGCTGGTCGAATCCACATGCTCCCTTATATCGCCTCACAGTCCCGTTGAGTGGAGGCACAAGCTCAACACTCCCTTATTTACTCCAAAAATCAAAACTTCTTGAGTCATACCCTCACAAATAACATATATAATGGTGAGTACTCACAAATCCCACGGCATGCCAACTATATCCAATGGATCAACCATGCAATCTTGTCAATATAATCATACATACAAGGGATAAAATATGATGTTTAAGCACTTAATTTAACATGTAACAATGCCACTAAAAGCATGTAGCTTATCAATTTCAACATCAACATAATTAAGCACAAAAAATGCCTTTGTCCATGGGTCTTAAACGAATCATAACACCAACATCAAGTGCTCAAAAATTCAATAACTCATGCTCAAACTAACAATCCATTCTATCAAAATTAATCATGCCAAAAGCTTAACACACAATTTTTCAAAAGCCAATTGCAACAATGCTCTTGTAAAATAAAATTAATTTTTGCAAATCCAACCAAATAATATGCGATTAAGTCAATAAAAACACTATTTAAAACTTCAATTTAACACATAACCAGACAAATTTACAAATAGCCTTTAAAATCACTCACCTCCACACTTTCTTTTTTCAAACAAAAGTGTGTCCAAGTAGGTAAGTTTGAGCCTCAAATCTGATTAGCATCATCCTCATCTCGATGAGAAGCTTCAACAGAGACAAAATACGCATTACAAACTAACATTAACATCAAGAAAGTTGAAATTTCATAAACTATACGGTTCTAAATCATTTCTCTTATATACCTTACCGAAATTGTACAATTAAGCCAACACATAAAATTCATCAACTAAACGACCTTCTCAGCACCACAAACCACTTCAAACTTCATTCCTAGTCCATTAATATAAAACCTAAGTGTTAATTTTATCTATTAAATCATTTTTAAATTTTCTGGATAATCAACTCATCTTCTTGATTAAAAATGAATTTATCAAAATTGATAAACCAAACGAGTTTGATCTCTTGTTTTATGATGAAAAATATCTTAATAAACATATTTTGAGCTTAGACATCCATTAAAAATTGGATTCCAACTCAAAATCATGGATTCACCATTGTTGAGTTCAATGTTCAAGAAAGAAGAAATCAAAACTTGAAAATCCTTTTTAACCAATTTAAATAGCAAATAATGATTGAAAGCAACTTAAAAATGAATTTAGGTTGAGAATTACCTTTAATTGATCTGAAATCATCAATTTAGAAGATTGAATCAAGATGCTTGAAGAAATTTTGGATGACTTATGCTCAACTTTGGAAAACTTTTATGGAGATTTTGGAGAGAAACTTTTATGAAGATTTTGGAGAGAATTTTGAGAGAGTAAAAGTTTAGATCTATTCTCTGATATGTGGTCTATGAAAATAAGCAAAAAAATGAGAGAAAAATCTTTTAATTCGGGTTAAAATGGTGCACAAAGTGAAGTAGTTGTAGTGTTTTTAAAACTAAAAACCCCCACTTGATTTTCAAAAATTAGGGAAATTGCCACAGGCCACTCCCACATTTCCCTTATTTTACAAAATACTCCTTTCCCTCCAAAATTCTGAAAATAAGGATAATTTGCTATAAAACCACTCTTACATTTCCCTTGTTTTGTAAAGTGGTCCTATTTAGTTAATATTTTAAATTCTCTCAATTAAATCACCATTTTAAATTATTTTTCAATTCTAATTAGACCAAAAATATTTATTTTACCCAAAAATTATTTAAAACCATAAAATTAATTTTTCTAATTATAGTTTATATTTTCTTGAATATTATTTACCGATTCTTAAATGAAATTAAGCTAACTAAATTAAAAATATCACTAATAAACCTGATTAACTCCTAATTTTCACTCAAAACTGGGTAAACTTACTTGAAACCACTAGACCTATTTTCAGGGCCTGACAACTCTCCTCCTCTTAAAACCAATGTTGTGCTCAAAATTTACCTAAATCAAACAAATACGGATACTAATGCCTCATGATACCTTCCGACTCCTAATTGGATCCTCAGTCTTGTGGTTGTGGCATAAAACTTTCACCAATGGAACCGTCTTGTTGCATAGCACCTTGACCTCACGGTCCAAGATCTCAATCCGTTCCTCCTTGTACGAAAGATTAGATTGAACTTCAATCTCCTCAATAGGAACAATACTTTCGAAGCATGAAAACATGGAAGACATCGTGAATGTGCTCAAGCTTAGGTGGCAATAGAAGACAAGAAGCAAACGGTCCAATCTACGCAATCACATTGTATGGCCCAATGAACCTCAGACTAAGCTTACCCTTCTACCCGAACCTCAAAACCTTCTTCCAAGGTGAGACCTTCAAAACACCTTATCACCAACCTAATATTCGATATCTCGATGTCTCAAGTCAGAATAAGATTTCTACGTATCTGAAGCAACCTTCAACCACTCACAAAAAGGTTTCGGCTTGTCCTAGATTTCATGAACCAAATATGGACCCAAATTCCTTTTCTCCTCCATGTTAGACCAACATAGTGGAGTCCTACACTTCCTACCATAAAGTGCCTCAACTGGAGCTATCTGAATGCTCTTTTGGTAACTGTTGTTGTACGTGAACTCAACCAATGGAAAATGTCGATCCCAATTGCCACCAAAATCACTAGCACAACTCCGAAACATATCCTCGAGAATCTGGATCACCCTCTCAAGATGACCATATGATTACGGATGATACGTTGTACTAAAGTGAAGCTTGGAAACTAAAGCCTCAGGCAACGTCTTCTAGGACCTCAACATAAACCGTGGATCACTGTCTGATATGATAGAAATTAGAACTCTATGTAATCTGACAATCTCCTTGACATAAAGCTCGACCAACTGCTGAAAACTATAAGTTGTACCCACAGGCAAGAAATGCGCATACTTCATAAACTGATCCACTATCACCCAAACTGAGTCTGAGATGGAGTCAACTGTAAACCCAAAACAAAATCCATCGTAATCCACTCTCATTTCCACTTCAGAATCCTGATCGGCTAAAGCAACCCAAACAGACATTGATGTTCAGCTTTAACCCTCTGGCAAACTAAACATCTACCAACAAAATCAGCTATGTCCTTTTTCAACCCAGGCCACCAATACAAAACTCGAAGATCTTGATACAACTTGTTCCCACTAAGATGCATAGCATATGGACTACTATGAGCCTTGGTAAGGATCATATGTCTCAGATCCTCATCCATTCAAACACACATGCGACCTCTGAAACAAAGGACACCTTTAGCATTGAGACCAAAATCTCCAAGAACACCCAACTCAACTTGTCAGATACGACGCACCAAATTCTAGTCGAATGGCTGTCTCTCTCAAACTTTTTGTGCAAGGGTCTTTTTCACTTGAAGCTTAGCCAACAAACCACCATCCTCGGAAACAACAACTTCGCAAACATCACCCTTAAGTCAACCAAAGACTTCGTACTCAAGGCATCAGCAACAATATTTGCCTTTATCGGATGATATTCAATAATACAATCGTAGTCCTTCAATAGCTCAATCCAACGCCATTGTCTCAAGTTCAAATCCTTCTAGGTAAGGAGATACTTAAGATTCTTGTGATTAATATAAATCACACTCCTCACACCATACAGGTAATGACGCCAAATCTTGAGCGCAAAAACTATAGCAGCCAATTCCAAATCATGGGTCGGATAGTTAAACTCATGCAGTCTCAACTGCCTCAATGCATAACCAACTACATTTCCCTCCTGCAGCAACACACAACCCAATCCTGTGTAGAATCATCACTAAAAACAACATACTCCTTACCAGATTCTGGCTGTGTCAATACAATTGCTTCGATCAAAACTAACTCCAGCTTCTCAAAACCATTCTACCTTACATCTGTCCACTCGAAAAGAATATTCTTTTGGAGCAACTTTGTCAACGAAGCAGCAATACTCAAAAATCCCTCGACAAAACAACGATAATAACCAGCTAAACCCAAGAAACTCCTAACCTCAGACACAAGCCTCGGCGGCTTTTAATCCAAGATCACCTCAACCTTCTTAGCATCAACTTGAATACCCTCGACCGAAACAACATGACCAAGAAAAACCAACTCTCTCAGCCAGAACTCACACTTGCTCAACTTGGCATAATGTTGCTTCTCCCTCAAAACTTGAAGAACCACTCTCAAATTCTCATCTTGCTCATCCTTCGATCGAGAATACACCAATTTATCCTCTCTGAAAACCACAACGAACCAATCCAGATAGGAATGGAATACGCGATTCATCATGTCTATAAATGCGACAGGTGCATTCGTCAACACGAATTGCATGACAAGAAACTCAAAATGCCCATAACAAGTCCTAAATGTTGTCTTCATGACATCTGCAACATTCACCTTCAACTGATAGTACTCATATCTCATATCAATCTTCAAAAAAACTAAAGCTCCCTGAAACTAGTGAAAAAATCATTGATCCTCAGAACTGGGTACTTATTCTTGATGGTCAACTTGTTCAACTGGCGATAATCAATGCATAGCCTCAAAGTCTCATCCTTCTTTTTTACAAATAGAATTGGTGCTCCCCATGGCGACACACTCGGTCGAATGAAACCCCGATCCAACAACTCTTGCAACTGACTGTTCAACTCCTTTAACTCCTTAAGTGCCATATAGTAGGGTGCAACTGACACCAAAGCTGTACCAGGATAGATTTCAATACCAAACTCAACTTTTCTATCTACGAAAAATGAGACAACTCCTCAGAAAAACATCTAAAAAATTACAGACTTTTGGAATCTCATCGAACCTCAACTCCCTATATTAGCATTTAGGACATAGGCTAGATAAGCTTCGCAACCTTTGTGGACTAACTTCTCAGCTCTAAACGCAGAAACCACATTGGAAAACAACTTAGACCTCTCTCCAACAACAATATCAGAGCCATCAGTACAACACAAAGTCACCAACTTTTCCTCACAATCGACCTTCGTTTGATGCTCGGTCAACCAAACCATCCCAAGGATAGCATCAAACCCCTAGAATGATAACTCTAAAAGATCTATAAAAACATTTGTCCCTGAACCATTAGAGGACAACAATGGTAAACCCGATCTATCACTACCCTATCACCTAGCAGACTTTTAATAGTAACACCCAACCTAGATGTCTCTATAGAAATCCCCAACTCTCTTGCTACATTTCTTAGAATAAACGATCTGGTAGAACCTGAATCTACTAAAGCTAGAAGAGGAAAAGACTGTAGCGTGGAAGTACCTGCGATGACATTTGTGGCCTCTCTTGTTTGAGGCTCCCTAACTACATAAACTCTAGTTGGATCTCAAGTTCCACCTCGAGCAGCTCCACGCTGACCAATTCCTCTACCACTATCACCTCTGCCACAACCCCTCCCTCGAGCCAGAGCAGGTGCAACAACAACGACAGCAGCAGCATCTTTGTCTCTAACCATAACTACTCTCCTAGGACAATTACTAACACAGTGCTCCAACGATCTGCAAGCAAAACAGGCACCAATCATACTCCAACACTCTCCACGATGTCGACGGTTACACTGCTCACACAATGTCCACATAGTACGTCCCTGATCACCCATACCAGCCTCAGCTCTTGCAGCCTACCTAACCTGATCCTGGACTGTAACGCCCTAGAATTTTTATTTTTGTTCTTGCAAAGGTGTGACAAAACTATGTATCTGCTTCAATGGTTAAGTATTCTGGGTGTGTGAGAGGTCCCAAGTCCTAGCCAGGACTTGGGAAAATTTTGGTTTTTTTATGAATAAGCCCTATCTTTGGTCAATAGGCTTTTAAGTAAAACTTGGCAAATAATTAACAGAATGAGTCTATTGGTTTGGTGGATAAGTGGAGTGTTGGTGTGAAGGAGGTTTTGTGTTCAATTCTCTGTGATGGCATGGAGACAGTATTTTTGCTCCAATTTCGGCTAAGACTTGTGTTGGGGAAAAATTCTGAGTAGTTGTGTTTTAGTGGGATATTAGGGAGTGATTTGAGGAGATAATGAGGGAGAGGTTATCAAAAAAATAATCTGATTATCTTTTTGTTATAGAGAAAAGTAGAGTTTTGGTTTTCTCTCCAATTACCCAAACTTTTTCTGACGTTTTCTTCTTCCTTTTTCCCTCCTCTGCCGATTCTTTCCCCTAGTTGCTGCCAAAATTTCCATTATTTTTCCCCTTCTGTTTCTTTCTTTATTTTCCAATTGATTTGGCTGTTCATCGTTGGTTGCGTGTTTTCAGAGTTAATCAATGGGCTGGTGGTTTTGAATCGACGTTGTGATTAAGCGAAGTCATGGTTACTCAAGCGAGGTTCTGGAGGCTTAGGAGTGCTTACGCATCAAAAACGATAGCAAGTGTGTACCTGAAACGTAAAAATAGGATTTGGAAAAAAGTCAAAGTTGCCTACTGTCGAGAAATAAGAGAAAATGATGCGAAAATTGTAGAGAAAGGAAATAAGGGTGTTATAAACTTGGAAATCAACATTCTGCACTAAAATAGTTTTGGATAGCAGTAGCAGTCTAACTTTAAAAAATCATCAAAAATTGTGGAAATTGAGTTAGAGGTAAAATAAAATATGAAATTAAAGTTTATTCAGTCTAGTTTTTCATGGAAGAAACAATGTAAGCAATAAAATTGTAAGTAATGAGATACAATGAATTTTGTGAGACAAGGTCAGAATGGGTTCGTGTTCCTCTATTCTGACTTTGGAAAAATCATCAAAATTTTTAAGAAAAATAATTAGGGGGTTAAATTTATATTTTTAAATCCTTAACGAGTCTATTTTCAAGAGAAACAAATGGAAACATCATCCAAATTCTGTACTAAGAGATAAATAATTTTTAGTAGGAAAAGGTTGAAGCTATCAAATAGCAGAATCAGGATAGATTTGAAGATTTTACTGTGCTTATTTGATAAAATATAAAATCTAAAAATTTTATGGTAGAAAGGTATTTGAGTCTAGTTTTGAAAACATCAAGCGGATCTTAATTTGGAATTCTATAGCTCAAGATATAAATAATTTAGGGACAATGACTCAAGTAGACAACTTTGAATGAACATATAAGTAAATAGTGAAAACATATATGAATATTTAGCTAGCATGGATTACATTAAAAATGGATCACACGGCCAAGGCCAATTTGGGTCAAGTGGGCCACACGGGCACACACGGGCGTGTGGGTCCATTTTTACTAGAATGTTTTTAAGGTTGCATGGGTCACCCAAGTCGTTTGTGAACCTACTGTAAGGTCGGTAAGCGCTACTTAAACCCCTAAATATGTGAAATTGACTGAATGATATCTATACTAAGCATGTTAAGATCTAAACCGAATATATGTACTGAAATTGCATAATAGCATATCATCCATTGTATGTTGCATTGCATTAGGTTGGGGGTTGTTATTCGGAGGAACTGTACTGAAAGGCTTTAAGCCTAATTTATTTGTAGCTCAGCTGCAAACTACTGTTTTGTCTCGCATTCGGTACTACTTGGAGTGTAGGGATGGGTGGGTTGATTATATCCCCACATGGAGTGTAGGGTTAGACAGAGATGGTGTGTAGAGGCTGGATGGGTAGGATTTTGTTACTGTATAACTGTTACTTCTACTAGTACTGTGATGGGCTAAGGCCCTACTGCATTTTTGACACTATACTGAGATGGGCTAAGGCCTAAATTGTCACTTATACTGAAAAGGGCTTAGGCCCAAGACTGTTCAACTGTGCACTATGAATACTAATTGTTTGTTTGTTTCTGCGGGATTACACACTAAGTTTATGTAAACTCACCCTTTTTTTTTAATGTGCACAGGTAATCCCCAGACTTATATGGATCAGTGCGATGGAAGACTCAGCGGTAACCACAAAAATTTTTAGACTTCATGGTTTTCAATTTACATTTTATGATTTAATTATTATTGATTATTTGGGTTGTAATTTAAGGACCCTCTGGGACTTTGGTTTTAAATTTTGGGTTTTTATTTATTTATTTTACTTTATGGATTTATACCTGCTGGTCGTAGGAAATTTGGTTTTCAAAAAGTTAAAGTAGTTTCTAAACGCATGATCACTTAGACTATTTTATTAAAGGTTTCACAACGATGGATGTTTCAAAAAAAATGTTTTAAATGAATAAAGACGACATCCTAAGTTCTAACAAAGGTTTACTAAAGATAATAACATTGAATGTTTTCAACGTAACAACGAGGTTTTAAAAACACTATCATGTGACATTGCCAGATACGACCATAAGTCTAGGCTGGGTTTGGGATGTTATATTTAGTGGTATCAGAGCCTGGTTGCAAAACTCGACTGTGGATTATGGGTTTTAAATTTGGTTTTTTAAACATTGGTTTTTAAATGATTTGAAATATTTCTACTGGGTATGTGGTGCACCAAGTCTCAGGCGCCGATCCTGTAAGAGTTTTAAATCTCATACATGCTATGATATTCTGAAACTGATATATGTTATGATATTCTGAAACTACTGTATGTAGTATACTATGAAAACACTCTAGATGGTGTATACTGAGACTGTAGCAAAACTGATAGAGACTGCAATTTACGAAAATCACTCTAAATTATTGAAACTGTTAACATAAAACATCTGTTAGTAAATACTAAAACTGAAATTGATGCATAAAAATTCATAATACAGATAAATTTGAATAGACATGAGCGCATGAGGTATTTATGGACGTGGTACTCAAGGCCGAGGTAGGGGCCGTAGGGGGGTTCGATCTAAGTCCTCTTCCCTGGGTAATATATCAAATTTCGACACGACTGAGATGCCAGTGTAACACCCCAAACCCGACCTAGACGTTATTACCGAATCTGGCATGTCACATTGAATTGTTTTCGAAAACCATGTTTTCATTGAAAACCCTTCTTGAAATTTCAAACTTCTTGCCATTTAAAACTTGTACAAAACCTCAGTTTGTATTTATTTATTTTCAATCGAGGTTTATTAAAGAAATGTTGTTACCTTTAAAAACCTTATTATGGCAGAAGCTTAATTTTAAACAAATGATTTACGAAAACGTGATATTTAAAAATTGAATTGTGAAAACATAGCGTTTGAAAATAGTTTTTGTTTTGGAAAACCATGTTCTACTTCTAGCAGATATAGATCACAATCACATCAAATCTCAAATTTTAAAACTCAGATATTATAGAGGCCTTATTACAACCCGAATCAAAATCAAATTTCTTGAGTAAATGAGCAAAACAGAATAAAACAAATGCAGTTGTGTGGCCCTCTACGAGTCCCTCGCAGCTCCAAACTGTCTAACACTGGGGATTACCTGAAAGGTTAAAAACGGGGTGAGTTTACAAAAACTTAGTGTGTAAACCCCTTATTAAAGAAACAGAGTCAGTCTAGGCTTGAGCCCTTAATAATAACGGTACAGTGTGGGCCTTAGCCCAATACAGTAACGGTGGCAAATGGGCCTTAGCCCCCATCAGCCTCGGTTGGGCCTGAGCCCAAATCAGATGGCACATATCACATATATTTGGGCCTAAGCCAATCAGAATCAATATATGCAATGCATAAATACCCATACCAACCCTGCACTCCATCTCCTGTCTAACCCTACACTCTTGTAGGGATTAAATCGACTCACCCATCCCTACACTCCTTATGTAGCACTGGTTGCAGCACTAACCAATATTGCAGCAGAGCTGCCAATCACAAAATCGGCTTATAGCCTTCGATGGGTCCACAGTCGTCTCATGCAACCCGTGCGACCCTCACATATCAATCACTTCCTCCAATACAAGATCCCAACCCCATGCAGTATGTCGTGTATGTAGTATGCCATGCTTAGAATCAGTCATATATATATCATAAAACAAGTTAATCATACACACATCTCAATTTCTAGGGGTACAACAGTTATTTTACCCTACGGGGGTATTTCGATAATTTTACCCATCGAGGGTATTTTGATAATTTTACCCTTCGAAAGTATTTTAATAGTTTTACCCATCGAGGGTATTTCAATAATTTTACCTTTCGGGGGTATTTCGGTAGTTTTACCCTTCGGGGGTATTTCGGTAATTTTACCCTTTAAGGGTGTTTTAGTAATTTTACTCTTTGGGGGTATTTCAATAATTTTACCTTTCGGGGGTATTTCGATAATTTTACCCATTGATGGTATTTTAGTAATTTTACCCATCGAGGGTATTTCGGTAATTTTACCCATTGAGGGTATTTCGATAATTTTACTCATCGAGGGTATTTCAATAATTTTACCCATTGAGGGTATTTCGATCATTTAACAACCTTTTTGAATGTCTACAGTCGCCTCGAGCGACACAGATAACCTAAATGGTCATAATGGTGTAAATGGGCCCAAGTGGGCCCACATGCTCGTGTCGCCCACTAAGCCCAAAACTACCCTTGGCCATGCGATCGTCATGGCCAGCTCATTATTTCCTATCCATCCAAGAAAATTTTCCTCGCGTAGGGCCCACGGGCCAATTGGGCCCACTCAGCCCATTTTGGTCTATTTGGCCCAAAAACGGCCTAAGACCACGAGATCGCTCGTGGTGACCTCTATCGCTGTATCGACTTATCCACACGCGCGTTCGTGCACTCGTGTGATAGCCGTAGTCGTACTTTTGGCTTTTTGACTTTTCGGTATTTCGGGATTTCGGCATTTGTCGATCTACAATCGGAGTTGTGTATGTACACACCTTGTTGAAGAAAAACGCAGTAACCCACGAGCGTAGAACCTATATTCGATTAAGGTAGTTGGTTAGCCATTCCATTAACGTTCACAACACTTAAACCCAAATCGTCACACTACTCACCTTGAACGAATGAGAATTGCTTAATACCCTTGGATCGCCAATTAAGAATCGATATCAGGATCTCACCGATTTTTTTTCCTGAACAAAGAAACCTATAAGACTGGATTGTATAAAAGAATAAGACTAAAGACCCCAATATTAAAATGCAGTACCATAAACGAACAAGCCAACTTACCCCCTTCAAAAATTCAATTGAAAGATGAAAAGAGAAACTTGAATGCCTCTGCACTTCTGAGGAACCCCCTTGAATCGCAACAAGTGTAGTACATGAGAAATGAAATAACAAGCGGTCAATAAGGTTATTCAGTTTGAGAAAGAATAGAGAACATAGGTGCATTCGGTTTTAAAAGAAAAGTAGAGAATAGTTTTTGATCACTTACCATTAGTCAGAACCTTTGCAGTAGATTGATGCAGAGAAGGATTAACCACAGTGATTTTCAGCCAGCCCAGAATAAAAGATGAGCAGAAGTTAAAAGAAGAAAAACAAAAGGAAGGTTCGGCTAGGCTATGAAGGAATCCAATTGCAGAAGAAAAGAGGTAAAGAAAAAAAATAAATGTTAGGTTCGAACAAGAAGAGAGAAATTGAATGGAAAAGATGTAGAAAAAGAATGACTCGAATGGTCAGTTTTAGTTCGGCACTAGAGAAAAAGAAAGAAAAATTCAAAACCCCTAAATGCTAGAGAGAAAATTCGGCACCTATACACTCACTAATTGCCGAAATGAATACTCTAAAGTCCCTCTTAGCAGATTCGGCAACAACCTTCTACAACTCAAACTCCCCTTTTTCCTCCTAATACCACTCCTCCAATCCTCCTTGAAATCCTTCATGATTCACTCCTTAAATCACTCATTTGACCCATTCAAACTCTCCAACACAGAGTTCAAATCCAACACCAATCCTTGCCTCCACATGAGCAAAATAAATAATCCCATTTGCATACAATGAGACTTGAACCTCTGACCTCCTTACCACACTTGTGACGCCACCTCCTTGCCACACCTGTGTCGCCACCTTGCCACTACACCACAGACTCTTTTTGTGTCATGATTTCATAAAAAATATTTATAAAGCCTTCAAGCTAAAGCCAAGGTTCACTTAAGAGCAAAAGTCAAAAATTTTGCTAAAGCCAAAGTTTGAACCCAGGACTTTTCCAACACTCCCAACTCTTCCTAAATCACTTAACCACTAAAGCAGACGTTCATTTATGTCATTTTCTTGCACACATAAATTTTTATGTGATCCCACGCTCAAGACCCATTTCCATCTAAGCCCGAATTCGGGGCGTTACAGAAAGTGTTGCCTGCTACTGAGATTGAGTGTCATGATTGCATGGTTGGGGAAGACACATTGTTCCATGCTATGTTGAGGATATTAGAGAGGGTCGCTAGGCCTAATACTGGATTTAGTGGCTATGGGTCAGTTACGGAACGACTCCGATTCAATAGAGTTGAGCTCTTTAGGGGTGTCACTAGGGTCGCCCCTAATATGGCAGAGTACTAGATTGAGACCATGGAAAGGATCATGGATGACCTGGATTGCATCTCCGAGCAGAAATTAGAGGGTGCAATCTCACTGCTGCGTTATGAGGCTTGTCAATGGTGGCTTACTGTTAAGGAAGGCACTCAGCCCGAACGTCTGACTTGGGAGTTCTTTAAGACCACCTTCCAGGGGAAATATGTGCGAGCTAGTTATGTGGATGCTTGTAGGAGGGAGTTCCTGAATCTAACACAGGGATATCGATCAGTGGTCAAGTATGAGGCCAAATTCCTACGACTAAGTATGAGCGTTATGTCCGCTTTGAGGATGGCCTCAAAGATACTTTGAGAGTCCTGATAACTCTGCAGAAGGAGCGTTATTTTTCTTCACTGGTGGAGAAGGCGAAGATCATCGAGGAGGTTAAGTGCGTTGAGCGCCAAAACCGCGATAGGGAGAGAGGTAAGAACAAGAGGGATTCAAAGCCCTTAAGTTCTGTGTAGAGGCCTAAGAAAAATGCCAGAGCTGATGGGCCAGTTAGAGCTAGGCTCCTTGTTATTGTTACTGGACTGCAGCCATATGTTGACTGTGGTAGACGACATCAGGGTGAGTGTTGGAGAAGGACTGAGGCGTGTCTAAGGTATGGATCATTTGATCATCGCATTAAGGAGTGTCTATTGAGGGCCGATCAGATGCAAGCTCAGGGTACTAGTACTGCACAGCCACAAAGGGTAGCATAGCAGCCACCTAGAGGCCGTGGTCAGGCTAGTAGTGGTAATGGCATGGGTCGTGGACAAAGAGCACCAAGCTGAGATATTGGATAGACTAAGGCGAGGCAACCTACTTTAGTTTATGCTGCACGTTATCGAGAGGACAGAGATGCTTCGGATGTCATCACGGGCACGTTTCTTATTTATGATGTGCCTTACAGTGCATTGATAGATATAGGATCTACGCTTTCCTATGTTGTCTATTCTGTTTCCAAAATCCTAAGAATTCTGGAGGGGCGTCTGTGTTCTCCAAAATAGACTTGCATTCTGGTAATCATCAGTTGAGGGTTAAGGAGACCAATGTGCATAAGACCACATTTAGGACTCGTCATGGTCACTACGAGTTTCTAGTAATGCCATTTGGACTTACTAATGCACTGTCAGCTTTCATGGATCTGATAAACCGAGTGTTTCAGCCCTACCTAGATTGGTTTATTATGGTGTTCATCGATGACATATTGGTTTATTTGAGGACTGAGGATGAGCATGATGAGCACCTTAGGATTGTTCTTCAAATTTTGAGGGAAAAGTAGCTCTATGCTAAGTTCAGCAAGTGCGAGTTTTGGTTATGTGAAGTAATATTTTTGGGTCATGTGGTGTCTACTGAGGGGATCGAGTCGATCTTTGAAAAATTAAGGCTGCATTAGATTGGAAGCAGCCTAAGAATGTGTTTGAGATCCACAACTTTTTGGGACTAGCAGGTTATTACCGATGGTTTGTGGAAAGATTTTCACTAATCGCAGCACCCTTGACTAAGCTGCTACGTAAAGGTGTACTGTTTGACTGGACTAATATGCAGCAAGAGAGCTTTGAGAAGCTTAAGACTATACTGACTGAGGATCCTATTTTGGTACAGCCTGAACCTGGAAAGGAGTTCACGGTTTATAGTGATGCATCACATGTCGGTTTGGGATGTGTGTTGATACAGGATGGTAAGGTGGTTGCATATGCGTCTCGTCAGCTTAAGACACTCGACGCAAACTATTTGATGCACGATTTGGAGTTGGTCGTCGTAGTCTTTGCATTAAAAATCTGGAGGCATTATCTGTATGGTGAGAAGTGTATCCTCTACACTGATCACAAAAGCCTCAAGTATCTCCTTGCTCAGAAGGAACTGAATCTAAGGCAGCGAAATGGGTTGAGCTGCTTAAAGATTATGACTGTACCATTGAGTACCATCTGGCAAGCCCAATGTAGTGGCCAATGCATTGAGCCGTAGGGCTATAACTGATCTGGAAGTGATGTTCGCTCGACTTAGCTTGTTCGACGATGGGAGTTTGTTGGCTGAGCTTCAAGTCAAGCCAACTTGGATCCAGCAGATTAAGGGTAGACAGCTGGAGGATGAGTCTTTGGGTCTTCAGTTCCAACAAATTGAGAGTGGTAGCACTATGGACTTTGGGTTGAACTCTAAGGATGTGTTGTGTTTCCAAGGCCGGATATGTGTGCCGAATGATTCGGACTTGAGGCAGTCTATTTTGATATAGGCGCATAGTAGCCCTTATGCTATGTACCCTGGCGAAAAGAAGATGTATCGAGATCTTCGAGAGTTGTATTGGTGGCCACGGTTGAAGCGAGAGGTTACAGATTTTGTGGCTAGATGCCGGACATGCCAGCAGGTTAAGGCTGAGCATCAGTTGCCTTCAGGATTACTGCAGGCGATTAAGATTCCGCTATGGAAGTGGGAGCGAGTAACGATGGATTTCGTTAGTGGGTTGCCTTTAACACCTACTAAGAAAGATTCAGTGTGGGTCACCGTGGATCGATTGACTAAGTCTGCACACTTCATCTCAGTTAGGACAAATTATTTTTTTGCAGAAGCTGACGAAGCTCTATATTTCTGAGATAGTGAGACTGCATGGGGTACCGGTTTCGATCATCTCTGATAGGGATCCTAGTTTCACGGCTCGGTTTTGGAAAAAGGTGCATGAGACTCTGGGTTCAAGGTTGGACTTTAGTACTACGTTCCATCCTCACATCGATGGTTAGTCAGAGAGGGTGATTCAGGTATTGGAGGATATGTTGAGGAGCTGTGCTATTGATTTCTGAGGCAGTGAGGAGGATTATCTGCCATTAGCGGAGCTTGCCTATAATAATAGCTTCCAATCTAGCATCCAGATGGCACCTTACGAGGCACTATACGTTCGTAAGTGTTGCACTCCTTTATGTTGGACTGAGTTGGGCTTGCGACGTGTTCTGGGTCCTGAGTTGGTCTCTGAGACAGAGGATAAGGTTAGATTGATATCGTTTAAAAGCAGCTTTTGACAGGTAGAAATCTTAGGAGGATTTGAAGAGCCGTGAGATCGAGTATTCTGTGGGGGACTTCATTTTTCTCAAGGTTTCACCATGGAAGAAGGTACTGAGGTTTGGTCATAAGGGCAAGTTGAGCCCTAGATTTATTGGACCTTACTGTATTTTGAAGCGAGTGGGACCAGTTGCTTATCAGTTGGAGCTACCTCCGGTGTTGGATCGTATCCATGGTGTGTTCCATGTCTCTATGTTGAGGTGTTACGGCTCTTATCCTACTCATATTGTCCCTATTAAGGAGATTGAGGTTAGGCCAAATTTGACCTTTCAGGAGGAGCCTATCCAGATTCTGGATCGTGACGTAAAGGTTCTGAGGAGGAAGTCTATTTCTTTTGTAAAGGTTCTATGGCGTAATCATAGCACTGAGGAGGCCACATGGGAGCCTGAGGATGCGATGCATTAGCAGTATCCTTATTTGTTCTCATCAGGTAAATTTTGAGGCTGAAATGTTCTTTTAGGGGGTAGAGTTGTAACGCCCTAGAATTTTTACTTTTATTCTTGCGAAGGTGCGACACAACTGTGTATCTGCTTCAGTGGTTAAGTGTTCCGGGTGTGTGTGAGGTCCCAAGTTCAAGCCAGGACTTGGGCAAATTTTGGTATTTTATGAATAAGCCCTATCTTTGGTCAGTAGGCTTTTAAGTAAAAGTTGGAAAATAATTAACAGAATGGGTCTGCTGGTCTGGTGGATAAGTGGAGTGTTGGTGTGAAGGAGGTCCTGTGTTCAATTCTCTGTGATGGTTTGGAGACAGTCTTTTTGCTCCAGTTTCGGCTAAGAGTTGTGTTGAGGAAAAATTCTGAGTAGTTGTGTTTTAGTGGGGTAATAGGGAGTGATTTTAGGAGATCATGGGGGAAAGGTTATCAGAAAATAATAGGATTATCTTTTTGTTGCCGAAAAAAGTAATTTTCGGTTTTCTCTCCAATTTCCCAAACTTTTTTTGACGTTTTCTTCTTCTTTTTTCCCTCCTCTGCTAATTCTTTCCCATAGTTGCTGTCGAAATTTCCATTATTTTCCCCCTTTCGTTTCTTTCTTTATTTTCAAATTGATTTGGTTGTTCATTGTTGGTTGCGTGTGTTCCGATTTAATTAAGAGGTTGGTGGTTTTGAATCGACGCTGTGATTGTACGAAGTCATGGTTAGTCAAGCGAGGTTCTGGAGGCTTAGGAATGCTTACGCATCATAAACGATACCAAGTGTGTACCCGAAACGTAGAAAATGGGATTTGGCAAAAAGCTGAAATTGCTTGCTGTCAAGAAATAAGAGAAAATGATGCGAAAAATTGTAGAGAAAGGAAATAAGGGTGTTATAAACTTGGCAACATTCTGCACTAAAATAGTTTTGGACAGTAGCAGTAGTCTAACTTTAAAAAATCATCAAAAATAGTGAAAATTAAGTTAGAGGTTGAATAAAATACGAAATTAAAGTTTATTGAGTCTAGTTTTTCATAGAAGAAACAGTGTAAGCAATGAAATTGTAAGTTATGAGATATAATTAATTTTGTGAGACAAGGTTAGAATGGGTTTGGGTTCCCCTATTCTTACATTGCAAATATCATCAAAAATTGTAAAAAAATAATTAGGGGCTTAAATTTATATGTTTAGATCCTTAATGAGTCTATCTTCAAGAGAAATAGTATATGTTTAGATCCTTAATGAGTCTATCTTCAAGAGAAATAAACGGAAACATTATACGAATTATGTACTAAGAGATAAATAATTTTTAATAAGGAAAGGTTGAAGTTGTCAAACAGCAGAATCGGGATAGATTTGAAGATTTTACTATACTTATTTGATAAACTATAAAATCTAAATATTTTATGGTAGAAAAGTATTTTAGTCAAGTTTCGAGAACATCAAGCGGATCTTAATTTGGAATTCTGTAGCTCAAGATATAAATAATTTAGAAACAATGACTCAAGTAGACAGCTTTGAATGAGCAAATAAGTAAATAGTGAAAACATATATGAATATTTAGCTAGCATGGGTTACATTAAAAATGGATCACACGGCCAATGTCAATTTGGGCCAAGTGGGCCACACGGGCACACACGAGCGTATGGGCCATTTTTATCAAAATGTTTCTAAGGTTGCACGGGTCGTCCAAGTCGACTGTGAACCTATTGTAAGGTCGGTAAGTGCTACTTAAACCCCTAAATGTGTGAAATTGACTAAATGATATCTGTACTAGGCATGTTAGTATCTGAACCAAATACATGTACTGAAATTGCATAATAGCATATCATCCATTATATGTTGCATTGCATTGGGTTGGGGGTTGTTATTTGGAGGAAGTGTACTAAAAGGCTTTAAGCCTACTTTACTGGCAGCTCAGCTACAAACTACTATTTTGTGCCGCATTCGGTACTACTTGGAGTGTAGGGATGGGTTGGTTGATTATATCCCCACATGGAGTGTAGGGTTGGACGGAGATGGTATGTAGAGGCTGGATGGGTAGGATTTTACTACTGCATAACTGTTGCTGCTACTGATACTGTGATGGGCTAAGACCCTACTACATTTTTGACACTGTACCGAGACGGGCTAAGGCCCAAACTGTCACTGATACTGAAAAGGGCTTAGGTCCAAGACTGTTCAACTGTGCACTATGAATACTAATTGTTTGTTTGTTTCTGCGGGATTACACATTGAGTTTACGTAAACTCACCCTTTTTGTTTAATGTGCACAGGTAATCCCCAGGCTTAGATGGATCGGTGCAACGGAAGACTCAGCGGTGACCATATAAATTTTTGGACTTTATGATTTTCAATTTACGTTTTATGATTTAATTATTATTGATTATTTGGGTTGTAATTTAAGGACCCTCTGGGACTTTGGTTTTAAATTTTGGGATTTTATTTATTTATTTTACTTTATGGATTTATACCTGCTGGTCGTAGGAAATTCGGTTTTCAAAAAGTTAAAGTAGTTTTCTAAACGCATGATCACTTAAACTGTTTTATTAATGCTTCTGCAACGAGGGATGTTTTAAAACAAATATTTTAAATGAATAAAGACGACTTCCTAACTTCTAACAAAGGTTTACTAAAGATAATAATATGGAATGTTTTCAACGTAACAATGAGGTTTCTAAAACACTATCGTATGACATTGCCAAATACGGCCATAATGCCTAGGCTGGGTTTTGGGTGTGACATGACCTGCATGAACTCATCGTCCAGACCTCCCAAAATAATCTCTCTTGCCCTTCTAGCCTGATCCTCTAGCAGACTTTGACAACCTCTTAGCAATACCAGCCACAACACCTTTGGGCTCCTCCCCAAAGTCTCCTCTAAAGCATGGGCCTTCTCAACCAACTCGTCAAAGACCTTAGTAGACTACAAAACAAGATACAACTTAATATCTAGTTTAGTCTAAACCTGAACCTCTTACAATGACTCACCTCATAAGCCACCAACTCAGGCGCATATTAGCTCAAATGCACGAACCCTGCTTCGTACTCGTCCACAGACAATGTACCCTGGACTAAATCCATAAACTAGCATCTCCTTGCCTCCAGACATTGCTCTCCCATGAACTTCCTCCAGAAAGCCTCTACGAAAAAGTCTCAATTCACTCTCTCCAATGTAGTACCACGCTTGATTGTCCTCCACCAATGATGAGCCTCATCAACAAGAAATGGCACAGTGCACCCAAGCTTATCCTCTTTAGAACAGTCCATTTGACCAAGGATACGGGTAACTCCTTCTAACCAATATTCAGCACGAGTAGGGCACCGTTAACTCCTCAAAATTCCCTAGCACCTAGAGCTCGCAAACGCTATAATGGTAATCCCTGACGTACAGGACAGCATTGGCACTAGCGATATGTTGCAATGCCCCGATCATCTAAGACATAAAGTGCTCAACTCAACCCATATGAGCATCATCACATGGCTGCGATAGTGCATCCTCATCTTGACCACCCCGTTCACGTCTCGGAGGCATAACGTAAATCAAATACTATAGAAAAAGTAGAGAAAACGTACTAGGAGTGAGTAGCGGCAAGTGATCCAAGGCTTAACTAAGTATAATTTCCTATAGGGCATTGTGTTCCTAATTCCTACCCCATAAAACAATTTATAAAACAAAGAACACGCAAAGGTAAAACATGGAATTTCAAGCAATATTATCAAATAAGCTAGACTTCAGCATTACAAAATCCACAACCTTTTATGTTTAACAAAACCTAGCTCTAATACCACAAATTGTGAGACCCCAAACCCGACTGGGATGGACCGGCCTGAATCTAAAGCAGCACAACAGCAACTGACGCTCCAGTTCAAGATCACCCAAAACACACCCCAACCTTATAACACCTCAATTCAAACTAATTAACTATCTAATTTTAATGCGGAAGCGATTTTGTAAACCATTTTTAAACTATTTCTAATTATTTAACCCTAAGGGTATTTTGGTTATTTTACCATCTAAAGTTAAACAGTCTCATTTTTAGTTCTAAATGGATACCAACCTTCTTTTAGTCAATTTATGCGAGCCCTAAAAATTTCAGTTTCAATCGATTTCATTTACTAAGTCTAATTATTATTTTATTAATATGAACTAAAACGTAAAATTTATACATTACTCAAAATATTATCTAAGAATATTTCTACCAAATTCTAACACTCACAAATCTAATTCTAAAATATTATTGAGCTCCCCTCTCGTTAAAGGCTTCAATTAATCTAATCAATTAAACTAGGATTCTGAATTACAAAATCTAAAAAAATCAGACACAAAAGAACCACACGGCCATGTCTGGTGCTCGTGTGTCCTTAAATGCTTGTGTTCAAATCGCAAAAAAAATTCAAGATGTTTGTACACGCCCTTGTGTGACCACCACTAGCCTCCACACGCTTGTGTTCAACCACTAACATGCCCGTGTCCAACCACCAACACACCCGTGTCCAGACCACTGTAGTTTTTTTTGTCAAAAATTCATTTTAATTACCTAAATCATGCTTAGCAACCATCAATTATATCACATAAGGTAAATACCTTAACCACAAGCTTTCCACTCCTTGGCAAGCTACAATTAAACTATGTTAGTATAAAGTAATTATAACATCATCAAAATAAAAATCCAAATAAATGTCCAATGTCCATTACAATTGAATTAAAACTAGTCCCAATAAGTGCCACAATGTCCCCTATTGTTTCTAAAGAAGAATCCTTAAGCTACTACCGAGCCTTAATCTTAGATCGGCCTTCTGCTCGCTCCTCAACTCCTCAAGCTTGAAAAGTCTCTCCACAATGGTGTGAGGGTGTAAGCTTAAAAAGCTCAATGACTGATCGTAAAAACAATAAGTACTTCTTGAGCCAAACGTCTCTCCACAATGGTGTGAGGGTTTGTGCTTAAAAAGTCCCGTTGAGTGGAGACACAAGCTCAACACTTCCTTATTTACTCCGAAAATAAGAACTTCTTGAGCCATATGCTTATAAATAACAAATATAATGATGAGTACTCAGAAATCCTATGGCATGCCAACTATATCCAATTAACAATCCATTCAATCTAGTTTAATCATGCCAAAAGCTTAACACACAATTTTCTAAAGGCAATTGCAATAATGCTCTTGTAAAATAAAATTAATTTTGCAAATCCAACCAAATAAGATGCAATTAAGTCATTAAAAACACTATTTAAAACTTCAATTTAACACATAACCAGACAAATTTACCAATAGCCTTTAAAATCACTCACCTCCACACTTTGTCTTTTCAAACAAAAGTGTGCTCAAGGAGGTAAGTTTGAGCCTCAAATTTGATTAGCATCATCCTCATCTTGATAAGAAGCTTCAGCAGAGACAAGATATACATTACAAACTAACATTAACATCAAGAAAGTGAAAATTTCATAAACTATACGGATCTAAATCGTTTCTCTAATCTACCTTATCGAAATTGCACAATTAAGCCAACGCATAAAATTCATCAACTAAACGACCTTCTCAGCACCACAAACCACTTCTAAACTTCATTCCTAGTTCATTAACATAGAACCTAAGTGTTAGTTTGATCTATTAAATCATTATAAAATTTTTCAAAAAATCAACTCATCTTTTTTATTAAAAACAAATTTATCAAAATTGATCAACCAAACAAGTTTGATCTCTTGTTTTATGATTAAAAACCTCTTAATAAACATATTTTGAGCTTAGAAATCCATTAAAAATTGGATTCCAACTCAAAATCATTGATTCACCATTGTTGAGTTCCATACTCAAGAAAAAAGAAATCAAAACTTGAAAATCCATTTTAATCAATTTAAATAGCAAATAATGATTGAAAACAACTTAAAAATGATTTTAGAGTTAAGAATTACCTTCAATTGATCTCAAATTATCAATTTAGAAGATTGAATCAAGATACTTGAAGAAATTTTGGATTACTTTTGCTCAACTTTGGAAAACTTTTATGGAGATTTTGAGGAGAATTTTGAGAGAGTAAAAGCTTAGATCTATTCTCTGATATGTGGTCTATTAAATTTAAAAAAAGAGAGAAAAAATCTCTTAATTGGGGTGAAAATTATGTGGAAAGTGAGGGAGTTACAGTGTTTTTAAAACTTAAAACCCCCACTTGATTTTCAAAAATTGGGGAAATTGCCATCAAGCCACTCCCACATTTCCCTTGTTTTGCAAAATACTCATTTCCCTGTAAAATTCTGAAAATAAGGATAATTTTCTATAAAACCACTCTAACATTTCCCTTGTTTTGCAAAATGGTCCTATTTAGTTAATATTTTAAATTTTCTCAATTAAACCCCCATTTTAATATATTTTTGAATTCTCATTAGACCAAAAATATTTATTTTACCCAAAAATTATTTAAAACCATAAAATTAATTTTTCTAAAAATATTTTTTTATTTTTTAGAATATTATTTATCGATTTTTAAATAAAATTAAGCTAACTAAATTTAACAAAATCACTAATAAACCCGATTAACTCCTAATTTTCACTTAGAACTCGATAAACTTACCCGAAACTACTAGACCAATCTTTAGGGCCTTACAAAGGTAATATCTAAGGGAATGATCAAATTTCCACTAGTGACCTCTTGACTTGCAATTAATTGTTCTACCATTGAGCTATAAATCCTTGTTAAGTAAATGGGAAATTGTTTTATTATTTTAGCATTAATGGAACAAATTTTTATGTACAGAAATTATATAAAAAAAATCTGGTATAAACTTTTTGAAAAAAATTACTTCTAACGACTTGATTAGGTTTGAATCAAGAGGTCAAATGCTCCTGCAATGAGCTATAGACCCTTGATTAATAAATTGAAAAAAATATTTTCATTATTTGAGTCTTGATGAAATAGATTTTTATGCACATAAATTATATAAAGCAACTTCGTATGGACGTTTGACAAAAAAGAAATTTCTAAGGGCCTAAACATTTTCAATTTAGTGACCTATTGATCTACAGTCAAATCCTTTACCACTAAGCTTTAGTCCCTTAATGTGTGAGTGGGTAAATGTTGTTATTATTTGAGCTTTAACAGGACAATTTTTTATCTGCTTAAATTATACAAAGAAATCTATAAAAACTTCTAATGAATGTTTAATATCTAAGGGTGCAATCAAGTTTTAACCAGTGACCTCTTGACTTGCAATTAAATGTTCTGCCATTGAATTATAAATCCTTAATAAATATATGGAAAAATGTCTTATTTTTCTAGCATTATTGGAACAAGTTTTTATGTACATAAATTACATAAAAAACTAGGTATAGTCTTCTGAGAAAAAGTTACTTTTAATGACTTAATTAGGTTTGAATCATAAGGTCAAATGCTCTTCGAATGAGCTATAGACCGTTGATGAATAAATTGAAAAAAAATATTTTCATTATTTGAGTCTTGAAGAAACAAACTTTTATGTACATAAATTATATAAAGCAACTTGGTACGAAAATTTGACAAAAAAAGAAGTTTCTAAGGGCCTAAACATTTCAAATTCGGTGACCTATTTATCTATGGTCAAATGCTTTATCACTGAGCTTTAGTCCCTCAACAAGTGTGTGCATAAACATTGTTACTATTTGAGCTTTAACAGAAGAAGTTTTTATGTGCATAAATTATACAAAGGAAATGTCACACCCCATAATAGGGCCTAGGAATTTTAGGGGTAATTTAGGAAATTTAGCCCTAGAGTGTTCGAAATTTTATGACATGGTATATCGGTAATGTTTTCAATTATGATTTTTTTGAAAATGAAATCAATTTATGTAAATGAGTTTTAAATATCTTTAATTTTAAAAATAGGATTGATTTGTAAAAGAGTAAAACTTGTTAGTCTTTATGAAACAATTAAACCAAATTTTAAAATCGAAGCTAAATAACCTCTCTTCACCAAGTTATTTCACGTAAAAACTACCCAAAATTTGTGTTTGTCGTCCATTGATTCTCTCTTGCTATTTCAATTAATTTTGAACTGAAAATCCTAATTTTTTTTATTATTTCTATTATCTCTTAAGTTACAAACCTCTATAAAAACCAAGAAAATCACCCAAACATTTCATTACATTCATCATCTTCTCCAAACTTGAGTTATTTCCAGATTTGCATCAAAGCTCGTTTTTCTTCCATCAAAGTTAACCATTCAACTTTCTATGAGTTTTAAATGATATCTAGTCCCTTAAACTGAATTTGTAGCCATTGAAAAACCTGTTTTAAATAAAAGCCAAAAATCGGGTCTTTAATGGTGGATTTCAGGATTTTGCATAAAAATGTGGTTCCAATTTGTTTTTCAACTTGTTTTAACATGATTAGAAGGTTTCTAAACTTACTTTGAAGTTTTTTTAAAGATTTCTTGAGTTTTAATGAATTTTCAAAAAATATCCATAAAACATGTTGAAAAAGTCAATATCATGAATTGAGTAGTTTTACGTAGTTTAGAGGTTGAGAACTAGTCGTAGGTGAACTATAAGATGAACGAAATTGGTTTTAGGTGAAAAGACTAAGTATAAATCGAGATATTCAGATTTAAAGTTTGTCATGTTAAAGGTTTCAATTACATAGGAACATAGCTTAGGCTTATATTTTTTATTGCTTGTGGTGAGTTCTTAGCTGACTATTGAATGCATTGTTGTGTGAATTGTTGTGTTGAAGTTCTAGATTTGATAGGACCTTCTACGAGTAGAGATAAAGGTAATTTTTGAGTGTTTGGAATAATTACTTGTGGACATGATTCAATGTATTATTTGGGAATTTAGTAGTAGTCTAAACCCTTACTCTAAATTTTGAGTGTAAGCTTTCTCATACTTATGTTATCTTGTGAACAAAGTGCTTACGTGTTTGTGAATATGTAAATTGAGATGAGATGTTATAACATTTGATATATTGTTATGATAACTATTGTGAAATTGAAAATATGTATATGTTAAATGTTAGTGACAGTGTTTTGCTAAAGATGCAAATATGCAGTGATTGTGCATGGATAATTGGTAAGTGGTATGTGTTTGAATTCGAATATTTTGGCCTTGTGACCTTGAAACCATTGGATATAGTTGGCATGCCTTAGGATTGAGAGTATTCACCTATATGTATAGTGATTTTGGGTGTTGAGGCCCTTAAGCATGTTGGATGGATAAGGGAATATGAGCTAAGCTCCATTCAACGGGACACGTGAGGGGAAATAAGGAGAGTGTTAGCTTTATGCTTCACTTTTGGGACATGTTTGACTCTATGAGTCTATATTTGTGTGTTGCATATTTGAGTATCCGATGAGTGATGATAGAGCTCACTTTTTTGTTTCATAGCTCAAAGGCCAAATTATCTTAAAATGTATAGATCTGTAAGTGATGTATGCCTAAATGAGTATGTGACCATTATGCAATTTATCTATAAAGATGTTTTCAATATTGTGATGTATGTTTGAATGTTAGGTGACTATATGTGTAGTAGGATATATGCTTAAGAGTGAATATGTTTACCATGTAAAACAACTAATAATAATGCACAAGTATATTATGACACTAAAGTTAGCATTGTTAAGGTTATGCTATATGGTTGTTTCGTTAATGCTTGATGAACTGTTTGCATGATAGTTGTTCTAGGCATTCACTAAGCTTGTTAAGCTCACCCACTCCCTTCTTTAACCATTGCAGATTAGTTGTGTGTCGGTGTGAACGGTGTGGTTCTGAGAGGTGATCCAAGCAAGACTTTGGGGAATAAGTGTTAAGCTCATCCACTCCCTTCTTTAACCATTGCAGATTAGTTGTTAAGCTCACCCACTCCCTTCTTTTATAGGTGTTCTTTATTTATTTTTTTTTTGGGGAATAAGTCAATGTAGTAGACTCGTTATAGCCCTATTGATTTCTAGACATTATGCTGGGTTTTTTTCGGTTTATAAGGATTACATGTTATTGTGATGCTTGGGTTCATGAACCTGAGAATGGATTGACATTACTTACTCGAACACGATTTTGTGATATTGAACTATTAATTAGGCCGTTGAATGATTATTTGTCGAAGTAATTGATATTGGAATCAATTAATTGCATTTGTATGATGCATTTTTAAGGTCTGGAGCAGAGGTATCGATAATCAGGTTTTAAAATCAACACCTCTATGTTTTGAGACATGCAGAAAGTCAGAATAGAGATTTAGTATCAATACTTTTGCTCGAGTATCGATACTCGGGGTAAATTTATCGATACTTTACAACAAGTACCAATAATTTTCGAGACTTTTATTTTAATCGAGAAACAGAATGCAAGTTTGGTATCATTTTTCCAGGTGGTATTGATACCACTTAAAGAAAATATCGATACCTTAGTGTTGGTATAGATACCTACGGACCTAGTTGGAGAATTTTGTTGAATGGACCTTCTGCATGTTTAATATATTTATAAGACTATTTAATGTAAGTTTAGAACGTGATAATGATAAGTAGCTAGTATGATTGACTTCAGACCGATGCGAATAGCAAACTGATGGATGTTTTGTTGGAATGAGCTTTTACTTGTTGGTTATCACATGAGACAGTGGTGTGGCATCTTGATATCTGGGATTGGCGACTAGGCCGGGTATAGGGTGTTATAGGAAATGTATATACACTTCTAAGGAAAGTTCAATATCTAAGGGTGCAATCAAATTTAAACCAGTGACCTCTTAATAAGTATATGGAAAAATGTCTTATTTTCTAGCATTATTGGAACAAGTTTTTATGTACATAAATTATATAAAAAAACTAGGTATAGACTTCTGTGAAAAAGTTACTTTTAACGACTTAATTAGGTTTGAATCAAGAGGTCAAATGCTCTTCCAATGAGTTATAGACCTTTGATGAATAAATTCAAAAAAATATTTTCATTATTTGAGTTTTGACGAAATAGATTTTTATGTACATAAATTATATAAAGCAACATAGTATGGATGTTTGACAAAAAAAAAATTCTCAGGGCCTAAACATTTTCAATTCGGTGACCTATTTATCTATGGTCAAATGTTTTTCTTATTATTTAGCTGACAATTTGGAGTGATTGATTTGAAATGAAATTACAAAATTAATTTAACTAAAGAACTCAACAGAAACATGAATTCAAAGAATTAGGAGCATAAAATTAACCAATTTGCATAAATAGTCATCCAAAAATGCATTAAGATTGGGATTAAAATATGTTACTTTTATCACTTCTCAAATATCCCCAAACTTAAGCGTTTGCTTGTCCTCAAGAAAAATCCTCAACTCACATTAAAGTTAATCTTTCTTAACTTGTAATTCTCATAAATAATGTCTCAAAATAATTCGCAAATAATCATGCACTGGCGTTTCAACTAAAAGGGCACTGAAGATTCAAACAATCTAAGCCAATTTTTTTGAAGCACGAAAACATAGGTGTCTCCCCTTATTTAAGTAATTACCTTTAATTCACAATCAATAAGAATTTACGTCCTCACTAAAGATTCACTCAAAGCACTCAAAGTGTTTAAGGTTCAAGAAACATGCACTCAATAGTCGAACAAGAAATGTCATTACCATAAGCTTGCTTGAAAATCAAATCTCCACCACTATAAAACTATATGACACACCAATAAAGAGGTGTTTAAGAGGTTGTAATGGGGCTTAGGTTAAGGGTATGGAAAAAGGCGAAAAAGTTGGTTATAATCGAAATCGATTTGATAAATTACCAACCTAGAAAATTAATCAAATGCTAAATTAAAAGAAAGTGCATCAATCAATGCTATTCAAGAATAAAAATGATCTTCTCAACAAAATAGGAAATTAACTATTCAAGCTCAATAAACAAAAAAAATTAATAAAAAATAAAACAATAGAATTTTTTTTATTTTGATTGAATTTTTTTATTGAGAACAAGAAAGAAAATTCAGCAATTCAAACAAAGGGGCATAGTTAAGCAACTAACCAAATCAAATCTCAACAAAAAAGGGATTAAAAGGGAAAAAAGTCACAAAAAAATGGATCATGGGTTAACATTCATGGGTTAATCAAGAAAAGGTTTGTTAGGCTCAACGGGGTTCACTAAAGGATATTACAATAGGTAGGCTTTTTAAGGATGAGTAGGTTAAAACCTAAGTGCCTTTATCATCGCAGTATATCAAATCAAAGGTGTGGTCTCAACATGCATAATTGAAGCAAGTTCTAGAATAACAAATCAAGTTGACACACTCATAACCAATTACAAAATGAGCATGAAAAATGTATGCTTTAAAGGATCAAAATCTCACAAAAAATTATGGTTTTGATGTCAAACTTGGAAATTTAAAACTTTAAGATAATACCTCAATTCAGGGAACCAACCTAAATTTATTTTATTTTTGAAAAACAACTTATCATGCTTGACTCTTTCGTGTCTTAAATTTTAAATTAACCAGTGCACAAATATCTATAAATTAATCCAAAACAACATCAATAAAAATCCCAAATCAAAAATTCACTTTAATGGAAGTATGAGAAGATTACTTAAATACAACAAATAATTAAGGGATTTTCTAATAATTATATAAATAGCCTCCCCACACTTAAGAAGTACATTGTTCTCAGTTTACAAATAGATATAAGCACATAATAAGAAAAATATGAAAAGAGAGGGAAAAAAACTGAAACTACCTTTAATATGGATGAAATCGCCAGAATAGTGAAAACTAGAATTGTCAAAAAATCTAAATGTAGTGCATGGTTCTGAGAAAACTAATAGACACAAATAATGAAGAAGATTAAGAGGTTACAAAATCAATTAGAAACAACCACAAAAAGAAAAACATAGTTCAAAAAAAGATAAACAAAAGAAGTCTAAGAAAAAAATAAAGCAACTAAAAACTAAAAGGAAAATAAAAATAAAAACTAAAATGAAATAAAATAAAATAAGATCAATGATCTTCATCCTAAGAGGCATCAGGATCGTGAGGCGCCGATGTTGTAGAAGAAATGTGGAGATACTGATAGATCTATTGTAATGTCTCATCAATATTGTCGAACCACTCAAATCAAGTGAATCGCTCGGAGAGGTCCACTAGGGTGGCAGCAGGAGTAGTAGTAGGGTGACTCAGAGGTTGATTATGAGGTGGATCCTCTTGGTGGAAAGGGGCATCATCAGTGAAGTTCTCATGCTCATCTTGAGGGTCAGAATGTGATAATCAGTATGAAGGAGGATCCGCTCCATGCAGTCGTTCTATCATCCTCATATGGCTCATACTTGATAATCCTTGCGGGGTCATCTGTCCAACTAGTGTGAAGGAGGGGGACTACTATAGAGTGTCAAGGAGATCGAAATGTCGTGTGAGGTGAGTCACGTAAGCTCCTAAGCAGATAAGACCCTACTACACTTTGTTTGATGGCGGCAAGCAAGGGAGATGAAGTAAGCAAGATTGAAGGTGCACCCTGTTTCCATGCTCCAAAGGAAGTAAGTAACGAATGTACCAACGACCCCGGTGTTTGCCCTCCGACTGGTTAATGTGTGAGCTAATATGGCATGGATATAGCGCAAAGCTAGAGGTAGTGAAGTTGCCTTCGACTGACTCGGGTCATAGGGCATCATACTAGCTGTAAGCTCTATCCAGCATAGAGACAGTGAATAATGGATGTGCCGGTATAAGGTGAGGAACCCCGCGACATTCATGAACTCCTTAGTATAGAGTCCGAGGGCAACTCCAAAATCTGGGATGCTCAAATGACGCGTCGTACCGCTGAATCAGAAAGTGATAGTGCACGGCTCATATGGCTCGACATCATGTGCTGCAGAATGAATGTTGAACAAAACTCTAGTGTCAACTCTGAGTACGTAGGCTCGACAATAGAGAAGAAATGGTCCCACGGATATATAGCAATCAATGCGTGGACTCTATCAGCTAAATGAATCTGCTCCAAGGTCACCCAATCAATATAACAGCCCAACCCCAATGTTCGCTGTTGGAGATGCAGATACAGGTCCTCTTGAAGACCCTGTGAAAACCACAGACATATATGGCGTGCATCGATGGAAGGGCCTGATGATAAGGTTGCACCCGAAGTCTTTCACTTTTTCGAAGTGGGAATGGCGACCTTAGATTTTCCTCACATGTTCATCCTGATGTACTTGAAAAATATATAACCAAAGAACTATTTCAGCATCAAAGTAAAAGCACGAATCAACACAATATATCAGTTCAAGTAACCAAAAAATGAAGGTCGAATCAAACTAAAATAAAAATTACAAGATCGAACACTCAGTGAACAAAAATTGAAGAAAAATTGAACATAAACTAAAATAATAAAAACAATAAACCAGCAATAACTAACACAACTACAGGAATGCTAATACGACTTATAATCATAAAGTAATAAGACTAAGTAATGATAAAATAAAATAAAATAGTAAAATAAAATAATAATAACTATAAATGAATAATGAACATACGAATGCAAGTCACAATAAAAATATAAACTACTGGAATTAACAATAAGAACAAAATAAAAATAATAGGGGGATACAGTTGTGTTTAGGCTCGTGTTGGGTAGGATAGCGGTTGTGGCTAGGGTAGGAGAGGAAGGAGAGAAAACAAAAAATAACAAAAAAAGGGAAAAAAAACTATTAAGGTTTTAAGGGGGGATAAGCCCGTGTTGGGCCACATAGCTGTGTCACATGCCCGTATTGGGCTTTCTCAGCCCATGTGTGATTTAATAAAATAAGCCTAGTGATCACACAGCCTCAGACATGCCCGTGTGTCCAGGTCGTGTGTGATCATCCTTCGTTTCTCCCACTATTTACACGGCCGTGTCGCCAGGTAGTATGGATCAGCTTAGACCATGTAACAATTTGAATTGGAAAAATTAAGTCTCGGGACTCACATGCCTAAGACACGCCCGTGCGTCAAAGTTGTGTGACCTATACAGCCATGTCCTCAAATCATGTGACTCTCTGTCATTTGCTCCAGCATGCACATGGCCTGGGACACGCCTGTGTGACCTACACAGCCATGTCTTAAAACTGTGTAACTCACTGTAGAATACCCCATTATGCACATAGCCTGGGACACGCTCGTGTGTCTCGGCCGTGTGGTTCAAAAACATTTTTAAAAAAATATTAATTTAATTAATTTTAAATTAACATGCAATAAAATTAAAGGAATTAACAAAATTTAAACACTCAAGTTGCCTCCTAAGAAGCGCTTATTTAGAGTCTAAGCTTGACTTTATCTTGTATACGCATGGTTAATTCGGATCTTGGAGCTGAAAATCCTCTATTTCATTTCTAAAATTGTTACCACTATAAAATTTGATTCGATGTTTGTTTACCTTGAATATCCCATATACAGGAGGTGTTACCTCTATTGTACCATACGGGAAAATAGTTTGTACCACGAATGGACCTGACTATCTTGATTTTAGCTTTCTGAGAAATAATTTGAGCTTTGAATTGTATAAAAGGACACGATCCCCAATTGTGAATTGCTTAGGCTGCTTCAAACGAGTGTTGTGGCATCAGTGTCGAGCTCTTGTAAGCATTAGCTCGCCACTCATCTAACTCATTTAGCTGCAACAATCTCTTCTCACCTACAAGTTTAGGGTCATAGTTTAGAAATTTTATTGCCTAGAATGCTTTGTGCTCGAATTCAAACGGTAAATGACAACTTTTCCCATACACAAGTCTGCACGGAGATGTTCCTATGGGTGTTTTATACGTAGTCATATAAGCCCATAAAGCATCATCTACTTTTAAAGCCCAGTCCTTTCTATTCAACTCTAGAATCATTAGTAGGCAAAGCATAAGCTTCTACTCATTTTGACATATAATCAACCGCTACTAGTACGTATTTATTACCAAAAGAGCTACGAAATGGTCCCATGAAATCAATGCCCATATGTCAAAAGTTTCACATGAAAGCATATAAGTTTGAGGCATTTCATCTCATTTAGAAATATTACTTGTTCTCTAGCATTTATCACAAGAAGCAACAATTAGCGTCCTTAAATATTGTGGGCCAATAAATACCTATTCAAGTGTTTTATATGCTATCCTAATCCCACTGTAATGTCCTCCCATCGGTCTTGAGTGGCAATATTCCAAATTTTTATTCGCTTTTGATTTTATAACACACCTTCGAATTACTTGATCTGCACATACATAAAAAAGAAAAGGATCCTCCTAAAAATAATTTTTCACATCGACAAAGAATCGCTTCTTTTGATGATACGTCAACCCGTTTGGTACGATATTAGCAACTAAGTAATTTGCGATATGTGTAAACCAAGGGACTTCAAAATTAGTTACAACAAAGAGTCATTCTTTAGGAAATGAGTCATCTATCTCGTTCTCATTATGCTCCTTGATATTGGGATTCTTGATTCTTGAAAGGTGATTTGCTTCAAGATTTTTAGCTTCTTTCTTATCTTGGATTTCCAAATTGAATTCCAGCAATAATAAAATCCACCTTATAAGTCAAGGTTCTGCATCCGATTTAGTTAGAAGGTAGTGAAGAGCGGAATGGTTAGTGTAAAAAATAACTTTGGAAAATATTAAATACAGTTTAAATATATAAAATGCAAAAAAAACCATAGGTAGTAATTCTTTTTTCGTAATAGTGTAATTTTCTTGTGCATCTGTCAAAGTCTTTCTAGCATAATAGATCGGCTGAAAATACTTGTCTCTTTGCTGTCCAAGAACTACACCTAGTGCAAAATTACTCGAATCACACATTAGTTCAAAGAGTAAATTCCAATCAGGTGCAACCATAATCGAGGCATTAATTAATTTTTCCTTAAGAACATTAAATGCTTCTAAAAATTCCTTACTAAAATCAAATGGCACATCTTTTTCTAGCAAATTAGTTAAAGGCTTAGCTATTTTAGAGAAATCTTTGATAAACCTTCTATTATAGAATCCAACATGTCCTAAAAAATTTCGAATAGCCTTAACTAAATTAGGGGAAGGTAATTTTTGATGGTTGCAATTTTTTCTCTATCAACCTCAATTCCTTTACTAGAAATTTTATGGCCAAACACAATCCCTTCTTGAACCATGAAGTGACATTTTTTCCCAATTAAGCACAAGGTTCATTTCCTCACATCTCATTAAAACTCGTCTTAAATTTTTAAGGCAAAAATGGAAAGAATTACTAAATATCGAGAAGTCGTCCATAAATGCCTTTATAATTTCTTTTACAAGTTCATTAAAGATGGCTTACATGCAATGCTGAAAAGTAGAATGAGCATCACATAATCCAAAAGGCATTCTTCGATAAGAAAACATACCATTTGGACATGTAAATTTTAGTTTTTCTTGATCCTCGAGAGCTATCGGGATTTGGAAGTAGCCAGAAATCCCATCTAGGAAGCAATAATACATGTGACTAGATAATCTCTCCAACATTTGATCTAGAAATGGTAGAGGAAAATGGTATTTCCTTGTGGTGTCGTTCAACTTCCTATAGTCAATACAAACTCTCCATCCTGTGACTACTCTCGTTGGAATTAACTCATTCTTCTCATTGGTCACAATAGTCATGCCTCCTTTCTTAGGAACAACCTACACAGGACTCACCCAAGTACTATCAGAAATAGGATAAATAACTCCATCATCTAGAAGTTCAATTATCTCAGCCTTAACAACTTCCTTCATGTTGGGATTTAATCTCTTTTGAGCTTGCACACATGGTTTGTACTCATCTTCCATTAAAATTTTTATGGGTGCAAAAAGAAGGATTGATCCCTCTAATGTTAGAAATCTTTCAGGCTATAGCTCTTTTATGTTCCTTCAGCACTTGTAATAACTCATCTTTCTCATTCGGCTTTAAATCGAGAGCAATAATCAGTGGTAATGTAGAATTGCTTCCAAGAGTTGCATACTCCAGATGATTTGGTAATTTCTTTAGTTCCAATTTGGGAGGTTTTTCAATAGAGGGTTTCAATTTCAATTCTTTATTTACCTGAATGTCCTCATAATTTTTCTGTCTTAGTGAAGACTCATTAGTATCTAAATAAATTTTCATCTCACTTATCACAACATTATTGCCATCTACCTCCTCTCATTGTATAGGACACAGTTCCAACCTATCCTTATGAACAATCTCCTATAATTAATCTTGAAAAACGTGATCAATAGAACCAATAAAATAATAGGAATCATTTTGTTCTCTAGAGAATCGCATGGCACCATAAATTTGAAAAATGATCTTCTCATCACCTACCCTAAGCATAAGTTTACCATTACCAACATCAATGATAGCCCTAGCAGTGGCTAAAAAGGGGCGACCCAAAAGTAAAGGCACCTCAACATCCTCATCTATGTCAAGCATAGCAAAATCAATAGGGAATATGAATTTATCTACCTTCACAAGTACATCTTCAATAATACTCGTAGGATATTTAACAAATCTATCAGCCAATTGAATACTCATCCTAGTGGGTTTTGGTTCCCCAATACCAAGTTGCTTGAACACTTTATAAGGCATCAAATTAATGCTAGCACCCAAATTAGCTAATGCTTTCTCAATGTTTAAACTACCAATAAAATAAGGAATAGTAAAATTTCCTTAATCTTTCAGCTTAGTTGGCAGTTTATTTTGGACAATGGATGAACACTCCTCATTGAGTTCCACAGTGGATAACTCTTCAAACTTCCTTCTATTTGTTAATATCTCCTTTTAAAATTTTGCATATGTGGGGATCTACGAAATAGGTTCAACAAAAGGTAAGTTAATATGTAATTGTTTAAAAAGTTTAAGAAATTTACCAAATTGTTCATCATGCGGTCTTTCTTCAACTTAGCTGGATATGGGATTGGTGGTTTATATTCTTTAAGCACTAGTGTCTGAATTTCTTTGAGTTTTAGCCCAACATCATTTGTCTTATCAGTTTCCTGTTGCAGCTTCTTTTTGGGATCAACCAACACTTTCCCATTCCTCAATGTAACTGTCTTCACATGCTCTTTTGGGTTGGGTTTGGTGTTACTAGGTAAACTACCTTGTTGTATTTCTAAAACCAATTTAGCAAGCTACCCAATCTAATTTTTGAGCCCATGAATTGATTCTTACTGATCGTTCAAAGTTGTCTCGGTGTTTTTAAAATGAGTTTCTGACACTGAAATAATTTTTTCCAACATCTCTTCAAGGTTAGGCTTCTTCTCTTGCTGATAAGGTTGTTGAAAGCTTGAAGGGGGTTGTGATCTTTGATTTTCTTGACCACCTCATAAGAAATTTGGATGGTTCCTCCAACCTGCACTATATGTATTGCTATAGGGGTTATTTTGAGATCTAGAATTATTACCCATAAAGTTCATTTGCTCATGCTCCATGTTAGACTTCAAGGGTGGAAATTCTGAATTAAGCATCCCCATTCCATTCGTATCACACTAAATCACTTGATTTACCTATTTAGAAAGATTCAAACTTTCAATTTTCTTACCAAGAGCTTCAACTTGATTAGCCAACATAGAAAATACGTCCAACTGCCTTGATAGGTTTCATCCTCGTAACTTGCCACTGATAAATATTTAGTGCCATGTCCTCAATGAATTCTTTAGCTATTTTAGGTGTTTTGTTAATTAAAGTTCCGCTAGTTGCTGTGTCAATCATCTGTCCAATCGAGGGTTCAAACCATTGTAAAAAATTTGAACTTTGAGCCACAAAGGTAGTCCATGGTAAGGACACCTTCTCAACAAATCCTTAAATCTCTCCCATGTATCATAAATAGTCTCAATATCGAACTGAACAAAAGAAGAGATGTCATTCCTCAACTTAGTTGTCTTAGCCGGTGGGAAGTACTTCAGAAGAAATTTCTCAGTCATCTGAGCCCATGTAGTGATGGAACCTCTTCGTAAAGAGTTTACCCACTATTTTGCTTTGTTCCTTAAAGAGAATGGAAATAACAGTAAGCGAATAGAATCATCAGTGACGCCACTAATCTTGATAATGTCACAAATTTCTAGGAAATTGGCCAAATGAGTATTGGGGTCTTCATCTTGCAAACCATCGAACTGAACATATTATTGTACCATCTGAATAGTGTTCGAGTTTAATTCGAAATTACTTGCAGTAATAGTAGGTCTCACAATACTCAATTCAGCCCCAATCAGAGTAGGCTTGGCATAATCGTACATAGTACAAGGAACAAGATATACAAGAGGTAGCTGAATATTCTGATTATCACCCATCTCCTCAATAATATTGTTGTCCTCTTGTTCGTGTACTATATTCTGTTGGCTCTACCTTGCTTCTTTAACCTCTCTACGATTTCTGTGAGCAGTACTTTCAATTTCACTATTATAAAGCAATGGTCCCAACGGGCTTCCTCTAATCATAACCCAAAAGAACCTGCCAGAAGCAAACAAAAGAAAAAAAATTAAAATGTGAAAATTAAATTAAAATGAAAATATAAAAATAAAATAAAAAATGGCTAAATTAATAGAAATAAAGTTTTCCTAATATTTCAGTCCCTGGCAACGGTGGCAAAAACTTGATGTGTCCTAAGACTAACTAAAAATACGACAAAGGGAAGTGCACTACCAATAAATAGTATAGCTACGGCGAGTTGAGATATCGTATCCATGAGGACTAAAAGTACTAGTAATTACTATTTTCCAATTATTTAGACGACAATTTGGAGTGATTGATTTAAACTAAAATTACTAAATTAATTTAACTAAAGAACTCAACAGAAAATAAATTAGGAAAATAACCGAATGATAACCAATGAAAGAAACAATAACCAAGAAAAAATCCACCTAGACTTCATCTATCATTATGAATCTGAATTAAACGATTTATTCACTTGGTATCTTGATCCGTAGAAATCCCTAAATTATGCTAGTAAGAGTAACTAAGTCTAAGTTAATTAACTAAAATTTCTTTCTAATTAAAACCCCTATTGTCGCATTAACTCGATCTATCGATTCCCTTATTAGATTTGACTCTAATCTAGTAGATTTATGTCGTCCTATTTCTAGGATTGCATGCAATTCCACTCAATTATGCTAGATCTACTCTTAAGTAGGGATTTTTCCTCCTCTAATTTAGGCACATTAAACATGAATTAACATCCCAAAAATATTAAAACAAGAGGTAAGTACACATAACTTAGAACAAGAATTAAGTATTTATCGCGTAAAACAAAAATCAAACAACAGAACTGATCCTAGGGTTCACCTTCCCTAGGTATCTAGGGAATTAGTTCATAATTGTGAATAAAAACACTTAAAGTTAGAATAAGCACAAGAAATAAAGAAATTCATAAAAAAAATTCAAAGAAATTAAAAGGAGGTCGTCAGTCTTGATGAAAATCTGCTTCAGAGTTCGCTCCAATGGTGTTCTTCGAGTTGTTTTCTTCAATATTCTCTAATGGCCCCCTGTTATATTCTTCTATTCGGTATTTATAGACTTTAGAATGCTCAGAAAGCCTAAAAATTGTGTTTTTCTACGTGTTTGGGATGCGAGTTTCAAAATCAACATGGTCTAACACATGGCCTTGTGTCTAGCCCGTGTGGCTTCTGAAATCTGCTCTATTTGTTTGTTTTTTGCTCCTTTTTCTCCCAAATGCTCTCCTAAGTGTAAAAACATGAATTCAATGGATTAGGAGCATAAAATTCACCAATTTTCATAAATAATCATCTAAAAATGCATTAAGAACGGGATAAAATAATGTTACTTTTATCATTTATCAAATATCTAATGGCGCATTCAAGTTTGAACCAGTGACCTCTTGACCTGCAATTAAATGTTCTTCCATTTAACTATAGATCCTTAATATGTATATGGAAAAATACCTTATTGTTCTATCATTAATGGAACAAGTTTTTACGTACATAAATTATATAAAGCAACTAGGTATAAACAGTTGACAAAAAAAAATTGTGAGGGCCTAACCGGGTTCAAATAGGTGACCTCTTGATCTGCAGTCAAATGGTCTATCATTAAGTTATAGACCTTTGATGAGTGGGTGGATAAATTGTTTTCAAATTTTAGACTTAACAAACAATTTTTTTTGTGTAAAATTATGTATAGAAAATTGTTACTTTTGAGTGAAAGGTAATATCTGAGGGCGCGATCAAATTTCCACTAGTGATCTCTTGACACGCAATTAATTATTCTACCATTGAGCTATAAATGCTTGATAAATAAATGGGAGACTGTTTTATTATTTTAGCTTTAATGGAACAAGTTTTTATGTACATAAATTATATAAAAAAATCGGTATAAACTTTGTGAAAAAAGTTACCTCGAATGACTTGATTAGGTTTGTACTAAGACGTGAAATGTTCTTGCAATGAGCTATAGAACCTTGATGAATAAATTCAAAAAATATTTTTATTATTTCAGTCTTGATGATACAAATATTTATGTACATAAATTATATAAAGTAGCTTGGTATGGACATTTGAGAAAAAAGAAATTTCTAAGGGCCTAACCATTTTAAATTCGGTGACCTATTGATCTACAATCAACTGCTTTACAACTTAGCTGTAGTCCCTCAATGAGTGAGTTAGTAAACCTTGTTATTATTGGAGCTTTAACAAAAGAAGTTTTTAGGCATAATTGCAAAAAAAACCCTCAACGTTTGAGGGCTTTTGGCTTTGTACCCTTGACATTTTTATATTTTGATTGACACCCTCAACGTTACAATTTTTTCAAAAATTAGCCTAGTTTTAATAATCAACGTGAGGTTACCATTAATCAAACTGTAGGTCAACATAATAGCCCATGTGGCATGCCACATAAGCACACGAAGTCATAGATGATGTCAGCTATTTAACATTTTTTTTCATTTTGTTTCCGTTTTCTTTCTTCTTCTCTCTTTCTCTCTTCCCCTTAAACTATTAATTCCAGCCATGGATTTTTTTATCGAGTTGACTCAGTGTTCAACTCTGATTCTTTTGTGGGTTCCCTCATTTATAATAACCCAATTTCAAACACTAATCAAAACTCAAAATAAACCAATGAAACAAACAAAATTTGATCACAAAATAATTGGTTTTTAAAAACCCAGTAATAGAAACTAAATAGATTTTGATGACAGTAAATGAATTAGAGAGAAAAAAATAAGCTTACACGTGAATTTTGAATAGTGCTTAGCTTCGCTTGAAACCTAAATTAAAGAAGTAACTAGATTTTATGTTTTGAAGAAGAAAAATGGTCTTTGGCAAGAGATAAAATGAGAGAAAAAAATGACAGCCGACAGTAGGGGAAAAAACAATGATTTTAAGTTGAAAGTTTGGTGTGGGTTTACAAAAATTACAGAAAAGCATTATTATAATCATGGTAATGGAAAATCTTGTAGGTGACCATGTGTTTTGAAGAAGAAAAATGGTGTTTGGCAAGAGAGAAAGTAGAGGAAAAAATGGCAGTCGATAGTGGGGGGAAAACAATGATTTTAAGCTAAAAGTGTGGTGTGGGTTTACAAAAAATACACAAAAGCATGATTATAATCATGGTAATGGAAATTCTTGCAGATGAAATGAGCCAACCATGTCTTTTGAAGAAGAAAAATGGTGTTTGGTAAGAGAGAAAATGAGAGAAAAAAAATAATGATTTTAAGCTGAAAGTGTGGTGCGGGTTTACAAAAGTTACATAAAAGCATGATTATAATCATGGTAATGTAAAATCTTGTAGATGAAATTAGCTAACCATGTGTTTTGAAGAAGAAAAATGGTATTTGGCAAGAGAGAAAATGAGAGAAAATTTTTGTTAATTAGATTATGTCATCTATGATGTCGTGCACTTATGTGGCATACTACATAGGCTACTATGTTGACCTACAGTTTGATTAATGGTCAACTAACATTGAACGTGAAAACTGGGCTGATTTTGGAATAATTTGTAATGTTAAGGGTGTCAATAAAAAATAAAAAGGTCAAGGGCACAAAACCAAAAGCCTCCAAACATTGAAGGGTTTTTTTTGCAATTATGCCAAGTTTTTTATGTGCATGAATTATACATAGAAAATGTACATACACTTCTAAGGAAAGTTTAATATCTAAGGGTGCAATCAAGTTTGAACCAGTAACCTCTTGACCTGTAATTAAATGTTCTTCCACTGAACTATAAATCCTTAATAAGTATCTAGAAAAATGTGCTATTGTTCTAGCATTAATGAAACAACTTTCTATGTACATAAATTATATAAACCAACTAGGTATAGACTTTTGAGAACAATTTACTTTTAATGACTTAGTTAGGGTAGAACCAAGAGGTCAAATGCTCTTCCAATGAGCTATAGACCCTTGATAAATAAATGGAAAAAAATTCATAATTTTAGTAGTAATGAAACAAGATTTTATGTACATAAATTATATAAAGCAACTACGTATAAACATTTGAGTAAAAAATAATTTGTGAGTGCCCAACCGAGTTCGATCCGATGACCTCTTGATCTGCAGTCAAATGCTCTTGCACTAAGCGATAGACCCTTGATGATTAGGTGGATAAATGGTTTTAATATTTGAGAATTAACAGAAAAAGTGTTTATTCACTTAAAATTATATATACAAAAATTGGTACAGACTTCTGAGGGAAGGGTAATATCTAAGGGCGCGATCAAATTTCCACTAGTGACCTCTTAACCTGTAATTAAATTTTCTACCATTGAGTTATAAATCATTTATAAGTAAATGGGAAATTGTTTTATTATTTTAGTATTAAAGAAACAAGTTTTTATGTACATAAATTATATAAAAAAACCGGTATAAACTTTGTGAAAAAAGTAACTTTTAACAGCTTGATTAGGTTTGAATCAAGAGGTCAAATGTTGTTGCAATGAGCTGTAGATCCTTGATGAATACATTGAAAAAACTAGTTTCGGTATTTGAGTCTTGATGAACCAGATTTTTATGTAAATATTTTATATAAAGCAACTTGGTATGGGCGTTTGACAAAAAAAATTCTAAGGGCCTAAACCTTTTCAATTTGGTGACCTATTGATCTATGGTCAAATGTTTTACCATTGAGCTTTAGTCCCTCAATGAGTGAGTGGGTAAACATTGTTATTATTTCAGCTTTAGCAGAACAAGTTTTTATGTGCATAAATTATACAAAGGAAATGTATATACACTTCTAAGGAAAGTTTAATATCTAAGGGTGCAATCAAGTTTGAACCAGTGACCTCTTAACCTACAATTAAATGTTTTGCCATTGAACTATAAATCCGTAATAAGCATATGGAAAAATGTCTTATTGTTCTAGCATTGTTGGAACAATTTTTTATGTACATAAATTATATAAAACAGCTAGATATAGACTTCTGATAAAAAGTTACTTTTAACGACTTAATTAGGTTTGAATCAAGAGGTTAAATGCTATTCCAATGAGATATAGACCCTTAATGAATAAATGGAAAAAATGTTTTCATAACTTTAGTATTAATGAAACAAGATTTTATCTAGATAAACTATATAAAGCAATTGGTATAAATGTAAAACCCAATACCTGACTTGGTCACCAAGCCCGAATACAGGATGCCGCACCACAATCTCATGCCATATACAACGACTAAAAGTTCATTCAAAAAGAAATGTGTTTCATATTATAATTTGTTTAAGTTTTAAGTCAATAATATTTTTTGGTTATCAATGTTACATGGTAACCATTCATCAAATATTCGTATAATAATACTTAAACATACGTAGGTTCCATTTAAATAAAATTCCCAAACTTGTTCATATGTATCAATCCTAAAACTTGGGTGTCGATATTTTCCCTAGGTGGTATCGATATCACTTGGAAAAGCGATACCAAATTTGCATTCTGTTTATCGGTACCTGCCATGAAATATCAATATTTTGACCCCGAGTATCGATACTCGAGCAAATGTATCGATACCAAATTTCTAATCTGACTTCCTACACGTTTCAAAACACAGAGGTATCAATTTTACAACATGAATATCGATACCCCTACTCTAGACCTAAAATGCAGCATACATAAGCAAATAATCTATTCCCATTTAGTTTCTAAACATCATGCCTGATATACTTGGACAAATAATTATCCAACGACTAAAATACGACAGTTCAAATGTCAAAAACGTGTCCCAACTAGAAACACCATGCCATCATCAATGTTTATAAACCCAAGCATAATCATAACTCTTAAACCTTATAAAAAAAGCTATAATCAGCAAAATGTCTAGAAAATTAACATGTCCATAAGCAAGTCTATCACAGTTCCTTTTCCCCAAAATGTATGTAATTAAAGAACACCTACAAAATAACACAAAACTAGCTTGGATCACCTCTCAAAAACCACACTGCTCTCACCGGCACACAACTAATTTGCAATTTGTAAATAAGGGAGTGGGTGAGCTTAACAAGCTCAGTGAATGGATATCATTATGCATCCTCAAGCCAACCATTTATAAGTACAATTACAACGGTCTTATGTCTAGTGTCGTAGAGTACCTATCCATGCATTATCTACTAGTTCATCTACACAACATTTACATACTCATGCAAGCATATATCATGTAACACATATTTAATCAAGCATATATCACATTTCACACAAGTCACATATAACAATAAATTAGCAATATAGCACATACTAAATTAAGCATACAACATGTTAGAGTATGCCCAAAGATCAATCATGAGATGGTTGTAATAACATACTTGATTTATCATGTTTATTAATATAAGGCGTTACCATTATTATTTCAGTTTCTTTTCTGTGTGTATAAATAAACTGTTTTATAATAATGTCTTGAGAATAATATGATTATTCTTAAAAGATCCTTAGTCAAGTATTATTGTTGGATAGGACAACGATAATGCATTAAGACTAACATGTAGTTGATTGATGATAAAGAGTTGTCATTGATATGGAATGTCAGAATCGATGCATGAATATGTGTGTTAGAGAACAACATATTGGACTGACCCATTATGAGTATGTTTCTTGGATTATTGTGTAATTGTCATGACATTACTCATAGTGATTAATATGTATATGATCCTCAGACTTGAGATCATCATAATCCCAACATTGTGAGTAGTATATTTTGATACAGTTAAACGTATACCGTAACTGGTTGTTCTAAAAAGACTGATGTTGGATATACCACAATTGATGTAGAGGGATATCGTTGGTCGATATAGAATAAGTCCCTCCTACATAATGGGACTAATATCTTAGGCCACTTGATTAAGTGAGACTAGAAATGCATGGCCATGCTCAAATAAGTTGATATGAGATGTCATCCTTATTTGTATATCGTAGTCTGCTTAAGATATCAAGGAACATGGAATGGACTATGCAAGTGTGACTATTCCATGACTTGTGTCCAATCCAGAGATAAAGGACTTAAGGATTATTGCATAAAAGGTTAATCATAAAAAGGTTATGTCGAATCATGATCTCTTGTGACTTAGGTAGCAATGATGCATTGCTAGATGTCACTCATTGTTTGTAACATTGGAATCGTTCTAGTATTACTGCTAACGTTACAGGAACCTACGGGGTCACACCCTATAGTTGAAATGAACAGAATAAACCATAGTTGGTATTGTTTTTGGGTGTCGCTTGAATTAAATTAATTATAAAATTAATTTAATTCGGTAATCAAATTTCCAACACATTATGTACAAGGTTGTTGTACGCATAATGAGGACATGAATTTGGTTAGTATATGAATTCAAATAAATATATGGTTTACCGAAATTATATTATAATTAATTTAATTATAATTTTCAGTTTAAAATATTATTTTATTTATTTAATTCCTAAAAACCCTAAAATTAAAAGATATATAAGAATCTCATTTTTCTTTGTTTGGGTCTAGCAGCCGTCAAAGAAAAATCACTTTCAAAACTATTTTGGGGATTTCTTTCGTTCGTAGTCAACTGGGTGGATTACGTAGAGGTCGAGGTCTCGATAGATTGCGGCTTGGTTCGACTGTAGATCAGACTACTCATTGTTGAGACATTGCTGTCTACTCAGAATAAACATTCAGTAATTTTGTAACCTTTATCACCCCGATTCGTTCCTCACACATGGATCCTTGGTTAGGATCGCCAGATTTTATTTTTTTTTCAGCTGCGCCATAGGGGTGCCAGCGATCCAACACAACATGTTCTACACAGTTACATATAATATGAAAGAATACCGCTTGAGTTATAAAATATATAGTGAGCTCTGCCATCACACATAGGACACACATATCTCCAACACATCAAACATAGACTCATACAGTCAAAGATGTCCCAAAAGTGAAGCATAAAGCTAACACTCTCCTTGTTTCCCTTCACAAGTCCCGTTGAATGGAGCTTATCTCACATTCCCATATCCCTCCAACATATACCCGAGCCTCAAAGTCCAATATCACTGTACTTATAGGTGAATACTCACAATCCTATGGCATGCCGACTATATCCAATAGTTTTAAAATCACAAGGCCAAAATTTTCAAAATCAAACACGTAATACTTATTGATTAATTGTGCACTATTACTTCATGTTAGCATCTTTTGCAAAACACTATCACTGTCATATAACATATATATCATGTATACATTTGCACCTTTCACAACCGGTACCATATCCACGTATGACACATTTGAGCTTCTGATCACCACACACAATTTCGTAATCATATAAACACAAATCCATAAAGCAAATATAGATCCAAGAAAACTTACACTCAAAATTTGGAGTAGTCATTTAGGCCACTACTAAATTCCTAAATAACACATGACTCGTGTCTATGAGAACTGATTCCAAACACTCACCACTATGCTTTCGCCAAGAAGTCAAAAGCTCAACTAGTTCTTCTTTTAACTTGTAGAAGGCTCCAATGAATCCAAGGCTTTATACACAATAACCATACAAAATTCACAATCAGATAGTAGCCAAGGACTCACTTAAACAAACTAAAACATCAACCTATTCTAAGTTCTCATGTAAACAAAATTTAACATAACAAACTTAGAGTGCTCATAACTCGGGCTACGCTTAACCTTTTCACCTAAAACAAATTTCGTTCACCTAATTAGCCATCTATGCCTAATCCTCAACCCTTAAACCATTAAAAACTATCCAATTCATTTTATAAAAAAATTTCGACATCTTTTTGATGATTTTAACAAAATTCATTAAAATCTAAAAAATCATTAACGAAACTTCAAGGTAAGTTTAGAAACCTTCTAATCACGACAAAATGAGTTGAAAAACACTTTGAAACCATATTTTTACTTAAAATCCTGAAATCTAACATTAATGTCAAAATTTTTGGGTTTTATTAAAAATTTGTGATTCAATGGCTAATACATTAATTTTAAGGACTATATATCATGAAAAACTTATAAGAATTCAAAACATTACCTTAGATGGAAGATTAAATGAGTTTTGATGCAAATCTAGAAAACCCATATTTGGAGAAGATGATGAAATCTATGGAGTTTTGGGAGTTTTTAAAGTGATTCTGTGAGTGTTTAAGTCTCAGTCAATCATGTTTTCAATTAAAATTAAGATGTATTTCATTCATACATGATTGGATGCATTTAGATTAGCTGAGCGATCCTAACTAGATGACGACTAGTAGACACATAATTAAAAAGTGCAATGCTCAATTTAGATCATTAAACCCCACTAAATTAGAGGTTCATAATATCTTTAGTTTGCTCTATTATCTTGCATGGTTTTTAAGTTTATGTGAAACTGTTTCAAACTTAATTGTCCCTGTTACCTCGCATAAATACTAAGAAACCCTTAATTTAATATGATTCGTAAAATGCATGTTTCACTAAGTAAAAGATTTGAGAGGACTTAATTTCGTTTTCAAACTAATGAAAGATCGAGTTGCCATGGACTATTTTTCGACACTGTTAAGCATGATGAAAAATGAATTAAATTGATTGATATGATTATCCTAACCTATTCATGTTATTGATTGCTGAAGTTGTGTTTTTGTTGCTAAAATCCATTCATACAATTAGATCATTTGCATTTATATTTAATTACATAGGGATCATCTTGCATCTAGATAGTTTAATTTAATCATCCACCACAAAAAAATTGTGTTTTTACCACCAAATTGTTAACTTATAATTTTACAAATAATCGATTAACATATATATTCCTTTTGGAGACGATAACTCATTTTACTTACTTATTACTTGCACAAAAATCTCGTTACAAGTTTTTGGCACCGTTGTCGGGGACTGTTGCCTAAATCATTCTTTGTGAAATTATTTTTTCAGTTTGGTTTTTTAAATTCTAACATTACTAATTTATTCTTTATTCTTTATTTGCGATTTATTTATCTGGTGACTAAGAGCATAGATTGAATCATCGATCTATTACCTGTAGACCTTGAAATTAAAAAAACATTTAGACAGAAAAGATGCGAGAGATTTGCTCAAAGAGAAATTGAGATGGACCTTGGAAATCAGAATGATGGATAAGGTAATGGAGTCAATCTTGTGCACAACCCAATCCTTATTGGTGATGTTAGGGATCGTGCCATAAGATAATATGTTGTGCCACTCTTCAATGAATTAAATCTGAGAATTAGGAGGCCGAATATCAAGGAACCCCAATTCAAATTGAAATTAGTGATGTTCCTAATGCTCCTAACTGTGGGCTAGTTCAGTGGTATGCCCACGGAAGATCCACATCTTCACCTTTGATTATTCATGGAGGTGAGTGATTCATTTAAGATAGCTGGTGTGACTGAAGATGCGTTAAGGTTGAAGTTGTTCCCGTACTCGTTTCGAGATCGAGCACAAGCATGGCTGAATTCTTTGCCACCAAGTTCAATATCTACTAGGCAAGAATTAGCAGAAAGGTTTTTGGTAAAGTATTTTCCATCGAGCATGAATGCAAGGTTACAAAATGAGGTAACCACTTTCCAACAATTGGATGACGAGTCATTATAAGAGGTATGGGAAAGATTCAGGGAATTGCTTCGTAAGTGTCCTCATCATGGGATTCCTTATTGTATCTAACTGGAGGCGTTTTATAACGGTCTCAATGTACAGTCAAGATTAATGGTAGATGCTTCTACAAATGGTGTGATTTTGTCTAACTCTTATAACAAGGCTCACGAGATCATCAAAAAGATCGCTAGCAACAATTACCAATGGCAGACAAATCAAGCAGTTTCTGAAAGACGAGTAGCTGGAGTGCATAAAGTGGATGCGCTGACTTCACTCTCTACTCTAGTATCTTTTATTTCCTCAATGTTAAAATAGTTTACCACTAATAGTTTGAATAATTCTGCCACTCAATCACCAAGTCAATATGATGTTGTTTCCTATGTGTATTGTAGTGATGGTCAGTCTTTTGAGAATTGCCCTTCAAACCCTGAGTCTATTTGTTATGTAAGGAATCGGTGTCAAAATAGAAGTGGACAAGGACCACAATCCAACTTCAACAATTCATCATGGCAGAATCATCCAAACTTTTCCTAGAGCAACCAAGGAAATGGACCGAACACTTATATGTAACATAGACCTAATCAATCCCAAGGGTTTAGTCAACAAGCTCCAAAACCACTTCAAGCTAATTCATCAAACAGTTTGGCAGACTTGTTGAAGGTGTACATGGAAAAAATGACTCTTTGATCCAAAGTCAAGTAGCAACACTAAAAAATCTGGAGAACCAGATGGGTCATTTAGCTATTGAGCTTCGTAGTAGACCACAAGGAGCCTTGCCAAGTGACACAAAAAAATCTAAGGAATTTTTGTTAGGAACATTGCAAGGTGCTTGCATTATGAAATGGTAAGATTTTGGAACCCAATGAGGTTGTGGTTCAAAATGACCCTATTGAAAAGGAGGAAAGTCAACCAACAGTTGAAGCTCCTACAGCAGAAAGGTCAAATGCTAAAAAGTCTGATGATTTAAATCTTATACTAGTAAATTCTAAAAAGCTGACACCTTTTACAGATTTGTCTCCTCAGAAAAGTTGTCCATTTCAACCTAAAGTTCCATATCCTCAAAGACTCCAGTAGCATAAGTAGAAACAAGAGGTACAATTCAAAAAGTTCTTGCTTGTTCTAAAGTAACTTCACATCAACATCCCATTAGTTGAGGCTTTAGAGCAAATGCCCAACTACGTGAAGTTTATGACGGATATTTTGTCCAAGAAGAAAAGACTTAGTGAGTACGAGATTGTTGCTTTAACGAAGGAGTGCAGTGCATTCTTACAGAACAAGCTACCTCTGATATCAAAAGACCTTAGAAGCTTTATGATGCCCTATAACATTAGAGAATAGTACCGCAGTAAAGCTTTGTGCGACCTTGGAGCAAGCATCAACTTGATGCCCAAATCTATTTTCAAACTGTTGGGAATAGGTGAAGTAAGACCCACTACTGTGATAGTTCAATTTGCGAATCGATCTTTAGCGTATCCCAAAAGAAAGATTGAGGACATTTTGGTAAGATTTGATAAGTTTATTTTCCCTACTGACTTCATTGTGTTAGATTTTGAAGCAGATAAGGAAGTTCTGATCAACCTTGAGAGACCTTTCCTAGCTATAGGAAGAACGTTGATATATGCGTAAAAAGGAGAAGTCACAATGAGAGTTCAACACGATCAGGTAACATTCAACATTCTAAAGGCCATGAAATTTCCTAATCCGACGGAGGAATGTTCAGTAATGGAGGAATTAGAAACCTTAGTTTTTATGGAATGTGAGAGCAATCTTGAAGAAGACCCGTTGGAGAACACTTTAGGGTCTAAAACATTAGAAGATGGAAAAGGTAATAAAAACATGGCTTTGATGGAAGCCAATCCAAGGAGTTTTGTTCAACCACTGCAGTTCAAACCACTAGAGTTGGAAGTTCAGGAATTTACACAACCCAAGTTGTCAATTGAGGAGTCGCCTAAGCTTCAACTAAAGGTACTTCGTCCCATTGAAAATATATTTATTTAGGTAATAGTTCTACTTTGTCTGTGATTGTTTCAACATAACTGATAGAACGCTAAGAGGAGCAACTAATATTATTTTTTTATTTTAACAAAGCATGTTTAGAAGCTTTGGAGGAATTTAAGAGCTTGTTAATCTCATCCCCAATAATTGTTACACCTAATTGGAACTCACCTTTTGAGTTGATGCATGATGCAAGCAAATTCGTTGTTGGAGCTGTGATAGGTCAAAGAAGAAACAAAGTGTTTCATCCTATCTACTATGCAAGTAGAACTTTGACAAGAGCCCAGCTCAATTAGTTTTTGCTTTTGATAAATTTCGTTCATATATCATACGTACCAAAGTTATTGCATATCGATCATACGACCATTAAGTATTTACTCACAAAAAAAGACGCTAAACCGAGGCTAATTTGTCGGATACTTTTACTCTAAGAATTTGACCTTGAGATCCAAGACATAAAAGATGTTCAAAATCAAGTAGCTGATCATCTGTCGAGGCTGGAACAAAATGAGGTAACTTCTTAACTTGTTCCAATTAATGAGAATTTTCTTAATGAGCATATCTTCAAAGTAAGTCAAATTCATTAAACACATTGGTTTGCTGATTTTGCCAATTATTTAACATGTGGAATAATTCCTTGAGAAATGACATACCAACAAAGGAAGAAATTCCTTCATGATAGTAGGTATTATTTCTAGGAGGATGCGTTTTTGTTTAAACAATGTGTAGATAACATAATCAGGAAGTGCGTAGCTTGAAGTGAGATTGAGGAGATTTTGTACCACTGCCATTCATCTCCGAGTGGGGGACACTTTGGTGGTTCTCGCACTGTAGCGAAGATTTTATAAGTAGGATTCTTTTTCCCTATAGTGTTTAAGGATGTGTATGCATATGTGAAAATTTGCGATAGATGCCAAAGAACCGAAAACATTTCAAGGAGGAACGATATGCCCTTGAGAAATATTTTAGAGGTTGAACTATTCGACGTATGGGGCATTGATTTTCTAGCCTCATTTTCTTCTTCTTAAGGGAACAAATATATTTTAGTGGTTTTAGATTATGTATCCAAGTGGGATGAAGCCGAGGCATACCCAACAAATGATGCTAAGGTAGTCATGCCATTCCTACATAAGCATTTATTTACACGGTTTAAGACTCCTAAAGTTATAATTAGCAATGAAGGATGTCACTTTGTAAATAAATGGCTTAAGTGGTTGCTTAACAAGTACGATGTGAAACATAAAATTGCTACTCCCTATCACCCACAGTCAAATGGGCAAGTTGAAAGGGTGAATTGTGAAATCAAAGGTATTCTTGAAAGGGCAGTACACCCTAAAAGAAAATTTTGATCTCGAAGGCTCAATGATGCTCTCTGGGCCTATCGAACTACTTTTAAGATACTGTTAGGAATGGCTCCCTATCGACTTGTTTTTGGAAAGGCATGTCATTTACCGCTTGAATTGGAAAATAAAGCTAAGTGGGCCTTGGATTAATTAAATTTGGATCTTAAGCAAGCCTGTGAGAGAAGGATGCTACAGCTTGATGAGTTGGAAGAGTTGAGGTTATTTTCATACGAAAATAGAAAGATGTGTACAGAAAAATCTAAGAGATGGCATGACAATCATATACAACCTCGTGAATTCAGAGAAGGTTAGAAAGTGTTGTTGTTTAATTTGAGGCTGAGGTTATTCCCTGGGAAGCTCAAATCCTGATGGCGAGGACCTTATACCATTTACAAAGTTTATCCATATGGAGCTGTAGAATTATACGATGACCATGGAGGTACGTTTAAAGTTAATGGTCAACGTCTTAAGTACTATTGGGATGGTGAAGTTGAGCGAATTAAAACCTTGTTCAAATTAATAGACCATTAACTTTTATGATCTCACTTTTTAATTAATAATTAGAAATTATCTTTCTTAAATTAGTACACTTAATTAAATTTGTCTAAGGAGATTGGAACTTAAGTGGGACCGTTGTGACCCCTCCAACCTTTCTTAGGAATTAATTTAATGTAATCTATAACAAATTTTCTAATTAACTTCAAAATTTTTATTTTCATTTTCATTTTTGTTTTTACTATTAATTTTATTTGTTATGTTTAATAAGGGGGTCAATTTGGCCCAAGTACTAATCAATTTATTTTATCTTAAGCAGTCTAGTTTGTAAATACAATTTGGGCTCAAGGCCTGAAATAGCAAAGAGGACAAAACTCACCCCATGTTGCCATCCATAGGGTTCCTTAAAACCCTAATTCTGCCGCCACATATTTTCCTCTATACTTGCCGCCAAAGTCACATTTTGTAGCTAATTTTTGCTACAAGTTTACCCTAATTCATCACTATATAAACACCTCTCTACTACCATATATTGCACAACTATTCAAGCAATTAGCCTAAACCCTAGCCACTCATTCTTTTTCCTCTTAGCCGCCAACCTTGAATCTCGAAGAATCTCCCTTAATTTCCTTCCCTTGTCACAAAGCCTCCTCATTGCCCCTGCAAGTCTTTTTCCAGAGCACGCCTATCACCGCTACACAGCTATCATTGTCGCATGCCTATCGCCGTTGCAATCCCATTGGTGTCACAAGCCTATCGCCACCGCAAGCACCTTGCTATTGCCTATTACCAATTTGTTTTCTCTTCCTTATGAATAAATTCTACCATTTTTCAGGAAAAATCACCATGTCTTGCAAAAGAGCTAGATCTTCTAAGACCTCCGTCAAAAATCTCATTACGATCCAAGATCAGGAAGAAAAAAAAAGTTTGATTCCATCTTCAAAAATCAACTCATGATGCCGGAAAAAGGTTTCAACTTGGAGAGCAATGATAAAATGGTTGTGCCATGGCCAATACGAAAGACAATTGATGCCCTCAGTTGGAACTATTTTTGCGATGCACGATCATTGCCTAAAGAGGAGTTAGTTCAAGAGTTCTATGTCAACCTAACTATTGCAAATGCTACTAAAGTTATTGTTCGCAAGAAGAAGGTAACCCTAACTTCTAAGTCCATTAATGATTTGTTTAACCTACCTAATGTTGAAGAAGATGAGTACATTTCCATGATGACAGAAATAAATTGGGTTTTTCTTCAACAAATGCTTAATGTTGTTACAAATACGGGATCCCAATGGATTATATGTTTGGTAGTCATTTTTGTCGAAGGGAATATCTAAAACGAGTGGCTAATGTATGGTTCTACTTTATTCGATATAGTTTCATGCCTATCTCACACAGTTTCACCATCTCGATGGAGTGAATACTTTTGTTGTATACAATTATGGTAGAAAGTTCTATCAATGTTGGGAAGATTATTCTCAAAGAGATCCACGATTGTGTTAGAAAGAAGACAGGAAGTGCCTACTTTCCATCATTCATAACTTGACTTTGCTTAAGGGCACAAGTTAAAACAAAAGCAAACCTGAAGGGCCCATATGTTCAAGGTTGCATCACAACCCATAATCTTGAAAGATTATATCTTTGAGTCATAGAAAAAAGATGATGATGAAAGCGAGGATGAAGAATTTAAAGGAGGAAGATAAGGGGGATAAGTCAAATAAATAAAAGGGTGGAATTTCTTGTCTTTCATATTTATTCCCTTTTAGGTTTTTATTTTTATTTCCTAGTTAGAATTTTGCTTTCGCATAATAATTTGCAAGCATGAATAACATAAGCTCTATGCCTCTTTGTTAGGAAAAGCAAAGTGATGTGGTTATGGAAATGAACATGTCTAGAATTAGACTGTTAAGAAAGACTTGGTACTTAAGCAGTCTTTATGACTCGCCTCTCTTTTCTTACCACCCTACCTGGTGTTCAGTTTTCATTCATTACTTTGTTTTTGCAATGAGGACATTGCTTCTTTTTAGACGAGGGGTAAGACAAATATTTTGCAGCATGAATTTTTAAAATTTTCAAGTATGTTTCAATCTCTTTACCTAAGTATGCTGAAATGAATGAATGTTCAGAGATAATTTTTGTTCTTAAGTTTGTTGGAATGCAAGCATGATTTTTGATTTTATCTAAGTTATTCTTGTGTTATCCTGAATTATGGAATGCTTGTATATTCTTTAGTCTTATGTAATATTTGCCATGAAAATTTGATTTTAAGACTTTAAAATTGACTTAGTAACTTTCTTGAGGCGAAATCCTATGAGGTATAAGAATCAAAACATTATATAAGCACGTTTTCTTTAGATCGTTTGAGCCTTTCAAGTCGACCTTATTAAATTAACCCTTGAAACTTTTTTTTTCAGCTTAATGGTTTGTTTATTGCAAAGTACTTACATTATAAGCCACATTACCATCTTTTTAATTTTATCCTATCTTGTGCACCTATCTTAACTGAATTTTTCTTGGTGATCAAAGTTTGAGGAAAAATACAAAAGATGTACATGCTCTTCACATGTTTTAAAAAAAGATGAAAGAACAAAGGTAAGTTTGTTCAAAATAATAAAGAGCAAAGAAAAGTTTGCTCAAATGTTTGAAAGTAAAGGTTGAACATGAGTTCGAAATAAGTTTATGGGTATTCCAAAAACCCATTTGTACGAAGGTTGTGATGCAAAAGGATCTAAGACAAAGTTAGGGTTAAATTGATTGAACCTTAAAGTTCACTTCTTTTTATCCCTACCTTTAGCCTAGCCTTATTACAACTTAATAAAAAACCTATTGTTTTGATGATTATACCGACTAGATTAGTGGAGAGGAATTGCTAAGTTCAACGTATGAAGACCATTAGTTAAAACTTGTTATTACTATGTTTAGATTGATAAGGAAGCTTATTGATTGTTAAATGTTATATACGACTTTGAAATGCATGCATTCTATAACTCATGTTGGCATTATGTTGTACTTAGTATAAAATTTGGAAATAATATTTGCATTCGAGCTACTTATTAATAAAAAGCATTTTTTAGCATGATTTCATTGATATATGATTATGTGCAAAGATTGATGCTGCTTTATCACATTGCAAAATTGCCTTAGCAAAAGTTTTGCTATGCTTGAGCATTACTTGGGACTAGCAATGGTTTAAATTTGGGGGTGAGTAAACTTAAAATTATATAGGATTTTTCTATATATTTTTACCACCTTTTGACTTAATAGTTATATTAATCTTGAGTAATTGCTAATAAATTAAGTGGATTTTTCTTAAATGTTAATAATGGACATGAATTTAGGAAGTATGCGAAATTGTGCTTAATTACATGATTTTTTTGCATAAATTACATTATTTTCATGTTAATTATTAATATGTTAATTTTCACTATGCAATGGGATCATAAAAGATGAGATTAATATAACTGTTGCATGGACATGCACAATCTAATTTGTTTGGATGATAAGACCGTACAAAATTGGGTCATAAGGATGTTAATTTGACCTAGTAAAAGCATTGCTACATGAATGACATGTCTGATTAATTATTGGACTAAGAAACCATCCAACAAGGAGGAGTCAAGCCCAATTTCAGCAAAAGCATATGGCTGTTCAAAAGTCAGCTTTAGGATATTTTATTGGTAGTCCCTAGAGTTGGAAAAATATTAGAAATTGGCACACCAACTTTATCTTTGAAACCGTTCATTTCATGGCTCGTAATAGCAAGGATTTGAATTGAAAATGAGCAACCAAACCACCTCTTTCTCCACAAATTGTGGTCGACCAAACATGACAAAAAATGAAGGATTTTCAAACTATATTTTTAGTAAAATTTATCCTTACCTTCACCTCACCTTTCACCTTTCAAAACATCTCTCATCCTTCGTCCCTCACATCTCTTAATCAATTCATTCATTAAGCATTCTCTCATTTCCCTTCTCCATTTCCACACCTAGCCATTCCATCTCCTTTTCCATTCTTTAGCCAACAAAAGCCTTGTCAAGACCATCTCTTAGCCGACCACCTTGAGAAACCCTTAGCAAAAGAGCAACGGGCAGATCAAAGGAACACCTCAGTTAGAAAGTCCAAAAGGATGCTGAATTGAATTAGAGTTAACTCTTTCCTCTTTGTTTTTTAATTTAAACATGTTTGCTATGTGTTTATTGATCATACAATCAACAATGATAACTTAATTTTGTGTAGCTAGGATGATTATGTTAATTCAATAATATTAATTTGATTCATGTTTAACGTGTTTGTAATTCAATAATATTTCATTCATATGTGATTGGATGCATTCAGATTAGTTGAGCGATCCTGACTAGACGACGACTAGTAGACACATAATTAAAAAGTTCAATGCTCAATTTAGATCATTAAACTCGATTAAATTAGAGGGTTCATAATATCTTTAGTTAGCTCTATTATCTTGCATAGTTTTTAGGTTTATGTGATTAAACTGTTTCAAACTTAATTGTCCCTATTACATCGCACAAATGCTAAGAATCCCTTAGTTTAATATGATTAGTAAAATTCATCTTTCACTAAGTAAAAGATCCGAGAGGACTTAATTTTGTTCCCAAACTCATGAAAGATCAAGTTGCCATGGAATGTTTTCTGACACTGTTAAGCATGAAAAAATGAATTAAATTGATTAATATGATTATCCTAGCCTATTCATGTTATTAATTATTGAAGTTATGTTTTTGTTACTAAAATCCATTCATACATTTAGATAATTTTCATTTAGATTTAATTGCATAGGGATCATCTTGCATCTAGATAGTTTAATTTAATCATCCACCACACAAAATATTGTGTTTTTACCACCAAATTGTTAACTTATAATTTTACAAATAATCGATTAACATACACAGTCCCTGTGGAGACGATAATTTATTTTACTTTCTTATTACTTGAACGATTGTGTACACTAGCACAAAAATCCCATTACAAGTATCGATACTCGAGCAAGGGTATCGATACCAAATCTCTAATCTGACTTCCTACACATTTCAAAACAGAGAGGTACCAATTTTACAACATGAATATCGATACCCCTACTTCATACCTAAAAAATGCAGCATACATAAGCAAATAATCTATTCCCATTTAGTTTCTAAACATCATGCATCATATACTTAGATAAATAATTATCCAATGGCTAAAGTTCGACTGTTCAAACGTCAAAAATGTGTTCGAGCTAGAAACACCATGCCATCATCAATGTTTATAAACCTAAGCATAATCATAACTCTTAAACCTTATAAACAAAAGCTATAACCAGCAAAATGTCTAGAAAATAACATGTCCATAAGCAAGTCTATCACATTGCCTTTTCCACAAAACATAAGTAAATAAACAACACCTACAGAATAACACAAAACTGGCATGGATCACCTCTCGGAAACCACATCGCGGCACAGAACTAATCTGCAATGGCTAAAGAGGGGACTAGGTGAGCTTAACAAGCACAATGAATGATTAGAATAACCACATCGCAAACATATCATCATGCATCCTAAAGCCAACCATTTATAAGTACAATTATAATAGTCCTATGTCTAGTGTCGTAGGGTACCTATCCATGCATTATCTACCAGTTCATCTACATGGCCTTTACATACTCATGCAAGCATATATCATGTAACACACATATTTAATCAAGCATATATCACATTTCACACAAGTCACATATAATGATAAATTAGCAATACAACACATACTCTATTTAGCAAACAACATGTTCCACACTATTACATATAATATGATAGATTGGCACTTGATTTATGAAATATATAGTGAGCTTTGCCACCACACATTGGATACACGGATCTCCAACACACCAAACATAGACTCATAGAGTAAAACATGTCCCAAAAGTGAAGCATAATGCTAACACTCTCCTTACTTCCCCTCACTTGTCCCGTAGAATAGAGCTTAGCTCATATTCCCTTATCCCTCCAACATATCCCAGGGCCTCAACGCCCAAAATCACTATACATATAAGCGAGTACTCACAATCCTATGGCACGCCAACTATATCCAATGGTTTCCAAATCACAAGGCCAAAATATCTAAAATCAAACATATAACACTTATTGGTTATCCGTGCACTATCACTGCATGTTAGCATCTTCTGTGAAACACTATCAATGTTATATAACATATATATATTGTATACATTTGCACCAGTCATAATCGTTACCATATCCACGTATCACACATTTGGGCTTCTTATCACCATGCACAATTTCATAATCATATGCGCATAAAGCAACAAAACAAATATAGATACAAGAAAACTTACACTTAGAATTTAGAGTAGGGGTTTAGGCTACTACTAAATTCCTAAATAACACATGACTCGTGTCTACGTGCAGTGATTCCAAACACTCATCGCTATGTTTTACTAAGAAGTCAAAAGCTCAAGTAGTTCTTCCTTTAACTTGTACTAGGCTTCAATGAATCCGAGGCTTTACACACGATAACCATACAAAATTAACAATCAGATAGTAGCCAAGGACACACTTAAACCAACTAAAACATTAACATATTCTAAGTTCTCATGTAACCAAAATTTAACATAATCAACTTCGAATGCTCATAACTCGGTCTACAGTTAACCTTTTTGCCTAAAATAAATTTCATTCACCTAATTAGCCATCTATGCCTAATCCTCAACCCTGAAACCACTAAAAACTAACAAATTCATGGTATCATAATTTTTCGACATCTTTTTGATGATTATCACAAAATTCATTAAAACGTAAGAATTAATTAACAAAACTTCAATGATAGTTTAAAAAACTTCTAATCATTAACAAATCAGGGCTAATTGCCTATTAAAAACTCCCAGTTTTGCCCCTTTTACAAATAAATCCCTAGGCCCAAATTGAATGACTTTTAAAACTTATTTTCAAAAATTGATTTCATAGTTAAGATGCCATAGTCGAATATAATTGTGATTTACCACATTACAAAATTTATTGCAATTTAAGGCTAAAATTCCTAAACTACCACTAAAACTCAAATGCCCTATTTTGGGGTGTCACAATAAACATTTGAGAAAAAAATAATTTGTGAGGGCCCAACCGGGTTCGAATCGGTGACCTCTTGATCTACAGCCAAATGCTCTACCACTGAGCTATAGACCCTTGATGAGTAGGTGAATAAATGGTTTTAATAATTGAGAATTAACAAAAAAAAAAATTTGTTTGATGAAAATTATATGTAGAAAATTGGTACAGACTTCTGAGGGTTTTAGGGTTATATCTAAGGGCGCGACCAAATTTCAACTAGTGACCTATTGACCTACAATTAATTGTTCTACTGTTGAGCTATAAATCCTTGATAAGTAAATGTGACATTGTTTTATTATTTTAGCATTAACGGAGCAAGTTTTATGTGCATAAATTATATAAAAAAACTAGTATAAACTTTTTTAATAAAGTTCCTTCTCAAGGCTTGATTAGGTTTGACACAAGAAGTCAAATGCTCTTGCAATGAGCTATAGGCCCTTGATGAATAAAATGAAAAAATATTTCCATTACCTGATTCTTGATGAAAAGGATTTTTATACACATAAATTATATAAAGCAACTTGGTATGGACGTTTGATAAAAAAGAAATTTCTAAGGGCCTAAACATTTTCAATTAGGTGACCTATTGATCTACGGTCAAATGCTTTACAACTGAGTTTTAGCCCCTCAAGGAGTGAGTGGGTAAACGTTGTTATTATTTGAGCTTTAACAGAACAAGATTTTATGTGCATAAATTATACAAAGGAAATGTATATACAATTCTAAGGAAAGTTTAATATATAAGGGCGTAATAAAGTTTGAACCCGTGACCTCTTGACCAGCCATTAAATGCTCTGCCATTGAACAATAAATCCTGTATAAGTATATGGAAAAATGTCTTATTGTTCTAGCATAAGTGCAACAAGTTTTTATGAACATAAATCATATAAAACAAGTAGGTAAAGACTACTGAGAAAAAGTTACTTTTAACCACTTAATTAGGTTTTACTCAAGAGGTCAAATGCCCTTCCAATGAACAATAGACCTTTAATGAATAAATTGTCAAAAATATTTTCATTATTTGAGTCTTGATGAAAAAGATTTTTATGTGCATATTTTATATAAAGCAACTTGGTATGGCCATTTGACAAAAAAGAAATTTCTAAGGGCCAAAACATTTTCAATTCGGTGACCTATTGATCTACAATCAAATGCTTTACCACTGAGCTTTAGTCCCTCATTGAGTTAGTGGGTAAACGTTGTTATTATTTGAGCTTTAACAGAACAAGTTTTTATGTGCATAAATTATACAAAGGAAACGTATATCCACTTCTAAGGAAAGTTTAATATCTAAGGGCGCAATCAAGCTTTAGTCCCTCATTGAGTTAGTGGGTAAACGTTGTTATTATTTGAGCTTTAACAGAACAAGTTTTTATGTGCATAAATTATACAAAGGAAACGTATATCCACTTCTAAGGAAAGTTTAATATCTAAGGCGCAATCAAGTTTGAACCAATGACCTCTTGACCTACAACTAAGTGCTTTGCCATTGAACTATATATCGAATATAAGTGTATGGAAAAATGTCTTATTGTTCTAGCATAATTGGAACCAGTTTCTATGAACATAAATTATATAAAACAACAAGGTATAGACTACTAACAAAAAGTTACTTTTAAGCACTTAATTAGGTTTGACTCAAGAGGCCAAATGCTCTTCCAATGAGCTATAAACCTTTAATAAATAAATTGAAAAAAAGTATTTCCATTATTTGAGTCTTGATGAAAAATATTTTTATGTATATAAGTTATATAAAGCAAATTGGTATGGACATTTGACAAAAAAGAAATTTCTAAGGGCCAAAACATTTTCAATTTGGTGACCTATTGATCTACGGTCAAATGCTTTACCACTGAGCTTTAGTCCCGCAATAAGTGAGTGGGTAAACATTTTTATTATTTGAGCTTTAACAGAAAAAGTTTAGATGTGCATAAATTATACAAATGATATGTATATACACTTCTAAGGAAAGTTTAATATCTAAGGGTGAAATAAAGTTTGATCCAGTGACCTTTTGACCAGAAATTAAATGCTCTGCCATTGAACTATAAATCTTATATAAGTATATGGGAAAATGTCTTATTGTTCTAGCATAATTGGAACAAGTTTTTATGAACATAAATTATATAAAAAACTAGGTATAGACTACTGAGAAAAAGCTACTTTTAACGACCTAATTAGGTTTGACTCAAAAGGTCAACTGCTCATTCAATGAGCTATAGACCCCTAATGAAAAAATTGACAAAAATATTATATAAAGTAACTTGGTATGGCTGTTTGACAAAAGAGAAATTTCTAAGGGCCGAAATATTTTCAATTCGGTGACCTATTGATCTACGGTCAAATGCTTTACCACTTAGCTTTAGTCCCTCAATGAGTGAGTGGGTAAACATTGTTATTATTTGAGCTTTAACAAAGCAAGATTTTATATACATTAATTATACACAGGAAACGTATATACACTTCTAAGGAAAGTTAAATATCTAAGGGCGCAATAAAGTTTGAACTAGTGATCTCTTGACCTGCAACTAAATGCTCTACCATTGAACTATAAATCATAAATAAGTATATGGAAAAATTTCTTACTGTTCTAGCATAATTGTAACAAGTTTTTATGAACATAAATCATATAAAACAACTAGGTATAGACTATTGAGAAAAAGTTACTTTTAACCACTTAATTAGGTTTGACTCAAGAGGTCAAATGCTCTTCCAATGAACTATAGACCTTTAATGAATAAATTAAAAAATTATATCCATTATTTAAGTCTAGATGAAAAATATTATTATGTATATAAATTATATAAAGCAACGTGGTATGGCCGTTTTACAAAAAAGAAATTTCTAAGGGCCAAAACATTTTTAATTCGGGGACCTATTGATCTAAGGTGAAATGTGTTACCACTGACCTTTAGTCCCTCAACGAGTGAGTGGATAAACATTGTTATTATTTGAGCTTTAATAGAAGAAGTTTTTATATGCATAAATTATATAAAGGAAATGTATATACACGTCTAAGGAAAGTTTAATATCTAAGGGCGAAATAAAGTTTGATCCAGTGACCTCTTGACCTGCAATTAAATGCTCTACAATTAAACTATAAATCCAATATAAGTATATGGGAAATTTTCTTGTTGTTCTAACATAATTGTAACAAGTTTTTATGAACATAAATCATAGAAAACAACTAGGTATAGACTATTGAGAAAAAGTTACTTTTAACCACTTAATTAGGTTTGACTCAAGAGGTCAAATGCTCTTCCAATGAACTATAGACCTTTAATGACTAAACTGAAAAAATCATCTCCAGTATTTGAGTCTGGATGAAAAATATTTTTATGTACATAAATAATATAAAACAACTTGGTATGGCCATTTGACAAAAAAGAAATTTCTAAGGGCCAAAACATTTTTTCTTCTATTAATCTATAAGCTTTCTTTTTAATTTCCTTTTATCAATGTTTATATGGCTCATCGTTATTATTTTCTTTCTTTTAGGAATATGTTATGCGCATTGGTGTAGGATCTAGTCACAGGTCTAGACGAGAAAGAATTCTTGCTTCGACCTAGGGTTACTCAAAAGGTAAATTCGTCATTGACTGAACCCCCTCACAAAATAGCGTTTCTTTTTTATAGAATAATTGCTTATCTCTTTATTTCATATTGGCAACCTTTTATAGACTGTTAATAACAAAGGAAAGAGTCATAATAGAATTCCTAACTTAGAGTTTATGAAGGAAATAAAAACCTAATATAATAGAGAAAATAAGTGAAACTAAAACCCTTAATAAAACAAGATATAATAAATAAAACTAAAACTCCTATTGCAATAAAAGCGTCCATATCATTACTCCCCTTCTTGGAGTTAAGCTTGTTCTCAAGCTCAAATTCAGAATAAACTTCAAAACTTATCCAAAATCATCTACCTCATCATCATCTTGCTTGCCTTCAACATCTGGTACTTCTATCTAAAATAACCTTTTACATTTATGTCTCATGGAATAAGATTCGTCACAATTATAACACAGCCCCTTAGCCCTTCTTTCTGTCATTTTTGTCTGTGTCAATCTCTTAATAAATGGTGCAGAAGAACCTATTTTACCATTGTTCCTTGTTGATTCTGTTGTTTCTCCCCCTCCCTTTGTAATGCTCTTAGTTGTTGGAATGATTGAATTGTTGCCAGTGTTTTGGGAAGTTGGCTAGTTCAGGATGGCTTGAGATGACAGTTTGGAATAGACATTTTGTTTACGTTCTATTGTTTAAGCCATATTCATTGCAACTCCTTGGTTTTTCAGTTGTTGCATCTCAATATCAATTCTAAGTTCCTCTACCAACCCAGTAGCAAAGAGGTTTACTTGTTGTCGAGGTTTAAGATCAACAGTCCTAGCCAATAGTGATTGAAATTGGCATTGATATTCCACTATAGTCCCAGTTTGTCTCAAGTTAGCAAGTTCACCCAAGGGGTTATTACTTATAGGTGTCCTAAACCTTACATGAAAACACTCTTTGAAGTTCCCCCAATCAAGATTTGCCTCATCTTCTTCCATTTGATCAAACCATAATTGTGCCTCTCCTATGGGATGGAATGAAGCTAAGCCTACTTTTTCTTCTTCGTTAGTTCAATGATTGCCAAATAATTTTTTACATCTTTCAGCCACCCTAAAGGATCTCCAACATCAATATAAGTGGGAAATTCCATCTTAAAGTCCCATGACAACATGCACCCACTGTGTTGCGAGTCTGAATTCCTTTTCCTACCTCTGCAACTGCCCTTTTCTTCATTATTTTTCTCTGAATCCCCTTTCATTACCTTTTGGACCAAAAGAGATAATATCACCACCTGTTCCTCTAATGCTTGTTGCCTTATAGCCATTTGTTCCATGAAAGCCTCCAGCTTAGCTGTCAAAGTATTTTCGTCACCCATGACAGTTGGCTCCAATACCAAGTTGTTATATGCCTTGGCATAGGATCTAGTCACAGGTCTAGACGAGAAATAATTCTTTCTTCAACCTATGGTTACTTAAAAGATAAATTCGTCCTTGATTGAACCCCTATCAGAATAACATTTCTTTTTTATACAATAATTGTCTATCTCTTTATTTCATATTAGCATCCATTTATAGATTGTTAATAACAAAGGAAAGAGTCCTAATAGAATTCCTAACTTAGAATTTATAAAGAAAATAAAAACGTAATATAATAGATAAAATAAGTAAAACTAAAACTCTTCATAAAACCTAATATGATAAATAAATAAAACTAAAACTCCTATCACAATAAAAGCTTCCATATCAGAATATTTTCCTCTATTGTGGCTTTGATCTTTAATTGCATCAGAAAAAAGGATATTGATTACTCGCCTTACGATGAAGGCGAATGGAGGTAAGCTATTTCTTTTTCTCATCCATTTTAATTGAAGCTCCCCCTCCCCTCCTCCCCCCCCCCGAGAATTTGCCTTTGACATTCTTTACAGAGTTTGCTTATACTTTATGTTACTAAATTTTGCATTGGTTTTAGAATTAATCTGCATTGAAGGCTTTCATGATGAGTCTGATAATCAGAATAAATTTGGTTGCATTTTTTGTATTAAGCATTTTTCTTGTTTGATTTGTGTCATTACTTATTTATGTTCTTGTGCAGCATGTTTGTACTTTATGAGCCTTAGTAAGGCTCCTATTTGCCTACATATGTATATATTGAATGCCTTTTCCATTGGTTTACTTGGTTGTCCAAGATGCTGATATAATGTGGTTTAGGGATCCATTTCTCTATTTGGTTAGATGTGTTGTGAAAGGAAATGAATTTATAATTGGTTAGATGTTTTCTTTTAATTTATTTATAAGCTTTTGTACTAATTGCTAGAATAATAAATTAAAATATCATATAAAACTTAATAAATCATAAATCAGGATTTTGTCATGTCAAATCATCAAGAACAAAACAAGAATAAAACTAGATGTGGAAGCGTACTTGAATCCATTAATTCCTTGAAATTTACAAATCTTGGGTATTTAATCTTCCAAACTAGCACACAAGAAATTCAGAGGATATTTGCTCTCTCTTTCCTAAGGATGGGATATTAGAAAAGATATCTTGTGTGTAATTTGGGGACCATAACCTTAATATTTATAACCTTGCTATATTAGTTCTAATTCCTAATTAGCCCATCATTAATTAGAATTTGATTAGAACTCAATTACTAGAGTATCTACACATATTTAACCCATACTTTATTTAATAATTAAAGCCCAATAATACTTTAACCAAATTAGACCACTTTTAATTTGGGCTAATCTATCATGATAGTAAATAATAACATGTAATTATCCTTATTATATATGTGATGCCCATATTTTCAAACAATCTCCCACTTGGACCACATATATATACTAATTATTCTATAATTACATGTCATTATATAACCTTATGAGCTCAAAAAATTTTACTATCATATCCAAAAGGTATTCCGAACAATCTCGTCCATTAATTATGCTAACATAGAACCAAGGCAACTTTCATTACATATATCGTAACTAAATCCATCCCTGATCATGTAACACCCCTTATCCGAGACCGTTGCCGGAGTCGAGCACGAGGCGTTACCTGGCTGAACTTACTAGTTCGGAGCATAAAAAAATTGCTTTTAAAAATAATTCACTCACATTTAATCAATATGTCCCTAAAAGAACTCTCGAGACCCTAAAACATGCAACAGAAATGGTTCGGGTCCCAACCGGGAACATTAAAAATTTTCCGATTACTTAAACAAATAAAAATAATTTATTTCACTATTCACAATAAAACTGTCCACCTGCATAGTAGTCACTAAATTAATTATAACTCGAGTTACAAAACTCGAAATTTAGATCCATAAATTTTTTTCCTGAACTAGACTCATATACCTTCTTACCAAAAATTTTTAGAATTTTTGGGTTGGCCGATTAGTACTGTTTATTAGTTAAAGTCTCCCCTGTTTCGCTGTTTGACAGTCCTAACCTCTCATCAATAAAAATTAATTATCTCACTTTATAAACTTCATATGGTTCTACCACTTATTTCTACTGAAAATAGACTCAATAAAGAATCAAAACATATAAATTATAACTTCTAATTCTTTCTGTATAATTTTTAATGATTTTATAAAGTCAGAACAGGGGACTTCAGAATCCATTCTGGCCATATCTCACTAAATTTCAAATATCTCAGAATATAAAATTCCTTTACCCACACCGTTATTTTTCTATGAAAAGAGACTCGATAAGGTTTAATTCTATATATCAGTCACTCTCTAATTCATTTTATACTATCCTTGGTGATTTTTCAAAATCACGTCACTGCTGCTGTCCCAAAACTGTTTCATTACAAATTTTTACTCTTTCATAATTTCTAGATATAAACTATCACCTAGGCATTCATAATACCAAACATATTCTTACTTAGCCATTTTAATAGCTAAACATTATCACATATTTACACATCGTCCTTTAGCAATATCATAAGGACATACATTCAAAATGACTAAGTCCCTATACATGCCATAGCTCAAACATTGATCATCATAAAATACCGAGTTGTTGTTGTTGTTGAAAGAGTGAGCGCTCTCCGACGTCTTTAAGATCCCCGAATTAGCTTTGCAATGCTATAAAAGAAGGAAAATAAAGGAAGTAAGCATAAAGCTTAGTAAGTTTACAAGCAAATAAATAACAACATTTAACACAAATAAATATACTCAAGTGTCATGATCTCTAATTTCCTCTTTACTTAATCTCTTACTCGTTCACTTACTTGTTTACTTAGATAACTCATGATTATAACTTACTCTTCTCTTGCTGGAATGTTGGTTCCCAATTGATAACATAATATGTTCTTAACTCTTATAACTCACCTGAATTTGCTATTTATGCTTTTACCTGAACTTTTATGGAACATAATTTGTTTACTAGCCCATTGAGCCACATTGGAATAATAAGGATACTTGGGTCTCTTTTCTGATAATAACATGCCAAAGCCATTTCCCAGACATGGTCTTACATGGGATGTTTCTTGTACTGCCAATGTCATATCCCAGATATGGTCTTACATGGGAGTTCTCATATCGGTGCCCCTGCCACATCCCAGACATGGTCTTATGGGGGACCTCTCATCTCGGTGCCAACGTAATGTCCTAGACATGGTCTTACATGGGACCTCTCATCTCAGTGCCAACGCCATGTCCCAGACATGGTCTTACATGGGACCTCTTTACCCAAATGTCATGACATTTGTATCCAATACATTCCCAATGTTTCAACAGGACTTTTTAGCACTGATTCTCTGTCATCTCATACTTGAGTCAATATTAAATAATTTCATGAAATAAATATATAATTGCTGGAAAATAGAAGGATTAATAATAATTATTAAAATATTGCATTTATTTACCGTAAACTTACCTCGGTACAAAATTTGACCAAATCTAGCAACTTAGTCCTCTATCTTTTTCTTTTCCCAATCTAACTCTGAATTTCGTTCTTCTTGATCTATAATAGAAAATTTAACTTATTTAATACTCAAATTCATCAAAACAATCCTTGACTCCAACTTTAGAAAAATTATGCTTTTGCCCCTAAACTTTTGCATATTACACTTTTGCCCCAAAGCTCGAAAATTAAACATCATCCCTTATTCTTATGTTTCATGACATGCTGGACATTTTTCCCTTCTATGGAAACATCAAATTCCCACTCTAACATGTACTTATGAACATTAGGTATTTTTACCGATTATGTCGTTTTACTCGTTTTCACTTAAAATCGCTTAGCAAAAGTTGTTTAACATAATTTCAAGCTTCATATTCTAACATAAAACATCAAAATAAACACATTTCACCTATGGGTATTTTTCCAAATATAAATCTTAGGTTAAATTATTGCTAGAATAAACTAAATCAAGTTACCGAGACTCCGAAAACATAAAGAACATTAAAAACAGGGCTTGGAATCACTTATTATGGAGCTTGGAAGCTTGAAAAACCTAACTATGGCTTCCCCCTTGCTATTTTCGTTCACCATGGAGAAGATGAGCACATTTTGCCATCTTTTTCCCTTTTTAATTCTTTTTATTACTAAATTATCAAATTGCCCCTAACTTAAAAATTTCCTATTTCACTTATCTCATGTCCATTTTTGTCTACCAACTTAACAAATGGTCTAATTACCATATAAGGACCTCCAATTTAAAGTTTCATAACAATTGGACACCTCTAACATGTAGAACTCAACTTTAGCATTTTTTTACAATTTAGTCCGTTTGACTAAATTGAGTGCCCAAACGTCGAAATTTTCGAACGAAATTTTCACAAAATCATTCCGTGAAATCGTATACCATAAAAATATAAGAAAAATAAATTTTTCCTCATCGAATTTGTGGTCCCGAAACCACTGTTCCTACTAGGCCCAAAATCAGGATGTTATAGATCACGTATATTAACAAAAACAAATGACATAAATCAAGTATGGATGTGTAGCATGGAAATTACATGCAATATGATCTAAACATGTTTATTTCCAACTGGTCCTCTTTAAACTTAAGTGAGGTAAGTATCAAAATAATAAACAAAGTGAATAAACTGAAAACTTCATTTCTGATCAGAAAATAACTAAATACATAAATGACTGAAAATAAACATAAAACAAATAAAATATAAACTCCCACTAAATCATGATATCTTCAAACAATGTAACACTCATGTGAGCAGTGTGATCATGAAAGACCTTAGGTGGTAAACCTTTTGTGAGCGAGTCCGCTATCATGGAGTTTGTCCTAATGTGCTCTATGGATATTTGACCATTTTGCACTCTTTTTTTTCACAACTAGGAACTTTATGTCAATATGTTTTGACTTAGATGAACTCATGTTGTTATTGGAATACGATACTGCTAGCTTATTGTCACAAAATAATTTGAGTGGTCTTTCTACATTCTCCAAAATGTGCAGCCCTGTGACAAAGTTCCACAACCATATTCTATGGTTTGATGCCTCATAGCATGCTACAAACTCCGCTGCCATAGTGGACGAAGCTACAAGTGTCTGTTTGACACTTTTCCAAGATATAGCTCATCCAGCTAATAGAAAAATATAGCTTGATGTAGATTTCTTGCTATCTTGGTACCCAGCAAAATTAGAATCAAAATACCCTACGACCTCCAATAGATCTGATTTCCTATAAGTAAGTATGTAATCTTTTATTCTCTGAAGATATCTCATAACTCTTTTGGCTGCTATCCAATGGTCTCTACCAAGGTTGCTTAAATATCTGCCTAACATCCCAACAATGTACGCAATATCAGGACACGTACATACTTGACCTTACATTAAACTCCCAACAGCTGATGCATAGGGAATCATTTGCATTTCCTGAATTTTAAGGCTACTTTTAAGGCATTGAGTAAGACTAAATTTGTCTTCTTTAGCGACAGGGGTGTCACATGCTCTACAACTTTGCATGTCAACCCTTTTAAATACTTTATCGATATAGCTCTTTTGTGATAATCCAAGAATACCTCGAGATCGGTCTCGATGTATTTGAATTCCTAAAACAAAAGAGGCATCCCCAAGATCTTTCATCTCAAAATGCTTAGATAAAAACCTTTTAGTTTCATGCAATAAGCATATATCATTAACGGCAAGTAAAATATCATCGACATATAGAACCAAAAATATGCACTTACTCCCATTGAATTTGTGATATACATAATCATCAACAATATTCATCTTAAAACCATATGAAATAATTACTTGATGAAACTTGTGGTAGACGGGAAGCTTTTTTGAGTCCATAGATGGATTTTCTCAATTTGCAAACCATATTCTTTAAGTCTTCTGACTCAAAGTTTTCTGGTTGCACCATATAAATTGTTTCTTCAATGTCGCCATTAAGAAACGCAATCTTAATATCCATCTAATGTAACTCAAGATCAAAATGAGCAACAAGCGCCATGATTATCCTGAAAGAGTCTTTCGATGAAACTGGAGAGAAAGTCTCTATAAAATCAATGTCTTCTTTCTGAGTATATCTTTTAGCTACAAGACGTGTCTTATACCTCTCCACATTACCATTTACATCCCTCTTGGTTTTAAATATCCATTTACAACCAATTGGTTTTGCACCTTCAGGTAATGGGACAAGTTCCCAAACTTTATTGTCTTGCATAGACTTATACTCATCTTTCATGGCATCAATCCACTTTTAAGAATTAGAACTTTTCATGGCCTGATAAAAGTTGATTGGATCATCTTCCATCCTTCCATTATCATCCTCATGTTATTGGAGAAATACAACATAATCATCTGGAATAACATTTCTTCTTTCTCTTGTGGACCTCCTTAATGGCACTTGTTCTTAAGGTTATTGAGTTTGTTCTTCTGAAACAACTGCATCATCTTGAATGGGGAGTTGTTCAACATTGTCATGTTAAGGTTCTAGATTCACTTCTTGGTCAATGATAGGTGTGAAAACCTGAACATCGTTAAAAGTGATAGTAGGAACTAAGTTAGAATCCAATTCCTCCTCAAAAGTAATATCTCTAACTTCATTTCCCCCCCAAACTCAACATCCCCAAAAAATGTTGCAGATCCCATCTCAAAAATATTTCTTATTCTGGGATCATAAAACTTATAGCCCCTAGATCGCTCAAAATGTAACCTCCCAAACCCAGCCTAAACGTTATGGTCGAATCAGGAAGGCCACATTGGACACCTTAGTGTCAAACTTACCCTAATGATAGTTAAAAACCTTCAAGTACTTCTTTTTATAAAACTGTGGTTTTTATTGTTATCTTTGGAAAACGTCCCTTTACTTAGTCCAACCATGCTTAGGTCAAATTAACAAATTAGGTGAGTTTTTGTAAAACCTTATTGGCGGCGTTGCCTTTAGAAAATCATTTTGTTATCTTCTTAGCAGCAGAAATGTACCATTACTAGTCAAATTATTAATTTAGTCATATATCATGCATAGTTCATTTCAACATATTTATAAAAATCATGTATCTATACCAAATATGTGTGTCATGCATGTATGAAAAACCCCAAAATCTAAAACAGTCCCAAACCACAATTTAAAGAAACTTTACAATCCAAAATTGAATAATAATAATAACCTAAAAATATAATTAAATTAAAATAATATGACGAAGTAAAGTCTGAAGTTTGCCGTATGTCCGCATGCCAATTCTGATCCTAAGCTCGATCATTTCCTGAGAAGTTGAGATAATGGGGTGAGCTTAACAAGCTCAGTGTGAGCCTAAACGAGTATTAAGCATTCATACAGGCAATTTCATATAGGTACCAATAGCACAATCAAACATTAACAATAATAATTTTCAAATGCACATGATCGTGAAAAATGCACATGTGAGATCCTACCTATACCATCTGCTACACACCACGAGTTCCCCAGAACCCGTCTGCCAAACTCCAACGTATGTGAGCACTGCTCGATGTGGCAAAACCATCAATAATCAATAATGCAATGTAATAGCCCGAATTTGGGGATAGTCGGAATAGTGGTTTCGGGACCACAAATTTGACAAGAAAAAATTTATTTTCATTATATTTTTATGGTCTACGATTTCACAAAATGATTTTGTGAAAATTTCGTTCGAAAATTTTAACGTTTGGGCACTCAGTTTAGTCAAAAGGACTAAATTGTAAAAAGTACAAAAGTTGAGTTCTATATGTTAGAGGTGTCCAATTGTTATGAAATTTTAAATTGGAGGTCTTTATATGGTAATTAGACCATTGGATAAGTTGGTGGACGAAAATGGGTATGGTTAGGCATGTTTCCAAAGTTTTTCATTACGGGCATTTTGGTCATTTAGTTATTAAAATGAATTAAAAACAAAATTAAAAGCCAATTTCTGTCCATCTTCAACCCCTAGGCCAAAATTGCATGGAGAAACCATGGCTAGGGTTTCTCAAGCTTCCAAGCTCGATTGTAAGTCCGTTCTATCCCTATTTTTAATGATTTTTATGTTTTTGAAATCCTCGTAATAAGATTTACCTATTTTTACCATTGTTTTGAAATAGGGTTTGTGTTTAAAAATTTACCCATGAATGATATGCATGTATTTTGATGTTTTATGGAAGAACATGAATGTTTGGAGTGTGATAAATGATTTGTACTAAGTAATTTTCGATGAAAATGCCTAAAAGGGTTAATTTGTAAAAGTTATAAAATATGTCACAAGTGTGTGAATAAGTGAGTATTGTAGACTGCTATAGTTATGAAAATGGTCCAGCTAGGCCAAAAAAGCAAGGAAATTGAATAAAAATTATTTTACGAGCCTAGGGGTAAAATCATAATTTTGTAAAACTTTAGGGGCAAAAATATAATTTTTCCAAAGTATGATTTTTGGACTGGAATGAATAGTGTGAAGGTTATATAAGTTAAATGTATTGTTATAAATCTAGAAAGACGAGAAATTTAAATTGATCGATAAAAAGAAAAGTGAGAAAAAGTGAAAAATTCCCGAATGAACCTTTGGAATAAAAGGGATGCGAATGAAGTGACAGAAATGATCACATGTGTGGCACAGATTGTGTGTAGGCCACTATGTAAAAGTGAAAGTGATGGTCACGTGTGTAGTACTATGTGCAGGCTACTACATGTACCAGAATGATAGGTCGCATGTGTAGTACTATATGCAGGCTACTATGCGTACCGGATAGTTTCGATGACGTGTGTAGTACTATGTGCAGGCTACTACGCGTATCAGATGGTAATAGTCACATGTGTAGTACTATGTGCAGGCTACTATGTGAACCGAACATCATTGATTAGTAAGGTGGTTGCTATGTGCTGATTCCGCCGGACATCATTGATTAATAAGGTGGTTGCTATGTGCTGAATCCACTGAGTATCTGTTATTATTCCAAAGTGTTCATCGGGAAATTGACTAAGTGTAATTGAATAATGAATATAGGTGTGGAATTGAATTGAATAAATGCTTAGAAATGGAAAAGTGAATTTTGAATTGAATTGTGATTGAAAGTGAAAAAGTGAAATTATGAAAGAGTACATTTAGCAATAAAACAGTTTAGACAGCAACAGTTTTGTGACTTTGAAAAATCACCAAAAATGGTGGAGATTGAATTAGAGGCTGAATAATATATGAAAGTGAAGCTGAATGAGTCTATTTTTACATAAAAGAAACAGAGCAAGCAAAAGAGTTATATATTTTGAGATATTTGAAGTTTAGTTAGACAGAGTCAGAATGAGTTCGGAATCCCCTGTTCTGACTTTGGAAAATTATAAAAAATTGTACAAAAATAAATTGTACAAAAATAATTATGGGATAAAGTTTATATTTTTAGAATCCTCAGTGAATCTATTTTCAAGAGAAATAAAGGGAAAAAATGTCTGAATTCTGTACAATGAGATAATTAATTTTTAGTGAAGAGAGGTCAGAACTGTTGAGCAGTGAAACAGGGGAAACTTTAAAGAATAAATAGTACTATTTGGCTAAACCAAAAATTCTAAAAATTTTATGGTAATAAGATATGTGAATTTAGTTTTGGGGAAAATTTACGGATCTTAATTTGGAGTTCTGTAGCTCCGGGTAAAAATAATTTAGTGACTCTGACTCGAATAGACAACTTTGAATATACATGTGAGTGAATAGTGAAATTGTAGTTAATGTTGTTTAAGTGTGTTATACACATTAAGGATGTGGAATGGAGAGGAGGAGGAGGAAAATTTGAAGAACATATGAATGATTTGTGTATAATTGGCCATATGCTCGATTATAATCGATAAACGATTGAAAAGAAATGATGTTTATAATTGTGCATTATTAGTTATAGTTAAAGTTCATGTGAGAAAATAAAGTTTCATAGTATGTGTATGTGGTATACTTGGTATATGATTTGGTATGTAGCAATGTCAGAAATGGTTTATGAATTAACTCATGTTGATAAGTTTGATACATAAATAAATGTGGTGCTTATCCATGCTTATAATGCTTATACTATATGTTTATTTGGCTAGCATGTTTGGTGTGTATGCTTAGGCTTTGGCCAAGTTGTGGTTGGATTACGCCACATTAAATTTATAAAATTATGCATTGAGATGGTAAATGTCTAGATGGAAATATGCTTGTGATCATAAAAGGGTGGTAAGGTTTAAAGTTTGTAATCTTTATTAAAATGGTTTATCATGTGGTTAGTCTTCAAAAAGACTAGCTATCGACTATGGTTGAGTGTAATGTTTATATCTTGTGTGATATGCATAGGAAACGAGAGTGGAAAGGAAATGAAATACTAGGTTCATGCTTGAAGTGTAAAATGATGCAAAAAGGGGACGCTAAGTTAAACGATAAATATGTATTAGTATTGAACTTAATGAAATTGAATTGTACGTGAATTAAATGGAAATTGCAAATGATATGATTTGAATTAAATGAATTATTGTGCCATTGAAATGTATATTGGATTGAGAAATTGAATTGAATCATGAACATGAGAATCGTGAATTAAATTAAATGGAAATGAAGTATTGAATTGCATGAGTATGTATTGGGTCTCAGAAGCCCTATTTGTTACAAATATAGTATTTTGAAGTTATAACGTGAAGATTTATAAAAGCATGTTAAAAATTTGAAGAGTTTAAATTTGAATGAAATTTTATAACTCGGTTTAACATGTTTATAAGTGTCTGTGTTATGGTAATGCCTCGTACCCTATTCCGGCGTCGAATACGAGTAAGGGGTGTTACAATGTGACATCGCCAGATTCAGTCATAATGTTTAGACCGGATTTGGGGTGTTACATGCAGTGAAACTGCAAAATAAATAATGCAATATAATCGCCAATCCCCTCGGTACTCCAAATGTTGTGAATAGACTAAAAATATATGTGGACTTAATATGCCGCCGGTACTCTACGGAACTCCTCCGTCAACCACAAAATCCCATCCTAATGCACATGCAATATGTCATACAAATTCATACACAATCACATTTCAATACTTTTCACATTTATTTGACATGCTCAACATGTCCTCAATAATCACATACTTTCAGAGAAAGGAAATAGTGTTCCAATTTTCAAATTACCATTAAGATGGTATCTATCAATATCGTTCAATTCACATTACGAATTGCATTGTGCATCAATAGCAGCCTCACATATATATATCATAGTAAATATTTCATGCATTTAAATCATGTACAAACCTAATATCTCAACATTTCATACCATTCCATCAAACATTCTCATATCACATAATTTAAGTATGCATAACAATCTCAATTACACATTCATAGAGTCAAACTAGCAATTTTGCCAACACATCAATCTTTTAAGGCTCGAAATGTACCTAGTTTGGCCACTCGCAAAACTAATATTTTGGCTACTATGCCAAACCAATCAACAAGTTAATTATCAAATATAACATAACATTTATCATTATCAAACAAATTTTACAAGTTTAGGACCCACACCTTATTTTTCGCTTTCTAGCAGCATCCTAATGAATCTTCCAATTTTCCTTAATAAACCTTTATACGATCCTAAACCAAAATTTAGTATAAATTAAATAAATTTACCACTTGACCAACTCCCAATTACCCACTTATGGGTTCAAACCAATTTTTGAATTAATAACTATTTTACGAATTCAACTAGTTCGATTCCTTACCTTGTATCGATGTGAACCGTATGTACGGTCGTTCTTCGGCTTTATGGTTGATTCGAGGCATTTGGATCAGCACCTAATTCCATAATATACTTTAAAATCAGTAGCTAATAATTATTCAATTCTTTCATTTAATCAATCCATAACATTTACCCTACAATTATGTCGAAAAAAAAATTAATTTTACACTTAACCGCACTTACGCTTCCTGATTTGTGAGTTCCGAATGCCCAAACAATCAAGATCATTTTTTCCCTAATTGAAATTGGTTTAATAGATGATTAGGAGGGTTCAAGAACTCAAATTAAGGCTGGAATTAATTGGGCAAGATTCAAGAAACAAAACAGCCCCATATTCTACACATATGCGCACGCACCACCGCCCATGGTGGCCAAAATTGGGGCTGAATTTTAAAATAATTTGAAACCTCATTAAAATCTGGAAAAATAAATTTAAAAAAATTTAAAATGACCTAAATTCCAGATTTGGAAATTAGGTTTTTAATGGACAAGATTCATTAAGAAATTGAAGAGAGAAGAGACCTTACACAAGATAGTCGAGAGAAATGGCAATGACACTTTCTAGGCGATGTTTGGGATCGATCTTAGAGTTCAAAATTTTAGATTTAGGGATAATTTAATTGAGGTAAAATTGCAGCAATATAGCAAAGGAGATGGTGCACAATCTTGATGCAAAAAGAAGAAGAAGAAGAAGGTAAAAAGGGAGGTGTAGACAACGACAACAATAGAGGAAAAAGGGAAAAGAAAAAAATAGAGATAAAGAGAGGGAGAGGGGTTAGGGACAGTTAAGGTAGAAGAAAATGGGTTAAAAGGCTGATTATTTTGATAAAAAATTGTATTTATACCTAGGTTTACTAAGCTTGGATGCCAACACATAAAAAAAAAAAGACAACTTGCAAAAAAATTTAATTTATTTGTAGAAGTTGAGACTTGAACTTGGGATCTTCAACTAACCTTCAAGCTTTCACATTTAATGACTAACCATTGGGTCAATTCCCTATTTTTGATATATTTCTAAATTTTATGGAGATAAATTTGGGATGTTACACTGAATAACCAATAAAGTAGTTGCTCACTATTTTGGAGTCCAATTTCTTTTCATGTGGCCTATAAGGCCTTGCCTCAGCTTGACATCCCTAAATGTGAAAATGCTTTAGACTAGGTTTTTGACCTATCCAAAGCTCATAAGGTGTTTTTGCAACTGCTTTATTGGGAACTCTATTCAGAATGTAAGCTGTTGTCTTTAATGTTTCTCCCCAGAGGGACTCAGGTAAGGTAGAATGAGCAATCATGCTCCTTACCATATCCTTAAGAGTCCTGTTTTATCTTTCAGCTACACCATTCATACTAGGTGATCCTCGCATGGTGTATTGTGGGACAATACCGTATTCCTCTAGGAATTTCGCAAATGGTCCTAGACATTGTTCACTTGAGCCATCATATCTACCGTAGTACTCACCACCACAATCAGATATGACTTTTTTAATCCTTTTGTTGAGTTGATTCTTAACATCAGCTTTATAAGCTTTGAACACGTCCAGATACTGAGATTTCTCATGAGTGAGATATAGGTACCCATAACATGACTAATCGTCTATGAATGTTATGAAATATTATTGACCATTCCAGGATGCCATAAGGAATGGCCCACAAATATCTGTATGAATTAATTCTAAGATGTCTGAAGATCTGTTGGCACCCAATCTCTTGGTTTTGGTATGTTTTCGTTTAATGCAATCGACACAGACATCAAAGTCTGTGAAGTTAAGGGACTCTAAAATACCATCAGACACAAGGCGTTCAAATCTAACTTTTGAGATATGACCTAAGCGCTTGTACCATAATGATGCTGAATTTTCCTTATTTAATTTGTGTTTAATACCACGTGATTCCACATGCAAGGTTTCATTATAAGATGCAATTATTTCTAACAAATAAAGGTTGTCATAAGTATTTAAATAACCGGTTCCAACAACATTTGAATTTAACGACAAACTAAATTGATTGTTTCCGAATGAACAATAATATCCAAATTTGTCCAACGAAGAAACATAAATTAAATTTTGTCTAAATGACGATGCAATAAAAGTGTCATTTAAATCCATATAAAAACTAGTTCCTAATAACAACCTAAAATGCCCAATCGCTTCCACTTCTACCGATTTTTCATCGCCTACGAAGACGTGTCTTTCACCATCACTTGGCTTTCGGTAATTCAGGCAACCCTGCATAAAAACATTTATGTGAGTAGTAGCACTAAAATCTATCCACCAAGTATTTCTAGGTACTAAAGCTAAATTAATCTCAGAACAAACCAAATTAAGAATTATACCTTTCTATGCACGCCAAGCATGATATTTGGTACAATCTTTCTTCATGTGTCTAGACTTATTACAAAAGAAACAACTCTCTATAGCTTGCTATTGTTTCTTTTGAGCTGGACCCTTAATAGCTTCATTCTGATATTTTCTTTTATTGCTCTTGTCTTTAGGGGCATTGGCCAAATAAGCACTTTCAGACTTATCACAGTTCAACCTTTCTTCCTCTTACACACAATGAGAAATAAAGTCATTTAAGGTCCATTTCTGCTTTTGACAGTTATAACTAATTTTAAATTGATTTAACTGAGCAGGAAATGATACCAAAACCATAAGAGCAAACAATTCCTCAGAAAGCTCGATCTTAAGTGTCTTAAGTCTTGAACTAGTATGGAACATCTCCATAATGTACTCCCTTACGTTTCCTTGACCCTTATACTTTATAGACATCAAAGAAGTCAGAAGTGATATCATCTTAACCTTATCGTTTTTAGCAAAATGTTTCTCAATTTCATCAAGGAAACCCTTGGCCTGACTGATCTCTTCAGATTCTGTGCCCCTAAAGGCTTCTGGAATGATGTGTTTCATGATCATTAGACTCATGCAATTTGAACGATCTCACCTCTCAAAATTCCTCTTAACATCAAGGGTGCTTTCCGCAATGAAAGGTGCAGGTTGTTCTTCCCTTAGTGCAAGGTCTATGTCCATACAGCCAAGCTCAAATCTATGTTAGCATGGGTATAGAATTTATGTTAGCAAGGTCTATGTCCATATAAGTAAGTGCCTTTTCCATTCCTTAAAATTAGTCTCATTAGGCATGGGTATAGAATTTATGTTAGCAAATACTTTGACAGTTGAAGATGAACTAGCTGAATATAGAACAAATAAAAAACAAGCTCAAATCAATATTCATAAGTAAACAATAAATTCAATATAATGGCTAATCCCATCTCAAGATACCAAACACAAATATCAAGTCTTTGGACAATAATATTAACAGTAAGTGATACTCTTGTTGTAGCAATCAAACATTGACAATAAATTATGTCAAACAATTAATTAATCGTTGGACTAACTTATTGCTCACATAAAATACCTTATAATTGTCACATATTTATCACCACAGATGCCGTTGAAATTCTGCCAAATATTAACTTAACTTTGGGTCAATCAATAAACGTATGAATCACAAAAACATAAAATCATCTTGATATTTCAAATAAACTAATCTACACAAAAGATGTCACTTTGGCGGCATTTTTTTTTCAACTAATATATTTAAAATATTAGACCTCCTTAATTAAAAGTCAAAATCTGAATTTATTTATTTCAAAATATTTACCTTAATATTATCTTTCAATCAAATTAAAAGGTAATTATGTGTATATATATATATTTATATACTTTTCCAAAACAACATGCATATATTATATATGTATATAATCAAAATATATATATGAATTAAGCATGCATCTCATACATTGAATCAATCATAACATGCACATATTATATATTTATATATAAACGAAACATCAATTTCTTTCTTTCTTTTTTAATTAACTAAATGTTGTATAGGTTTTTTTTAATAGAAATTGAAACACAGGACCAACGAAGAAATAAAAATCTTGAATTTAACATTATCATTCGCTGAAGTAATATTATATAAATATTTCAAATTCTGTAATTAAATCCATCAATTTAAAAATTACCCAAGTTAAAAATTAAAACAAAACCCTAAATTTTTAATATGAATTCAAGATAATCAAGATTTAAAAAAAATACTTTAATATAAACCTTCAAAGATCAACATATATATCCGAAATATAAAACCCATAAAATTTCATGAATCAATCATTCAAATGAAGAACCTTAATCAATTCTCAATGATTCGATATGATGAGGCGCTGATACCACTTGTTAAAATAATAAATTAAAATATGATATAAAACTTAATAAATCATAAATTAGGATTTTGTCATGTCAAATCATCAAGAACAAAACAAGAATAAAACTAGATGCGGAAGCGAACCTGAATCCATGAATTCCTTGAAATTTATGGATCTTGGGGATTTAATCTTCCAAATTAGCACATAAGAAATTCAAAGAATATTTGCTCTCTCTTTCCTAAGAATGAGATATTAGAAAAGATATCTTGTGTGTAATTTGGGGACCATAACCCTAATATTTATAACCTTGTCATATTAGTTCTAATTCCTAATTAGCCCATCATTAATTAGAATTTGATTAGAACACAATTACTGTAGTATCTACTCATATTTGACCCATACTTTATTTAATAATTAAAACCCAATAAAATTTTAACCAAATTAGATCATTTTTAATTTTGGCTAACATATCATTATAGTAAATAATAACATGTAATTATCATTATTACATATGTGATGTCCATATTTTCCAATACTAATATGCTCTGAGATTGAACAAGCATAGTTTTGAAACTGAAGAGAACTTAGAAAATATCGGATTTGAGTTAACAGGTTTTTATTGAAGAAACTTAAAAAGGAAAAGGAAAAAGATAAAACCTTGATTTGTACTTAAATTTCAGGCTATTCAATCAACTTGGAAGTTTAAAAAATGTTAAAACTTGTTCTGCATTTGTAGCTATTAAAGGTGCTTTAGTTGGATGATCATGGTTATCAGATTGATGCAATTTTGTTGTCTTGTTTTAGTAGTTAATAGAGGGACTAAATTTAGAATGTTCATCTGCATTTAATATATTGAGAATTCTGTGCATTACTTGGAGTGCTTAATGTTGTAAACTTGAAGTGCCTTTTTGTATAATCTGATAAAGATGGCTATTGATATTATTTGATTCTTATTAATTTGGTTTTCTTTACTAAAGGCGGTGTTGATTTCATTTCTAGTTTTTTAGAAAACTATATGATTGTATTTTAGAAAACCCTTCGAATGAAAATGACAGGGCTTCCCGTGCACTTTCCAAAATCACACATTAAAACTATACTTTTTTGCCTAATTGCTATAGTATTATTAGCTATGAATATTATCAGTCCCATGTCATTGAAATTGAACTAATTCCTTTATATTCAATGTAAATTGTCAATGATTACAATTTAAAAAAAAAAAAAAAAAACCCTACTAATTCAGACCCAAAATTATGTACTTGAAAAATAAATAAAGAGATCATGAAGTCAGGAATTATGTTATCAAACATATAAGCCATGTTTCCTGGAAAAAAATCATGCATCCAATAGAGCAAACACCATAATTTTTTTTACATATATAATTTGGATGGTTGAATTGATATAAAATTTCTTGGTGTTTATTTGTTTGAATTTCGTTCGATGCTCCTCATAATTTTTGTTTACATTTAATTATGTTCGATGCTCCTCATGCTATGAGCAAATTCGTTGTTTGATTTCAATACATTATAACTAATCGCAACTCTTTAGCGTTATTGAAAGTGTTCATTGAAACTGGATTAGGTCGTATTCGACAAATTATATGCATAGTAATTCACACGAATGTTTTTGGGGGTCTAAATTGAGAACCTTTTTTCATTCACTCGATATTTTGTCATGTCTAGTATGCTTGCAGTAGTCAAAAGAGTTGGAACGACAGTGTGCTTTCTAAACAAGAAATTGAAGCCAAATTGTTCAGAAGCCAGGAGGCAATGGCCAAAAGAGAATGTTGAAGAAATACTCCTGCTCCCATCAGGTAATTTTAATGACTATTCTATTCCCAAATAGTGTGCAGACTTTTGAGTTTGTTTCCTGTTTTTGTTCATAGTTAACTGAAAGCATGTATTTACCCCTCTCATTTTCCCTTCAGGAGAGGCTAAATACTAATATGCTTTGATGAATTTCTGCACTTCAGAGAAGCTAAAGCTGAGGCAAATGAAAGGGAAAGAGTATGATTTCGAAACTGTGAGTACAAGGCTAAAAAGTGTGACAATGTCCTTTTAGTTTATGTTGCTATTCAGATCTTTGTTTCTGTACTAAAAAAAATTCAGAAGACACAATAATTTTGACCACTTAGATGTTATATCTTAGTCAAATTTTGAAAATTCATTATTTAATTACCATTTTCTTATGTTTGTCAAAAATTATTTGTTAATATTTGATAGCTATTATCAATATTTCATTGTCGGCATGACTTTTATAACGATTTAATTATTAGCAATTTTATATTTGCAGTAATTTTTTTATTAAAATTTGTTAAGATGATACTTAAATAAACTTTTAAATCTTATGAGATTAAGGAATAAGTCTTCCTGTCTTATTTTATAAAATTAATAAATATTATTATAATTATACCATTTAATTTTTTATTTTTGAAGAAAAATATTGGAGTGCTTTCATTGACAAAATCTGAAACAAACCACCTAATAATAACTCCTAAAAAAACAGATTAAGCCCAAACCATAACAACCTAAGAGCCCACTTCCTAACCTAATCCTAACTTCAATTCGAAAACCCTAATACTAAATCAGCAGCCAGCAACTTAAAATTGTCGGTCACTCTCTTTCGCCCTTTTTTCAACATTTTCATTTTCCGAGCTTTGCATCTGACCGACAATCCCTAGAAATTTGTTGCTCAAGGCATCTGAGTCATGGCCAAATCCTCTTCACCGTTCAATTTCCTTTCCCCGATCAATACAGTCTGAGATGTCTTCACCCATTATTTTCCATTTTCCTTCTAATTTTCCCTGCACAATCATTCCGTTTAAGATCCTATTGCTTTGAGTCTAATACGCCGATGACCCTTCAGACTGATCTAGATTTTACTTTTTCGTTTAGATCACCGAGTGTTTCTCTTTCCCCTTGCTGAAGTATTTTATCCGCTATCTGACATTCCTTTACTTTCCTCTATTACTGTCGATATCATCGCATCGGAGAGTCCGCTACACAAATAAGTATCACCCCCTTCATTTAAACCCTCTTCCGCATGAGTGTGTGCCACGTGTTTCGCTGTTCTTGAAACATGTTTGAATCTGCAAGTAACAAAGTTTATCTTAAGTCATTTGGTATTGAGAATATAGGCGTTAATTTATGATTTGTCATCTGATTCATTTTGTAGTTTCCTGATTACTGATAGTGCATCGCCCTCGATTTCAACTTTTAGATAACCAGATTCGACACCAAATTGGGCTGCTTGTACACAAGCAACGGCTTCTGCTGCAAAGGTATTCGGAATATACTTGTTTTGGTATACTTTGGCTTTTAGAAACTGTCCTTCTTCGTTCCGAATCACTATTCGCATGATTTCTTGTTTTGTTGTAGATATGCAGCATCAAAAATTATCTTGGCATGCATGGTCTCCAATAGTCTCCATCGTTCAGTTTCTATCCTCCGAACAGGTAACCTCCTCTTTATTCCTTCTAATTCCAACAAATAATTTTCAATAAAACGCTTCATGTCTTCCCCTGTTTGTTGTGATTTCCATTACAGATGTTCAAATATTCTTATCCACTGATCTATTCAATGTTGAAATTAGACCTGTTATTCCACGGCTCAAATTAAAGTTACGAAACAAGTGGCTGGTAAATCAAAATTGGAATTGGCCTAATTCGTCGAATTAGAAGTCTTTGCACAATTTGCTTCTGATTTCGATAAAGCTACTTAAAATTAATTGGCACGAGGTCAATGATTACGTGAGTTGCTTAAACAGTCCTAATCATCTCCTCTTACGGTGGCAGAACAGATAAATATTATTTATACCTTAACGAATGGTTATCTTGTTTCATTAGAAATTGGACAAGTAAGGAAATTTCTTATTGAGTTACGTATTTACTTAAAAATGAATAAACCTCAGTTCCAAAAAATCATATCTTCTACCAAGACATTCATTGAGGAAAGCAGAAATGCTTTTGAAAGACGTTCAGTAACAAATGGAATGTTTTCGACTTCAGGAACAATTATAAATAGAAAATTCTAACTTAATGGAATATAGAGATATCGATTCTAAATTGCATACAATAGGATTTGAACTTAAAGGTTTAGAAGACCTCTGTCCTATCACTAAATCTCTTTTAAAGATTCCAATGTGCAAAAGGAATTAATATCTTCTACTTTTGTTGTATAAATTATCATTTCAATGATCCACTTCTCCCATAATGATATCTATGCTACCTAGTATCGTCCTTTAATGAAATAGTTTATTTCTAGATTTCCATATTTCCCATATTGTGCATGCAATTATTTTGTATTTTTTAAACAGATAACCGTTAGAAAGAAATTGCATCCACTCCTTGTATTGTGCATGACTTTGCTCTTCTAACCAATCGGTCTGTAACTTTGACCAAACTTCTGATGCAGCAGGGCAATCTCTAAATACAAGCTCTAGACTCTCTGCATTGCCCTGGCATTTTGGATAGTTTATCGAGCTCACCAGCCCTCGTTAATATAGATTGAGTAGATTTAGTATATAATTATGGATAGAATTCCATACCATGATTTTAATTTTTGAGGGTAGATCTAGTAGCCATAATTTCTTGTACATCGCTCTGTAATTATTTTGGTGAATTTGTAAATTTGTGTTGTTGCTTTGTAATAAGATTTTTTAATCACTGCGGACCGAATAGTCTCTTGAACCTTCCCCGTGCAATACCAATCTGTTCTCTTGTTGATCAACTGGGAAGGGTTACACAATATTCTTTCCGCAGCATCAGCATAAAAATTATTTCTGATTAAATCCTCTTTCCAGCAAATTGACAATTGATTTATTAAATCATAAACTTGTTTGATATTTTGGTCTCTTACTAATGTTTGCACCATATGGTCCACAACACCTGGTATCCACGCATCGGTCCAAATTGATATTTGGTTTCCCAAGCCAACACGCCAACATACCATATTCTCAAGAAGTCCTCTGGCTGACAAAGTACTCTTTTAGGTATAAGATGGTAAGTTTCCTAGTTGTGCATTCATCTAAAAACACTAATCGCTATCCCTGTTTTGCAAACAACGCTACATTGAATTTTGATAAACATCTAAAAGCCCATTCCTCCATCCTCTTTTAATTTGCCCAGTTTCCTCCATTCACACCAGTGATTTCCCCTTTTATTATGTTTCTTCTGCCACCAAAATTGCCTTATTATGTTATCCAATTCATCTCAAAAAGATTTTAATGGCCAAAAAAAACATGTCATAGAATAAATAGGGATTGCTTGTAAAACTAATTTAATAAATACTTCCTTTGGACCATGCGAAAGATGCCTTATGCTCCATCTCTTGATTCTCCTAAGTATCCGATCCTTCAAGTTTTGAAAAGTTTTCTTTTTTCCTTTCTCGCCATATTAGGTAAACCCAAATATTTCTCTGGGTTTCTTGAAGTTCTTACCTCTAATATATCTGCAATCTGCTCCCTCCTTTGCTCTGAGACATTTAAGCTAAAATAGGCTGTTGATTTCTCAAAGTCAATACACTGTTCGAGCAAATTTCATATTTTCGTAGGATGGCTTTTAAATTCTAAGCTCCCCTTTCTGTATCATCTTTAAAAAGGATGCAATTGTCTACAAATAATAGATAAGTAATAATGACCCTCTACAAAAAACTCTTTTGCCTTTAATGGTACTCTCTCGCACTGCTAATCTCATTAACGACAAGAGTCTTTCGCTACAAATTAAAAAAAAAATAGGGGCTTCGAGGGTCTCTTTGCTGCAAATCCCTTGTTGGTTTAAAGCAGTCCATCATCTCACCATTAAGATATTCTGAATCGTTTACTGAGCTGATACATCTTAAGATTAATTCCACAAGAGGCTCTGCAAAGCTTATCTTTAACATAGGTTTTTTTTAAAAACTCATTCAACTCAATCGTATGTTTTACTCATATTGATTTTAGCACTAAACATTCTTATTGGCCCACCCTTCGTTGTTTGAGAGTGTGCATCAATTCATACGCAAGAAGGATATTATCAGTAATGAGTCTTCCCGGGACAAATGCACTTTGGGCTTCATTAATACATAAATCTAAAACTTTTTAGAGACGATTTGCTATTGTTTTTATATGATTTTATAGAGGATTGTACAAAGATTGATAAGACGAAAGTTTTTTAGATTGATTGTGTGAGCCACCTTTGGTATAAGAACTATATTTGTCAAATTAACTCCTTCAAAGAAGCCCCTTTTATTTAGAATATTGAGACAAAACTCCCCCACCTCATGCTTTACAATATGCCAGAACTTTTCAAAAAGTTATGCTGGAAATCCATTGCTTCCAGACGCCTTTGTCGGCCCCATGCTTTTTAACGCAAGAACAATTTATTCCATTGTATATTCAGTAGTCAGCCCCTGATTCATACTCGTCGTGATGCAATTTTCAATACCAGAAAGAATATAGTCTAGATTGCCAACACCTCTTAAAAAGAAAATATTTTCAAAGTACCTCTTTGCCACTTTTGCCATCTCTTATTGGTCCATGGTTGCTTGTCCTAATTCGTTCTCCAATTCATCAATCTGATTTATTCTTCTTTTTTGGGATGCAAAGTTATGTAAAAACTTTGTGTTCTATCTCCCATGATACATGCACGGATGGGGTGAAATTTATTAAATTTCATTCACCGAAGCTATCAATTTTCAAGTTTGGGAAATTAGAAGACTTGTAAAGACTTTTTGGAGGGATCCAAGCATTTTTGGGTTAAAATGTCTGCATGACGTTTGAAGATCTACCTCTTATCTTCGAAACACACTTTGAATCACTTGATTTCGAGTTTGGGAGCTCAAGTTATGATCGTTTTTGTGAAGACTGTGCGAGTAAAACTTGTAGATAGCATTATGACGGGAATTATGAGTTTCGGGCTTTTATTGGGTTTAGGTTTTGGGCTAAATTTTTATTATATATAAGCTTAATATTGTATTTATCACCTCTTATTATTTTATTATTCCAAAATTTTAACAATTATTAAATAGTTGAAGTTATTAATAAGTTTTATGTCAACAAGAAAGTTTAGTTTAAAACTACTTGTTTGGATTATTTAGTGTTCTAGTATACTTAAGAGTTTTATTTAGATTTATTTAGCTAGATTATATAAAGGCATTTGCATTGTACACAAATAAATCATTTCATTATTATTCAACTTCTCTTTTGAGTCAATAAATTCTCTTTGAGTTTTCTTTTCAAGAATTTCTCTTGAGTTTCTTTTAGAAGAGTTTTAACAATCTTTTTGGATTATGAAGATTATCTTCAATTTTTTTTTGTCAAGGTTTCTATTATGGAGGGAAAATTAGAGTCGTTTGAAGGGGATTGTAAATTTTTCATGTTTTCAAGGCTTCTTAGGACTTTTACATATCACGTTCTATATTTTTCATCTATCTTCTTTATTTTTTTATTGTTCCAGTATTTGATTTATTGTTCTATTTATTTATTTTAGTTATTTATTTATTTTTATTTGTCTTGGATTTGATTATGTTTCAGGTTGTGGCAAAATTCAAGTTTCTTTCCAAATGTTTAGAGCCCTAAGAAAAATTTGTGACTTGAACAAACTTTACGATTCTCTTTCGCATTCATCTAATCAGAATGTAATCAAACTATCAAAGCAAACCTAGTAACACTAGAAGTTTAAAATAGACTAGACACCAAAGAATTGTGTTGCACGAAGAAAGGAATGTGCAATGTGCTATAACCTACTAACAAAAGAAATAATAAAGTGTTAGAATACATAAAAAGAACAATAAAAAGCAAAAACTAAATGAAAACCTAAGGCTAAGAGTCAATGAAAATTCTTGAAACCTGAAAACTCGAAAAATTGCAAAGCAACTTCACAAACATCGTTCAAGATGTTCCAGATTACCAAAAATCATGAAAGTTAAACTGGAGCCTCCTCAAATATTTTATATTTGATCTGGAAATTTTTTGCACAAAATTTAACCTATTGAATATTTTTTATTTTAGTTTTTTTCATATTTTTCTATTTTGTGCACTTTTTGGATAGCTTTTTTCGTGGGAAATATTTTTTTTATATTCTAATATAGTGCTAAGAAATAGTATGTAAAATTTTAGATCATTTGAAAAATGTTTACCCACTGAAAAATATTTTTTTCTGAAAACTTTCTGGGTAAAAAAATTGTTTTGAGACTGTTTGTTGGAAATTAGTTTATAACAACAAACAAAACACCTAAAATGCCCAAATTTGATACTAAATGATAAGGATGAGTGTAGGTGAATGCAGAAGAGGATTGTAAAGTTTGTTTAAGTCGCGGATTTATCTTAAAGCTCTAGATGTTTGTAAATTCTAATTTTTATAGAGTTTTTATAGTTGTTTTTGGCACCTTTTTACTTAAAAATAATATTAATTTCGAGTAATTGATCACTAATTGGGTGAATTTTGTTTGTATTTCAGTAATATGCATGATTTAATAAAAAATGTAATTTTATACTATTCTGTGTTAAATTTATGCGTAATTTAATTATTTTATGCTACATATTAATCTTGATATTATTTAATGCAATTGGACGAAGGAAATTATGTTGATCTGTTTATAAAATAAAGTTACACGGACATGCCTAACTTCACTCTATATGGACAACAAACACATGCAAAATGGGTCATGAAGAAGTTGATTTGATCCAATTGAAGATGGATCAATTGATGGACAAGGCTGGTAAACAATTGGGTCACCAAACCGTCCAAATTAGGGAGAACAAGTCCAATTCAGGAAAGCATTTGTAAGCAACCAAAAATAAGTTGGGGATTTACTGGAGGTCTTACACTTGCAAATAAACCAGAAAATAGCCCACAAGATTTTCCCTTGAAACTATCTACACTCATGTTTGATTCAAGCATGATTTCATGCTTAAATCAAGCAACTAACAAACCACTTCCTTCCACAATGTGTGCCTGGCCAAACAAGTGAGTAAATTGGGGGATTCAACACACCATTTTTAGTAAACTCACCTACCAACATTCACTATAAATACCTACTCTCGTTCCTCATATCTATTATCCTTTATTTTTCAAACATCATTCATCTTTCACTCTCATTTCATTATCCCATTTGCTTTCTTTCTTTCCATGCATTGGCATCCATATTTTCCCCTTCCTTTTGCCAGCAAATCCATGAGTAAGTACTCTCTTGGTCGACCACCTTGAGAAGCAACTTGCAAATGAGCAAACACAATGATTAGAGGAAGCTATTTCGATCAGATTCTACAAGACTACCGAATCAATTAGAGTTTATTCTCCCTTACCTTTGTTACTTTGATTTTAATCATGTTTGAAACTTGTTTTTTTATCTTCTCATCAACAATGGTAGCTTAAAGTTGTTTCGCTAGAATGATTGCATTAATTCAATAAAGTTCATTTAAATTGTGTTTTTGATATTCTATGCCTCAATCATTCATGTTTTCAATTAAACTCAAGCATGTATATCATTTATATGTGATTCAATGCATTAGAATTAGTTGAGCGGTCCTAGTCAGACGACAACTAATGGACGTAATAATTGAAAAGGGCATGCTTAATTTAGATCCTAGCTCGACTAAATTAAAGGTTCATAACAACTCGAGAGAGCTCTATTATCTTGCAAAACTGTTAAGTTTATGTGATTAAATTGTTTCATACCTAGCCCGTCCTTGTTACATCACATGAATTTTAAGAAACCCTTAGTTAAATATGATAAATAATATGCATGTTTTTCTAAGTAAAAGATTCGAAAAAGACTTAATATTGGTTTCACGCTTATGAAAGATCGAGTTGTCATGGAATATTTTCCAGAGCATTATTAAAAATGATAAAAATGAACTAAGTTGATAGATGTAATTATTCTAGCCTATTCATGTTATTGATTGTTGAAGTTTGTGAATTTGTTGCTAAGTCCATCTCATTCATTTTATTGCATACATTTCATTTAGGTTAATTTGTATTAGGGATCACTTTGCATTTAGATTATTTAATTTAATTTAACAATCAGCCACCTCCATAATATTATGTTTTCTTACCAAATTGCTAGTATTAATTTTACAATTAATTGATTAACATACACATTCCCTATGGAAACGATAACTCTTTTACTTGTTACTTGAAACGACTGTGTACATTTGCATAAACCACGCGTTACAAGTTTTTGGCACCGTTGTCGGGGACTATTGCCTTAATTATTTTTGTGAAATTATTCTTTGTAATTTGGTTTTTTATTTTATTTTATTTCTAACATTACTAATTAATTTTTTATTTTTTTATTTTTTTATTTTTTGTGATTTTATTTTTAGGTGTTTATGAGCATAGATCAAATCATCGATTTATTACCAGTAGACTCTAAAATTGAGCAGACATTTAGATAAAAAAGACAAGAAAGAATAGCCCAAAAACAAGCCGCTGAAATGGACCTTGGAAATCAAACTGATGTTCAAGGGAATAGAGCTACCAATGTTCATAATCCAATCCTTATTGCTAATGGTAGGGGTCGAGCCATAAGACAGTACGCTGTGATCCTTTTTAATGAGTTAAATTCGGGAATTAGGAGACAAGAGATCGTAGTACCCTAATTTGAATTGAAACCAGTAATGTTTCAAATGCTCCAAACCATGGGCCAATATAGTGGTATGCCCACAGAAGATCCACACCTTCACTTTCGACTATTCATGGAGTTGAGCGATTCCTTCAATATAGCCGGTGTAACTGAAGACACATTAAGATTGAAGTTGTTTCCATACTCTTTGCGAGATCGAACACGAGCATGGATTAATTCGTTTTCACCACATTCAATTTCAACATGGAAAGAACTAGTTGAGCGCTTTTTGGTAAAGTATTTCCCACTTAGCAAAAATGCTAAGTTGCGGAATGAGATCACCACTTTTTAACAATTGGATGATGAGTCCTTATATGAGGCATGAGAAAGATTCAAGGAGTTACTTCATAGATGCCCTCATCATGGGATTCTACATTGCATTCAGTTAGAGACATTTTATAATGGTCTCAACGCGCACACAAAGTTGGTGGTAGATGCTTTTGCGAATGGTGCTATCTTGTCTAAGTCTTATAATGAGGCTTATAGATCATCAAGTGAATATTCAGTAAAAAATTACCAGTGACCGACAAATCGAGCAGCTTCAAGAAGACGAGTAGTCAGACTTCACTCTCAGCTCAGGTATCTTCTATCTCTTCAATATTGAAACAGTTTACTACTAACGGTATTAATCATATTGCAGCTCAACTACCAAGTCAATTCGATGTTGTTTCCTGTGTATATTGTGGGGATGACCATTCTTTCGAGAATTCTCCACCAAATATCAAGTCGGTTTATTATGCAGGGAACCAACACCAAAACGGAAATCGACAAGGTGCAAGGATGAAAATGTGCAAGTATACACAATCGCAACAAGTAATAAAGTGACAAGTAAATGTCCAGTTATCGTACCCATAGGGACTGCGTAAGAAAATATTTATGAAATGCAATTAAAAACACTTTGGTGAAGGAAAATCTTTTGTTTTGAAAGAAAAGGGTTTAATAAAATTAGATTTTAACTAAGTAAATTAACTAAGAAAATTGAAAGGTAAAAATTTCAATGCACTATTGCTGAAAAATAATTTTAATCAATATGACATAATTGTGTTAGTCCAATTACATTTCTTAACTTCAATTTATTAAAACAATGTTCATGTTGTTACGAATAAATTCACGGTAACTTGGTAATTTGTTAACTATAGCACATATAGACTTACAAAATTAACAAATCTCTTGAACATATTATTATGCCAATTCAAAAAATTAATCAATTTTAATAAGCAAGTAAAAGATTAAATGAAGCAACAATATATTTTTACATTGAAATAGTTTAATCATAATAATCTTGCAAGTTATGCAAGGCTAATGTACCATTTAATATCGTTGTTAATTTAACCCCTAGCTACCTTAGAAGATTAAACATGCACTGATTAAGTATTGTGTCAATTAATTACAATTTCAATATGATTAATAATTAATTCATTAGTTACCTTACAATTGTAATACAAGTATAACATAATCATGGTTTTACTTAATCAAACAATTTACCAAGACCTATATAACACAAACATGATTTTAATAACTTAAGTATACGAAATGCAATCAACCTAACACGAATTAAATTTAAGCCATGATAATTAAATTTAGAATAACAACATAACAAATATTCATAGACACTTTCATGAAAACAATAAGAAAAGTTAAAGGATAGGAAACTAGAATCAAATTCGATGTTTCTCCAAAGTTTGACTAGTTTGCTCCACTCCTCCTTCTCCGCTTGTTCTGTTGAATAGAGGCTTCTACACACACTTCAATGTTGCTACCAAAGGTGGTTGAAGGGCTCTTTTCCAAGAGGGAAATCGGCAAAGCAAATAGAAAGGAAAATGGGAACAAATGGAGGTTTTGGAAGGGAGAAAGTAAGTAAAAGAGAAAGAGATGTGTGGAATGAAAGGGTGTGCTGAATGAATAGGTGAAGGGGGTATTTATAGGTTGGAGTGGCAGCTAAAAATAGCAAATAATTAGCATCCATTAACTCCTCCCATGGTCGGCCACCACTCAAGCATTTGTTGAAGATTTCAACTTACTATATTTAGCTAGGGGCAAATTTACAAAAGATTAATAAGTGGAGGGGTTTGAATGCGATTTCAAGAAGAATTTAAGGGCTAATTTGCAAGTCAATAAATCAGCTAATTTGAGCTGATTGGGTTAGCATTTTGGACTGGTTTGGGCAGCCCGATTGCTCAGTTGGATCAGTCTTTCATTTTAGCACAACTAGGCCTCCTTTCCATAATATAATTAATAATAATTATTTAACCCAAAGTAAATTGGATAGAATTAAAATTAATTATATTAAGTATTAATATTCATAATTTGGACCGTCTTAGACTAAAAAATTAATTCGCCTCAATGCTTTAGAAATCGCTTCACGATTTTGAGCTTCTAGCAGTGTTTGCCAAACCAATTTTCACCCTTTATGCAAATCTATCGAAAAATAAATCAAAATTTATAAAAATATTATAAAATTAATCAAAATTAAATATGTTAATAATTTAAGTAAATTTAATTATTTTATAATTATATTATATTTTTTGACAAGAATTACTACGAAACTACATGAATTTGAGTTAAAAATGGCATGAAAAAGTCTATATTTTTGTGTTTCAAGAAGGACCACAGTCCAATTTCTACAACCCATCATGGCGAAACCATCCAAAATTTTCTTAGAGTAACCAAGGACATGGATTGAACAACACTTACATGCAACATAGACCAAGTCAACCTAAGGGTTTAATCAATAAGTTCCAAAACCACTGTAAGTTGAATCATCTAACAGTTTGGAGAGTTTGTTGAAGATGTGCATGTTGAAGAATAACACCTTAATTCAAAGTCAAGCAACAACACTGAAGATTTGGAGAACAAAATAGGTCAATTAGCTACAGAGCTTCGTAATAAACCGTAAAAAGCCTTGTCGAGCGATACAGAAAATTTAAGAAATTTGGGTAAGGAACAATTCAAGGTAGTTGCTTTACAAAGTGGTAAGAATTTAGAACCCAAGGAAGTTGTGGTTAAATATGAATCTATTGAGAAGGAGGAAAGTCAACCAACAGTTGAAGTTCATGCGCCAAAAGAGCCAAAGCTTACAAAATCTGATGAGGTAAAATCTAAGCTAGTGAATTCTGATAAGTTATCTTCTTTAGATGCAAATTTATATCTTCAGAAAAGTTGTCCAGTCCAAGCCAAAGTTCCAATACCTTCATATCCTCAAAAATTCCTACCACATAAGCAAAAACAATATGTGAAATTCAAAAAGTTTTTGGTTGTTCTAAAATAACTTCACATCAACATCCCGTTGGTGGAGGCTTCAAAAAAGACTGCCCAACTATGTGAAGTTCATGAAGGACATTATGTCCAAGAAGAAGAGACTTAATAAGTATGAGACTGTAGCTCTAATGAAGGAGTGCAGTGAGTTCTTATAGAACAAGCTACCCCCTAAACTAAAAGACCCCAGAAGCTTTACTATACCTTGTAATATTGGAGAATCTTACAGTGGTAAAGCTTTATGCAACTTAGAAGCAAGCATCAACTTGATGCCCAAATCTATTTTCAAGCTGTTGGGAATATCTGAAGTAAGACCCACGACTCTGACACTTCAACTGGCGGATCAATCTTTAGCATATCTAGAAGGAAATACAGAGGATGTTTTGGTAAGAGTAGATAAGTTTATCTTTTCTACTAGTTTCATTGTCTTAGATTTTGAAGCAGATAAGGAACTATCGATCATCTCGGGAAGACCTTTCTTAGCCACGAAAAAAATTTTAAAAGACGTGCAAAAAGGTGAAATCACCATGAGAGTTCAAGACAATTAGGTAACATTTAATGTTCTAAAAGCAATGAAATTTCCTGATCTGACAAAGGAATGTTCAGTGATGGAAGAGTTAGAAACATTAGTTTCTATGGAATTTGAGACAATTTTCTGGAGAACCTATTGGAGAAGACCTTAGGGACTAAACCATTGGAAAATGAAAAAGGTAATGAAAATATAGTTTTGATGGAAGCCAATCTAAGGAATTATGTTCAACCAGTACGGTTTGAACCATTAGAGTTAGAAGTTTGAGAATTCACACAACCGAAGTTGTCAAACTTGAACTTAAGGTACTTCCTTTCTATTTGAAATATGTTTATTTGGATAATTGTTTTACTTTGCCTTTGATTGTTTTAGCAGAACTAATAGAACACCAAAAGGAGTAGCTAGTCAAAGTTTTAAAGAAATTTAAAAAGGCGATTGGTTGGACCATAGTTGATATTCGAGGAATAAGTCATTCCTTTTGTATGCATAAGATTATCCTAGAAGAGGGCGAAAAAGGTAGAATCGATGGGCAAATGAGACTCAATTCGATCATGAAAGAGGTAGCTCAAAAGGAACTTATCAAATGGTTAGATGCGGGAATTATCTACCCCATCTCAGATAATTCATGGGTAACTCTGGTATAGTGTGGATGAAAGAAAGGTGGAATCACGATTGTCGAGAATAAACATAATGAGTTAATACCGATGAGAACGGTCACGGGTTGGAGAATTCGTATTGACTATAGAAAATTGAACAAAGTCACTCATAAGGATCAATTTTCGTTGCCTTTTATGGATCAAATGTTAAACCGACTACCACAAAACAACTTTTACTTGCCCGTACGGTACTTTTTTTTTAGGTGAATGCCTTTTGGTTTATGTAATGCACTTGCCACATTTTAGCGATGCATGATGGCAATATTTACTGATATGGTAGAAAATTTTGTTAAGGTTTTCATGGATGATTTATCTATTTTTAGTAACACTTACAATGTTTGTTTGAATAATTTGGCTAAGGTATTGAAGAGATGCGATGAGACAAATCTTGTCCTTAACTAGGACAAATGCCACTTTATGGTTAAGGAGGGAATTGTCTTAGGACACAAAATTTCTAGAAATGGGATTGAAGTCGATAAATCGAAGTTGGATGTAATTAAGAAGTTACCACCACCAGTCATTATAAAAGGAGTTTGAAGTTTCTTAGGTCATGTTGGGTTTTATCGAAGGTTTATTAAAGATTTTTCAAAAATTTCTAAGCCTTTGTGTATGCTTTTAAAGAAAGACGCTATTTTTTATTTTAACAAAGCCTGTTAGGAAGCTTTTGAAGAATTAAAAAGTTAGCTAATCTCAGTCCCAATAACCGTTTCACCTGATTGGATCTCACCGTTCGAGTTGATGTGTAACACAAGTGATTTTTCTGTTGGAGCTGTAATGGGTCAAAGAAGAAACAAAGTGTTTCATCCTCTCTACTATGCTAGCAGAACTTTGATAGAAGCCCAACTTAATTGCATGATAACTGAAAAAGAACTCTTTGCTTTTGACAAATTCTGTTCTTGTCTCATAGGTACGAAAGTCACAGCTTTTACTGATCATGTGGCCATTAAATACTTAATCATGAAGAAAGATGTTAAACTAAGGCTAATTCGATGGATATTTTTACTCCAAGAATTTGAACTTGAGATCCAAGATAGAGAAGGTGTTGAAAATCAAGTAGCTGATCATCTGTCAAGGTTAGAACAAAACAAGGTAACTCATTCACTTGTTCCAATTAATGAAAATTTTCCAAATGAGCATATCTTCAAGGCAAGTCGAATTCAAGAAATGCCTTGGTTTTCTAATTTTGAAAATTATTTAGCATGTGGAATAATAACTTAAGAAATGATATACCAACAAAGGAAGAAATTCCTTTACAATAGTTGGTATTTGGGAGGATCCATTTTTGTTTAAACAATGTGCAAATAACATAATTAGGAAGTGCGTAGCTAGAAGTGAGATTGATGAGATCCTATACAGCTGTCATTCATCTCAAAGTAAGGACACTTTGGTGGTTCCCACACTGCAGCGAAGATTTTACAAGCAGGATTCTTTTGGCCTACAGTGTTCAAGGATGTGTATCAATATGTGAAAAATTATGGTAGATGCCAAAGGACCGGAAACATATAAAAGAAGAATGAGATGCCCTTGACAAACATTTTAGAAGTAGAATTATTTGGCGTATGGGGCATTAATTTTCTAGTCTTGCTTCATTCTTCTTATGATAACAGGTATATCTTAGTAGCTATGGATTACATATCCACGTGGGTCAAAGCTGAAGCATACCCAACAAACGATGTTAAGGTTGTCATGTGATTCCTACATAAGCATGTATTTACACGGTTTGGGACTCCTAAAGCTATAATTAGCGATGAAGGATCTCACTTTGTAATTAAATGACTTAAGTGGTTGCTTGACATGTAAGATGTGAAACATAAAATAGCCACTACCTATCATCCACAGTCAAATGGACAAGTTGAACGGGTGAACCGTGAGATCAAAGGTATCCTTGAGAAGGTGGTCCGACCTAATAAAAAAGATTGGTCTCCAAGGTTCAATGATTCTCTATGGGCCTATCGAACTGCTTTTAAGACACTGTTAGGAATGACTCCTTATCGGTTAGTCTTTAGAAAGGCATGTCATTTACTGCTTGAGTTGGAAAATAAAGCTCATTGGGCTTTGAAACAATTAAATTTGGATCTAAAGCAAGCTTGTAACAACCCGTTTTTAGTGAAATCAGAACAGTAGTTTTGGGATCATAAATCTGACGTTGAAATAATTATTTTATTAATATTTTAATGACTACGTCATGTTAGTAGCGTCGTATAAAAATTTTGTTCAGAAATTTTATCGTTTGCATGCTTAGTTTGATAAAAAAAGGACTAAATTGCATAAGGTGCAAAATTTGAGTTCTATTAGTAAAAGGTGTCAAATTGCTATGAAATTGGAAAATGAATGGCCTTAAATGGTAATTAGACCATTTTTTATTTAAGTGGAAAAATATGGGCATTAAATTAAGTAATTTGGATGTTAATTAATAAGGTTAAAAATGTAAATTAATAAAACAACTTAAACTAAAATAAAGTTTATTTTTCTTCTTTAACCAAAAATAGGGCTTAAGGAAGCCATAGCCAAGCTCAAACATTCAGCCATCTTTCTCCTTGTGCATGTAAGTGCATTTTTGTCCCGTTTTTAATGATTTTTGTGCTTTTGGAGTCGTTGTAGCTTAATCTAGCAGCCCAAGACTAATTTGCAAAATTGTTAAATGTTTAGGGTTTTATCATGAATGTATACGTGTTGTTTATGATGTTTGATGGAAGAAAATGAATGGTTTTTGTATGATACACAACTTTTGTTAAGAGATTTTTGATGAATTTGTCAATTATGGATAAATTGAAAAATAGACAAATATTCATGGTAGAATTGTGAAAAAAACGAAATATAGGGCTTGCAAAGGACTTAAGTAAAATTCGACTATTGTGGGTTGGCACTAAATTGCAAGAATTTCATTTTATAAGCTTAAGGACTAAATTGTAATGAATTCAAAATTATAAGGGCAAAAGCATAATTTTTCAAAATACGATTTTTGGATCTAATTGAATAGAATGGTGTTTGAATGAGTTGAAATTGATTATTTAGATCAAGAAAAGCATCGTACGGATTTAGATCGGGGAAAGGAAAAAGTGTTGGATTAGTCGGTCGTATTTCTTCGTTTGTGATTGAGGTAAGTTTGTACATATAATTAAAGTTTTAATATGCTTGAATTAAATGCTATTATGTTGTATTATGACATTACGTCTCTACGGAAATATCCAACAAAGTTTCGACGACTTTTGGATCCTGTTTGAACCTTAGGAATATATAGGATACAACTGACATATCATTACGGGTTACCGTGTTTCTGGTGCTGGTCCTAAACGTCCTTGTAACAGCCCAATTTAGGGCCTAGTCGGAACAGTGGTTTTGGGACCACAAATCTGACGAGGAAAAATTTTATTATCATTATATTTTTATGGCCTACAATTTCACAGAAAGATTTCGTGAAAATTTCGTTAAAAAATTTTGACGTTTGGACACTCAATTTAGTCGAAGGACTAAATTGTAAAAAGTATAAAAGTTGAGTTCTACATGTTAGAGGTGTCCAATTGTTATGAAATTTTAAATTGGAGGTCCTTAAATGGAATTAGACCATTGGTTAAATTATGGACAAAAATGGACGTGAGATAAGTGAAATAGGATTTTTTAAGTGAAGGGTATTTTAGTCATTTAGTTATTAAAATGAATTAAAAACAAAATTAAAAGCCAATTTTTGTCCATCTTCAAGCTAGGGCCGAATTTTACAAGGGGGGAAGCCATAGTTAGGGTTTTCAAGCTTCCAAGCTCCATAGTAAGTGATCCCAAGCTCCGTTTTTAATGTTCTTTACGTTTTTTGAGTCCCGGTAACTTGATTTAGCTTATTCTAGAATAATTTAACCTAGGGTTGATATTTGGAAAAATACCCATAGGTGAAATGTGTTTATTTTGATTTTTTATGGTAGAATATGAAGCTTGGAATTATGTTAAACAACTTTTGCTAAGCGATTTTAAGTGAAAACGAGTAAAACGACATAATTGGTAAAAATACCTAATGTTCATAAGTAAGTGTTAGAGTGGGAATTTGATGTTACCATAGAAGGGAAAAATGTTCAGCATATAATTAAACATAAGAATAAGGGATGAAATTTAATTTCCGAGCTTTGGGACAAAAGTGGAAATATGCAAAAGTTTAGGGTAAAATCATAATTTAGCCAAAAATTAAGCCGAGGACTGTTTTGATAAATGTGAATATTAAACAAGCTAAATTTGATATTATAGATCAAGAAGAACGTGGAATCACTCTTAATCGGGGAAAGTAAAAGATCGTAGACTAAATTACAAAATTACTATATTTTGCACCGAGGTAAGTTTGTATGTGAATAATGCATTGTTTTAATTTATTTAATATATTGTTGAGATATGATTGAATATTGAATAAATATTTGATGTAGATTACAAAAATGTGGTTAAATTTGAAAAAGTTGGTAATATGTTGTAAAATAAGGTTCCCGATTGAACACTCAGATTAGATCAGGATTCATTGAATGTAAAGGGTTGCTAAGTGTAGATTCCTCGAATCACTGATTAAAAAGGGGTTGTTAAGTGTAGATTCCCCGAAATTCTGATCAAAAAGGGGTTGCTAAGTGTAGATTCCCTGAATCACTAATCAAAAAGGGGTTACTAAGTGCAGATTCTCTGAGGGGTTGCTAAGTGCTGATTCCCCAAATTTTTTATTCTAAAGGTGGTTGCTAACTGCTGATTCCACCGTATCCTTGATTGTGATAGGGGTTGCTATGTGCTGATCCCCCATATCACTGAATATAAGGTTGTTGCTAAGTGCTGATTCCACCGAGTAATGGTTAATATTCCGAAGTGTTAATCGGAGAAATTCGACAAGTGAAAGTACATGTGAAATTGATAAGATTACGTAATGAACATTGGGTTTGATATTTAATCGACCCTTGAGTAAGATGATATGAAGTATTAAAATTATTAAAGAGTAAATTTAGAAATAAAACAGTTTTGAACAACAGCAGTTGTGTAACTTTGAAAAATCACCAAAAATGGTGGAAATTGAATTAAGGGTTTGATGAGATATGAAATTAAAGCTGAATGAGCCTATTTTCACATAAAGGAAATAGAATAAGCAAAAGAGTTAAATATTTTGAGATATTTGAATTTTAGTGAGATAGGGTCAGAATGATTTTGAAATCCCCTGTTCTGAATTTGGAAAATCAAAAAATTGTTCAAAAATAATTTTGGTTTGTAATTTACATTTTTAAATTTTTCAATGAGTCTATTTTCAATAGAAATAAACAAGAACATCATTTGAATTCTGTACAAAGAGATAATTAATTTTTAGTGAAGAGGGGTCAGAGCTGTCGAGCAGTGAAAGAGGGGAAACTTTAAAGAATAAACTGTACTAATTGGATAAACCAAAAATTCTGAAAATTTTATGGTAAGAAGATATATAAGTCTAGTTTTAGGGAAAATTTATGGATATTAATTTGGAGTTCTGTAGCTCTAGATAAAAATAATTTAGTGACTATGACACGAATAAACAGCTTGCGGGAACTTGAATAAATAGTGAATTTATGTGTGATTAAGATTATATTATCTATGGAAACATGCTAGAAACTTATTTATTAATTACATACTTACTTACTAAGCTATAAGCTTACTCCTCTTTCTTTTTCCTTGTTTTATAGTGTTACCAGTTCAGCTCGCAACTCGGAAATAGTCGGGAACTCATCTACACTATCCACAACTTTTGGTATTTTGTAATCAATATTTCTAAATTATGGCATGTATAGAAGACTTGATTTTGATGTTATATGTTATGAAGTATTTAGCCTAAATGTAAGTATATGTTATTTGATAAATTATTTTATACAATGCTAATAATGATAGTTAAAATGTTAAGTATGTGTACAGCCCAATTTTATGCCCGGGCCCAATTAACCTTAACCCATTTACAACCCAAATCCCAGCAGGCCCAAAACCCAACCAAATTAACCTAAACCCTAGCCCATTTTCAGAAAAAGAAATCAGCAGCCACCTAACCCTAGGTGCGCCGCACCTAGGGTCTTTGCCCACTGCCACCACCGACTCACCTGCCCTCTGACTGCCACCACCTACCGCCGCCTGCAGCCACCTACTCCATCAACGTCAATCACCTGCAAGCAATAAAGAAGACCACAGCAACAAGCAACAGGGGGCTTTTGTTTTTGATTTTCGGTTTAAAAACCTATTTTGAACATATTGTATGTGGGGGCAAAAATCACTGTAATCGGAGGGATTTTTCACAAACATTAAAGAGAAATAAAAGAAAAAAATTTTCTTAAAAAGGTTTTTTTTCTCTTCGTATTTCTGCTCATTTTTTATTTTTTTTCTTTATTGTTCATACTAAAAGAAAAGAAAACAAAAAGAAAAGGAAAGGCCTTACCTGCGCCGCGCCGGAGGAGGGGAAGGCGAGCGGTCTCGCCCCGTTTCCGGGCCTTTGGCTTTTTCTTTCGTGGGATTCAGCCCTGGATCCATGACCTAGAAGCAATCGACTTCAAAAGGTGACCAAAAAGGTCCCATTTTACGCCTCCAGCCGCCGCCCGCGGTGGCGCTACGGCGGAGGCGCGCCGAAATCCATGGCCGGGCTTGTGGCCTGAGAGAGCATCTCTCTCTCTCCCTCTCTCTATTTTTTTTTTGTAAAAATGATGAAGTGATTGTTTTTTGGGTTTATTTTTTAATATTTATACTAAATATGAAACGGCGCTGTTTTAGCCCCAGCGACCCGCGTGCGTGACCCGACCCGGGGAGGATCCGCGCATCCAACCAAGTGGGCTATTTGCGCATGGAGCCCCTCTGCGTTTTGTGTTGTTTCAAATTCGATTTTCTTTTTTTTTAATTTGTATCGCACATTTAACTCTATATTCATTTGGATCCGCAGTTGGACGACGCCGTTTTCACTAATCGGATTTGAGCATCCGAACATTTGTGTCTAATTTCTGTTTTAGTCCCCCGTGCTATTCATGCTTTGTAATCTGGTCCTTTCATTTTGTTTATTTTAATTTCTCCCCTGAATTACTGCTTTAATGCCAATTTAGTCCTTCGTTTTGTTATTAATGCTGTAATATTATTTAGTTCATACGTTTTTATGTACATAAATACCTACCTTTATATTTTTATATATTTTATAACTTTATACGTATATATATGTATACATATATACTCATTTTTTTATAATTTATATATACATACATTTATACCTATATATATGTTTGCTAAATTTTTGTAAGTATATATTTATATGTACGTACTTATATTTTTGAACACTCTAATTTGTATAGACATATACATACATATTTTAAATATATCTTTAAACATATATAGATTATCATATTTGCTTGTACATGTATATTTTCATTATTTTTGAACCTTTAATGTACATACATATATGTATATATAGATATATTTTATAACTTATTTATATTCGTATGTGTATATACATCATGATATTTTTCTTATATACTTTTTGATTAACATACATGTCTTCATTTCATTTTCATAAAAAATATATACATTTACACATACTTCATGCTTTCAAAATATACATTTTGTTTATACTCTTTATATTTATAATTTTACATACTTATACATATAGGTATATTTTATATATATATATATATATATATATATATATATATATATATATTTACTTACTCTCTATATTTTTTTAATACATATCTTAAATATACCTTTTACTTTATGACTCATATATGTGCCAATACATACTTTTTATATTTGATGCTTGCTACATAAGTATGCATGTACGTACACTTATAATTTTTTTCCATGCATAGTAGTTGTGAAAAGATGTATACGTGCACATGTTTTTCATGGTTTCGTCACCTTGTACATTTACATGTTATATATCTTTATAATTTTATGATTTTTGTTAATATTGCTCACTTATTTATTTGCACGTTTATTATTGTTTATTTTCTTACTTTAGTTTCTTATTATTCGTTATTTTGCCGTATGATTGTTTTCATTATTTATTGTTTTACTTGTTTCATTTTATTCACATTGCATCATTATTATTATTTTACACCCATTTTTGTTTAGATTTCCAAAAAAGGAAATTTTAAAATAAAAGTAACACTCGGCATTTGAGATCTTCGAGAGAATCGAGCCCTAACCTATTGGATTTCGATTTTCTTCGTTGAATCTAAATAATCGAAGTTAATCTTTTTTATAAAAATAAATAAAAGGCTCATTATCGGGAATTCAATAAGTTGTGTCCTAACGCATTGGATATGACACTTTGTTTTCCCGAGATGAGGATTTTTCTAAAAATTAATAAAGGAAGTATTTCGCGTTTAGATTTGAGAAAGTCGTGCCCTAACTTACTGGGTTTCAATTTTCACAATAAATCTAAATACGTGAATATTTCCAAACTCAAGTTTTAAACGATCTCGGGAATTAGAAAAAGATCGTGTCCTAACTTACTGGTCGTGATCCTTTTTTTAAATCTGAGATAACTAAACATCTTTTAATAAGTAAATTTTTAGTATTCATTCACGTATCGAGAATTTGAGGCATTGTGTCTGAACTTACTAGATATGGTGCTTTCTTTCTCGATTAATGTGAAAATATGTTCATTTTCACGAATTTTCTTTAACATTTTAATACAAGGATCGTATTTTTTAAAATTCTTCAAAGTTTTCAATTTTCAACATCAAGACATTAACTAATCAACTAGGTACCAATTTTGGGCGTTACGAGGGTGCTAATCCTTCCTCGTACGTAACCGACTCCCGAACCCATTTTTTTGAATTTCGTAGACCAAACTCGTTGTTTTAATAAAATTAAATGGTTTATTAAAAACAACCACTTTTCAAGGTGATCCGATCACACCTCATCCAAAAAAGATCGGTGGCAACTCGTATTTTTCATTTTCATTTTCAAACCCAAGTTGACCCTATTTTCATCCAAAAAATGGCGTCAACAGCTTGGCGACTCCACTGGGGACCCAAAATAAGAGAGTCAAGCCATGTGTTGATTTCTTTTTGTCGAAAATCAAAAACCTGATTTAAATATACGATCCTTTTGTTGCATTTCATCCGTCTTCATTATGATATTCTTCATTGTGGTATATAATTGCTATGTTAGTTTAAGTTTTGGTATCTTCTTACACATTGCATTGAATGACCACTCGGTCGCACCTTTTAGGTGGGAGTGAGAAACTACGCCTTCGTGAGGTTTTCACCTCCGCATGGGATAGCGAATCACTTCCGGGATACATCCGTACCTATGTCTTCGTGAGATTTTCATCTCTGCATGGCCATAGGGAAATGTATTCCCCTGAACTGAACTCAGTCCGTATGAGCCTATAATGGGTGAGGATCGAGGAATCGGCCAGTTTAGGTACCCTTACTTTAGAACCGAACCGCATATAATGAGCCTTAAGAGCCTACCCTAGGTAGATCCACACCGAATGCCTAGAAGTCACCTGAAAGCTTGGTTTAAATTTACGATCATTTTGTTGTATTTTATCCGTTTTTGTTACTATTATTATTCCTTCGATTTGTAATTGCTCTATTGGTTTGAATTTTGATGTATTTCTGCATATTGCATTACATAACTGCTCGATTATACCCTCTTAAGTGAGAGTGAGAAGCTATTTCCTTCGTGAGGTCTTCACCTCCGTGCAGGATAGTGGATCGCTTTCGGGATACATCCGTACCTATGTCTTCGTGAGATTTTCATCTCCGTGTAGCCATAGGGAAATATATTCCCCTGAACCGAACTCAATCTGTATGAGCCTATAATGGGTGAGGATCGAGGAATCTGCTGGTTCGGGTACCTTTGCTTTAGAGCCGAACCTCATAAAGTGGGCTTAGGAACTTAACCTAGGTAGAGCCACTCCGAATTCCTAGTGGTTACTTGATTAGGTACTTTTGTTTTCCTTGTTTACTTCTGTTTTGTACTAACCCCTTTTGTTGTGTTTTGATTGAGATTGAATTGCATTTGCATCTTAGGAAGGAGATATTGATTCAAGTTTGATTGCTAACTTAGAAAGCTTGTCATGGAATACGGGTTCCTTAATAAAGTGGAAGACAATACGGTTGCCTGACTATATTCTGAGAAACACAAGAAGAATGATGCAAGAGTTCGTGACCTTACTTCGTGGCATGAGAATTTAAGGTGATCGTCTGAGAGCCTTCGACATTCCAACCCCTTAAAGAAGCTGACGAGCCTTATGAAGACGGGTAGATGGTGGATCGCGACCAAGATAAAAAAAAAGGAGCTGGCAATGAAATCTATTGGCAAGATCACCTCAAACGTGCAGATGAAAAAAAAAAGATCGATATTGTCTCTTGGAATATAAGGGCGAAGCCGTACATGCCTCTGCTTTATGTAAAGGAATTTACTTTCTAGAAAAGTTTTCTAAATGTAATTGAATCAGATTCAACGTCTCTTTAGACATTCATTTCATGCATTTGCATTACATGCATTAAAATCCATTAAAAAGGTCTAATTGAGTAAATTTATTTCGGCTAATCTAGAAACCGACAAAAGTTCACCCATTAAGCACCCTTACGGTACTCGTCGCAAAACTAAGGAAATGGACCAAAGATTAGAGAAACTGGAGCAAATGCAAAAGGATATGCAAGAACGGTTACAAGTACTAATGCAAGAGCAGCTAGATAAAATTCAAGAAGATATGACAGAAAAATTAATCAAGGCTCAAAAATATGCGATGGCTGAATTGACCCACCTACTGACTAAAGGTGTAAATAAGGGAAAGGGTCTTATGGTTAATGGTGAAGGAGAAGACAAGGATAGACCTATCTATCCTCTAGGCTTTACGCCTCTACATGTGCAGACTCGGATCGAGGTACCTCCGCCCAGGTCCTCTATTTCCATTGGGCCTCAGAGGTTTCAAATCGGTGTTTCATTACCGATGAACTTTCTGGCCGGATCAGGTCCTAACCCCGATGATAATCTAGTTAATCTTGTCGTCCTGAATTTTGATGAAGCAGCTGAAGAAGGGACCTTGTTAAATATCTGCCCTTATAATCTAGAGTGTTCTAAACAATTAGACTGGGGAAGAAATCCTTATAGTTTTTAGAGCTTTTTTTAGAGTAATGTTCAGAACATTTTTGTTGTTTTTAGCCTAAAGCGATAGAAATTCCTTTGTGAAATAGGCTAATGTCTGAACGTTATTATTCTAATAAAATACATCTTTGCATTCACTTTTAAGCCAATATTCTTTCATTCTTTTTGAATAATTATGTCTAATTATTTCATTCTTTTGGATTTTCTTCCAAATTATTATTCATTCATTCACAATCATATGGTACAACTAATTATTCATGAATTTATACATTGTTTTGTATGTTCTTCGGTACTTATTATGGGTCCACAGATATCAATTATGTGAATGACTCTGCTACGGACCCAGATTTTCCTTTTGAGCGGGCATGTGTTAGAGGGATCTCATGACTTTGGAAATGACATAGATCGTAGCTTATCTCCAGACTTGGTGAGAAGGGTAGTACAAGAGAACAGACAGATCTTGCCTCACAATGAATCATTAGGAATTGTGGGATTGATTAATATTAGAATTGACCTGATTACAAAGACGAAGCAACACCTTGTTGAGTGACCTCTAGAGTTCAAAGATATCTTTGTAGGATCATACCAGGATATGCCCGGGTTAAACGCTGATAAAGAAATCTGCACAATAGTGCGATGGCAGAAATTTACAGTATGAACGATTAAAATTCTTTACCGGGGCAATGCCTTTCTTGATTAACTTAGCATAGCTTTGCCCGTTTGAAGTCGAGTTTCTATCTCTTCAAGTTTTGTTGGATTTTATCCTGATTGAAGAGGAGGATCCAAAGTTTTCTATCGTAGTTTCGCCCCAAAAGGCTTTATGAAAGAAACCTGATACCAAATAAGGTTTTTCGCATACAAGATGAAAGTGAGAAATCTTATCTATAAAAACATTGATTCTGATCGAAAGGGTTCAGTTTCAAAAAAAAAAACAAAAAGAAAAAATTAAAATCAAAATCAAAATCAAAATCAAAAAAGAAAAGAAAAAATCAAAGTCAAAAGCAAAAAAAGAGAAATCAATCAAAGTCAAAATAAAAATATGAAAAGCGAAAAAGAAAAGAAAAGGAGAGGACAAGGCAAAAACCCGCAAAGGGCACTTTGTGACCAAAGGTGATTTTGAGTTGAAAACCTGAAAAGGGCGACTCAAATTTTGAGCAAAATGGGGCATGGACATCACCATTATCGAAGACTTCTAATGGGCATTGCTTCATTTCTTGAAAGGCTACTTCATGTGTCAATGTCATCACGTGTCGATTTTAGAGGAGATGGTATTGGAAAATGTATTGAACTTGAACAATAGCGTGATAGCTGAGGTCTGGAATCAATTCGGAAGCGGACACCAAGATTCGTCACCGAATTACCTAGAGATGAACATCAAGAAAATTAAAGAAAATAACTGAGACTTGCAAGGGCTGGCATGTGAAGTTACCATCTGCCTTCCTTGTTTTTCGAGCGTCTATTGGGACTTCGACTGGGGCAACACTATTTTTCTCTAGTTCACAAGACGGAAGTAGTTCTACCTATTAAAGTAGAAATTCCTTTCTCTGGGTTTTAGTTGAGCAGAAGGAATCCAATCTGATCAGAAAGAGAAAAGCTAAAAGTTATTCAGCACAAAGGCAAATGATACGAGTCCATGACAAACAGGGTCGTCCCAAAGAATTCCACAAAAGGGCTGGATGTTGAAAGAAGATCCTTCCTCAACGAAAAGATTCTAGAGGGAAATGAATGCCAAATCGGGAATGTCCTTATGTTGTAAAGATGACCATTTTTAGAGGAGCACTGATCTTGAGTGAGATTGCTAATCCTATAAACTCGGATCCAGTCAAGAAACACGTCGTTTAAAGAAGAAGAATGGACCAAGGTGAAAACCCACAAAGGGCACTTTGAGTCCAAAAAAAATGATGAAAATGAAAAAAAATGAAAATGAAAAAATGAAAAATGGAGAGGCTAAGGGGAAAACCCGCAAAGGGCATCTTAGGCCAAAGGGGATTTGAGTTGAAAACCCGAAAAGGGCGGCTCAAATATTGATTGGAATGGGGGCATGAAGTGATTAGAGCGATTCAAATTTTGATCATATTGGGGCATGTGGTGATCTTGCTATGCCTGAATCAATAGGAAAGGATAGGCGACATCTTGGGGCATCGACAGAGCACTGTAGATCTCCTAAACACATGTCCAACTCAAAATGGTCTTCAGAAAGTTTGTACAGAGGAGTTCAAGTTGCGATATCTGGGGCACCCGATTCTCATATTATTTGTTGTTCTTGGAATATTTTTTTCCTTTCCAAGATATACATTCCCAATTAATTTCTTTGTCATCCTTCTTTACTATTTTCGATAATTTGTTCTTTCGAGCTATGCTCAGAACCTACTTTATTCTTATCCATTGTTATGACCTTTTTGCAAATATGTTGCATTGGAATAATGATTAATGGACTTATAAAACTTTCACAAAGGAAGTTTTGCATATTACTGTGAAAAGTTTCTAAATAATAAAGGAGCTGAAACAGGACTATTGTTTAGAACACACCAATTTTAAAGGTTCGAAATTTGAGAAGGAATAGTCTAAATTTAGACTTTCTCTTTGGATTTTGTTGTCAAATGCGTTGATTGACAAGACGCCATGTTGGTGACAAAGCTTAAGTGACCAAGTAAGCAATAATCATCAGGCAGTAGGAAGAGGTTACCTCAGAGAAGAGAGCCTTATCTGCGCATAAGTCTTTTGTATGACACCCTGAGAATAGTGTAAGAAACCAGAACGATTTAGGTCCTGTATCCTTGATTTGTGATAAGATAGGATTGAGATAAAAGCCACATATTTCTACCCTTGGATTGCAGTGGGAGAATGATGGTACAAATTTTACGTCCCAATGGATTAAACTTTGAGGTCTACAGTAGGGGCAACCTGGCTAAATGTTTCTTCAGAAAAGCCAGTCAAGCGAGAAGGCGTCGTAGCACGTCAGTCACAAAGCCTTAATAAACTTCGAGTAATGATAACCTAAGCAGGATCATTCTCGGGAAAAAATAAAATTTTGCGTTCATGCAAGCACTATTCACACATGTCTAGTTAGGAGCATTTAATTCATTTTGATCATGCCATCCTAATCATTAGGCATAATTAGGTTCATTATACAGGTTGTGTTCCCCAGGGAATGGACCGAAGAATTTCAGATCTTATCTCCCTGAGGTTACAGTGGAACAGATTGAAGCCAGAGATCTTATCTCCCTGAGATTACAGCGGAGCAGATCGAAGACACTATCCTATCTCCCTGAAGGTACAGTGGAGTGGATTAAAATAAAGGATCTTATCTCTCTGAAGTTACAGTAGAGTAGATCGCATCAGGTCTTATCTCCCTGAGGTTACAGTGGAGTAGACCGAAGAATTTCAGATCTTATCTCCCTGAGGTTACAGTGGAGCAGATTGAAGCCAGAGATCTTATCTCCCTGAAGTTACAGCGGAGCAGATCGAAGACACTATCCTATCTCCCTGAAGTTACAGTGGAGTGGATTAAAATAAAGGATCTTATCTCTCTGAAGTTACAGTAGAGTAAATCGCATCAGGTCTTATCTCCCTGAGGTTACAGTGGAGTAGACCGAAGAATTTCAGATCTTATCTCCCTGAGGTTACAGTGGAGCAGATTGAAGCTAGTAATCCTATCTCTCTGAGGTTACAGTGGAGTGGATTAAAATAAAGGACCTTATCTCTCTGAAGTTACAGTAGAGTAGATCGCATCAGATTGAAGCCAGTAATCCTATCTCCCTGAAGTTGCAGTGAAGCAGACGAAAGAAACCAATCCTATCTCCCTGAAGTTGCAGTGGAGCGGATTAAAACTACAGATCTTATCTCTCTGAAGTTGCAGTAGAGCAAATCGCATCCAATCTTATCTCCCTGAAGTTGCAGTCGAGCAGATTGAAGAAATCAATCCTGTCTCCCTGAAGTTGTACTGGAGCGTATTAAAATCACAGATCTTATCTCTCTGAGGTTGCAGTGGAGCGGATTAAAATGATGAATTTCGTCCCCCTGAAGTTGCTGCGAAGAAGATTGAAGCTACAAGCCATATCTTTTTGAAATACAGTGGAGTGGATAAAAGCAACAAGACACAGTGGACTGGAATGGGGCTACTTGAAGAAGAAAGGCACCAAGAAGTCAAGACATGGCGAGACCAGGCAAAATTGGTCTTTTTTAGTCTTTGCTCTGTTCTCGTTACACGACAACGAGCAAAGAGGGGCAGCTGTATAGCCCAATTTTATGCCCGGGCCCAATTAACCTTTAACCCATTTACATCCCAAATCCCAGCAGGCCCAAAACCCAACCAAATTAACCTAAACCCTAGCCCATTTTCAGAAAAAGAAATCAACAGCCACCTAACCCTAGGTGCGCCGCATCTAGGGTCTTTGCCCACTGCCACCACCGACTCACCTGCCCTCTGACTGCCACCACCTACCGCCGCCTGCAGCCACCTACTCCATCAACATCAATCACCTGCAAGCAATAAAGAAGACCACAGCAACAAGCAACAGGGGGCTTTTGTTTTTGATTTTCGGTTTAAAAACCGATTTTGAACAGATTGTATGTGGGGGCAAAAATCACTGTAATCGGAGGGATTTTTCACAAACATTAAAGAGAAATAAAAGAAAAAAATTCGTAAAAAGGTTTTTTTTCTATTCGTATTTCTGCTCATTTTTTATTTTTGTTTTTCTTTATTGTTCATACTAAAAGAAAAGAAAACAAAAAGAAAAGGAAAGGCCTTACCTGCGCCGCGCCAGAGGAGGGGAAGGCGAGCGGTCTCGTCCCGTTTTCGGGCCTTTGGCTTTTTCTTTCGCGGGATTCGGCCCTGGATCCATGACCTAGAAGCAATCAGCTTCAAAAGGTGACCAAAAAGGTCCCATTTTGCGCCTCCAGCCGCCGCCCGCGGCGGCGCTACGACGGAGGCCGCGCCGGAATCCATGGCCGAGCTTGTGGCCTGAGAGAGCATCTCTCTCTCTCCCTCTCTCTATTTTTTTTTGTAAAAATGATGAAGTGATTGTTTTTGGGGTTTATTTTTTAATATTTATACTAAATATGAACGGCGCCGTTTTAGCCCCAGCGACCCGCGTGCGTGACCCGACCCGGGGAGGATCCGCGCATCCAACCAAGTGGGCTATTTGCACATGGAGCCCCTCTGCGTTTTGTGTTGTTTCAAATTCGATTTTCTTTTTTTTTAATTTGTATCGCACATTTAACTCTATATTCATTTGGATCCGCGGTTGGACGGCGCCGTTTTCACTAATCGGATTTGAGCATCCGAACATTTGTGTCTAATTTATGTTTTAGTCCCCCGTGCTATTCATGCTTTGTAATCTGGTCCTTTCCTTTTGTTTATTTTAATTTCTCCCCTGAATTACTGCTTTAATGCCAATTTAGTCCTTCGTTTTGTTATTAATGCTGTAATATTATTTAGTTCATACGTTTTTATGTACATAAATACCTACCTTTATATTTTATATATTTTATAACTTTATACGTATATATATGTATACATATATACTTATTTTTTTATAATTTATATATACATATATTTATACCTATATATATGTTTGCTAAATTTTTGTAAGTATATATTTATATGTACGTACTTATATATTTGAACACTCTAATTTGTATAGACATATACATACATATTTTAAATATATCTTTAAACATATATAGATTATCATATTTGCTTGTATATGTATATTTTCATTATTTTTGAACCTTTAATGTACATACATATATGTATATATAGATATATTTTATAACTTATTTATATTCGTATGTGTATATACATAATGATATTTTTCTTATATACTTTTTGATTAACATACATGTCTTCATTTCATTTTCATAAAAAATATATACATTTACACATACTTCATGCTTTCAAAATATACATTTTGTTTATACTTTATATTTTATAATTTTACATACTTATACATATAGGTATATTTATATATATATATATATATATATATATATATATATATATATTTACTTACTCTCTATATTTTTTTACTACATATCTTAAATATACCTTTTACTTTATGACTCATATATGTGCCAATACATACTTTTTATATTTGATGCTTGCTACATAAGTATGCATGTACGTACACTTATAATTTTTTTCCATGCATAGTAGTTGTGAAAAGATGTATACGTGCACATGTTTTTCATGGTTTCGTCACCTTGTACATATACATGTTATATATCTTTATAATTTTATGATTTTTGTTAATATTGTTCACTTATTTATTTGCACGTTTATTATTGTTTATTTTCTTACTTTAGTTTCTTATTATTCGTTATTTTTCCATAAGATTGTTTTCATTATTTATTGTTTTACTTGTTTCATTTTATTCACATTGCATCATTATTATTATTTTACACCCATTTTTGTTTAGATTTCCAAAAAGGAAATTTTAAAATAAAAGTAACACTCAGCATTTGAGATCTTCGAGAGAATCGAGCCCTAACCTATTGGATTTCGATTTTCTTCGTTGAATCTAAATAATTGAAGTTAATCTTTTTTATAAAAATAAATAAAAGGCTCATTATCGGGAATTCAATAAGTTGTGTCCTAACGCATTGGATATGACACTTTGTTTTCCCGAGACGAAGATTTTTCTAAAAATTAATAAAGGAAGTATTTCGCGTTTAGATTTGAGAAAGTCGTGCCCTAACTTACTGGGTTTCGATTTTCACAATAAATCTAAATACGTGAATATTTCCAAACTCAAGTTTTAAACGATCTCGGGAATTAAAAAAAGATCGTGTCCTAACTTACTGGTCGTGATCCTTTTTTTAAATCCGAGATAACATCTTTTAATAAGTAAATTTTTCGTATTCATTCACGTATCGAGAATTTGAGACATTGTGTCTTAACTTACTAGATATGGTGCTTTCTTTCTCGATTAATGTGAAAATATGTTCATTTTCACGAATTTTCTTTAACATTTTAATACAAGGATAGTATTTTTTAAAATTCTTCAAAGTTTTCAATTTTCAACATCAAGACATTAACTAATCAACTAGGTACCAATTTTGGGCGTTACGAGGGTGCTAATCCTTCCTCGTGCGTAACCGACTCCCGAACCCATTTTTTTGAATTTTGTAGACCAAACTCGTTGTTTTAATAAAATTAAATAGTTTATTAAAAACAACCACTTTTCAAGGTGATCCGATCACACCTCATCCAAAAAAGATCGGTGGCGACTCGTATTTTTCATTTTCGTTTTCAAACCCAAGTTGACCCCGTTTTCATCCAAAAAATGGCGTCAACAGTATGATTTAAATATATTTGAGAATATAAATATTGGTTGAAACATTGGAATTGGCTAGGTTACGATCTGAAAATTTGCAGGTGAGGCTACATATTTATAAAGGGGATTGTGTCAAAATTTTTGTAAAAAAAAAAATCTCAGTTGGAACGATAACAAGTGTTTGTGTTCTAGTAATACCTCATACTCTGTTCTGGCGAGGAACACGGGTAACTAAAATGTAACACCCCTTACTCGTGTTCCTCGCCGGAACAGAGTATGAGGTATTACTAGAACACAAACACTTGTTATCATTCCAACTGAGATTTTTTTTTAACTAAAATTTTGACATAATCCTCTTTATGAATATGTAACCTCAGCTGCAAATTTTCAGATCGTAACCCAACCAATTCCAATGTTTCAACCAACATTTATATATCTCAAATATATTTAAATCATACTTAACATTTCAACTGTCATCATTAGCATTGTATAAAATAATTTATCAAATAACATATACTAACATTTAGGCTAAATACTTTGTAACATATAACATCAAAATCAAGCCTGCTATACATGCCATAATTTAGAAATATTGATTACAAATTACCAAAAGTTGTGGATAGTGTAGATGAATTCCCAAATATTTCCGAATTTCGAGCTGAACTGGTGACACTATAAAACAAGGGAAAAGAAAGAGGAGTAAGCATATAGCTTAGTAAGTAAGTGTGTAATTAATAAACAAGTTTCTAGCATGTTTCCATAGATAATATAATCTTAATCACACATAAATTCACTATTTATTCAAGTTCCAGCAAGCTATTTATTCGCGTCATAGTCACTAAATTATTTTTATCTGGAGCTATGGAACTCAAAATTAAGATCCATAAATTTTCCCTAAAACTAGACTTATATATCTTCTTACCATAAAATTTTCAGAATTTTTGGTTTTTCCAATTAGTATAGTTTATTTTTTAAAGTTTCCCCTATTTCACTGCTCGACAGCTCTGACCTCTCTTCACTAAAAATTAATTATATCTTTGTACAGAATTCAACTGATGTTTGTGTTTGTTTCTCTTGAAAATAGACTCATTGAGAAATTTAAGCATGTAAATTACAAACCAAAATTATTTTTTTTTTACAATTTTTAGTGATTTTCCAAAGCTGGAACAAGGGATTTCGAAATCATTCTGACCCTGTCTCACTAAAATTCAAATATCTCAAAATATTTAACTCTTTTGCTTGTTCTGTTTCCTTTATGTGAAAATAGACTCATTCAGAATTAATATCATATCTCATCAAACCCTGATTCAATTTTCACCATTTTTGGTGATTTTTCAAAGTTACAAAATTGCTGTTGTTCAAAACTGTTTTATTTCTAAATTTACTCTTTAATGGTTTTAATACTTCATATCATCTTACTCAAGGGTTGATTAAATATCGAACCCAATATTCATCACGTAATATTATCCATTTCACATTTACTTTCACTTGTCCAATTTCCCCGATGAACTCTTCAGAATATTAACCGTTACTCAGTGGAATCAGCACTTAGCAACCACCTTATATTCAGTGATACGGGGAATCAGCACATAGCAACCCCTTTCACAATCAAGGATACGGTGGAATCAGCACTTAGCAACCACCTTTAGAATAAAAAATTTGGGGAATTAGCATTTAGCAACCCCTCGAGGAATCTGCACTTAGCAACCCCTTTTTGATCAGAGTTTCGGAGAATCTACACTTAGCAACCCCTTTTTTATCTGAGTTTCAGGGAATCTACACTTAGCAACCCCTTTTTGATCAGTGATTTGGGGAATCTACACTTAGCAACCCCTTACATTCAATGAATCCTGGTCTAATCTGAGTGTTCAATCGAGAACCTTATTTTACAACATTTTACCAACTTTTTCAAATTTAACCACATTTTTGTAATCTACATCAAATATTTATTCTATATTCAATCATATCTCAACAATATATTAAATAAAATTAAAACAATGCATTATTCACAAGCAAACTTACCTCATTGCAAAATATAGTAATTTTGCAATTTAGTCTACGATCTTTTCCTTTCCCCGATTAAGATTGATTCCACGTTCTTCTTGATCTATAATATCAAATTTAGCTTGTTTAATATTCACATTTATCAAAACAGTCCTCGACTCAATTTTGGCAAAATTATGATTTTACCCCTAAACTTTTGCATATTTCCACTTTTGTCTCAAAGCTCGGAAATTAAACTTCATCCCTTATTCTTATGTTTTATGACATGCTGAACATTTTTCCCTTCTATGGTAACATCAAATTCCCACTCTAACACTTACGTATGAACATTAGGTATTTTTACCGATTATGTCGTTTTACTCATTTTCACTTAAAAGCGCTTAGCAAAAGTTGTTTAACATAATTCCAAGCTTCATATTCTACCATAAAACATCAATATAAATAGATTTCACATATGGGTATTTTTCCAAATATGAACCCTGGGTTAAATTATTGCTAGAATAAGCTAAATCAAGTTACCGGGACTCCAAAAACGTAAAGAACATTAAAAACGGGCTTGGGATCACTTACTATGGAGCTTGGAATCTTGAAAACCCTAACTATGGCTTCCCCCCTTGTAAAATTTGGCCCTAGCTTGAAGATGGACAAAAATTGGCTTTTAATTTTGTTTTTAATTCATTTTAATAACTAAATGACTAAAATACCCTTCACTTAAAAATATCCTATTTCACTTATCTCATGTCCATTTTTGTCCACAATTTAACCAATGTTCTAATTTCATTTAAGTACCTCCAATTTAAAATTTCATAACAATTGGACACCTCTAACATGTAGAACTCAACTTTTGTACTTTTTACAATTTAGCCTTTTGACTAAATTGAATGCCCAAACGTCAAAATTTTTGAACGAAATTTTCACGAAATCTTTATGTGAAATTGTAGGCCATAAAAATATAATGATAATAAAATTTTTCCTCGTCGGATTTGTGGTCCCAAAACCACTGTTCCGACTAGGCCCTAAATCGGGCTGTTACAACTCTCCCCCTTTAGGGATTTTTGTCCTCGAAAATCTTACCAGAAAAAAGGTTTGGGTAGTGTTTTCTCATAGCTTCTTCCGGTTCCCACGTAACCTCTTTCATTCCATGTCTTTGCCACAACACTTTTACTAAGGCTATACTTTTATTCTGTAACTATTTGACTTCTCGAGCTAGGATCTTTATCGGTTCCTCTTCATAGGTCATATCCGGTCGAATTTCAATCTCTGTCAGAGAAATCACATGTGAAGGATCTGAACGATAGTGTCGCAACATCGACACATGAAATACATTATGCATCCTTTCCAACTCTGCTAGCAACGCTAACCAATAAGCCACGGGTCCAATCCTTTCAATGACCTCATACGGCCCAATGAAACGTAGGCTCAATTTGCCTTTACAGCTAAATCTCAAAATCTTTTTCCACAGAGATACTTTCAGAAACACTTCATCACCCACTTGAAACTCGAATATAAGGTGGTTGCTAAGTGCTGATTCCACCGAGTAACGGTTAATATTCCGAGGTGTTCATCGGGGAAATTGGATAAGTGAAAGTACATGTGAAATGGATAAGATTACGTGATGAATATTGGGTTCGATATTTAATTGACCCTTGAGTAAGATGATATGAAGTATTAAAACTATTAAAGAGTAAATTTAGAAATAAAACAGCTTTGAACAACAACAGTTGTGTAACTTTGAAAAATCACCAAAAATGGTGGAAATTGAATTAGGAATTTGATGAGATATGAAATTAAATCTAAATGAGTCTATTTTCACATAAAGGAAACAAAATAAGCAAAAGAGTTAAATATTTTGAGATATTTGAATTTTAGTGAGACAGGGTCAGAATGATTTCGAAATCCCTTGTTCTAAATTTGGGAAATCACTAAAAATTGTAAAAAAAAATAATTATGGTTTGTAATTTACATGCTTAAATTTCTCAATGAGTCTATTTTCAAGAGAAATAAATAGGAACATCAGTTGAATTCTGTATAAAGAGATAACTAATTTTTAGTGAAAAGGGGTCAGAGCTATCAAGCAGTGAAACTGGGGAAACTTTAAAGAATAAACTGTATTAATTTGCTAAACCAAAAATTCTAAAAATTTTATGGTAAGAAAATATATGAGTCTAGTTCAGCAAAAACTTACAGATCTTAATTTGGAGTTCTGTAGCTCCAGATAAAAAGAATTTTGTGACTATGATGCGAATAAACAACTTGCTGGAACTTGAATAAATAGTGAAGTTATGTGTGATTAAGATTATATTATCTATAGAAACATGCTAGAAACTTGTTTATTAATTAAATACTTACTTACTAAGCTATATGCTTACTCCTCTTTCTTTTCCCTTATTTTATAGTGTTACTAGTTCAGCTCGGAATTCGAAAATAGTTGGGAACTCATCTACACTATCCACAACTTTTGGTATTTTGTAATCAATATTTCTAAATTATGGCATGTATAGAAGACTTGATTTTGATGTTATATGTTACAAAGTATTTAGCCTAAATGTTAGTATATGTTATTTGATAAATTATTTTATACAATGCTATTGATGATAGTTAAAATGTTAAGTATGATTTAAATATATTTGAGAATATAAATGTTGGTTGAAACATTGGAATTGGCTGGGTTACGATCTGAAAATTTGCAGGCGAGGTTACATATTTATAAAGGCGATTATGTCAAAATTTTCAAAAAAAAAAATCTCAGTTGGAACGATAACAAGTTTTTGTGTTCTAGTAATACCTCATACTCTGTTCCGGCGAGGAACACGGGTAAGGGGTGTTACATTTTAGGATAAAGTACTGATTCACTCTCTAATTCAGTTTCCACCATTTTTGGTGATTTTTTAAAGTCACACTACTGTTACTGTCCAAAACTGTTTTGTTGCTAATTCTACTTTTTCATAATTTCACTTTTTTACTTTTAATCACTATTCAATTCAAAATTCACTTTTCCATTTTCAAGTCAATATTAAATTCAATTCCACACATATATTCATTATTCAAGTACACTTAATTGTTACATGATCTCATGTATTTTCACTTAGTCAATTTCCCGATGAACACTTCGGAATAATAACAGATACACGGTGGATCAGCACATAGCACCACCCTTATAGTCAATGATACTCGGTGGAATCAACACATAGCAATCACCTTTATAATCAATGGTACCCGTTGGAATCAACACATAGCAACTACCTTTATAATCAATGGTACCCGGTGGAATCAGCACATAGCAACCACCGTTACAATCAATGATACTTGGTATACGTAGTAGCCTGCACATAGTACTACACACGTGACCATTACTATCACTTTCACATAGTGGCCTGCACACAGTCTGTACCACACATGTGATTATTACTTTCACTTTATTCGTATCTTTTCTATTCCGGAGGTTCAACTGGGAAATTTCTCACTTTTCTTTTTCACTAATTCAAGTCAATTTCTCATCTTTCTTAACTTATAATAACACATTTAACTTATTTAACACTCACATTCATCAAAACAGTCCTTGACTCAAACTTCAGAAAAATTACAATTTTACCCCTAAACTTTTGCATATTTACACTTTAGCCCCAAAGCTCGGAAATTAAACTTCATCTCTTATTCTTATGTTTTATGACATGCTGAACATTTTTCCCTTCTATGGCAACATCAAATTCCCACTCTAACTCTTACTTATGAACATTAGGTATTTTTACCGATTATGTCGTTTTACTCGTTTTCACTTAAAATCGCTTAGAAAAAGTTGTTTAACATAATTTCTAGCTTCATATTTTACCATAAAACATCAAAATAAACACATTTCACCAATGGGTATTTTTCCAAATATAAACCCTAGGTTAAATTATTGCTAGAATAAGTTAAATCAAGTTATCAGGACTCAAAAAACGTAAAGAACATTAAAAACGGGGCTTGGAATCACTTACTATGGAGCTTGGAAGCTTGAAAACCCTAAATATGGCTTCTACCCTTGTAAAATTCGGCCATGGGGTTGAAGATGATGAAATTTTGGCCTATTTTGTCTTTTTAATTCATTTTAATTACCAAATTACCAAAATGCCCTTAACTTAAAAATATCCTATTTCACTTATCTCATGTCCATTTTTGTCCACCAACTTAACCAATGGTCTAATTACCATATAAGGACCTCCAATTTAAAATTTCATAATAATTGGACACCTCTAACATGTAAAACTTAACTTTTTCACTTTTTACAGTTTAGTCCTTTTGACTAAATTGAGTGCCCAAACGTCGAAATTTTCGAACGAAATTTTCATGAAATCATTTTTTGAAATTGTAGACCATAAAAATATAATAAAATAAATTTTTTTCTCGTCGAATTTGTGGTCCCGAAACCACTGTTCCGACTAGGCCCAAAATCGAGCTGTTATAACTACTAAATGTTGGCCAAATTAATTTATACATGCCAATAAAACCAGAATCAAATCATCCAAAATTACCGATAGAACCAATGGATAGTGTGATATATCTTTGACAAGCTTCCAACCCAATCGAGCTTCCGATAATCTGTAGGGTAAATAAAAATAAACAAATACGTAAGCAATGAATGCTTAGTAAGCTCGTGTAGTCTTTAATCATATTAGTTCATTTAAAATATGAAATCTATACATATCAAGAATAATCCAATATTAATACCATAATACTCATGAAGCTATATTCATCAACTCACAAGGTGAATAAATCCACAGTATCACTTAAACATATTATCTCAAGCTTAGTAGGATTTTATATAACTTTAACTCTTCATAATTTCTTTATTTTCATTTGCATTTCTTTACTTTCCATGCTTATTCCATGTGCGTGACACACAAGTCCTAACATATCATTCAACCACAGTCACAAGCTAATGCATTTAACCAAAGTCTTTTTCGAATTGATCACATGATAAGTCATTTCATAAGAAATTGCATAATCTAAACCTTACCACTTTTTAGTGAGCGCTAACATATTTTCACTTAAATACTTTTCAATTCAATGCATTATATAAATAATCATAATACCATTCAACCAATAGCTTGGCACTTGCCTAAGCATCAAGCAACAACACTGGTTAGTGTACTTGCACACATTACATTTAAACTCAGCATGCATAATTTTCTTGTATCAACATATTAAAGATAATCATGCATTTACATGCATGATACATATTGTTCTCTTGTCGTTTCTTCATAAGCATATATCATTCGTTTCATTATTTCGATATTTCATGTACCATCATTTTCATGAATTTCGCGTACATACCGGTAATAGTTCATTTCAAACTCATATTATCTCACTTCAGAACTTTACCCGCTATATCATTTAAATATCCATGGTTACATTTATTTTAGATCAATACCAATAATAATCTATAAATCTTTCAATTTAATCATATAAGTCTTTCACCGTTTCTTTCTGAATCGAAGAACTACTTACGGATATGAGTACATCGTTCTTTGGTGCCATAGTCCAACTATGGTCTTGCACATATAAACAGTAAACACTGCCATGGTCCGACCATGGTCTTACGTTCATAGTGCCATAACCTAGTTATGGACTTATCCCTCAATTCATCCTCTGCCACAGAATGATTGTACTCAATCCCGCGTTCAATCCAAATTGAGTATAAAATTCTATAATATATTTCCAATAATAATTCATTTCTCAATATTTATAATTCAATTTGGTTTTCATTTGTTAACAACATATACTATTACATTGAGCCTTTATTTATCTCATGACCAATTAGTTCCTGCTTTCTATTCACATTTTCATATTCAATTCACATTTTCAAATTATATTCTACAATCACGTTTCTTTTCAATGGCTCAACTGTTTCATTTCGTTTGATTTAACTTTTCATTTAATTACCCCTATTAACAGACTCGGGCTTTGGCGGATACACGGATCCAACCAAACACACCAATACAGCACATTGTGCCTAAAACGGTACATAGTACCTAAACAGTAATCAGTAACGGTAGCAGTAATAGTAAGAGTAATAGTAACAGTATTAACACACAAAGTGCTGAATCTGTAACAGTAACGGTAACAGTATTCGACACACAAAGTGCCGAATCGGTAACAGTAACAGTAACAATATTCGACACACAGTGCTGAATCAATAACAGTAATAGTATTCGACACACAAAGTGCTGAATCAATAACAGTAACAATAATAGTAGTCGGCATATAAATGCCTGATCAGTAAGCCGGCAAAAACCCGTACTCTTCCATATCCTATGGCATGCCAACTATATCCGACTAGCCCGACTAGTTAATAGGGTATTTAATTCCTTATTACGATCAGTTTCACAGTATTGTAGTAATTCATTACTTCAGTAATTTCACAGTTCATTGCAGTACACATAACAATATTCAGTATTCCATAATTTAGTTCAGTATCAGTCTCAATTTCAATACCCAATCATAAATTTTCATTTTACTAAACACATATTTCTTATTCAATTCAATTTACTAAATTCAGTTCAATACTAACACATATACATATATATTATTCATCAGCAAATAACATTCACTTTAATCAAAATTGTACATAATATAGTTTATACGAACTTACAAGGCTAAATTGCAGAAATACCATAATTCAGGGACATTTTGGTAATTTTCTATTTCCCTCAAAATTTCACCCAATCTTGATCTAAATTAATATTTCACTCAATTTATTAATTTAAAAAATAAAACAACTCATTTCATGCAATTTGATCATTTTTTGACATTTTTACCAAATTGCCGCTAAAGTTTTACTTTTTATTCAATTTAGTCCTTGAACCCAAATCACGCAAATTAACCATTTTTAATGCAAATCCATGGTAACAGAATATTTATATATTTATTTTCCTCCTCTTACTCTCCATTCCATATCCTTAATTTATATAACATGTTTATAAATAACATTATCTATGATTTCACTATTTACTTATAAATTTATTCAAAGCTGTCCACTTGAGTCATAGTCACTTAATTATTTATATCTTAAGCTAAAGGACTCCAAATTAAGATCCGCTAAATTATTATGAAACTAGACTCACATATCTTCTTACCATAAAATTTTCAGAATTTATGGTTTAGCCAATAAATACAGTTTATTCTTTAAAGTCATCCTTGTTCTGCTGTTTGACAGTTTCGACCCTTCTTCACTAAAATTAGTTATCTCCTCGTACAGGATTCGGATAATGTTCCCATTTGTTTCTATTGAAAAATAATTTTAAACATATAAATTCTAACCCACAATTATTTATATACAATTTTTAATGATTTTCCAAAGTCAGACCAGGGGAACCCGAATTCATTTTGACATTGTCTCACAAAATTTATTATATCTCATGATTTATAATTCCATTACTTACACCGTTTCTTCTATGAGAAACTAGACTCAATAATCTTTAATTCCATATTTTTTTCATCCTCTAAGTCAATTTCTACTATTTTTCGTGGATTTTAAAAATTAGACTACTGCTGCTGTCTCAAAACTATTTTAGTGTAAATGTTGATAACTAAATTTATAACACCTACGTTTCCTTTCTCTTCAATATTTTCCATCACTTCCTCTTATTTCCCTTCACTAACATATCAAGAACATAGAACCTTATATAATAAATGTAATACCCCGAAAATTACTACAGTAAGAAAGTAGGTATCCTTGATAGTAAAATAAGGAAATAGAGTGACAAAAAGGGAAATTTTGAGTTATGGCAACATATGGCATTATATTATGACATATTAATTCAAGAAAGGATTAAATCGCAAAAGTGAGAAAAGTTTTGTTGCCCAAGAGTAAATACTAAAAATTTGAGGGATTAAAGTGTAAATACAAAAAATTTGAAGGACCAATAGTGCAAATATTTTAAAGGTAGAATAATCCAGAAACTAAGGAAAATGGATAAATTAGGACCAAATTGAAAAGGTGAAGAATTTTGAGGGACTAAATTACAATTTTACCAAATTAAGTGATGACTCAAGGATGGAATTTTTAAAGATTATAAAGGGCAAAATGGTCAATTAGAAGAGAGAGAAATCTAGAAGATAATGACGATGTTGGAGATATTTTATATTAAATAAATAATATTAGTTTATTAATATTTTAATTTGATTTTTAAATGATATTTTATTATTTTATTAGTATTTTATTTAGTATATATAAGAAAAGGAAGATGAAGAATCATCCATTCCACCATATTTCCATGCAACTAACGTGAGAAGAGGGGACAAGAAAGAAAGTTTTGCTTTCTTTACAATTTGGTCCTTCCACCAAAAATTTACCATTTTCACCTAGAAATCAAAAGAATTTCCATAGCTTCCAAGAGAGAAGAATAACAAGGAGACAATGTGGAGCTAGAATATCAAGTTAGATTCAAGAAATAGAAGCTGGAGGAGAGAGAAAATCAAGTTAAAGATTGAAATCAATAGCACAAGGTAAGAACATCAAGATTTCAATATATTTTTAAGTTTGATATTATTGAAAAAGCATGGAAATAATGTTATAGTAGAGTTTTCTTATATAAGGTCTTATGTTCTTGATATATTAGTGAAGAGAAATAAGTGAAAATGATGGGAAATATTATAGAGAAAGGGAATAAGGGAGTTATACACCTAGTAATAAACATTTTGCACTAAAACAGTTTTGGACAGCAGCGGTAGGTTAACTTTGAAAAATCACCATAAATTGTGGAAATAGAATTAGAGTATGAATAAAATATGGAAACAAATATTGTTGAGTCTAGTTTCTCATAGAAGAAACAGTGTAAGTAATGGAATTGTAAATCATGAGATATAATAAATTTTATGAGACAAGATTAGAATGAATTCGGGTTCCCCTATTCTAACTTGGAAAAATCATTAAAAATTGTAAAAAAATAATTATGGGTTATAATTTATATTTTTCAAATCCTTGATGAGTATATTTTCAATAGAAACAAACTATAACATCATCCGAATTCTGTACAAAGAGATAATTAATTTTTAGTAAAGAGGGGTCGGAACTATCAAACAGTAAAATAGGGGAAACTTTAAAGAATAAACTGTACTTATTGGCTAAACAAAAAATTATGAAATTTTTATGGTAATAATATGTGTGAGTCTAGTTTTATATAAAATTTTCGGATCTTAATTCGGAGTTCTGTACCTTAAGATATAATTAATCTAGTGACTATGACTCAATTGAATAGCTTGTTATGAGTAAACAAGTTAATAGTGGTATTATGTATATATCAAGGATGTGGAATGGAGTGGAGGAGGAGGAAAAATATATGTGAATATTCAGATAATATGAGTTTATTTTAAAATAGCTAATTTACATGTTTTCAGTTCAGGGACTAAATTGAATAAAAGTAAAATTTTAAAGGTAATTTTGTAAAAATGTCAAAAAGTGACCAAATTGCATGAAATGAATTGTTTTATTATTTAAATTAATAAATTGAATGAAATATTAATTTATATCAAGATTGGGTGGAAATTCGAGGAAAATAGAAAATTGCCAAAATGTCCCTAAATTTTGGTATTTCTGTAATTTAGCCTACCAGGTCGTGTAACTTGAATTATATTCTTAGATGATTGAAATATATATATTGGATTGAGAAATTGATTTGAATTGTGAACATGAGAAATTGTGAATTGAATGAAATGGAAATGAAGCTTTGAATTACATAAGTAAATATCGGGTCTCGTATGCCCTATTTGTTATGAATATAATATTTCGAGGATATGTTGTAAAGAATTATAAAAGCACGTTAAAAATTTGAAAGTTTTAATTCGGATGAAATTTTGTAACTCGGTTTAATACGTATGCAAATGTATGTCTTCTAGTAATGCCTCGTACCCTATTTCAGCGTCGAATACGGGTAAGGGGTGTTACAATGTGACATCGTCAGATTCGGTCATAACGTTTAGACTGGGTTTGGGGTGTTATAATTATTGGTATCAGAGCTATGGTTTAGTCGGTTCTCGGACTAACATAGCGTATGTGAGTTTAGCTATACATGCCATATTATTGCTCGTGATAATGTAATATCTTCCGACTCCAATGAAATTGTTCTGTAAGACAGAGATGACTTCTAACCGAGTTGTTTCCAATAATGCTAAAAAAAATTTATGTTGAGGTGATTGAAATGTGTTTATGATGAAACAAAATTTAGAAAGGTATGAATAGAAAATTCATGATAAGTATGTGTTAACGTATGAAGTAAGACAACCATGAGTTGAGAAATGTAGAATAAAATGAAAGTTTATATGGTGATATGCTCATCCGCGTTTGCTTGACTCGCATATGATGTTTTGTGCTCAACATATTTGATTAAGTAAATATGGTAAGTAAATATACACAAATAGATGGAATGTATGTTTATGTACACTTGCTTGAATAAGTGTAATCAGTATGTTTATATGATAGAATCTTATGTTTAATTGTTAAATTAGAAATAATATGATGTTTGTTTTATGTCTTTGCTATTGAACCATGAATATTATAATAGTATGAAAATTGAATTGAAAGATCAAATTGAGTAGAACACAGGAATGAGTACTTTCATTCAGTGATATGTGATGAATTGACAGAAAAGACTATGGTTGGACCATGGCAACATGTGATTTGTGATTTCTGTATAAGACCATATCTGAGATATGGCATTGGCGTGCGATCTCGTATAAGACCATGTTTGGCACATGACATCGACATGATATGTGAGCCAGTGTAAGACCATGTCTGGGACATGGCATTGGCATCATTGAGATTATGAAAGGTCCCATGTAAGACCATGTCTGGGACATGGCGTTGGCACCGAGATGAGAGATCCCATGTAAGACCATGTCTGCGACATGGCATGGGCACCGATATGAGAACTCCCATGTAAGACCATATCTGGGATATGGCATTGGTAGTACAGAAAACATCCCATGTAAGACTATGTCTGGGACATAGCTTTGGCATGTTATTATCAGACAGGAGACCCGAGTATCCTTAGTATTCCAAGTGATTCAACGGGCTAGTAAAGAAATTATGTTACATGAATGTTCAGGTAAAAGTACAATAAACAGATTCAGGTAAGTATAAGGATTAAGAATATTTCAGTTATCAGTTGAGAAAATAATTTCAGCAAGGAAGGAGTAAGTTATAATCATGAGTTGTTTATGCAAGCAAGTAAGTAAACAAGTAAGAGAGTAAATAAAGAAGAAGTTAAATTTGATGAGACAAAATATTAAGCTATGATACCTAAAAGAATGTATGTATTAACTGGAAGTTTTTTTTACTGAGTGGAATAAAGTGAGGTTCGTGATAATAGAATTAGTCAAAGAAATGATAATTAAGTGGTAAAGATGTCTGTGTGTGAAAGTTACAGTCGAAATGAACATGATGATCTTTTCTGGATATTATATATATTCTTTTATCGTCAGAGATATGTATGTGTAATTGTTTAGTTCTGATAGAGTTCTTATGTTGTGAGAATGTTAGCTAATTATAATGTTAGACGAAAGCCCTGTTGGTCTGATTGGTTTATGACTGGTTATTTTTCTGTTTTGCATGCATACTTAGAAAGTGTACTGTTTTGCTAAAAGAAATATTGTGCTGATGACTAAATTGCAAAACATGTAAACGTGATATGTGAAGTACATGATATGGATTATTAGTAAATTACAGATGAATAATGAATTTTGAAATATAATACATATATTAAAGATAGAGAAGATATAAAAATACGGATTATTGGTACAAGGATTAAATTGTAAAGGATGTAAAAGCATTATGCGAAAAGTGTAAAAGTGATATGCATGCATGATATAATTTGCCCAAGTAGATGAGATTAGAACTACTAAGATATTAGTGGTATATCATTAAAGGACCCTAGCACACTCTCTGATTAATAGCACGCTAGTGCTCTCCGATTATTAGCACATTTATGTTCTTTATATAACACTTTAGTGTTTTCTGTTTAATAATGCATAATAATGCACTTCCGTATCAGTTTCATATATCTTAAGTGTTCTATCTAATCTATTGGGCCTCTGCTTAAAAAAAAGATAAATAATTTTCGCTACAAGGTAAAGGTTTACCTCTGATTCATGTTTGAAATATTGAATTAAAAATAAATTGTGAAATGAAATGATAGAGAATGAATACAAACACTAAGCTCGGTAATATGTGCAGAAGGGAACTATAGAATTATAGATATGATTTTAAGAAAACTAAATGAAGAAAGGACTTCTGGTTAAGTGGAAAGAGAGGAAATAAGAGCTCGATTAAGTAAAAAGAAGAATATTATTGAAAAGGAAGTACAAAATGATATAAAAACTAGAAATGTTAGTGATATGAATGGATAGAAAAGGATAATTGAAAGAATATAGAACTGATGAAATTCATGATCAAAACAAAATAAGGAAATTTCGAGGACAAAATTTATTTTCAGGGGGGAGAAATGTAACACCCCGAAAATTACTACAGTAAGAAAGTAGGTATCCTTGATAGTAAAATAAGGAAATAAAGTGACAAAAAGGGAAATTTTGAGTTATGGAAACATACGAAATTATATTATGACATATTAATTCAAGAAAGGATTAAATTGCAAAAGTGAGAAAAGTTTAGTTACCCAAGAGTAAATACTAAAAACTTGAGGGATTAAAGTGTAAATAAGAAAAATTTGAAGGACCAATAGTGCAAATATTTTAAAGGTGGAATAATGTAGAAACTAAGGAAAATGGATGAATTAGGACCAAATTGAAAAGGTGAAGAATATTCAGGGACTAAATCATAATTTTACCAAATTAAGTGATGACTTAAGGATGGAATTTTTAAAGATTATAAAGGGCAAAATGGTCAATTAGAAGAGAGAGAAATCTAGAAGATAATGATGATGTTGGAGACATTTTATATTAAATAAATAAATAAATATTAGTTTATTAATATTTTAATTTAATTTTTAAATGATATTTTATTATTTTATTAGTATTTTATTTAGTATATATAAGAAAAGGAAGATGAAGAATCATCCATTCCACCATATTTCCATGCAACTAACGTGAGAAGAGGGGACAAGAAAGAAAGTTTTGCTTTCTTTACAATTTGGTCCTTCCACCAAAAATTTATCATTTTCACCTAGAAATCAAAAGAATTTCCATAGCTTCCAAGAGAGAAGAATAACAAGGAGACAATGGGGAGCTAGAATATCAAGTTAGATTCAAGAAATAGAAGCTGGAGGAGAGAGAAAATCAAGTTAAAGATTGAAATCAATAGCACAAGGTAAGAACATCAAGATTTCAATATATTTTTAAGTTTGATATTATTGAAAAAGCATCGAAATAATGTTATAGTAGAGTTTTCTTATATAAGGTCTTATGTTCTTGATATATTAGTGAAGAGAAATAAGTGAAAATGATGGGAAATATTATAGAGAAAGGGAATAAGGGAGTTATACACCTAGTAATAAACATTTTGCACTAAAACAGTTTTGGACAGCAGCAGTAGGTTAACTTTGAAAAATCACCATAAATTGTGGAAATAGAATTAGAGTATGAATAAAATTTGAAAATAAATATTTTTTAGTATAGTTTCTCATAGAAGAAACGGTGTAAGTAATGGAATTGGAAATCATGAGATATAATAAATTTTGTGAGACAAGGTTAGAATGAATTCGGGTTCCCCTATTCTGACTTGGAAAAATAATTTAAAATTGTAAAAAAATATTTATGGGTTATAATTTATATGTTTAAAATCCTTAATGAGTCTATTTTCAATAGAGTGATAACATCATCAGAATTCTATACAAAGAGATAAATAATTTTTAGTGAAGAGGGGTCGGAACTGTCAAATAGTAAAATAGGGGAAACTTTAAAGAATAAAATGTACTTATTGGCTGAACCAAAAATTCTAAAAATTTTATGGTAATAATATATGTGGGTATAGTTTTAGATAAAATTTTTGAATCTCAATTTGGAGTTCTGTAGCTTAGGATATAATTAATCTAGTGACTATGACTCAAGTGAACAGCTTGTTATGAGTAAACAAGTTAATAGTGGTATTATGTATATATCAAGGATGTGGAATGGAGTGGAGGAGGAGGAAAAATATATGTGAATATTCAGCTAATATGAGTTTATTTTAAAATAGCTAATTTACATGTTTTAGGTTTAGGGACTAAGTTGAATAAAATTAAAATTTTAAGGGTGATTTTGTAAAAATGTCAAAAAGTGACCAAATTGCATGAAATGAATTGTTTTATTATTTAAATTAATAAATTGAATGAAATATTAATTTATATCAAGATTGGTTGGAAATTCGAGGAAAATAGAAAATTACCAAAATGTCCCTAAATTTTGGTATTTCTGTAATTTAGCCTGTTAAGTTCGTGTAACTTGAATTATATTCTTAGATGATTGAAATATATATATTGGATTGAGAAATTGATTTGAATTGTGAACATGAGAAATTGTGAATTGAATGAAATGGAAATGAAGCTTTGAATTACATGAGTAAATATCGGGTCTCGTAGGCCCTATTTGTTATGAATATAATATTTCGAGGATATGTTGTAAAGAATTATAAAAGCACGTTAAAAATTTGAAAGTTTTAATTCGGATAAAATTTTGTAACTCGGTTTAATACTTATGCAAATGTATGTCTTCTAGTAATACCTCGTACCCTATTTCGGCGCGAATACGGGTAAGGGGTGTTACAATGTGACATCGCCAGATTTGATTATAACGTTTAGACCAGGTTCAGGATGTTATAATAAAACCCTACATTAACATTAATTTCATACTTTTTCAATAATATCAAACTCAAAAATTTATTGAAATCTTGATGTTCTTACATTGTGCTATTGATTTTAATTTTTAGCTTGATTTTCTCTCTCCTCCAGCTTCTATTTCTTGAATCTAACTTGATATTCCAGCTCCCCATAGTCTCCTTATTATTTTTCTCTCTTGGAAGCTATGGAAATTCTTTTGATTTCTAAGTGAAAATAGTAAATTTTTTGGTAAAATGACCAAATTGTAAAGAAAGCAAAACTTTCTTTCTTCTCTTCTCTTCTCCTCTAACGTGAAATGCATGGAAAGCTGATGAATTCTCTTCATCTTTCATCCCTTTTATATTAATCATTTAATATTAAAATAATACTAAAAATCTTAATAAAATATTAATTAAATAACATTTATCTAATTAATTAATTAAAAATATCACCAACATCTTCATTAAATTCTAGAATTCTCTCTCTCTAATTGACTATTTTGCCCTTTATAATCTTTTAAAATTCCATCCTTGAGTCATCACTTGATTTGGTAAAATTATAATTTAGTCCCTCAAAATTCTTCACCTTTTCAATTTGGTCCTAATTCATCCATTTTCCTTAGTTTCTAAATTATTCCACCCTTAAAATATTTGCACTATCGGTCCTTCAACTTTTTCATAGTTACACTTTACCCCCTCAATTTTTGAGTATTTACTCTTGGTCAACAAAACTTTTCTCACTTTCGCAATTTAATCCTTTCTTGAATTAATATGCCATAATATACTTCCCAATGTTGCCATAACTCAAAATTTTCCTTTTTGTCACTTTATTTCCTTATTTTACTATATCAAGGATACCTACTTTCTTACTGTAGTAAATTTTCAACCATATGTTAGCACACAATGTGCGAGATTCTCACGTATCCGATATTATTCTAGTGGCTCAATGGGTATACAAAAAGGAAGGAACGATAGATGCTTTGATTAGTAATGCCATGAAAGCATGTAAAAGGTATAAGATGTTGGTGATTAAAGTTCACTAGCTATGTTCATAATAGTATGAATGCTTGTATGTAAGTACATGAAAGGTTATTGTTGTGTGATGAATTTGGCTAAGTTATGTGTTAATCACTAATGTAAGTTGTTGTTGGTGCTTAGGCTTGTGCCAAGCTATGTTGGATTAGTTCATTAGTTACTTTTAAGCTTATATATTGAAATGGTAAGCATTGTTTATGATTTACGAACTTACTAAGCATTAAATGCTTACTTTGTGTTATTTTCATGATGTTTATAGATAACCAAAAACTCATTTTAGTTGGAAGCTTGTCGGAGATCCATCACACTATCTATTGACTATATCGGTAGATTTTGATGATTTTGAGTCATGGTTATAATGGCATGTATAGGTGTCTTTGTTTGATGAAATTAGCCTTTATGTGTGGCTTGTAAATATGCTATTTTAGTTGATGAAGTAGTAGATATGATATAATGTATATATGGTACTTTAAATGGTTGTTATTTTGGCATCTAGGTACTAAAATCATGGTAGTGAAATGGTGAGTATAATGGTATGCTATGAAATGTTGGTTGGTATGGAATGAGATAGTACATAAAGTTGTTAATGGCTAGTTGGTAACCTTGAATGTGTTTGGCATTGGTAAATTCATTAAGGTAGATGGTAGATATGGAAGTGTTCATACTGGTATTTGTTGTGCATAAGAATGGTATGTGAACATTATGGTAAATGTAGTATGTTAAGTTGTTCAATTGGTTGAATTAATTATGGATGAATTTCGTAGGTGTTTAATCAAGTTTGATTGTTGAGATTGAGGTGCCATTTTGGCATATTGGTTGAATGGTTAGTTAATATGATGTTCTAGCGTGTATATACACATGTTAGGTGCCATTTGAATCATGAAAATAGGTAATTTTGGTTTGTGTAAGTGGCTAGACTTTTGGTGAGAAAAATGGCTCGTAAATGGCCTATTTTTCATCCACAGCTTTCAAAGGTTTACAAGTCAGGCTACTACACAGCCTAGCACACGACTGAGGACATAAGCGTGTGAGGCCATTTCAAAGGGTACACGGCCTGGCACACGGATGTATGGCTTGACCGTGTGACCCAAGTCAGAGAGTTACACGGGCACAGACACGGGTTGGGACATAGCCGTGTAACCCTACTTCAATGCCCACACGGCCTGGCCACACGGCCATGTGACCCTTGTAGTTTCAAAATTTGTATTTTTTCATAAAATCTCATATGTTTCTGATTTAGTTCCGACTCGTTTCTAATGTATTTTTAGGGCCTCGAGGACTCGTAAGGGACTATATGCTTGAGTTTGAATAATATTGCTATGTTTTATGCTATGTTTTGTATATGTTGAATAAATGTTGTTGTATGATGTTAACTTTCGGTAATGCTCCATAGCCCTAATCTAGCGACGGATACGGGCTAGGGGAGTTACAAAGCTGGTGAGAGAAGAATATTACAAGTTGATGAGTTAGAGGAGTTGAGGTTATTTTCATACGAGTATGCCAAGATGTGTAAAGAAAAGATTAAGAGAAGGCACGACAGTCGTATACAACCTCGTGAATTCAAAGACGGTCAAAAAGTATTTTTGTTTAATTCGAGGCTAAAGTTATTTTTGAGAAAGCTCAAATCTCAATGGAAAGGACCTTATACCATTCACAAAGTTTATCTACATGGAGTAGTAGAATTACATAACAACAAGGGAGGTACGTTTAAAGTTAATAGTCAACATCTCAAACACTAAATGTAACACCCCTATCCCATCTCTGCCGTTAGATTAGGGTTACAGAGCTTTACCATACAAATCAAAACAATTGACTTGAAAATAGATCAATAGCTTTATTTAATATTAATTAACTAAATCTCATTGCAAACCAAGCAAAAATATACATTTGGGCCTTAAATCGAGCATTCAAGGCCCTAAAAATGTTCAGGATCAATCCGGGACTAAATTAAAACAATTCAAAAAATATGGATAAAGTAGAAAATTTTGAAATAGGGGTTACACGACCATGTGGCCAGGCCGTCTGACATAGCCCAAACCATGTGGTATTTGAACAATGGGACACACGGTCATGTCCCAGCCCGTGTCTTAAACCGTGTAACTCACTAACTAGGGTCACACGATCGTGCTGTAGTCCGTGTGCCATACCGTCTAACTTACTAACTAGATATACATGGTCGTGTCTTAAATTGTGTGATACCTGCACCTAAAACAATAGTGACACACGATTGCATAACCAGGCTGTATGAGTAACACGGCCATGTGACAGCCCGTGTCTCAGGCCGTGTGCTCCATATTTACCCCCTAAAACAAGCCATTTTAAGACCAAATTTTGCCCAACAATCTACTTCATTTGTGTATACATTCAATGGATCTACACACATTTCAAACACACATAAACATAACAATTCAATCAACCTAATGATTCTAACCAATATGTCATTTAAAGGCACCTCTAATTCAAGTCAAGTCAAAATCATTCTATCACAAAACTATGATGCCATATTGCAATCACATAACATAGTTATAAAAGAGCTACTTATTGTCAACCATTACCCTCATAACATATCATTTTAGATAGGCCTACCCAAGTGACCATAGTCATAAGAGTTTTAGCATATACAAGCCAAACTAACCATATATTCATATAATCATTTACAAGATAAACCAAAACACATCAAAGGGCTTTATTGACATCAGACCCTGTACATGCCATTTATAACCATAATTCAAAAATAACCAAAACTACCAAAGTGAATTATAGATAGTGTGATAGAACTCTGACAAGCTTCCAACCGGTCGAGCTTTCGACAATCTATGAAACAGAGGAAAAATAACTACATAAGCAAATCGTGCTTAGTAAGCTCGTAAAAGAGAAACGTAAACTTGGCATTTCACCACATTTAAACATCCAATCATGCTTAGTAGTTCATATAAATACTTGATATTCCTATTCAAAATAATCCACACCATTAGTAGAAAATTTAATCATATAACATCATAAGACACAACAAATACCATGAATTAAATTTCATCCATTTACCTTGCTCATATGAATATTCAATAGTCTTTTCATCCATGGTACATATTAACTTTCTTATCTTATGAACATAAATATCTATGACATTGCATTCAAGCTCTCTTAAATTCTTCTTTCTTACTCGTTGAACCATATATAATTTCATTAAACACTTGGGAATGCTCACACATAGTGTGCCTTTCCATATAACCGTAACCTTTCCTTTTTAATAGTGCTCACACGAGCTGTGAAATGGGCCTACTCACATGAGCTGTGGGTCGGAATGTTAGCTACACGATACTGCTCACACGAGCTGTGGAGAATCCACAATAAATGCAGTACCTCAACCATCGGTAGGACATTCAGGGCCAGACCCGAAACGTGAAATCCCTAATGGCATGTCATTTGTATCCTAAGAATTCTTAAGGTTCAAACGGGACCTTTGCATATATCTGGATCCTTTAATATCATTATATTGTACCATTCCACACATGCTTCAAGAACTATACATTTCTAAAATACCAACTTAAAATATACTAATGATACAATTTAATCCACTATACGAACTTACCTCAATCACCACAGTTGTTACAGCTAAGTTGAAAGTTAATTGAGACTTTCACATTTCCCCAATTCAAGTCCGATAGATTCTTTTCTAGATCTAAATAATAATTCAACTTAATCATTATAATTCCAACATTTTAACAAGTAGTTTTATACAATTAAACCCTTCCATCATAAATTTACCCCTAATACTTTAACTTTCTTACAATTTAGTCCCTAAATTCTTAACTTGCAATTTCACCATTTTTCTAACTAAAACATGCTAGTTGGTTTTACTAGGAGCCTTGAATAGCCCATAATTACCAAAATTTCACATTAAAACCAATAAAATTTACTTTTTAACAATTTAATCCTTTAACATTAAAATTACTAAAAATCACTTAACAAAATACTTCTATTTAACAATCAAGCTTAACAATCTATCACAAAACTTCAAACAAATCCATGGCACAATCTATAACATTTAACAAGTTTTCAATCTGACTCTCGGGCTAGCTAGATTAAGCAAAAACGAGCTCAAAAACATAAAAATTACTAAAAACGGATCAAATTTACATACCATGCACTTGAAACAAAGGTTGGTCAATTGTTCTCTATTCTCCCATGGTTTTTTCAGTCAAAATTTGGTAAAATAAGAAAGATGATAATATTTGGCTTATTACTTTTATGCTTAATTATCAATTTACTAAAATACCCTTTGTTAAAACCTTTAAAACCCTTAATTCTTTTAGCCAAAACCATCCACTAACACCACCAAGGGTATGATTACCCAATAAGGGTATAATTGCAACTTTTACAATTTAGTACTACCTTAAATTAACCCTATAGACATTAAATAAACATTAAAATATTTACTCACTCATCGGAATCGTGGTCCCGAAACCACTGTCTCCAACACCACAAAAAAAATAGACTGTTACAAAATTAATTCTGTCTAAGGAGATTGGAATTTAAGCAGGACCACTTATGACCCCTCCAACCTTTTTTGGATATTTAAGTTGATGTAATCTTTCAAGAAGAAATTTTCTAAATAGCCTAAATTTTTTTTTTCCTTTCATTTTAGTTGTTTTTTGTAGTTTATGTTTAATAAGGGGATCAAAATTGTCCTAAGTACTAATTAGTTTATTTTATTTAGTGTAGTTTAATTTTTAAGTATAGTTTGGACTCGAGGCCCAAAATAGTAAGAGGGTTCCCCAAACCCTAAAATTGTCGCCATCTTTTCCATTCCCTCCTTACCTTGCTGCCCAAACATCCCTTTGTAGCTAAATTTTTGCTAAAAATTTACCCTAATCTACTACTATATAAACCCCTCTTTACCATCATATTTTTCACACCATTCAAGCAATTGGCTTCAACCCTAGCCACCTAATTCTTTCCTTTTAGCTGTCAGTCTCAAATCCCAAAAACTCCCCAAAATTTGTTACCGCTGCAAAACTCGACGCTGTCTTAACATCATCGTTGTCGTAATTTCATCACCGCCGCAACACTTTTGCCACCACATGTTGCCGATTCCTTTTCTTCTTCTTTTTTGTTGAAATTTGACCTATTTTTCGGGAAAAATCACCATGTCTCTCAAAAGAACTAGATCTTTCAAAAATATTGTCAAAAATCCAATTGTGATTCAAGATGAGGAAGCAAGGGAAATATTTGATTCAAACACTATAAAGAATTTAAAATTTTCAACTATGATGGATATGTGGAAATTCATGCATAACCAATAACAAGCTTACTAAAGATAAGCAAAAGTTAGAGATGATACCATACGAAATACTTTTAAGAATATCTCTAATTGTTTTGTTCCTGAGTTTCAAGATCATATCATCTAGACATAGCAAGAGGATATTATGGGATCAAGTGCGACAAAGAAGGGAAAAGGAAAAGGACATAGAGGATGACACGAGTTAAAAGGGGGAAATTTCTTTTTCTTAAGTATTTATTTTTAGGTATTTACATTTCTTTTCTTAGTTAGTATTTTTCTTTTGCATAATAAATAGGAAATTGCAAACATGAATAAATTAAACTCAATGCCTCTTTTTTTTATAAAAAGCGAAGTAGTGTGGTAATGTTAATGAACATGTCTAGGATTGGATTGTTAAGAAAGACTTGGTACTTAAACAGTCTTCAAGACTCACCTTTCTTTTCTTGCTATCCTATCTGGTGTTCAGTTCTCATTCATTACCTTGTTCACACAATGAGGACATTGCTTCTTTTTAAGGACGGGACTTGGTACTTAAGCAGTCTTCATGACTTACCTCTCTTTTCCTATTACCCTACCTAGTGTTCAGTTTTTATTCATTACTTTGTTTCCCCAATGAGAACATTGCTTCTTTTTAAATGGGGTAAGGCAATATTTGCATGAATTTTAATTCTTTTCTTAAGTATGATTCAATGTTTACACATAAGTATGCTGAAATAAAATGATATTCAGAGAAATTTTTTGTTTATAAGTTAAGCTCAAATGCAAGTATGATTTCTGATTTTATTCGAGTTTTTATGTTAACTTGAGCTATGGAATTTTTGTATGTTCTTAGGTCTTATGTATTTTTTGCGATGAAAAATTTAATTTCCTTAGAAGTAGACATGCATGAAGATTTAAGTCTTTAGAATTGACTTAGTAACTTTCTTGAGGCGAAATCCTAGGAGGCATAAGAATCTAAACATGATTTAGGTACAATTTTCTTTGGATTGTTTGAGCCTTTCAAGCCTACCATATAAATTTAACCCTTGAAACTTTATTTTGAGCCTTCAAGTCTATTTTATTGTATTCACATACATCATAAGCCATATGATCATCTTTTTAAGTTTTATCCTATTTTTGTATCTATCTTAACAATACTTGTCTTGGTGAGATCAAGGAAAAATTCAAAAAGATGTACATGTTTTCCATGTATTTTCAAAAATATCTTTGTTCAAATATCAAAGCAAAATGAGCAAAATAAATACTCAAAATAGTGAGAAGTATTGTTTGGCATGAAGCTTCAAATTAAGTTTAGGGGTGGTAAAACCTGTTAGTAGGAAGGGTGTACCTCGAAAAGATCCAAGGCAAAGTTAAGGTTAAGATTATTGAATCTAAAAATTCACTTCTCTTTATCCTACCTTGAGCCTAGCCCTATTGCAACCCTATAAAAGGCCTATTGATTTTGATAATTATGCCGACTACATTAGTGGAGAGGAATTGCTAAGTTCAATTATGAGGACCTTTAATTAAACCTTGTGATTGTTTTTGTTTAATTGATGAGGAAACTTTGATTGAATGGTGAATGTTATGAATGACCTTGAAAAGTATGCACTCTATGACTCATGTTAGCGTTTTTCAATACTTGGTATAAAATTTTGAAATAATGTTTGCATGCGAGCAACTTGTCAGCAAAAAGAGTTTGTGAGCATGACCTTGTTGATGCATGTTTATGAGAAAATTTTGAATCTACTTAATGATTCTATTTAAACTCATTGCAAGATTGTCTTCTCTAAATTTTTGCTTTGCATTACTCGGGACGAGCAATGGATTAATTTTTGGGGTGTGTAAACTCTAATTTATATAGAGTTTTTATAGTTATTTTTGGCACCTTTTTACTTGAAAATAATATTAATTCCGAGAAATTTATCACTAATTGGTTAATTTTGTTTATATTTGAATGATATACATGATTTAGTGAAGAATGTAATTTTATTCTATTTTTCAATAAATTTATGCATAATTTAATTATTTTATGCTACATATTAATCTTGATATTATTTAATGCAGCTGGACCAAGGAAACTATGCATGATTTGTTTATAAAATAAAGTTATATGGACATGCCCAAATTCACTTTATATGGACGACAAACACATGAAAAATGGGTCATGAAGAAGTTGATTTGACCCAATTGAAGATGGATCAATTGATGGACAAGTCTGGTAAACAATTGGGTCACCAAACCGTCTAAACAAGGGAGAGCAAGTCCAATTCGGCAAAGCATTTATGAGCAGCCCAAAAATTAGTTTTGGGGGATTTACTAGAGGTCCTTACACATGCAAATAAATTAGAAAATAACCTACAAGATACTCCATTGAAACCGTCCACACCCTAGCTTGATTCAAGCATGCAATCATGCTTGAACCAAGCAACCAACATACCACTTCCTTCCAACCTTCATTGTAAATACCCACTCTCATTCCTCATATCCATCATCCCTTATTTCTCAAACATCATCCAGCTCTCACTCTCATTTCATTCTCCCATTTGCTTTTTTTTCTTTCCACGCATAAGCATCTATATTTTCCCTTTCCCTTAGCCAACAAATCCTTGAGTAGGTACTCTCTTGGCCGGCCACCTTAAGAAGCAACTTGCGAAGGAGAAAACATAAGGATTGGAGGAAACCATTTTGATCAGATTCTACGAGACTGCCAAATTAATCAAAGTTTATTCTCTCTTATCTTTGTTATTTTTATTTAAATCATGTTTGCAACTTGTTTTGTTATCTTGTCATCAACAATGGTAATTTAAATTTTTTTAGCTAGAATGATTGCATTAATTCAATAAAGTTCATTTAAATTGTGTTTATGATGTTCTGTGCCTCAATCGTTCATGTTTTCAATTAAACTCAAGCATGTATTTCATTCATATGTGATTGAATGTATTAGAATTAGTTGAGCGATCCTAGCCAGACGACGACTAATGGACGCAATAATTGAAAAAGTGCATGCTTAATTTAGATCCTAACCCGGCTAAATGAAAGGTTCATAATAACTCGAGAGAGCTCTATTACCTTACATAGCTATTGGGTTTATGTGATTCAATTGTTTCATACCTAGCCCGTCCCTGTTACTTCACATGAATTCTAAGAAACCCTTAGTTATATATGATCAGTAATATGCATATTTTTCTAAGTAAAAGATTCCGAAAGGACTTAATATTGGTTTCAAGCTTACGAAAGATCGAGTTGCCATGGAATATTTTTCGGAGCATTATTAAGCATGATAAAAAGGAATTGAGTTGATAGATGTAATTATTCTAGACTATTCATGTTATTGATTGTTGAAGTTTGTGAATTTGGTGCTAAGTTCATCTCATTCATTTTATTGCATACATTACATTTAGGTTAATTTGCATTAGGGATCACTTTGCATTTACATTATTCAACTTAATTTAACAATCAACCACCTCCAAAATATTGTGTTTTCTTACCAAATTGTTAGTATTAATTTTACAATTAATTGATTAACATGCACAGTCCCTCTGGAGACAGTAACCCTTTTACTTATTACTTGAAACAACTGTGTACACTTACACAAACCATGTGTTACAATGTTCGAAAAGAAACATGGATTTTTTCACAACCTAAAACACAATCAAATCCAAGTTAAATAAATAAATAAATAGGATAAATAAATAGAACAATAAATCAAAGATTGGAACAATAAAGAAGAAAATAAAGAAGATAGATGAAAAAGATAGACCGTGGTACGTAAAAGTCCTAAGAAGCCTTGGAAACACGAAGAATCCACAACCTGTAATAGCCTAATTTTTGGTCGTGTCGAAAACAATGGTTTGAGACAACTAATCCGACGAGTGAGTTTGAAAATTTTATTGTTTATTATTTATAAGTTAAGTGTGATTTTAGAAAGATTTTTGAATTAGTGATTAGTGATTTGTGTTTTAAAAGAATCTATGAGGTTAAGTGGTTCTGAAAACGAGGTATCAAGACCTTGATTTCAAAAACTTAGCTGTGAATATTTTTATAAATATTTGCGGAGTGTCATTAAGTTAGTATTAAAGTTTCGTTAGAAAATTTTAACGTTTTGATAGTTAATTAATTAAAAAAGACTAAATTAAAAAAGGTGCAAAACTTGCCAGAGTGATAAAATAGCCTAAATGTTAAATGAGGAAGGACTTGAAGGGTAAATAAACATAAAATAAGAGGCTGGACGGCATGAGTGTAGAAAAATCATGAAATTAGTGTGAACAAGGGGTAAAATTGGAAATGAAAAAAACTTAATAGTTAAAAATAGGATTTAATTGAATATCTAGACATTTCTTCACAATTCTCAGCCAAAAACACCATTGAAGAACCCTTAAGAAGCTGGTTTTCATATTTTGCTACATGTGAGTTCAATTCTTGCTCTTTTCTTGAATTTTTTGTGTTTTTAAAACTTTTGTAATTAGGTCCAACTATATAATTCATTAGTTTTTGATTTTATGGGTAATTTTGAAAGTTACCAATGATGAGTGCTGGATGTTTATGATGAACTAACATGGAATTGAAGCTTTAATTTTGTTATATGATGATTTTATCAAGCAATTTTAATAGAAGTTGATTTTAGGACTAAATTGTAAAAAAGATTAAATCTTAGGGTTTGATATTAGATTCAGTTTATCAAAGGCTGTAAGATAGCCTAGAATAGTTAGATAAATTGTCAATTGAGAAAAATTTACTCAATTGATAGGATAATTGGTGAGGGACTAAATTGTAAAAAGTGTAAAAGTTTGGGTAATTGTTTAATTTCAAAAATTGAAGGCTATTAATTGTGAAGTGAATTAGAATTGAAAAATATGCTAATGAATGAATAATTTTATATTTTAGATCAAGAGCCGATAGATCAACGAGAAAAAGGAAAATTAGCAGAATAGTTCCTAACTACTACAAACTTACAATTTAACCTAGGTAAGTTCGTCTGGTTAAATTTTAAATGTTATATGTTAAATTGATGAATGGTATTATAAATTTATTCATATCATTTGTGAAAATAAAATTACTATTAAAGTTATGAAAATTGAAGTGAATATATGAAGTGAATAGAACGCGGAATTGAGTACAATCGTTCAGTGCAAAAGAGAAATTGACGACAAATTACCCAAGTAAATCGGGGTTCAGCATTTGTTGCGAACTTCCATTTTTGCTTTCCGTTTAGCTCTCATGAGCTTCAGTTAACTCATATGAGTTCAGTTTAACTCTTCTAGGTTTCAGTTCAGCTCTTTTGAGCTTCAGTTTAACCCTAATGGGTTTCAGTTTAGCTCTTCTGAGCTTCAGATTAACCCTTATAGGTTTTCATTCAGCTCCTATGAGCTTTCGTTTAACATTTACGGGTTTCTGTTTATCACTTATGTACTTTAGTGTAGACTTCGGGCTTCTGTTTACGATGTACTCAAATCCTTAAGACGTTCTCTGATTTGACAAGGATTGGTAAGTGCCATATGGAATTAATGTGGAAGAATTTAAGTTATTATTGATATTGAGCTCAAATAAGTGAATTCATCAATCGAAGTTGTGATTGGCAGGAAATGTTTGTGAAATGATTTACCTAAATGAATTATTATAGTATGTTCGGTAAGATTTATATTTAAAGCTAACGAACTTACTAAGCTTCATTAAGCTTACTGTTTCGTTTAATGTTCTTTGTAGATTTTTAAGAAGTTCAAAGGATCAGATCAACACATCGAGCCACACTATCTAGTTTGCTCTGATAGATTTTGTTATACATTTTATAGTTTATATGGCATGTATAGGGCTGGATTGGAAAAGAGCTAAATTTGAAGTATGGTTGTGAATGACATATATATATGTTAGTATGCATGTATTTAGTAGAAGATTTTGGTAAATCAATGGAGTTATTTTGGTAAGTTTAGGCAATTGAGTTTTGTGATGATATATTATGTTTAAAACATGATTTTTGGCTTGTATTGATTGTTTGATTGGGGCTATTTGATGTATTGAAATGTCGTGTATAGGTTGGTATCAAAAAGGATGAGAAAAGTGGCCTTAAAATGGCCTATTTTTGTCCACACGAGCAGAGACACGAGCGTATGTCTCAGCCGTGTGTGACACACAGCCTGACACATGGACGTGTGGTCTGGCCGTGTGTCCCCTGCACCTTAAAATTTCAAAACAGAATGCCCAAGATTTTACACACGGCCTAGCACACAGGTGTGTGGCTTGGCCGTGTAACCCCTGCACCTTGTAGACGGCCTAGCACACGGGTGTGTGGTTGGCTGTGTGACCCAAGTCAGAGAGTTACACGGGTAAGGACACGGGCTGGGACATGGTCGTGTGCCTCATATCGAATGCCCACATAGCCTAAGACACGGGCATGTATCCTGGCTGTGTGAGCCACACGGCCAGCCACACGAGCGTGTGTCCCTTGCTCCTAAGAAAATTTTTGAGATTTTGGGAAAAATTCCCTGAATATCCAATTTAGTCCGATTCATTTCTAAAATGTATATTGGGCATCTAGGGCCCATCTAAGGGACAATGTGAGTGTTATATGATTGATTCTTAAAATGTGTAACAAAGTTTGTGAAATGCTGTATTTAATTTGTAAAATTCGGTAATGCTCTGTAACCTTGTTCCGGTAACGGATAAGGGTTAGAGGTGTTACACAACCCCCTTCAAACGACTCTAAAAGGATTGTTAAAACTTTGCTAAAAGAAACTAAATAGAAATTCTTGAAAACAAAACTCAAAGAGAATTTATTGACTCAAAAGAGAAGTTGAATAATAATGAATTGATTGATTTGTGTACAATGTAAAGGCCCATATATAGACTAACTAAACAAATCTAAATAAAACTCTTTAAGTATACTAGAATACTAATTAATCCAAACAAGTAGTTTTCATCTAAATTTTCTTGTTGACATAAAACTCTTAAATAACTTAAACTACTTAATAATTCTTAAAAATTTGGAATAATAAAATAATAAGAGCTGATAAATATAATATCATGCTCATATATAATAAAAATTTAGCCAAAAAACCGAACCCAATATGATTTAAACTCGACTTAAAAGCCTGAAACTCGTAATTCCCATTATAACCCTCTCCAAAAATTCTGCTCGCACGGTCTTTGCTAAAACGATCATAACTTGAGCTCCTGAACTCAAAATTGAGTGATTAAAAGTGAGTTTAAAAGATAAGAGATATATCTTCGAACGCTAAGAAGATATCTCAACCTAAAAATGTCTGGATCCCATCCAAAATGTCATCGTAAGTCTTCTAATTTACCAAACTTTAAAATTGGCAGCTTCGATGAATGGAATTTTATAAATTTCACCAAATCCGTGCATGTATCATCCCATCTTTAACCTATTTACCCTAGCCCTTTGCTCCCAATTTATTTCTTCTTTTTAAATTTCCAAATTTAATTGTATATTTATGTCAATTAAATCTGCTAAATTTTCGTCTGTTCTTTCCAACCCATCAAGTTCTTCTAATTTCGTGAGCAATCTCATTGATAACTCCTTTCTTAATTTTTTTTAATTCTTATTGCCCATCTTTGTAAACCTTTCCCTAAAACTGCTAATCACTACACCATACTCCCCCTAATTTGCTCCCATATTCGTTTCACCTCCTCTTCATAAGAATCTTTCATAGCTCACCATGCTTCAAATCTAAAGTTAGACCTTTTCAAGATCGCCTTTTCAAATTTGGTTTTAAACAGTAAAGGGCAATGATCAGAAAAATAATGTGACAAGTGTCGAATTGTGTATTCAGGAAATAAATTAATTCATTCCAAATTCACCACCCCTCTGTCAATATGTTCTTTGGTATTTGTCTCCGGAAGGGTCCCCTTTTCCCACGTAAACCAATGTCATGTATACCATATGTCTTCAAGATGACAGTCTTCTAGAATTGCCCTAAATTCCTCCATGCGTCCTTCTTCCCTTGGCAGACCTCCTTTTTCAAAAGATTAACGAATCTCATTAAAATCCCCACAAACCAGCCATGGGTTAATCTGCTCTCTTCCTAACCTTCTTAAAAGGTCCCATGCTCTATTCCTTCCTCGGGCTTCTAGGGCCCCATAGAAACTAGTTAACCACCACTTTTCCCCACCTTCATCTTCTTCGATATTAACATCAATATGGTTGATAGAATAAATTCTTAAGCTTACAGAATAAATCTGACACATCAATACCATTATGGAACCCACATCGTCGTCGCACTCTCTCCATTCACTTAATGTCCAACTTTGTCTCCATGAGGAAGGCAAGGGGATTATGTTGCTTCTGCGTGAGCTGAAGCCTCCTAACGCTCTATAGAATCCCTAATCCACGCACATTCCAGGTTAAGATTTTTATTACATCAAGTTGGCTTACCTATTGGCACGCGCTGATATCTATTTTTTTGCAAATTCCCTCACATCTCTCACTCCCTTCAGCCATGAGTGTACAAAAAGATCTCTCTGGAATTTGTTTATCTGGCCTAGGCCTTATTTTTCCCTCGCTATTCACTAATGGAAGCTCTTCCCTATCATCCTCCATATCTGCTCTCCCCATCCTTTTAGAAGTTTTGATTCATTTCCCTTTATCTTGAGTCCCTCCTCCTTCCAAATTGAAACTTAAAATAGATCTCATGAAGTTGTGGTTTTGTCGTAAGTCAAAATTTCCTACCGACCTTCCACTCTTTCCTTCATTTTGTTTTCCGGTAGATTACCCAAAATTATCCCCATCATTATCCTCCCTCAGCCAAACACTCAGTGTAATCGTCGCTCTTCTTGGTGGTGCCTTCAGAGACAAGTCCCACCCACACTCTACTTCCATCATCCCAATATTTATTCTTTTTCAACATAATCTATCTCCATGCCTTAAACAACCACACAGGAAACAAAATAGAGAATTTTTCATATCTAAATTTAACGTAAACAAAATTTGATTGTGATGCCATAAATTTTCCCTCCTTTTTAGCGATTTTCGTACATCCAACTAAACCCTACTACGTATAAAATTTTTATAACTCTAATTTGATTGTCTTGTATCATATTCCAGGAATTTACCCATAAAATTCTCAAGTTGTTTTGCCACATTATCTGAGAAAAAACCTGGCGGGAGATCATGCACTTGTACCCAAAAGTCCGTGAACACTAGAGGAACATAACACATTCCACATCAACTTCATGGAAGAAACGAAAAAAATAGTGTTTTTCTCTGAAATCTGATACCTGAATTCCTCCCAATATATGCCACAAATTAGCCATAGTATTTTTCATGGCAAGGAAGTGGACCACGCTTGCTGTAAGACAACACCCTACCAAACAAAGATCATAGCCTAATTTTTGCAGATTAGGCTCCACCCCAAATTTCACGACTTCTTTTTCCTCATCGTCGAGGCATAAATATGCCATATCTTTCTCCATTGATGAAACTCCTTCGCACGCCAACTTCTTTCTTTTCACCGACTTGGTTGTAGAACAGACAAAATCACAATCTTTTCTATTATCGATTTGTAGTCTCCTGATTTTCTTGAATATAGAAAAGTTCTTGTCAACTAAAGCAAACCCTAAGAAAAAAAATTTGGACTTGCCAATTGAGCAAATGATAACGTGCTATCAAAGCAGACTCAAGTTTTTTAAACATTATAACATTTAAATTTAAATTCTTGAGAAATAAATATAATAAATTAAGACCTTATTTATATAATATATATTAAAGTTAATCAAGAAATTATAAATGGAATATAAAGATTTCCATAGTGTAAAGATAAAATATTCATCATTTTTCAAATATAAGTTTCTAATCTATAATTTATGAAGTTAACTAAATACAATTTTCAAAAAATTGAGTGACTGAAAGTAAAATTTTATTATTGTTTTTTAAGTTGGATAGTAAAATAAATCATTTTAAATAATGGGTGATCATATTTATATTTTATCTTTTTTATCAATTATATATAACTATTTAATAAATGATTTGCTACTATTATTCATTATGCATTATTACTTTACAATTATTAACCTTTATATTATGAAAATTACTATGAATAATCGTTTTTCTATTAACTGTAAATTATCAAAACAGAAGTAATAATTTTGTTTTCGAAAGGTTTGTAATTTTAGAAACATGTAATTTAATGATCTATACTTATCAATAATGAATGTTTTCAAAATTGGATCATCAATCCAGTTAATTAGATTATTCGTATTCGATTTAACTAATTTAACCTCAGTTCAATAAAAATTGAATGCACAATTTAAAATTTATAAACCAGCTCAACAGTCAATTTTTTATCCCAATGTCAGTTATGGAATCGATTAAACCACTGATTCAACTTGTCAGTTTGATTTAGTTTAGATATCATTTTGAGTAATTTGAAATTTTGATATAATTTAAAATATAAATTTTATGTTATAATAATGTTAATATTTGTAAATGTACAAAAACTTTTATTTATATTAATTGCTTATGCAAATTTTAAAATTTTAATGATGAATTTTATAATTATTGTTTATCTATCATAATTTATTATTTTGTTATGAATAAACTATTACGTTTTTCATTATTTTAAATTTAAATTTTAAATTTTAACTGAGAAATTTTCATATATCACTATTTGCTACTATTCTTATTCGTTATGCATTATTATTTTATAATTACTAATCTTTATATGATGAAATTTACTATGAATAGTCGTTTTTTTCCTATGAATTTCTAATTATAAAAAATTGAAGAAATAATTTTATTTTCAAAAGGTTTGTAATTTTAGAAACATGCGGTTAAATTATCTATACTTATATTTATATGAAACAAATATTTTAAAAATTGGATCAATAGTCGAACCAATCAAATCATCCGTTTTCGATTCAACCGGTTTGACCATCGGTTCAACAATTGCATACACAACTAAAATTTATAAAATATTAGTAAAATACTAAAAATTTAATAAACTGATTTAACTGTCGATTTATTATCCCAATGTCACTGGTGGAACTGGTTTAGTCTAATTTTAATTTAGATATGAGTAACTGAAATTTTGATATAATCTAAAATCTTAAGATTACAATAGTGATGATATTTATAAATGTATTAAAAAAAATTCATATTAGCAGTAACTAAGTGAAATAAAATAGTTATGGGCAGTTCATTGTTAGTTAAGTAGTTCAGGATAGTTGTCTATTCTGTTAGTGATCCATTGCTGGTGTATAAGTGTTGAAGATCATATTGTAATTGCAAGTAAGATAGAAATGTATTTTCTCAATTTCTCACATTCTAATATGGTATCAGAGTAATTTGTTTTACTGGTCATCAAAACTCACAGATTGCAGTTCTTTATTGATGGAACGGTTCGTATACCACCAAAAGAAATTGTTGGGGTGGATGGTCTCTCTATTGAAAATCTGGCTGTTATTATAGAAACGACATGATTTTCAATATGATCATATTCCGGAGTATCAATCAGCCATTCTTAATGGTCTTCCTCTGGAATATGATCATGTCGTTTCTATAATAATGACGAGTCGAGCGCCTTTTGCTTTATAAGGCATTACGACGGCGCTGTTAGATGTTGAAGCTCACCAATAAGTGCATCTGTCTTAGGTCACGTTTTCTGCATATCTTGCGATAGAGAACAAATCGTTGTCGTCGGGTTCTCAGTCTGCTATGGTCATGCCTACATATGTTGGACAACCACCACCTCAAGTGTTTCGGTCCAATCGAGCAACCGAGTTTCGCGGTCGGGGGCGTGGACAATCTAATGGTGGAACGCGCCTTCAATGTCAAATCTGTGGCAAGGTTGGTCATGTCGCCCGGCGCTGTTATCACAAATATGATTCGGCGTATGATAATGATGTCCTAAACCCTAATGTTAGGTCTGGGCAATCGAACTCCTCTGGGTTTAGAAGATTGGGCTCGTCATTTAGTGGTATCCTGACAGTGGAGCTACCACACACATGACAAATGACTCTACCAAGTTCAATGACTGTCAATTGTACAATGGGTCAGGTAAAGTTGTTCTCAGTAATGGTCAATCTATTCCTATTTCTTGCATTGGTGAGTCTGATTTATCTCATGGGTCTGATCTGTTGCTTCTTAAAGATTTATTATATGTTCCAGACATCCACAAAAATCTTTCTATTTCCAAGTTTATTAAGGATAACAGTGTGTTTTTTAAATTTTATCCAAATTCCTGCTTTATCAAGGATCTGGAATCACGCTGGATACCACTTCGCGGCACTGAGGAAAATGGATTGTATCAGTTTTCCTCTGTTTCTCCCAAACATGCATTGACTGTTGAAAACACGGCTGCTGATGAGGTGTGTCAGAATTCTATTCCAGATTACAGGTTCACTCGGTGGCATCAACGACTTGGTCATCCATCTTTTGCTGTTATAAAAGAAGTGTTGGTGTCTTGTAATGTTTCAATTCCTACAAATAAGTCACCTTCTTTATGTAATGCTTGTGTTCTTGGTAATTAAAAGTCATAACCTGCCATTTGTGGCTACTAATTCAGTATATTCTGCTCCTCTTGAACTTCTTGTTGTTGATTTATGGGGTCTTGCACCTTACTACTCTTCTGGTTATCAATATTACATTTCGTTTGTATATGCTTTTTCATGGCACACATTGATATATTTTCTTCGCAAGAAATCTAATGCACTACAAATGTTTTTGACCTTCAAAACTCATGTTGAGCTTCAACTTGGTGTCAAGATCAAACAACTTCAGACAGATGGGGGAGGTGAGTTTCGCACCTTTGATTAATATCTTAATGGGTGAGGTATAGCTTATCGACTCACGTATTCGTACACGTCTGAGCAAAATGGGATGGTGGAAAGGTGTCATCGGCAAATTGTGGAAACTGGTTTGGTTCTGCTTGCTCAGGCATCATTACCTTTGTCTTATTGGTCTGATGATTTTTATTCTACTCTGTATCTCACGAATTTGCTTCCTACAAAGTTGTTAGGTGGAATTTCTCTAATGGAAAAACTTCTTGGTCAGAAGCCTGAGTATAAGGTGCTTCGTGTGTTTGGGTGTTTATGCTATCCTTTGCTGAGACCATACAACCGTCACAAGTTACAATATAGGTCCACGCCTTGCACATTCCTGGGCTATGCACCAAATCACAAAGGTTATAAGTGTTCGGATAAGACTGGTCGAGTGTATATTTCTCGTCATGTTCAATTTGATGAAGGGGTTTTCCCATTTGCCAATGGTTTGAGCTCGAAGCCTGCTGCAACTTCTGATAGTCCCGCTACTAGTACTACGCCTCCAGTAGTTATGGTTCCTTCACCTATAAGGACCTCATATGTAAGTCCTCATCTTGTGGGTTTTGTATTACTGTCTTCTGAGTCTTCTATACGGTCTCCTCCACAGTACTCTATTACTTCAGGCTTGTCCATAACTAAATTAGAGGACAATCAGCGTACTCAGAGTATAATTCCTCCTGTCAATTCAGAGCTGCCAGGTTCCACTCAAAGCAATATTCATCCTATGGTTAGTCGGAGTAAAGCTAGGGTTTACAAGCCAAGAGTTTACACTGCTTCTCTTAGCCCTGTTGAGCCAGTTGATATTCATGAAGCTATGGCCATTCCAGAATGGAAGGATGCGATTCATGATGAACTACAAGCTCTTGTCAAAAATAATATTTGGTATTTAGTGCCAGCACCAGCTGATCGATGTCTTGTGGGTTTCAAATGGTTGTTTAAGGTAAAAAAGAACCCAGATTGCAGTGTGGCTCGAAATAAATTTCGTTTGGTTGCTCAAGGTTTTTCTCAAGCTGCAGGTTTGGATTATCATGAGACATTCAGTCCAATGGTCAAAGCAAACACGATTCGAATGATTCTGGCATTAGCTGTGTCGAGAAAGTGGAAACTACAACAAGTTGATGTCAATAATGCTTTTCCAAATGGGGATTTGACTGAAGATATATACATGAGACAACCACCTGGTTTTGAGGTCATGGAGGTCAATGGGAAGCCTTTAGCTTGTCACCGAAACAAAGCTCTCTATGGTCTTAAGCTGGCTCTGAGAGCATGGTTTGAAAAATTAAGGGAATTGTTAGTTCAACAACTGAATTTTCAGGTTTCACGAGCCGGTTCCTCATTATTTTTCAAACAAACTATATATGGTTCTATTTTTCTTCTTGTATATGTCGGTGATATAATAGTGACAGGTGATATATGCTCTGACCTAGATGAAGTGATTCGGTGTTTGAATCAGACATTCTCCTTAAAGGATTTAGGAGAGTTGAATTTCTTTCTTGGTCTTGAAGTGAATAGAAATGGTGATTGTTTGCATGTGTCTCAGCAGAAGTATACTCGAGAAATTTTGGAGCGTGCTCATATGGCTAATGCTAAACCAGTACATACACCTATGGTCAAATCCCCTGCACTCACCTCATTAACTGGTTCACAACTTGACGATGGCATTGAATATTGGCAGGTTATTGGTAGTTTGCAGTATTTGTGTCTGACTCGACCTGACATAGCGTTTGTTGTTAACAAAGTTAGTCAGTATATGCATCACCCACATGATGTTCATTGGACAGCTATAAAACGAATCCTACAGTATATTCGTGGTACACTGACTCATGATCTGGTGTTTCAGCCTTCTAGTGTCTCCTTAACAATTTTTTTCCGATGCTGATTGGGCTAGTTCTCTTGAGGATCGTAAGTCAACATCAGGGTTTTGTGTGTATCTTGGCAACAACCTCAATGGATGGACCTCTAAGAAGCAAAGTGTCGTATCTCGATCCACTTCAAAAGCTGAGTATCGAAGTTTAGCTTATGCAACATCTGAAGTAACATGGTTTCGGTCTCTTATGGACGAAATAGGTGTGAAGGTTAAGGGTACACCAGTGATTTGTTGTGATAACTCTAGCACTGTATCTTTGGCAACAAATCCAGTGTTACATGCTCGAGTCAAGCACATTGAGCTAGATTTACATTTTGTGCGTGACAAGGTACTTAATGGTCAACTTCAGGTTAATTACGTTCCTGGAACTAATCAAGTTGTTGATGTGCTTACTAAACCGTTAACCATGGGTGTTTTTTTTTATCTTGTCGTGATAGGATGAATGTCCTTGCTGCTAATATTTTTCAAAGCGAGTCTGCAGGGGGAATATTAGCAGTAACTAAGTGATGTAAAATAGTTATGAGCAGTTCATTGTTAGTTAAGTAGTTCATGATAGTTGTCTATTTTGTTAGTGATCCATTTATTGTGTATAAGTCTTGACGATCAGATTGTAATTGTAAGTAAGATAGAAATGTATTTTCTCAATATCTCACATTCTAATATTTCATATTAATAATCAAATTTTAAAATTTTAATAATGAAATTTATAATTATTGTGTTATCTACCATAATTTACTACTTTATGATGAATTAGTTATTAGGTTTTTCATTTTTTAAATTGAATTTTTAAATTTTAATAGAGAAATTTGTTTATATCAGGTTTTAAAATATTTTATTAATTAAAAAAAAATCAAAGAAAACGTAATGGAAGAGTTGGTTGATAGATAGGAAATAAATTATTTTAAGTGGTTTAACAACATAAGGGTTTCAATAATTAAAATATTAAATTAAATTTTTAATAGAGAACTTTTTTGTATATCAAAATTTTAAAATATTTATAAAATTTTTTTTTTAAATATTTTTTATATATCAATGGAAAAAATAGGAAAAGAGGTGGATCTAGGGGGCTGGCAGGTTCACTCCCTTAAAATAGAAAATTTTCTATTCAAGTCCTTTATAATTTATAAAATTTTAAATTAATAATGATAAAATTGCACTTTAGCTCCCAAAAATGATAAAAATTTGATTTAATTCTCTAAAAATTATAAAAATATAGGCTATTAAAATGGTGAAATTGTATTTTTAGAATCATAAAAATATACAATTTAATTATGACCCAAAAAAAATTTTTTGACTTCACCCCTACCCTCTATGTCATATTTTTAGATCGCCATTGGATAGAAAATCAATTATTTTAAATAGTTTAATAATATAAGGAGTTCAATCATTAAAATTTTAATAGAGAATTTTTATATAAAAAAGTTTGAAACATTTTAATAAAATTATTATTTTGTTTAAAAGGATATTTTAGTCGATCACTTTTAATAGTCTTAGAGTATGAAATAGATCTTTAAGTAGTTTAATAATATAAGGAGTTCAGTCATTAAAAATATTAAATTAAAATTTTAATATTTTTTTATATATAAAATTTTTTGAATTGTTTTAATAAAATTAATTTTTTATAAAAAAAGAATATTTTAGCCAATCACTTTTAATAGTTTTAGAGCTAAACCAGCATAACTCTTATTAGTAAGATTTTAAAAAAATTAAAACATTTGAACCAAATTTAAGTTTTAAAGTCGATATTATTAAAAAGAATTTACTTAAATATCACATTCAACTTGAATGGGAGTATATTTAAATGATAAAACAAATAAAACACCTGTAATATAATTTTAAAAAAATCGATTAATCAAACTATTTACGTAATGCTTATTACTTGGTCTTCCTCTTTTGGGGTAGGGATATAAAATAGAAGACAAGTTTGATAAGCTCCTCCGGTTGTGAGTTAAAAGGGATCACTTGTATCATGTGAATTCCTTACTTTTAATTTTCAAACTTTGAATTAAAACTCAATTCTCAATCCAAATTAATTAATTTTTCATTATCATTTAATTTTGGTATAACCAACCTAATCTCAACCTTATAATTTTTTTATAATAATAGCTTAAAATTAAATGATTAAACCAAACAAGTAATTTACTCCTAACATTATTTATTGAAAATTTATTTGATACACTATTATTAGAGTTTTAGACTTCACAAAAAAGATTAAAGAGTTACAAGTGTCTTATATAATATAATAAAATATTAAAAAATATACATATTAATTTTTTAAAACTGCTTATGAAATAAAAATATATATATACGCAGAATATTCACTATTATTTATTGAAGTACGGTTTTTTTCATTGTAATTTTTTAAAGCTCAACTCGTTGATTTGTTAGACACTACTTCTAGAATTACATATGCCATGTAGTTAGCTTTCCTCTATTCAACAAAAACAAAAGTTAAAAATTTTTGTTTAACAGATATTGACCCTTGCAAATATAAACAGAAAACATGGTCAAGAATCAAAGCTAATTAAATATATTGAACAGAGAATTAAAAAAAAATGTAAAATTTTAAAACTACATGTCATCGATATGAATTTACCTTAACAAAATTATTGAAGGACATAATTATTGTTTCATTGGGCAAATTAGTTTTTTTTATTGGAAGTGACGCATAATAAATATAATCTGGTTGATTTTCATAAGTTGGAGTTCTACCTCTTTTTCTTTAATATCTATAAATTATTACAAAATTAAAACATTCAGCTTATAAATATGTTATATATTCTCAAAAAAATTATAAAAATAAATAATGGCACCATCTTGTTGCTCACCATATAAATAGACATTTGATATAAATTTATCGGAAAGAATCTATTTATATTAGTGTAAAATTTAAATGGTTTTATATTTTTTCTTAATTTTTTATACGTTAAATATTTTAACAATTCAACCATTAAATTTATCAAAATATTTATACATGTCATACATGTAAATTTTTGAATTTATATAATATTTCTATCATGCCGGTCTAAAATATTGTCTACGCTAATATATATTTAACGGTTGAAAGTTTTTACATAAAATGAATAGTTAAAATTTTTTAATTTATGCTAAACTTGACACACATGATCTACATAATTGAAATATGAAATATGACAGTTAGATTGTTAAAATATTAAACGTAAAAAAAATTATAAAATGGTGTAAAACCACTTAAGTTTTACATCAATGTAAGTAAATTCCTCCCCTAAATTTATATATTATCTTTCAAAAAAATCACAAATTAAATCCCACAAAAAGTCATTCATAAAAATATAATAATTATATCTATATTTAATTATCTTTAAAATTATTTATTAATTTATAATAAAATTTATTTCCCTAGTCTCTCCCACTAATTAGCTTCCATTGCAATCAAATAGTGCATAGTTCAAATGTTCTGCCTCTAAATTGCAGCATCAGTATAAGCAGAAGTCATCAACCACTAGAATCCCTCTCCTCTTTAAGAAAAGTTTAGTGGGAACACCATCCAACACTACAAGCTAAGCTTGTTCTTCGGTGTCGGGGGAGTTTCATGTTCTAAAATTATGTTGGACAAAACATGTTAGCGAACAAATATATAAATATAAATAAATAAATATTTTTATATAAAATAAAATATAAATTGAATAATTTATATTTAAATTATCAAATACGAAAAACTAATAAATAACATAATGAAAACCAGAAATAGAAAAGAAAAATCGAGTTTTACTAGATGTTGAGGCATGTTTTATACAATTTCCTTAAGACAGATTCAGCCACTCCTACGGTACTTGGAGAAACGTTGGTCAACTGTCTCCCATGATACAACACGATGATAGAAGCAATAGCACCTCTATAGTGATCAACTAAATAAACTCGATGTGTGAGAGTGTTATTGTCTAAAAAATCCATGAATAAGGATACAAAATCTGCATTAAGGAGCAACTAAATCAGTTTGAATATTATTGTGTTAGGCTAAAATATCCATGTCGCGCGGGTGCACCCCAATTCCAATGGATTTGGATCTGCACCTCCAATGCGCGAGACAATGTTTCAAGCTTATTCATTCAATCACCTTTTAAGTGGGTTCTCATATATATACACATCTCACACTTGGTATTTAACCAATGTGGGATCTAAGCTTTTCTTTTCCTCAACAAATATTCACAAGCAGCTTACTTTGAGCATCAATTTCTCATTCATCACTCAACCATTTTGAGCATATGATATACCGTTGTAAAGGTCTTATAGAGTAGAATATAAAACGATAATTTTATGATTCAACTCTCCACCTTTACCAATAGAGAATATGCCTCAAAATTTCCAAAATATTACAATTTTTCCAAAAAGTTACCCAAATTAAAATTTAGAATCCCCATAGAAAATTTATTTAGTATGTTCTTTGCCTTTTTAACAGAAAACTTGCCTTTGAATCAAATTTCCATGTAATGCAACCAACAATCTCATCAATCATCTTCTTAAATAATTTCCCTTCCCATGAGAACAAGTTTCTTCTAAATTTTTGCCCCGCACCTAATGATTGAAACTATCATTGAAGGAATAGTCGAAAACTTTCATGTGCATCTAATGCCAACATATCCTTCAACACTTATCCCACCAAAATAAAGTGACCTAATTGGTTATTCATATTCTAATTGGTTGACAACCACTCTTGGTCGCATTCTCCATACTTTGAAACAATAATTCTATTCCATAGAGAGTGGTTCATTAGCGAACCTCCACCACTATTTCACCAATAAAGTTGTATTACATTTTTTTTTTAGATCAATTACTCCCAAAATCTTAATCTACTTAGGAGAACACACAAGTTGCCGTCTAAGTGATCAACACAATCCTTCTTCCAATAGATAAGGATTTCCTTTTCCATTTCGACAATTTTTTTCAAACATTTTAATAATTGGCTTCCACAACTTTTTTCTTCTCAAGCTCATTGAGATAATTAATTGGAAGTTTCTCCACTTAATATTCGAAGATATCTACAAACCTATAGTAGCACTTATCTCCTCAAATCCAAATACATAAATCTTCAACTTTTGAAAGTTAATCCATAAACTCGAGAACAATTCAAAGCACTTCAAAATTCACTTCACCATTCACACCATTTCCCCTTTAGCTTCAAGAAAGATGAATGAATCATCTGCGAATTGCAGATGGGTAATAGGCTTTCCATCACTAAAAAATTTGATACTCGCAATAAAATTAAGATTACCTTCCTCATAATCCTATGCAAAGCCTTAACCACCAACATAACTAAAAATGTGACAGGGTTCACCTACCTAATACCCTTTTCTCATTGAGAACTCCGGAGTAAGTGGCCTATTAACCAAAATAATAATCTTAAAGTAGATGTGCACTCTTTCATCTATATTTTTCCATTTCTCCTCGAACCCATAGGCTCCATAACATTATCATGAATACCCAATTATTGTTATCATATGCCTTCTCAAAGTTTAGTAGCAAGATCTATAACCCACTGCTGCTATTCATTTTTTAATCAAATGAATCACCTCATTAGTGATCAATATGCCATCAAGGATTTGACAATTAAAAACAAATGTTGTATATGTATTGCTAATATTGTCATTAGCCTTCTAACAAAAAGTTTAACCAAAATCGTATATAAATAAAATTCATTGAGCCAATAAGGTGATATTCCTTCAAACCAAGTAAATTTTCACTTTTTCAGAATCAATACCAAGACGAAAGAATAAAACCTAACATCAAGTTTCTCACTTCTATGGAAATTATTAAAAAAAATCCATATATTTTCTTTCAACGACTACTAGACAGCCTTGAAGAAACTAAGACTGAAACCATCGGGTCCAAGAGCTTTGAAGCTATCACAACTCCACATAACCCCTTTTAATTCTTCAATAGTAAACAATTTTTCAAGCCTTTCATCCACCAAAGCATCAATTATTCTTAGTCCCAAATTAGATCTACACTATCTCACATTCACAACACTCTCGAAATGATCCTTAAAAAAGTCAAAAACTTCCAACCTCGAATAACGTTCTTCTTTAATATTAGCAACTGAAAAGAAAAAGTTATTTCTAAGAAACAATCTGCACTATTGAATTGGTTCCTGAGATGGTAGGCACTCCTCTAGACACTAAGTGGAAAAAAACAAACACACAACACAAAAGAAGTGGATTACACAGTTCGCTTTCCCTACGCCTACGGAGCCTAGCTCAATGAAAAATATGCACTCTCTTCAACAATTACAATGTGAATCTACTCAAGCGCACATACCGTGATCATTTTCCCTCACCCTTGCACTTTAAATATACAATACTTTCACCATTATATTCACCCCTTCTAAACATAGTAAGTAAAACCACAATAAAAGGTTTTACTATCAAAATAACACTCTTAAAAATTATTCTCGCAAGAACAGATTAAGTGCCTAATTCTCAGTACATTTACCTAAACAAGTCTCTCAAGTATAGTCTTTAAATTTGAAACTTGCTTAAAAATAAAGATCTAATATAATCTCATTAAAACAAAAATACCATAGTAATAATACATTACAATAACATATAAGGTAAATATGGACTCTTGAAAACTCATCTAATAGAATCACGATCCAATCTAAAGTCCATGATCCAAGGGATTGCTTTGGGAAATGTTGAACCAAATCAATCACCAATATTTGAATTCCCAATCAATATGATCTTCCATAATGGACTAGATATTCACCATGTAATCAGCATAGCCCAAAAATAAGGTTCAATAAATTGTCAACACATATGAACACTATCTCCATACAGATTTGGTAGGCAAAGGAGTGGGCACTCCCCCTAGCACCAATTTGCCAGTTTTATATTTTTCAACATTCTCCACTTTTGGTAATTTATTGAACAAAACACACAATTTAGGAAGCTTGAATCAATCAACAACATTAGCTCTCCCTCAACATATACACATTAATGAAGTCTAACTTAACTTGGAAAATGAGTAAATAATTAATCATCAATGCTAAGATAATTTGCATCATCAACTAACTAACAATAATTATAACTACGCAAGTTAAGAAATCAAAAGAAATTCATATCATAGCTAAAGAACTCCAAGTTCATCACAAACAACAAATATAACAAACTAGCTAAACAAAGTAGCAGCAATATCATCATATAGTTATGCAAAAAACCTTAAAATAAAATAAGTTCAAAAGAAGTTTAAAACCATCTCCCCCTCACGAGAATAATCCAACGGTTAAGCAGACAAAAACTACAACAGAACATTATAGACATCCTCTTTCCCTCTCTTTTTTTCCACAAGATTTTTAAACTAAACTGCATCATCAAAAGCTTGAAGATACACAATCAAAGCCTTTTATCTATCGATTATTTTTTCACAACTTTGGCTTATACCCCGAGCTTATCACAATGTTTCTGCAGAAATTCAACTGAGGCTTGAAGGCCTACAACAGCTCTAGTCTTCATTCCTTTTGTGAAAGGAATAGTGCCTGCAGGAGAGGGCATTTCTAGACCACTTGCTTCTTCTTCAGCAATCTTGTCCCAGAGGATTGAAATTTGTATATTTCATTGTTAACATGTTTTCCCTCCAGCCATTTACAAGAAAATTTTAATTTAAAAATAGTCTTCTCGTAGGTCTCCTTAGACCTAACAAGTTCTGAGTCTTGGGAGAAGAGAACTCGAAAGAAAAGGAACAAATAGGGCAACAGATAATTCTTATAGTCAACTTTAGCAAATTTAGAAATTTCATTAAAAATGAACTGCCCTAAATCGAATTCCATCATATCAACTATTTTCCTCAAACGCATAACCACTTTCTTAGTTACTAAATCTCTTTGGCTGTTTGGAACCCAATTCCTAGTAACAATAGCAAAAAAAGTAGCATACATTAGATTAAAGAAGAGGCTCGAAGATTACCTTTTTTTGGCCATGTTAGATGTAGATGATTGGTCAAAGTAGAAATTGTAACACCTATAGACTCATTCAACTCAAAATTGTTGGTGGTGAGGCAACTAACAACTTATAGATACGCTCAAGTCCAAATTTAAACCATCTACCACATTCAAACACCTTGTGGTAGTACTTTCTGGTTTCAACAGTGATGCCTCGATTGAGATTGGAATAAAATTCATAAATTACCCTTTTTACAAAAGGTTGCACATAACATATTGAACCGAAAACTCTGACATTCTTCAAAACTTCATCATTTCCATTATCAGCAAAAGAAATATCATCAATATTCTGATCAGGAATGAAACCTTTTAAGATAAACTTGTAGTATCTCTTAGAACGGCCAAGATTCAAGAACATTTTCTTTTTTTGAGCATCAATTCTCTCTTCTTGTTTTCTCAATGATTTAGCAGCCTCAGATAACAACTTGAGGACTCCCACATTCTTCAGTCTTTTATTTCATTTTGCAGTTGAGTTTGGAACATTGGGTCGCTTCATCCTTGGCTATAACATTACATATAGTGCTACATTCCTAGAGGAAGAGAAATTGTTACTTGAATGAGACTCTGACTCTGTTGAACTATTCACTAAGATCTTTTTTCTGCTTGGCTTCTCAAACATAGGAGCTCTGTCTTTGTCTTTTCTGGACTTTGTAAAAGATTTGATTTCTTTGGTCATGATGGACATTGTTCTAACCCTTCTGGATTAGATAGTGTTAGGGGGAGTGAGCACTTCTCTTGTCACCACGACCACATCAAACAAGGTCTTATTATCAAGAACTTCGGTAGCTTATTCTTCATACATACTTTTCTCTTGTTCAGACATCTTTTCTTCTTCTAGTGCTGGTTCAAGGATGCTAGTGGTAAAATTATCAAATTTCCTTGAGTCGGTTGAATCAAATGAGGGTTTAAAAGTGTCATAAAGAACTAATGTGGGATTTTGAGAGGTGACTTCTTCATTCTAATTGGTTAGTGCTTGGATAAGAGAGCCAATCCTTTGTTTTTAGACAGAATCAAGATTTAGAGAATGGGACAAATTTTTAGTAAAGGGTTTTAGAGAAAGGATTTTAGGCCACTTATAGAGGGAGCATTTTGAGATGATTCTTGGATTGTGGATTCTAGGGGTACATGATTATCTTGAAAGTTGGATGGACCAAGAACATTAGCAAGAATGATTTTAGATTGTTCTTGAGACTCGCCAACTTTTAATGCCAAAATAGGGCATGAGGGAATAGGCACTCCCTAATTTGTTTCGCCTCTTGCCTGAGTATGGCCACTTGATCTATCACTAGAAATTTGTTTTTTTTTCTTGTTGGTGCTTCTCGTAATCCTCTACAGATGTCATGTTAGGTTGATGCTTGGTTGTTTGCCTAAAAGGCCTTGGAATGATGTTTTTAACTGTTTTTACCTAGTTTTCATTTGTATTGATTTATGGATGGTAGGAATGGTGTTGTATGATTAAAATTCATGTTTAGATATGAATTTTTTAAAATATAGATTGAACCGCTTCAGCAACCAATGTAATGCTTCTTGTCTAATTGAGCCTCTAGACTAAGTAAAGGGTGTTACAGGAACTTGATCTTATGCTCAACTTTGCAATGTATCTTTTGGCAATCTATAAAGCAATAAAAAATTGATTGACATCGTAAAAACTACTTGAGAGTTGGTTTGGGGCAAAAGAAACATATAGATATCCCCATTTAAGAATTTAAAATTCATAACACTCAAATAGCAAAGCAAAGTTAAGAAATTCTCACGATTAATGCTCTAAAAAAGAAATAAGCACTCCAATATCAAAGAAATAAATTGAGAATATGTAACTTGTTAAAGTTCAAAGTATATTCTACCTCAATTTAATTAAAATTATGTGGTGTTTGTTCACAAACAGAAGCAACTAAAGCTCTAAGAGGCCAATGAAGCACAAACTCAATGAATTAAACCGCATGTAGGAAGGAAAATGCAACTTCTTCGAACCTAATAACACAAAAAAGAGAATGTGTTAGAACACATATTGGAATCAACAAAAGCTAAATCAAAAGACCCCCTAACTCTAGAATCAAAGAAATAGGCAACTTTGACAAATCGAAGAAAAATTATCTACTAATCTTGAAACATTAATTCTAAGTGTTCTAGATTTGATAAAAATATAAAAAAATTGCAGATTTGCTTCGTAAATATAAAGAATAAGATCTGGAAAGTTTGAGCAAGAAATTCAAAGAATTGAGATTTTATTTTTTTATTTTTTATTTTTTTATTTTTTCGATATTTAATACGATATAAACTTAAATATTAATTAAGAAAAGTCAACAAACAAACTTGGGAAAGAAGAAATTTCAAAATTCTCTTGAATGGAAAGCAAACTAATTCAATTTTGATAAAAACAAGCTTATAAGGCTATCAATATTAAACATATGAGCAATATATGAATTAAGTACGAGATTAGAACACCGAAGAATGCTTGAATCTAAAATACCAAATGATAAGGGAAGCCTATGATTGAATTTTCAAGCCTGAACAATCAACTCAAAGTAACCAAAAAAAAAAAACCTCATTTTTTGAACTCTAAGCAAGTTATGATATAACCAGACAATCTTGAAAAAAAGTTAGAATTTCAATAAGAATATGATTACATTTGGAACAAAAAATCCAGAATTAAATTAAATAAAAAATGGTAAGAAAGGATTGATGAAACTAAATTAATGAATATGGAAGATTGATGCCAAATTAAGTTGGATCGAAGTCTCCTTTAATGTGATGATCATGGTACCTCAACAAATAACTCTAAAGACCTTAAATTAACCCTCCTACTTTAAGAAAACTAGGCAACTTAAAGTGTGATGAACTCTCTCAAATAACTTTTGAAGATTTGAAGAAGAAATTACTATTAAAATCCCATCAGGAAAACTAGTTTTGAATATAAAGAAAACCTCATTAGAGTTATTTTATTAACCAATGAAATCAAAGTACCTTTTACCTCCTAATGGTGAATATGCCATCTTTAAATAGGCATAAACTCTGAAATTTCTAAGTTGAATAAAAGTCCTAAAAAGAACGGATTGTACAAAGCCTATTCATGTAAAGGAAGTAATCTAAAAACATACTCTAAAATTCGTAATAAATAAATCCTTAAAATTTAACTTATTAAATACATTATTGAGCTTATAAATAATAAAAACTAAGCTTTAAAATTGAACACAATATGATTTAAGCTCTAATTAAAAGTCCATAACTCGCAATTCTCATTTTAATCATGTTCAAAATTTTTGTTTGCATAGTCTACACTAAAATGACCATAACTTGAGCTCTCGAACTTGAAATAAGACATTTCAAAGTGCGTTGTGAAACTAAGAGACAGTTTTTTGATCTCTATGATGACAACTCACCCAAAATATCTAGATCCCATCCAAAAATATGTTGCAAGTTGACTGATGTTCTAAACTTGAAAAGCATTAGCTTTGGTGAAAATAATTTAATACATTTAACCCTTCCATGCTAGCATCACCACTGCTCTCTAATATCCCTTATTAAATTCCTATGTTTTAGCCAATAATTGATTAAATAAAAGGGTTTAACACCCTAATTAGCAGCTCTTACCACTAGAAGAATCGATGTATGATCCAAAACATTACATCTAATACCTTATCTACTGAAAATTCCTGAACTTTAAAATCCACTCTTCTAAGATTAAAATTAGTCTGGGCAAGTCCTATTACTCCTTTCCCTAAAACCATTTAAAATTTTTACCCTATAAAGGAAGATCAACAAGTAACCTTCATTACCAAACCCGTTAAACTCTCTTGCACCAGTCCTTGATCCACAACAACCTCTCCTTCTAGTGTTAGATTTTATAGTGTTAAAATCCTCAAACTATGCACCAATTTGACTTAACACTAGCCATGATATCAAAATGTCACTCCGGATCTCCTTACTCTTATTAGCCTCACATGGTGCATATACATTACAAATCACCACGCTAAATTCATGTTTCTCCCAACAACCCTCAACTAATAAAAAGTTTTGGTGCTCCTACACCCTAATAGATTAAAGCAATTAATATTCTACATAATCAACAAGTCGCCCAACTTACACACTAAGGCAACTCATTCTCTTTCATAATTTTCACCATACTGAATCGAGAACATCATTTTATCATATAAACTCTCCATTTTTGTCTTTTGAATGAGTATATCATAGATAAATGAAATTGGCTAACTAATCTTCTTACGAAGCCTTTTTTCACATCCCAACGAAGCCTTCTAATTTTCAAGACAAAATATTTACCCCTATACTCCAAAAAACTACCAATAAAAAATTAAGCAAAGATGAACTCACCTCAATAAGAGTTCATGGGTCTCCAATTCTCTAAATCCACCAATCTTCTATTTTAAAAGCCATCACTGATAGTGAGCCATTTGGAGCCTATCCATTGTCTTTACCCCTTAATGAGTGTTGGCTTAAAACTCCTTGTTTGTCTCCACTTTCTCCCTTTAATACCACTCTTTTAATTTTCCTCAAGTTTCTCCTAGCATTGTTTTTCAATTTTAGAAATTGACTTAACACCCTTTTTTTTCTTTTTTCAGCACTCATCATTTCATTAATGTTACAATTTCCCAATGCCAAACCACCCGCATTATCATTTAGTGGCTCAACTTATCTATTTTCATTAAGCTCATGAGACTTGATAGTTCCAACAAATTCTAACCCATTTGCCACATTATCCTCACCCAAATTTGTCCCCTTAACCATATTAGGATGCCAACCCTAGCTTAAACTCAAACCATATATTCCTATCAACACTCTCCAAAACGATACTCTCTTCACCGATTGTATCATCATTGTCATAATTTTTTAGGTATTTCATATAGCTTCTTTTGCCTGATAAACCTTTCTACAATCAAACATTCTCATTTCTTCCATGGCCTAATAAAACCCAATTTGACATATCTACCCCTCAACCAATATCAATCTTACACATCTCAATCTCATTTATACACCTAATTTCCTTAACAACTTCACTTGATCTATCCTATAAGCTTCTTTTTGGCTTGATTTCTTATCTTCTTTTGATGCTACACTACTAGAAGGTGACAATAGTTTACCATCTTCCTCTGAACGTAAACATTTTAACTTCTATCTCACCTAGCTTTCTATAATTACTAGATTAAAACTTTCAAAGACCCTAATCAAGACCATCAATTTTACACACTTCAATTCAATCATCTCATAAATTCTTTCCACCCTACTAGTGACAATGGCAACTTAACTATTATGGACACTAACGAGTCTTCAATCTTGCAATCCAAAGATACCATGGTACACTATAACGAAGTTACTCCCCCTAAAAGTAATTTTCATAAAGAGAATGAAATCCTTACACATTGAATTCAACCACCCTATCTTCAGCCTTGGAATATGATGGTTGTGATTAATACTCATTTATCCATTATGACAACCATTTACATCCATTATATTCCATTGCACATCTCGTCTCTTCATCATCAAACTCCATTGAGAAGAATTCAGAGTCCCCTGAATCTTGTTCATTGATCCTCGCTTGAACCACCACCGATACACCCTCTAACCACAATGTTTATCTAGACCAAAAGCAAAGTTGTTCAACAGTATAAGTAAAAAGTACATCAAATATAATGTGTATAGATTCCAAGTATGATAGTGACAGGTTTCAATTTGAAGCAATGCTTTTTTTTATCTCTTACATTTTTTTTTTTGCGTTCTTTGGTGCATTCTTCCTAATGTTATTTGTTGGAAAATCAGATTTGGAAAACGCGGCGAAAAATAAATTTAGGAAAACGGAGTTTTAAAAACATTTCCAAAACAAGATCTTGGTTGTGATATCTAAAGTAATAAACACTTAATCAAAATTGTACCTTTTCGATTCATCTAGGATGAGTGCTTCGATCGAGTAGTCTTCTCCACTATCCTCCAGCTCACGTCTACCAAGTGTGGGATCGCTTCGAATCAAAAAAATTTCACAAAAATTACCAGTGGGGTAATTTCTCAATTTCTCTAAACTTTTAGGTCAAGTTGTAAATCAGAAAAATATCTCTAGAAATTTTCTGAAATAATCTCTTCAAAGAATTTTCTCTCTAAAACTTTCTCTTGAATTCAAGTGTGTGTAAAATAATGATCCAAGGCTCTCTTTATATAGGGAGAGTTTAATGAGTTCAACTATGATTCACTTAATCACTTTAATATTAAATTAATAAAATACTATTAAGGTAAGTGTTAAATTAAATTTAATATTAAACTATTAAAATAATATTATTTTTGAAATAGTTAATCTAAAATCAAACTCTCTAGTAGAGTCCTAGTAGGAATGTAACTCTTCCACTGCTCAACCACCAAAGACCAACTATCGCCGGCCACTAGAACACCACTGTCGCAACCACTGACACCGCTGTGTCCAGTCATGCAGGTGCAACACCCTTACGGCACCCCGGGCCAATTTGACTGCTGCCAGTTCAGTCTGGATCAGTGACGACTCGACCGGTTTGGTTTAGCCACCGGTTGGACCATCAGGCCGATTTCACATATCGAATCCGGTTCAACTAGTTTTTGGGTCTTGGCCTCAGTTTTGGGCTTTTAGACCCAATTTGCGATCTCAAGTCCAATTTTTAAGTTCAATTACTCATTGGGCCAATTGTCTGACTTGAAAATTAATTTCTATAAATATCATATTAATTTAAATTAATTTGATTAATTTAATTTTATTTGATCAAAATTAATTTTTACAAAAAATCACTTAGATTTTCCAAATTAATTTTTCAAGAAAATTCTCTAGTTGAACAATTCTGACGACCACCTAATTTAATTCCACATTGAATAAATCAACTCAATTAAATTATTTCGAAAGTCATAGAATTTTCTTCTAATTCAAGTGCAGTCCGATCGAGCTTTTGTTGAGCTAGCAGAGGGACCAATCAAACATATACAATTAGGCTCTAGTAATTGCAATTATGTCCAAAAGTATCATTCCGATAATTCGCAATTACTTAATCATGGAGTCAGTCCACAAGAAGTACCATGATTGAAAACTCCTTATTGTATACTCTTTAGGAAAGCAATTCATCCAACTGTTTTGTCCAATGGCCTCGTCATATGTGTGCTACCCTCATATGATATCCTTAATTCCTTTGAGTTAAATTCGTTCACTCAATACAATCTTATTTTATCTCATTGTCACCATTGTGTCTTCTTAATGATTAATACGATCACTATCAAGAAATGCCTATGATAAATTACTCATTCGAGAACAAGCAACCTAGGGTCACGTTCATTATTTATCAATCCACACAATGCCAATGAGAGGATATCATTAACTCTTTAATTGAGTTATGAATTCCACTATTGCTAGTAAAGTCATGCCATACACAAGTCATGTACCCAACTTACCGGCTATGGACTTGATCATCTTTAGAGCATAAACCTCCACTTATATCAAAGCACATGAGTTGTGTATGCATGATCAATGACTAACTCAGGATTTAGGTAAATCACACCATGAACATCATAAGTGAATTAATTCACAAACGGATTCAGAATTAATTCATCTTGGGTACAGTCTAATGTATCATTCTACCAATGAATACATCTATTTCTCTACTCGTGGAGTCAATTGCTCCGATAGCCAAGACTAGTCATCTCCCCATTTGGAATCGTAGACGACATAATAATCCTTCTCAATATTTGAATCAAATGTTCACTTTGATTCTTTTACGGGATTGCAGATTCATTTAGATTATCTACTGAAGTAAGTTGTCTTTCTCGCAATGTAAACGCTCTTACAATGCCACTTATCTTCAGTTTGAACTTAGACAACCAATGAGCTAATATTTGTTTGTTATAATTTCGCTACACATGCAAAATATGAAAGACAAAAAATACAAAAGACATAATAGTGAAATGTGAAATTAATTTTATTTATTTATTCATCATTCAAATAAATAGAAAACAGTTACATGTTTACTAAAATATGAGCACATTTACCAACATTATCTTTGTTTGAACATTCTATCTTTGCTACTTCCATTCATCTCTCTCTTATATTGATGAAGTGTTAAATGGCTCTTCTATTTTGTTCCTTGCTATTGTAATTGAACTTGTGGTGGCTATTGGTTCTCTTTCCCAATAGTTTTCCTTTTTTAATGCATTTATACTGCCTGAGCACAAAAAAAAAAATCAAATACAAACCCAAAATAGTAGGTTAAGATCTGTTACTAATCTTTGTACTTTGATAGAATTTGATATTTAGTCCCTATAATTTTATTTCCAAGAATTTAATGCCTCCAATTTTAAAATTTCAAAATTTAGATTCAACAATTGACACTGTTAAATTTTTTTGTTAAATTCAAGTTAATTACAATGTCATTTTTTAATTACATGGCTACCAAGTGAGTACTTTTTTAATTTCAAAATTCTATACAATAAATTTAACAAAAAAATTAACAATGTTAACAGTTTGATATGAATTTTGAAATATGAAAAGTAAAAGGACTAAATTTTTAAAAATAAAAGTATAGGAACTAAACCTCAAAATTTATCAAAGTATAGAGAATAACAATAAATTTTAACCAAAATAATATTAGTAATTAAATAGTTCGGGAAAATATCTTAACGATGCAAATAGTTAATTGAGTCTTATCCATTTCAGTATATATATATTCTTCCCTTAACCCAATATTACGCATCTAAACTCTTGTAAGTCCATAATCTACTAAAATCTACCAATAGCGTACATATTTATGCTAGTACGTGCATATTTGAATTTAAGTATAAAATTAACATCTCTAGAAGAGTTGGGTTTTTTTTTTTATTAGTGAATTTTTAACTTATATATAAATTGCTTCAAAATAATTTAATAAGATTTAAAAGAAAACTACATAAAAATATATTTAAAAAAGTTGAAAGTTCAAAAGATGAAACTTGAAAGGGTTTGAGAGCGTACTTAATTAGAGTCATGAAAAGAGGTGGTAAAAAAAGCAAGGGGAAGAGCGTTGGGGTTAGCCTGTGAAATCCATAAATATCAAGGAGGTGCAACTGTGTGATGAGCTTTACATTATATTTATATATATATATAAATCCCCACAGGCTCCTTCTTCGTCCTCTCTCTTCCTTGGCCACCACCGATTCACAAGTCAAAAGCCAGCTCTTAAGAGGCCAAACCCTGCTCCCTGCCGCTGGCCCCATTTACACCACTCGATCCATCTCTTTTTCCATGCTTACCTCACCTCTCATCCAAAAGTTTCACTCTTTGTCTTATTACCTTTTTGTTTCTCTCTGAATTCAATATCCATCCCATCATCATCAGCTTTATCATTTCCAAGGACTACATGTTAAGATAGATAGATGCAAGTTTTATGTCGTTACTATGGTATTAATTTTTATGTTAATTACATGTTTCAAAGGCGGTTTCCTTGTTTTATTTACGCATAAATGCAAAATGATTTTGTTTAATGGCCGTAACTTGACAAGGTTTTGTCTCTGTGTTTCAGGTTCAATGATATATTGACTAGGGTGGAGTTTGTCTTTACACGAATTGACCTCACTTAGGGTTATCGCTATATATATACAGTAATAATGGAGAAAGAAGAAAACTACGCGGTACCAACAGCACATATACTCTTATCTTCCTTTTTCTTTTTCTTTTTTCAAAACCTTTAGATTTATTACCAATCGCCATGTTATTCTGCTACAAACTTGATTTCCTTCAGGCAAATTTTGTGGGGCTAGATTATTCTTTAGACCATCATCAGCATCATCATCAACATCAGCAGCCTCGGATTGGTGAATCTTGTGGTGATAACAACAATGGGATGGTTGATTATATGTTGAATAATCCTCAACAACACCAGCATATATCATCTTCATCAGGGTTTTACACTACTCCAGCATCTTTCGATAAACTGAGCTTCGCTGATGTGATGCAGTTTGCAGATTTCGGTCCTAAATTAGCTTTAAACCAAACAAGGATCCCTGAAGACGAGACTGGGATCGATCCTTCTGGTTATTTCCTAAGGTTTCCTGTTTTAAACGACAAGTTAGAGGCTGAATCTTTAATGGTTCCTCCATCTGGGATTGAAAACGTTGAGGAATTGGTCGAAGATAAGCATGGAGAAGATGAAGCTAGGGTTTCTGATAATGCTGCGGTGCAACTTCGTTTCTTTGGAGAAGATGATGTTCATAACAAAAACCCCATAGTACCTACAGATGCTGCTAAGAACAAGAGAAAGAGGCCAAGAACGATCAAAACCAGTGAGGAAGTTGAAAGCCAGAGGATGACTCACATAGCTGTTGAAAGGAATCGAAGGAAGCAAATGAACGAGCATCTTCGAGTGTTGAGATCCCTCATGCCTGGCTCTTACGTTCAAAGGGTAATCTCAAACTCAAAATCCTTTATTTCATATCAATCAATCTCTAGTACTTTTCTTCCATTGATGTTGAGGTAAAATATTAATTCAGGGAGATCAAGCCTCCATTATTGGTGGAGCCATAGAGTTTGTGAGAGAATTAGAGCAACTCCTTCAATGTCTAGAATCTCAGAAAAGAAGAAGATTGTATGGAGAAGCTTCACGGCAGATGGGAGATACATCAATGGCGGCTATTCAGCAGCAGCAGCAACAACAACAACAGCCGGTGTTTCCTCCGATGTCTACTCTCCCGAACGATCAAATGAAGGTAATGGAGTACGAAACCGGACTCCGCGAAGAAACAGCCGAAAACAAATCATGCTTGGCGGATGTTGAAGTGAAGCTTTTAGGGTTTGATGCAATGATCAAGATCTTGTGTAGGAGAAGACCAGGCCAACTGGTTAAAACCATAGCAGCTCTCGAAGATTTGCAGCTCAATATCCTTCATACCAACATCACCACCATTGAACAAACAGTTCTATATTCCTTCAACGTTAAGGTATACAATTGATCATATCTTTATCTTTCTTAATTTTTATCAAAAAAAAAAAAAAGAGGAGAGAGAATAAAGAGAATTATGTGGATATGCAGGTTACGAGTGAATCTGGGTTCAGCGCTGAAGACATTGCGAGCTCAGTTCAACAAATATTCAGTTTCATTCATGCAAATAGCAGCATGTAATGTAATGAAATCCAGGAAGATAAGTTGAAGGGAAATGAGTTCTCTGTTGGATCTTTTCAAATTTCAATAACCTTTTTTTTCAACGGATTTATATATTTGATTTGCAATAGAAACATGTATAATAGTTGTCAGCAAACTTTCAGCATAATTTACTACTTTTGATATTTAATTTCCCTTGTAAAAGTAAAAATTAACTTTTATAATTAACAAGTCTTTTATTTGAAGATTTGCTTATTTTCAATTTTTTTTATATTATTACGATTTCATTTTGGAGTTTTTAAAAATTTAAATGCATAATGATATTTTTATTTTTTTTTGTCAATTTAGCTCATACTTTTTTTTAGATAAATTTGGCTATTAATTTTTCAAAAAAAAGTTAAATGGTAATTTTTTTAATGGAAATGTTGACTAAAACATTATTTTTTTAATAATATTGGCATGGCAACCTCATGGTAGTCCACGTGTACTTTATGTTGACATGATAGTATTTGTTTTATACGACACGTTAACAAATAATTTAAAATTTATAAAAATATGCAATAAATAAAATAAATTCAATTTTCAAAAAATATAAAAATTTCATAATTGTTTTTTTTTTTTTCAATAGCATGGAGTAATCATGAATTGTCATGTGGGCAGCTACGTGTAAAAGTTTAATGTTTTTATCTGTATTTCAATTTAAAACAACAATTTGATTTTCTTAAAAAGGTTATAGTCAAATTAAACTCTTTTTAAAAGGTTAAAAATCAAAATTTAATAAAATAAAAATAAAAATTAAATTGACAAAAAATATAAAAATTAACGACTTTATGCAAAGTTTAAATCATTAGTTTATTAGCAAAAATCTAATAGGATGGTATAAAGCATAACAAATCTAAAAGACAAGGGACGAATGAAAAAGAAAAGAAAGCGATAATAATAATCTAAAAAATATTAGTTGGTTTTCAATAATAGAAGACTTGAAATTTACTAACAAGTTTGGGTATTGGTAATGATGAGCATTGGAAGCATTATGGATTATGGTTATGATTTTGACGAAGGCATGTGATATATGTAGGGATGCATGCAGCTGTTGTTGTGGAAAGGGAAAGAAGATAGAGGAAAAGTGAGACAGATTCTGAGTTGAAATTAAAATGTTTGGCAATGGTTGATGTGTACATATAATGTGTAATGGTGTATATGAAGGATGATTAAGAGGTGAGAAGGTCAACGAGGGGTCCCCTACCTTTGTTGTATTCTAGTACTTACTGGGTTGACTTGTCAGAAATCAAGATTTTGTTGTATTATTGGACTGATTACATTCATCACTTATTGCCATTCCCTTCGGGTCCCTCACCTTTCTAATTTTTTTTTTTTATCTATCTGGTTTTCTGAAAGGTTCATTTCACCTATTCCATCCCTTTTTTCTTTTGCTTTTTCTTCCTAAATTTTGATTTTCTTTTTACCTTTTTAAACTGACTTCAAACTTATAATTGTGCGCATAAATTTAATACTTTATATGGGATTAATGTTATATTCATGTTTTTTCTTTAAGGTGATAACATCTTCTTTCATTTAGGGATAACTCGTAACTTTCAATGGCATATAGTCCGGTGTGCCTTGTTTTCTTGCTAGTTTTCTTTTGTTACACAAGAACAAAAATGGGTATTATCAATGTTAAAAGTTGTTACTAAATATTATAGTACTGCTGCTAAAATTTTATTGTACCGATAATGTAACGCCCCAAAAATCCCTTATATATTTATTTTCATATATTTATGACACAAAGATTTGTTAGCTCTAGTGGTTATATGTTCTAGGAGTGTTTGGGAGGTCTTAAGTTCAAGCCTTAGCTTGGGAAAATTTTGGTTTTTAAATGAATAAACCTCAATCTCTAGTCAATAGGCTTATAAATAAATATTGGTAAAATATGTTAGAATGGATTTGTTGGTCTGGTAGTTAAGTGAATGCAATTGAGCAGGAGGTTTGGAGTTTGAGTCCTTACGTAAACATGGGATTTATTTTTACTGCTTGTTCCATGAGGGTGTTGTAGTTTGACCAAAATTCTGAAGAGTTTGAGTGAGGTTTGAATTCTGTGGTTGAGGGGATTATGGTGGACGGTTGGGGATTGTGTCGTCGGGCCTTTCTTTTCTCCTCTTTTTGTTTGTTGTCGACTACTACTGAAAATTTTCTTCTCTCCCTGCCTTGGTATTTCTAGTAGTCTATTTCCTTCTAAAATCCTTATTGCCGCAATTTGTCATTTCCGTTTTGCCTTTGCGCGTTGGTGGTAAGTTTGTAATTGTGGTGTTATTTGGTTTATGGATTTTTGGTGATAGGTTAACTGTTTCATTGATGAAGGTTAAGGACTAGAACGATTCGGTTAGCATTAGAGCGGTATGGTTCTGCCGTTACTCGTTTAGTAGGTAAGGTGATTGTGTTTGGTGAATTAGGAGAAGCTTTTCTATTCTTTTAAGCTTTGAAGATGTGAATTGTTGTCTTATTGGGTCTTTCAGATTTGTTAGCAGCGAATTGTGGGAGTGGTGACCTATCTCGTTTGGATCCGTAGTTGAGGGTTGCTCAGTTTTGAAGGTAAGTAACGAATGGATTGAACGAATCATTGTTAATATTTTAGTTTCGAGTTAACTAGGAATTAGGACTGATTGTGGGGTTTGGTTGTTGACCATAGGTGCTGGGGATCTCAGAAGTGTTTTTACGTCACAATCAAACCAGGTGTGTAATCACATCACTGAAAACGCTAGTCGGTAAAAAAGCTGAAAAATAGGACTAATGACGCCACACCAGCGTGGGACCGCTCGTGTGGTAGGCCGTGTGATTGAACATGGGCATGTGATCGATAAGGCTAGCCATGTGTAATTCATGGGCCGGGTCGAATTGGGCTGTGTGGGGCCCACGTGCCCGTGTGGCCCACACGGGTGAACCACATAGGCGTCTGAAAATATTGGGCCAAGCCGTGTGGGTCACACGGACGTGTGGGCCCACATAGGCATTCAACATGGGTCGTGGGCTCATTTTCACTGTTTGACTGCTAATGTTGCACGGGTCACCCGAGTCGACTGTGGACCTACTGTAGGGTTGGTAAGCTTAGCTAGACTCCTAATTGACTGAAGTGACTGTATGACTGATACGATTATGCATGTTATTAAGCATGATAACGTCCCACTGGTTTGATATTATATGCCCTGATTTTATGCATGATATTATGTTTTAGCATGTCATATATGTATATTGCATTGCATTGGGGTGGGGTTATATTGTTCGGAGGAAGTGTACTGAATGGCCTCGAGCCTAAATTACTGGTAGCTCAGCTGCAAACTACTGTCTAGTGCCGCATTCAGTGCTACTTGGAATGTAGGGATGGGTGGGTTGATTATATCCCCACATGGAATGTAGGGTTAGACGGAGTTGGAGTGTAGAGGCTGGTTGGGTAGGATTTGATACTGCATATCTGTTACTGTACTGAGTATTGGTACTGTAATGGGCCAAGGCCTAAATGCATGACTGCTTCTGTATTGTAATGGGCTAAGGCCCTAACTGAAACTAAAACTGTTGTCGAAATGGGCTTAGGCCCAGACTATGATTGCATACTATCTGATTATTTATGCGGGGATTACACACTGAGTTTTCGTAAACTCACCCTTCTAATTCATCTGTTCAGGTAATCCCTAGACTTAGGCGGATCGGAGCGGCGGAGGACTCAGCTATGGCCACACGACTCCTTTTTATTGTTTCGTATTTAATTAGGTTTGTTTTTTTAATGCTTTATTTGGGGTATTTTTCTGTATTAATGGCCGCTATGAGTTTTTGCTTAAAATGTAGATTTAATATTGCTTTATGTTTTATATCTGCTAGAGGTAGATAAAACACAGGTTTTTAAAAGAAATGAATGTGTTTTAGCAAAATACCCACAAGAACACAAACTGTTTTAAAAAGCTTCCGTAACGTATAACATTTTGCAAACTAACGACTGAATAAAAATCACTATTTTAGGATTAATAAATGATAACGACGAGATCTAAACAAAAAATCTTTTAAGCAAAGTTACGTTTTTCAACACGAGCATCAGTTTTCAAACACACTATCATGTGACATCGCCAAATTCGGCCATAACGCCTAGGCCTGGTTTGGGGTGTTACATTTAGTGGTATCAGAGTCAGGTTGCAAAACTCGGCTGTGGATTTAGGTTTTAAATTTTGGTTTTTAAAATACTGATTTCTGAATGATTTGAAACATTTTTACTGAATGTATGCTACACCGAGTCTCCGGCGCTGATCTTGTAAGTTCTCTGAAGCCTTTATGCATCTTAAACTAAAATTAACTTGATACTGAAACTACTATAGATAGCACAAATTGAGACTACTATAGGTAGATTGTACGGAAAACACTCAAGTTAGTGTATACTAATACTATAGTAAAACCGTTAGACACTGCGTTAGGCGAAAATAAACTTTACACTTCTAATACTGCCTCTCATAACATATCTGTTAATAAATACTGAAATTGTGAACTGATGCATAAAACTGTTAATACAGATTAAACATAAATAGACAATGAGCACACAAGGTACTCGCAGACGGGATACAAGAGGTCGCGGTAGAGGCCGTAGAGGTGCTCGAGCTGGGTTTTCATCATCTGGAAATCTACTTAATTTGGAAACTAGTGAGACACCGGCTTCACCTGTGATCGAAACTGGGCCTCATGATCGTGCGACTGGGGACGACGCACTGTCTCAAGCCATGTTAAGGATTTTAGAGAAGGTCGCTGGGCCCAATACTGGAGTTGGAGGTAGTGGGTCAGTTACAGAACGACTCCGGTCTAACGAAGCTGAGCTTTTTAAGGGTATTACTGGAGTTGCCCCTAATGTGGCTGAGTACTGGATAGAAGTCACAGAGAGGATTATGGACAATTTGGATTGCACTCCTGAACAGAAATTAAAAGGTGTTGTATCGCTGCTACAAGATGAGGCATATCAGTGGTGGCCCACAATTAAGGAGGGCACTCAGCCCAATCAACTGACCTGGGAGTTCTTTAAGATCGCTTTCCAGGGAAATATATGGGGGCCAGTTATGTGGATGTCCGTAGGAGAGAGTTCCTGAATTTGACTTAGAAGGATAGATCGGTGGCCGAGTATAAGGCCAAATTTCTGAGATTGAGTCGCTGTGTGCGAGGTATGGTGGCGACTGAGTACAAGTGATGTGTTCGCTTCAAGAATGGCCTCAGGGATAATCTGAGGGTTCTAATAGCCCCACAAAAGGAGGGAGACTTTGCTGCATTGGTTGATAAGCGAAGATTGCCGAGAAAGTGAAGCGCACTAAGCGCCAGAATTGTGATAGAGAGAGGTAGGAATAAGAGGGATTTAGAGCCCTTGAGTTCTGTTCAGAGGCCTAAGAAAAGGGCCAGAGTTGATGGGTTGATCAGAGTTGGGGCTCCCATTACTGCTACTGGACAGCCACTGCGTACTGGCTGTGGTAGGCGCCATCAAGGCGAGTGTTGGAAAAGAGCTGGGGCATGTTTGAGGTGCGATTCTCTAGAGTACCGTATTAGAGAGTGTCCATGGAGGTCTGATTAGATGCAAGCTCTGGGTAATAATATTGCATAACCACTAATAGTAGTTCATTAGCCACCGAGAGGCCGAGGTCAGGCCAGAGGTGGTAATGGTTTGGATGGTGGTCAGAGAGCACCGGGCAGAGGTATTGGACATACTGAGGTGAGGCAATCGGCTCTAGTTTATGCTGAATATTACCGAGAGGATGGTGATGCTCTAGATGTCATTACGGGTTTGTTCTTTATTTATAATGTACCTTATACTGCACTAATAGATATAGGATCCACTCACTCCTACATAGCTTATACTGTGTCTGAGAACTTGGGTATCCTGGTTGAGAGCACTACGAGTGAGATCACTGTACTGAGTCCGTTAGGGTAGTCAATAAGGGTTAACAAACTGTTTAGAGATGTTCCTCTAGATGTTCAAGGAGTTATCTTTTTGGCTGATCTGATGAAACTGCCTTTTAGAGAATTTAATCTGATACTAGGAATAAACTGATTGGTTAAACACTGAGTGAGCTTAGATTGTGCCACGAAAAGAGTTGTACTAAAAACTACAGAAGATAGCGAGGTAGTCGTAATTGGAGAGCATCGGAACTACTTATTAAATGTGATTTCCGCATTGAGGGCTGAAAAGTTGGTTCGTAAGGGATGTAAGGCGTATCTGGCTTACATCAGTGTTTTAAATTCAGGGGATTCTTCGGTTAAGGATATTAGGACAGTTAAGGAGTTTACAGATGTTTTTCCTGAAGAGCTACCTAGGTTACCTCCGAATCGTGAAGTAGAGTTTGGGATTGAGCTCCTTCTTGGTACAACTCTGGTGTCCATCGCCCCTTATAGAATGGCACCGAAAGAGCTTGTGGAGGTTAAGGCCCAGATTCAAGAGTTACTAGATCGTAGGTTCATCTGTCCTAGTGTGTCTCTGTGAGGAGCACCAGTACTGTTTGTGAAAAAGAATGATAGATACATACGTATGTGTATTGACTACCGTCAACTGAACAAGCTGACCATCAAGAATAAGTACCCCCTACCGAGGATAGATGATCTATTTGACCAGTTCTGAGGGGCTTCGATTTTCTCCAAGATTGATCTCCGATCAGAGTATCATCAGTTGAGGGTTAAGTAGAATGATGTATTCAAGAAAGCATTTAGGATTCGGTACGGTCATTACAAGTTCCTAGTGAAGCTATTTGGGCTGATGAATGCACAAACAGCTTTTATGGATCTGATGAACCGAGTGTTCCACCCTATCTGGATTAGTTCGTAGAGGTATTTACTGATGATATACTAGTGTATTCAAAAATTGAGGATGAACACGATGAACACCTCAGAATGGTTCTACAGATTCTGCGAGAGAAATAATTGTATGCCAAGTTTAGTAAATGTGAGTTCTGGTTACATAAAGTAATGTTTTTGGGACATGTGGTCTCTGCTGAGGGGACTAGAGTCGATCCTCGAAAGATTGAGGCTGTTTTGGATTGGAAGTAGCCTAAGACTATATCTAAGATCCGTAGTTTTCTAGGACTGGCAGGGTATTATCAACTATTTGTGGAGGGGTTTTCTCTAATTGTTGTACCCTTGACTAAGTTGCTACATAAGGGTGTACCGTTTAACTAGACTGATGCTTAACAAGAGAGCTTTGAGAAGCTCAAGACTGTACTGACGGTGGCCCCTATTTTAATACAGCTAGAGTCTGGAAAGAAGTTTACTGTGTACAGTGATGCATTACATGTCGGTTTGGGATGTGTATTGATGCAAGAGTGTAAGGTGGTAGCGTATAAGACTAATGAGGTGAATTATCCAACACATGACTATGAGTTGGCCGCAGTGGTGGTCGCACTGGAAATCTGGAGGCATTATTTGTATGGTGAGAAGTGTATCATTTACATCGATCAAAAGAGCCTCAAGTACCTTCTCATTTAGAAGGAGCTGAATCTTAGGCAGCGTAGATGGATTGAGTTGCTTAAGGATTACGACTGTACTATTGAATACCACCCTAGTAAGGCTAATGTGCTGGCCGATGCACTGAGCCGTAAAGCTATAACTAACCTGAGGGTGATATTTGCTCGCCTCAGTTTATTTGATGATAGTAGTCTGTTGGCCGAACTTCAAGTTAAACCGACGTGGATAGAGCAGATTAAGGGTAAATAGATAAAGGATGAGTTGTTAGGTCTTCGTTTCTGATAGGTTGAGAGTGGAAATACCGAGGATTTTGGATTGAATAGCAAAGGGGTGCTCTATTTTCGTGGGAGAACCTGTGTACCGAAAGATACTGAATTAAGGCTGTCTATACTGCGAAAGGCGCATAGTAACCCCTATGTTATGCATTCTAGCAAAAATAAGATGTACCGCGACCTTCGCTAGTTATATTGGTCGTCAGGTCTTAAGCGAGAAGTTCCTAAATTTGTGGCTAAGTGTCTGACTTGCCAGCAAGTTAAGGCTGGGCATCAGTTACCTTCGGGTTTTTTGCAACCAGTCAAAATTCCGCTTTGGAAGTGGGAGAGAGTGACTATGGACTTCGTTAGTGGGTTACCTTTTACACCTACTAAAAAGGATTCTGTATGGGTTATCGTGGATCGATTGATCAAGTTCGCCCACTTCATACCGGTTCGTACCAACTACTCTCTGTAGAAGCTGACTAAACTATATGTGTCTGAGATAGTGAGACTGCATGGGGTACCAATTTCAATAATATCTGATAGGGATCCTCGCTTCACGACTCGATTCTAGAAGAAGCTACATGAAGTTCTAGGTACAAGATTGGACTTCAGTACTGCGTTCCATCCTCAGACTGACGGTTAGTCAGAAAAGGTGATTCAGATACTGGAGGATATCTTGAGAAGTTGTGTGATTGACTTCCGAGGTAGTTGGGAGGATTACTTGCCGCTAGCAGAATTTGTTTATAACAACAGCTATCAGTCTAGCATTCAGATGGCACCCTATGTGGCATTATATGGTCGTAGGTGTCGCAGACCTTTATGTTGGATTGAGTTGGGCGAGCGGCGTGTTTTGGGCCCTAAACTAGTTTCTGATACCAAGGATAAAGTTAGACTAATTCAGGACTGACTGAAAGCGGCATCTGATAGGCAGAAGTCCTGCGCTGACTTAAAGCGTCGAGAGATTGAGTATTCTGTGGGAGACTTTGTTTTTCTCAAGGTGTCGCCATAGAAGAAGGTATTGAGGTTCGGTCGTAAGGGCAAGTTGAGCCCTAGGTTTATTGGGTCTTACCGCATACTGAAACGTGTGGGACTAGTTGCCTACCAGTTGGAGTTACCTCTAAAGTTAGATCAGATTCATGACGTGTTCCACGTTTCTATGTTGAGGCGCTACCGCTCTGATCCCACGCATATTGTTCATGTTGAGGAGATCGAGGTTAGGCTAAATCTGACCTTTGAGGAGGAGCTAGTTCAGATTTTAGAGCGTGATGTAAAGGTTCTAAAAAGAAAATCCATTCCACTGGTTAAGGTTCTTTGGCGAAATCATAGCTCTTAAGAGGCCATGTGGAAGCCTGAGGGTGTGATGCGACAGCAATATCCTCATTTGTTCTAATCAGGTAAAATTTTGAGGCCGAAATTTTTTTTTAGGTGGGTAGAGTTGTAACGCCCTAAAAATCCCTTATATATTTATTTCCGTATGTTTGTGACACAAATATCTATCAGCTCTAGTAGTTATGTGTTCTGGGAGTGTTTGGGAGGTCCTAAGTTCAAGCCTTAGCTTGGGCAAATTTTGGTTTTTAAATGAATAAACCTCTATCTCTAGTCAGTAGACTTATAAATAAATATTGGTAAAATATGTTAGAATGGACCTGCTGGTCTAGTGGTTAAGTGGAGTGCAATTGAGCAGGAGGTTTGGAGTTTAAGTCCTTGCGCAAACATAGGATTTATTTTTACTGCTTGTGCCATAAGGGTGTTGTAGTTTGATCGAAATTCTGAAGAGTTTGAGTGGGGTTTGAATTCAGTGGTTGAAGGGATTGTAGTGGACGGTTGGGGAGTAAAATTAGGGATAGGGGGAGTTAATTAAGGGATTTAGGGGGTAGTGTGATTGAGTGGAATTCTGTGCTTCCTAAATTTTTACTTTTCATAGAAAAAGCTGAGCGAACGTCCCCCCTCCTCCCTTGGCTGATTCTTCTCCCTCTTTTCATCATTCCCCTTCATTTTTTTGCCGATTCTTTTATCTCCCTTGCAGCCGACTGTTTTTCCTCCTCTGTTTTTTTCTTCCTGGCTATTATTCTTTCTGCGAATTGTGCCATTGGCCTTTCTTTTCTCCTCTTTTTGTTTGTTGTAGACTACTACTAAAAATTTCCTTCTCTCCTTGCATTGGTTTTTCTAGTAGTCCATTTCCTTTTCAAATCCTTGTTGCCGCAATTTGTCATCTCCGTTTTGCCTTTGCGCGTTGGTGGTAAGTTTTGTAACTATGGTGTTATTTGGTTTATGGATTTTTGGTGATAGGCCGACTGTTTCATTGATGAAGGTTAAGGACTAGAACGGTTCGATTAGCATTAGAGCTGTGTGGTTCTACTGTTACTTGTTTAGTAGGTAAGGTGATTGTGTTTGGTGAATTAGGGGAAGCTTTTCTATTCTTTTAAGCTTTGAAGATGTGAATTGTTGTCTTATTGGGTCTTTCAGATTTGTCAACGGTGAATTGTGGGAGTGGTGACCTATCTCGTTTTAATTCATAGGTGGGGGTTGCTTAGTTTTGAAGGTAAGTAACAAATGGATTGAACGAATCATTTTTAATATTTTGGTTTCGAGTTAACTAGGAATTAGGACTGATTGTGGGGTTTGGTTGTTGACCATAGGTACTGGGGATCTCGGAAGTGTTTTTACGTCATAAACAAACCAGTTGTGTAAATCATATCACTGAAAACGCTAGTCGGCGAAAAAGCTAAAAAATGGGACTGACGACGCCACACGAGCGTAGGACCACTCGTGTGGTAGGTCTTGTGATTGAACATAGGCGTGGGATCGACAAGGCCAGCCATGTGCAATTCATGGGCCGGGTCGAATTGGGCCGTGTGGGAATATTGGGTCAAGCTGTGAGATCCACACGGCCAAGGTCATTTTGGGCCATGTGGGCCCACATGGCCATGCAACATAGGCCGTGGGCCCATTTTTACTGTTTGACTGCTAATGTTGCACGGTCGCCCGAGTCGACTGTGGACCTACTGTAGGGTTGGTAAGCTTACCTAGACTCCTATTTGACTGAAGTGATTGTATGACTGATACGATTATGCATGTTATTAAGCATGATAATGTCTCACTGGTTTGATACTGTATGCCCTAGTTTTATGCATGATATTATGTTTTAGCATGTCATATATGATAATGCATTGCATTGGGGTGGGGTTATATTGTTCGGAGGAAGTGTACTGAAAGGCCTCGAGCCTAAATTACTAGCAGTTCTACTGCAAAGTACTGTCTAGTGCCGCATTCGGTGCTACTTAGAGTGTAGGGATGGGTGGGTTGATTATATCCCCACATGGAGTGTAAGGTTGGACGGAGTTGGAGTGTAGAGGCTGGCTGGGTAGGATTTGATACTGTATATCTGTTACTGTACTGAGTATTGATACTGTAATGGGCCAAGGCCTAAATGCATGACTGCTTTTGTATTGTAATGCGCTAAAGCCCTAGCTGAAACTGAAACTGTTAACGAAATGAGCTTAGGCCCAAACTATGATTGCATACTGTCTGCTTGTTTATGCGAGGATTACACACTGAGTTCTCATAAACTCACCCTTCTGATTCATCTGTTCAGGTAATCCCCAAACTTAGGCAGATCGGAGCGGCGGAGGACTCAGCTGTGCCCACACAACTCTTTTTTACTGTTTTTTATTTAATTAGGTTTATTTTTTTAAAGCTTTATTTGGGGTATTTTTCTGTAATAATGGCTGCTATGAGTTTTTGCTTAAAATTTGGATTTTATACTGCTTTATGTTTTATATCTGCTAGAGGTAGATAAAACACAAGTTTTTAAAAGAAATGCATGTGTTTTAGCAAAATACCCACAAGAATACAAACTGTTTTAAAAAGCTTCCGCAACGTATAACGTTTTGCAAACTAACGATTGAATAAAAATCTCTATTTTAGGATTAATAAAAGATAACGACGAGATCTAAACGAAAAATATTTTAAGTAAAGTTACGGTTTTTCAACACGAGCATCTGTTTTCAAACACACTATCTTGTGACATCGTCAGATTCAGCCATAACGTCCAGGCCAGGTTTGGGGTGTTACAGATAAAAAGTCGTAGTGAAGTTATTGTGTATATCTCTATTATTTAAAGTATATGTAATAACTTTGAAAATTAAAAAGTTGTTTTTAATTATATCAATGATTTTTTATTTTTAAATATACTTTTTAGTTACAATAAAATTGGTTACAAAATTTATAAATCAAAGACAATATTTAGTTACAAAAATTAGACAACAATATATTGTTTACAAAATAGAGTTCGTAAATATATTGGTTGCAAGATAGAGTTTATAACAATGTAAATTTAGATGTTAAATCTTTTACGTAAATATAATATAATGGTTGCCAAATATTACTTTGTGACGACATTTTAGTTGGTTGTGTATTACATTACGACTAAATGTCATTTCCAAAAAATTGTTTTAACAATCATAAGATATGGTTGCCAAATTGTTTACGTAACAACAATACTATTGGTTGTCAAATAGTAATGATATTTTAATTGGTTGTGTATGACATTACGAAATGGCTATATATCATTGTTGGACAAAACACGTTAGCGAACAAAATAATTAAATAAAAATAAACACATATAAAATAAAATATGTACAAAATTATTTATAGTTAATTTATCAAATATGAAAATCAAATAAAACCATAATAAACGCTGAGGCCCATGAAACACAATTTCCTTAAGACAGATTTGGGCCGCTCTTACGATACTTGGAGCAACGTTGGTTGAAAGTCTCCTAGGATACAACAACAGCAGTGATTGAAGTAGTAGCACCTCTACCATGATCAATCGAACGAACAATGTCTTTTTCTATCACTAGAATATTTAGAAAGCACGAAAGATGAAAAAGGAGATTTTTGAAAACAACAGAATTTCAGCAAGAGAAATTCTTAGAGAGTATGAGAGTGTGCAGAAAAACCCTTCAGAATCATGGCTTTTTATAGGCATGGAGAGTATTGTAATTATGGAAAAATATCCCAAAAATCTGCCATTAAATAAGCTGAGGAAATAAATTTGTGTTGGACTAAAATATTTGCAAACCCATTTTGGGCCACCCACGTTGTGCAGGTACATCCCAACCTTATTAAGTTTAAACCTGCACCCCCTGTGCATGAAGCAAGATTACAAGCTTAATCATTCAATTGTTTTTTAAAAGAGTTCACATATATAAACACATCCCACACTTGGTATTTAACCAATATGGGATCTAAGCCTTTTATTTTTCCTCAACGATATTTCCAAGTAGCTTACTTTGAGCATCAATTTCTCATTCATCACTCAACCATTTTGAGCATATGATATACCGTTGTAAAGGTCTCGTGGAGTAGAATATGAAACCATAAAATTATGATTCAACTCTCCACCTTTACCTATTGAGAATATGCCTCAAAGTTACCATAAAATGTAATTTTTCCAACAATTATAAGAAAATTATTTTAACAATCATAAAACATGGTTGTCAAATAATTTACGCAATAATAACATAGTTATTAATACTTTTACATAATGATATTTATATAACTGTGAAATATTAATTTGCAACGACAATCTTAATTTATTTAGAAACAATATTATTTATTTTAATTAAATTAAATTAAAATTTACATAAATTAAATAAATTTATAAGAAATATTGTAATAAAAATAATTCCACAACTAAAATTGAAATAACCCATAAAATTTAAAGTCAGAAAATTGTTTACTTATATATATATATATTGTATCATAATAAAAACATAACTAGAGTTTATATAAATCGTTACTAAAATCATTAACAAACAACGTATTAATAAAAATTGATTGCAAGAAAAATAAAGGTTTACATCATTTAAACTGTAACAAAGTTTGAAATTTGAACCAATGTACATGTAATTAGTTTTTCATTAGTTAATCTTTATCCTATAATTGGAAAATTATACAATAAAGATTAGAATTTTGATCAATATTATATTGTTTTTATAATAAAATATTATATTTTTAAACTTTTATTATGAATTTGTAAATAATACTAAAAATAATATTATTGAAGATTGTGACTCTGTTGAATGAAATATAGGAAAAACTCATATCGGAATGCATCAACATTTGTCATATTTCTTTTGTTACTTGTTGTTTGATTTCCCTCTGAATACATTCTTTATGTTCTACTCGATTTGCTTCAACATTTTCAAGGATCTTTGTGTGAATTCTCTCTTCAATCTATCCTCAGTCTGATGGTCAATCAGAGTGAGTAATTCAAGTGTTGGAAGATATGCTACGAGTCTGCGTTATTGAATTTGTATCTGGCTAGGAACGTTATTTACCATTAGTTGAATTTGTGAATAATGATAGTTTCCAATCGAGCATTCAAATGGCTTCGTATGAAGCATTATATGGTCGATGGTGTAGAACGCACTTATCTTGGTCTGAATTGAGTGAGAAAAATACCATTGGGCTGAAATTGATTCAGGAAGTAGAAGATATGGTTAAGTTGATCAAAGACAAATTGAAGGTGGCCTCAGGTAAACAGAAATCTTATGTCAATCTGAAACAGAAGAATATCGAATATGTTACAGGTGATAAGGTATTCCTGAAGGTTTCTCCATGGAAAAAGATCCTAGGCTTTGGTTGTAAGGGAAAGTTGAGTCTGGTCTGTCATATGAAGAAAAACTAGTTGACATCTTAGCTTGAGAGGTGAAAGAGTTGAGAAATAAGCGTGTGTCATTTGTGAAAGTCCTATGGTGTAGTCATAGCACTGAAGAGGTGACCTAGGAACTGAAAGGAGCAATGGAATCCCGATATCCCCACCTCTTTCTAGGTAAATTTTGAGGACTAAATTTCTTAAGGGGGAATTGTAACGATCCAATTTTTAATGGTGTCAGAAAATGTGATTTTGGAACCCCATTTCTATAACTGAGCCCGTAAATATTAACTAGGGATATTTATGGATTTATTATATTAATATACTAAAATTCGGTTAAGTAATTTAGTAAAAAATGTGGTTAATTAAGGCCTAGGGACTAAATTGTAAAAGTTTAATCGCTATAAATTTTTAGTTAGGAAGAGGCTTTAGGACTTAGATAGCAATTATTCAAATGACTAAAATAGTTCATAAATAAATTTTAAATAAATAATAGTGGAATTTGATGGTGGATGGCATTAGTTTAAGTTAATTAAAGATTAGTGTTTAATTAATTAAGATTAAACTAATAAATTATGTTTGATTACAACTAAACCATACTGTATAAGCCAATGGTTAGTGGAGAAGATATCATCTTCTCCAAATTCATATCGTCCACCATTGAAGAGCTAAAGAGAAAAGCTTTGAAAATCCTTATACAATCTACCATCATTTACAAGTAAGTTCCTAGCCATCATTTACAAGTAAGTCACTTATGCACCAGGATGCACCTCATGTGCCAAGATGCACTTCATGCTCTAGGTTGCATTTTGTGTGCCAGTATGCGCTTTGTGCATCAGGATGCACTTTATGTGCCAATATGCGCTATATGTGCTAGTTTCCCTTACTTCGATTTATCTGATGATGCACTTTGGTGCCAATTGGTGTGTTGGTTGGACAATCTATGTATACGTCTGAATCCAAGTCATGTTAATAGGGATTATAAATGGTAAAGTTGGTAAATGGTATCAGAATGAAATGGTTTAATGATATGGACTCACTTGTGTGCATATGTGAATTGAGATAGAGAAAACATATAATCTATTGTGCAAATCAATTAAAAAAAAGCTTTGGGGGTCGAAACGAGTGCGAATAAGTCAACAGACTCTAGAAAAGGATTGAATGGTGTAAGTAAAAAAGGAGAATTATATGGTTTGATCATGGAATTTGGATGATGTAATATCAATGATAAGTATGTATAAATGTTGTATTCATGATTGATAATAAATGCCAAATAGCTTAATGATAAACTAATGGGCAAAAGAATTGAATTGGTTAAATATGATGCCATATTGAGTAGTTTGAATTGACATATTTATAAGTAGGTTCAAATCTATATAATATGATAAATTGAGTTGCATTATGAGATGTGTATTGGTAGATATTGAGAATATGTGCATAATGTCATATAACTAATGTGTATGATATGATATCTTGAATCATTAAAGTACCGTTAAGCTTTATCGCTCAACCTATGGTTTGTTTACCCGTGTTGTGGTATAGGTGATCCTCGAAGCACCGGGAAGTGAAGTCAACATTTGGCCGTCATTTTCAACTCAACTAAGTTTGTAAAACTCTTTCCATTTTGATCAAATGGCATGTACCTAAGATTACCTTGTTAAATGTTGCAAATGGTCAAGTTTGTGTAAATAAGTTGTGAATATATGAAAATGGATTTGGTAATACATGGAAATGATTACAATGGTTTGACAATTGTATATCGATCATGTTTATTAATGTTGAATGGGTTCTTAAAGCCAAACATTGTTGTTTCATGCTAAGTTGATGTCAAGGGAAATGGGAACTTAGTGGACTATTCGTGGAGTTGTGACTTCACACCCTAAATATCGCAACATCAAGTTATCACGTCACGGTGTCCCCTGTTTGAGGTCGTGAGTCGACTCTATTGTGTTATGAAAACTTTATACATTGATCCTCAGGTTGGGAAGCTTGGCTACTGCCTTTAAAGTAGCGACACCCATATGAGATATTTTGAAAACTTTATAGTTTAGTCCGTATTCGACCCCTAAATATTATTAAGCTTTCATAAGCTCGTATTTGACCCAGGAATGATTGTATATCGTGTTTTATGCATGAAATGCTCATATTTGAATGTTGAATTATGAAATTTGTATATAGTTGATCGTAGTTGCTCCAACAATGAATGTGATACTCCGTAGCTCGAACCTGGTGATCGGATCAAGTAAGGGGTGTCACATTTCTTCATCATGTTCTTCATCAATATTTGATACATTCATCAGTACATGTATCTCTTCTGCTACTTCAGAAGGAACCGTGTCTCCAACAATGTCAAGCCTTTGCAATATTTTGATTAGAATCGTATCATCCAATGATAGTTGGGTATTCCCTAAATCCTTACAAGCTTGTTGTTGGTAAATTTAATGTTGTTAATATTCTAATGTTTAACAACTTGTTTTATCGTTGCAAACTTTATTAAGAATTCGCAATGACTACTTGTGTTGTTGTGATCAGTAAGCAGAAAATTAAAATATATAACGACATTTTAGGGTTGTTGATAATATTTTAATATTTAACAAAAACTCATTTTTTTCATTATAAATTTTATTAATAATTCACAACGATAAATCGCGTCATATCTATTAATAAGTATAAAAATAAATTATGTAGTGACATTTTAAGGTTGTTAATATTTTCGGGTTTAACAACAACTTACTTTGTTGTTACAAATTTTATTAAGAATTCGCACTAACAAATCGTGCAATGAATAAGCATAAAACTAAATTACGTAACGATATTATAAGGTTGTTGCTGATATTTTAATGTTTAGCAACAATTTATTTGCCCGTTGCGCATTTTATTAGAACTTTGCAATGACAAATTGTGTTGTTACAATTAATAGACAAAAAATTAAATTATGTACCAACATTTTAAAGTCATCGCTAAGATTATAATATTTAGCAATAGTTTATTTTATCATAACGTATAAAATTAAAAATTCGCAATAACAAACCTAATTGTTATGATTAGAATCTTAAAAATTAAATTTAACAACAACAAAACCATTGCAAATCCACTTTTACACAATAACATTTTACACTAGAGGTGCTCATGGGCCGGGCTAGGTTCAACTAAAATTTCAGGCCCATTTACTAGGCCGGGTTTAGCCCCGACCCAAAAAATAGGCCTAAAATTTTGCTCAAGCCTGACCTGGATAAAAATGCTAAAACTCGGGCCCGACCCGGCCCGCCCGTATTAATTTTTTATATTATTTTTATATAATTTTTAAACATATATAATACATCAAATATACTAAAAACATCAAAATAAATATTTCCCAACAAATTAAAAATAAATTTAAAAAAATATGTAAACTTAAATAACACTAAGATAAATGCAACTTAACAAGCAAATGCCTCTAAAATAATAACAAAATTAACAAATGCCTTTAAAATAATAACAAAATTAATAATAAAATAAGTTTTATATAATATTCAAACAATAACAACAAAATAGTAGCAATATAATAGTAAAATTATAGCAAAATAGGGAGAAAACAACAAGAAAATAACATTCAAAAACAAACAAAAAAAGAGCAGATTTTTTTGTCCTTTAGTGAATTCGGGACGGGCCGAGCCGGGCCCAGGCCAAAAATGCCTTACCCGAGGCTCGACCCGTTTTTTAAACGGGTCTTTTTCGTCTAAGCCCATTTTTCGGGCCTATATTTTTGCCCAAACCCTCCCACATTTCGAGCGAGCCTTCGGGCCTGGCCGGGTGGCCCGACTCATGATCAAGTCTAATTTACACTATGTTTGGTTGGGGGAATGCTATTTTATTGAATGGTGAACCATTCATTTGTTTGGTTGAATGTAACACACATTCGATGGAATGATCATTACATCCTTATTTCTTATCTTCCCGTAATAGTTATTTTTTGGTATCACCAAAAAATAGCTATTCCATGCAACCATAAATAACAAAACAAAAGTAATTTCCAGATTAGTCCTTTAAAACTTTGACTTAGGAAATATAAAAACAAAATATTTAAAATATTTAAATATAATTTAATATAAAAATAATTAGATTAAAAATGTAATTAAATTATATTTTATTATTTTTATTAAACTATATTTAATAATAATTATATTAAAATATGATTACATTATTTATTCTTTATTATTAAATTATTATAATAATAATCCTATTAAAATTTAATAACAATAACAATAATTATCTACTTAAAAAAATTCTACAGGATACTTGGTCATTTTAATTTTTTCCTTATGCTATTACAGCATCTATTTTATTCAACCAAACATAATAATACAATTAGAGTTATATTCAATTCCATTCAATTCCAATAACCAAACCTATCATTAATATTATTGTATTACACAACAAATGAAATATCTTTGTGAAATTTGGCTACTAACCCATTTTTCTTGTATTGCTACCTTCTAGCATTAATCCCTCTAATTTTTTAATAAATTTTGGGTTACCAATAAAAATCCATTTATGATATTAAATATCACAATCAATATCATTTTGTAAGGTATTTTCTACCTCTATTAAACCCTACAATTTTATTCACAAAACACATCTTATATATTAAAAATGAATAGAGACAAATCTAAGGAGGCTGAGAGTGTATTTACCCCTCCCTAAAAGAATGTTAAAAAATTATAAAATTATTTAAAAATTTATAATTGAAATTTGGAGAAATTTAAAAATGATCAGTAGTTGAAAATCCCAATACTGATTGTATGAACCACAATCTTTAGGTTAAATTTGGCCATGCATTTTTGTTTTTAAATTTTAATTTTTATAATTTGTACTAGCTAGTTAATTTATTATGAGACTAGGCATGTGGGGTTTTGCTAAATAAAGTCCTCAAGTGTCTCTCAAATGAGTAGCTTGAGAGTTGGTAATTGAAGGTCAACGTGACTCCACAGACAAACACTTCCCAAAAAGACAAACTTCTTTAAACACACATATATTGCTTAATTTATGGTATGATTGTGATATTTTTTACCATAATATTAGTATAAGTTATGTTGTTGGTAAATAATGTGATTCCTCAATCTTATTTCTCATATATATAATTATACTTGAGACAAACAATCCATCATGAGTTTTTTAGCAATTGTTCAAGTAATTATTAGTTTTATGGAAGTCATTGTTTAATCTCAATAATGAATTGTAAGGGTTTTTTTAGGGAGCTTCTGCCTCATTTTTTTTTAATATAGAATTTGCCATTAAATTATACTATATTTTTATTTTATTATATAATTTTTTTATTAAAAGTGGTATTAAATTAGTTTTATTTTTCAAATTAATACATCCATTAATCAACCCTAATTAACTATAATTAATGCTGATATGATCCAATCATCAAGTGACACATAATAAAAAATCACATAAACAATGTCAAATCTTTGTTCATATGAAATAATTCCAAAATAAGAAAAAATAGGAAAAAAATAATTTATGAAATTTTTATAATATAATATATAATTAGAAAATAAGAAAACTATTTTTTTTCTTTCCTTTATTTTTCTATTTATTTATGTTCTAATATCATCATCATATATATTTCTTTTCAACTCTTAAAGAGAATGGATAAATCTAATAACTATACATGAATTATGATTCAATGTGTAATTGTATACACAGTTTTTATTTTGTGTAATTTTATACATGAAATTTTGATTAATTCGATTCTTGTAAATTATTAATATAATTATTGATATAACATTATTTTATATTTATATATTGCATACATAAATAATTATATTATTTAATATAAAAATAAATTGATGTATTTATTTTTTTATATGTGTATGATTAAATTAAAATTAAAGTTTCAAGTATACATTTGAACCATAACTAGAACTTCACGTGTATAATTATACCAAATTAAAATTTATGTATATATTATAATTATACACTAAATTAGAGGTGCTTATGGGCTGCCCCGGGTTCAACTAAAATTTTAGGCCCAACCCGGGCCCGCCTGGCCCGTCCGTATTAATTTTTATAATTTTTTATATAATTTTTAAATATATATAATACATCAAAAATACTAATATATTTCCCAACAAATTGAAAATAAATTTTAAAAAATATGTAGACTTAAATAACACTAAAATAAATGCAACTTAACAAGCAAATGTCTCTAAAATAATAATAAAATTAACAAATGCCTTTAAAATAATAACAAAATTAACAATAAAATAAGTTTTATATAATATCCAAATGATAACAACAAAATAGTAGCAACATAATAGTAAAACGGTAGCAAAATAGGGAGAAAATAACAAGAAAATAACATTCAAAAACAAAACAAAAAAAGAGCAAATTCTTTTTGTCCTTTAGTGAATTCGGGCACGGCCGAGTCGGACCCGAGCCAAAAATGTCTTATCCAAGGCCCGACCCATTTTTTAAACCGACCTTATTTTTTTGTCCAAGTCTATTTTTTTGGCCTATATTTTTGTCCAAACTCTCTCACATTTCAAACGAGCTTTCGGGCCGAGTCACTAGACTGAGTGACCTGACCCATGATCAGATCTACGCTAAATTAAACTCATATATAATTTTAAGATTTATCTAACAAAATGAAACCTATAGCATCTTATGTTGAGGTTTGGGTAAGGAATTCATATTCCCCTAGTGCACCTTAAACTTTTGTCTCATTACCATCTTTTGAAATTTATTCATCCAAACGCTTCATCACCTTCATTTATCCAAACAACCCAGAACCTCAGAATTAAACTTGCTTAATATTCAATCAGAACCCCAAAATCAGAAATTTTATTTATGAGCACTTAGTCAAATCTGCAAAATTTTAGGAACTATCCCAAATCTATTAAATAAAAATTTTCTTTGTTGAACACTCATCCATTCCACACTGATGCTCAGCCCCATGAGTTCACCACCATATTCCCATTCCTCCATCGTTAGTCCAAGAAAGGAAGAAGGGAAAAGCCCCCCAAAATAATGTTAGAAAGTCTCCTTGTACAGTTCTGTCCTATCTCTCTAACTTTCAAAATTTCTCCAATTGATCCGCTCTCCTGATATGGATGAAAGTTTGAGAACAACGAGAGTGGCGGCTCATGTCAACAGCGGCGGCGGCGGCGATGGGGTTTTTGATAGAAGAAGAAAGAAAAAGAAAAGAAAAAGAGAGAAAGACGGGAAAGAGAGGAGGGAAAGAAAGAGAAAAAAGAAGGGGTGGGGGGAGGAGAACGTGAAAAAAATGAAAGGGTAAAAAAAATATAGAAAAAATTGAAGGAAAGAAAAAAATAAAAATAATTATTTTCATTTTCTAATTATACATTATATAATAAAAAATTCAATAAATTTATTTTATTTAAATTTTATATTTTTCTTCTAATTTTTAATTTAATTTTTTAAAATTATTCTATAAAATTAATGATGTGGCATTGTTATTTTTTTACCATGTGTCACTTGGTGAATGGGCCACACTATCATTGACTATAGTTCACTAATAGTTGACTGACCAAAGTACCAATCTCGAAAAAATAATTTATATCTCTTTTGATCAAAAAAAAAAAATTTATGTACCAAAATAGAAAACATGTATAGTTTAGGGAGCAATTTTATATTAAGCAATTAAAAAATTATCATATACAATTATGTTGATCAGTTTAATGATTAGATTGTTAAAATTAATTGTATGAAAATTTATTGATTTGTGTAAATTTACTTTACTTTTATACTAGTGTAAGTAAATTCATCTTTTACACATTTGTGTAACTTTTTGTAAAATTAATATTTTATCAATCAGATCGTAATACACATTGGTCAATTTATACTTTTCAAGTTTCGAGTAAAATTATAATTTCTTAACTATTTGGTTTATATATATATATATATTAACAAAGACAATATTTCAAATCGATGTGATAAAAAATCATATCGATTCAAAAATTTACATGCATAACAAGTAATTAATAAATTCAATAGTTGGATTGGGGAGGGATCAATGTATTAATTTATTAATCTGATCGTGGAATCCTAAATGTGATCTTTTGTAATGTTGTACTAGTATATATTTAATGATAGGGATGATATAAATTTTGACCCTCGAATTTGGCAACTTGATTCACTTTGATAACTATATAATTTTTTATCCACTCTGGCACTTGAACTTGACAATTAAGTTCATTTTGATTCTAAAACTTGAAAAATATAAAAGTTTGGTGATGTGACACTCTGAAATTATGCCACATTATCACTTGAAAATTTAATGGTTTAATAACTGGACCATTGGTTAAACAGGTCAGACTGTCGAACCAACAATAATTAATTAAATAATTTAAAATTTATAAAAATTTATTAAACTGTTTCAACTTGTTCAACTATCTATTTTTGTCCCAATTTTTTATTTTTATCAAATTCAAGTAATTCTTGAGTCAATCGGTTCAATCCCTTCGTTCAAATTGTTATATCGATTAATTTTCGGTCTGTCCAATTTGGTCTTGTTCTAGTAACACTAGTCACATAATTTTGTTCACCGTTATATCGATAAATTCTCAATTCATCCGATCTAGTCTTGTTTCAGTAACACTAATCACATCATCACATCTTGACAGAATCCAAGTTTAAGGACCAAAATGAATCTAATTGTAAAGTTCAATGACCAAAGTGGATAAAAAAAAAGTACTGGTACCAAAGTGGACCTATTTGTCAAGTTCAAGTTCAAAGGCCTTAGGTTAGTGTAATATATATAAGTGAAGAAATATTAAAGTGTGTGTGTTGAGAGTAAAAGAAAATAACAAGCGTGTGTCTAATAGAAGACTAGCAACAATTGATATAGAGAGAAAGAAAATTTATTTGTATTTTGTAATATTTGTGTACGATAAAATTATTTTCAGGTATTAATTGTCCACACGCTTCCAACAAGTGGTATCCAAACTAGGTTCGTGTTGACATCATAATGACAAACATGATTCAACCGCAGATTTTGAAATTAACAAAGACAAAATATGGCAATTGAGCATTCAAATGAAACCTTTGCTTGACTTTCAAGATTGTTGGGATATTGTTGAAGAAGGCTATGTCGAGCTCGAAAATACAATTGTAGAAGCGACTTTGACAAACAAGGAGAAAAGAGCATTAAAAAAAGTTCATAAAAAAAGATAAAAGGGTGTTGTTCTTTATTTTCCAAGGAGTTAATGGATCAACCTTTGAAAAAATTTCAGATGCGAAGACATCAAAGGAAACATGGGGAATTTTGCAAAAACCCCTTTAACGAGTCGAAAAGGCAAAAAAGTACGCTTGCAAGCGCTTAGAGTCCAATTTGAGACTTTGAAAATGAAAGTTTGAAAAAGTATTGATGATTATGTCACTCGAGTGAAAGCAGTGGTAAATAAAATGAAAAGAATTTATAGTCATTAACACACAAAATTGAGTATGTACTTGTTTCCATCGAAGAAACAAAAGGTCTATAACAAATATCTATCGATGAACTTGTGGGTTCTCTCCAAGCCCATGAGCATAAAATGAAGCAAAATGATGATACTAGAAATTTGGAGTAAGTTTTGCAAAGCAAGTTGTCCTTCAACAAAATTTAAGCTAGCAATAGTTTTGGACATGATAGAAGCAATCATGTAGGATACTGTGAAAGATACATAGGCAGAAATAGAGGTGGATGAGGAACACATGGACAAGGCAATCAATCATATGGTAGAGGTCAAACAAGTGAAGAGTATCAAACATCAAGTCATGGACGAGGAGTTCGAGGCCGAGGTAGAGACAGATTTCAACAAGGAAATAAATCTCAGATACAATGTTATAGCTATAACATCCCAATATAGGGCTTAGAAGTTTGAGCCTGGTGAACAAAAGTCGCCAACTGCTTTGGAGAAGTAGGGTTCGCAAGTAGATTTGGTGAACTGTGATCGCCAGTAGGCTTGGCGAGCTGGAGTTCACCAGAAGGCTTGGCGAGCTAGTATACGCCAATAGGTCTAGCGAGATGGTATAAACCAACAAGAATGGCGTAATGGTGTACAGCAATAGGATTGGCGAGCTAGTGTTCGATGGTTAGTCTGGTGAGTAAGTGTTCTCTAGTAGGCTTGGCGAAGCAAGGATCACCAGTAGGCCTAGCGAACTGGGATCGCCAGTGGGCTTGGCAAACTGTGATAGTTATTTTGGGCTTAGAGTCAAAACTAGGAGTAGTTGAAAGATAATTATACCAAAATTAGGAAGTCAACTTATTTTACAACATCATTCATGCACGTTACTTCTTTTCTACTTCTGCTGCAACTAGGGTATTCTAAGAGCATTAGAACACTCAGTGCCTATTAATTAAGCCCTCTCCATTAGAAATTTCATATTTTTTTAAGCAACAAAACTCTCTCAAATTCATCATCGACTATTCTGTTATCAAGTTTTAAGAACTCAACACTTAACTCTTAGGATCTAAGGTAAGACTTTGTTTCCCTGTCATGTTTAGAAGTAATTAAGGAAAGGTTCGCAAACAAAGGAAACTAGGTTTGCCAAAAGATTGGTATGTGTGAACCTAGGATCGTTTGTAATTATGTATGATTTTTCATGTGTTTTGTCTATTAGTGTCTTTTGTATATTTGTAGAATTGAGAAACTGACAGAACCATACAAGCAAAGACAAGGGAAAGACAAAATTTGTCTAAAGTTTTCAGCAAATTGGTGAGTGTTTAAGGATTGCCACTTGGATATGTGAACTGTAGTGTTAACCAGGACCTTAGGGTTTTAACTAGGGGTGAGCATTCGATCAAATCGAATCGAATCGAAATTTTTGAGTTAATCGAGTTTTTGAATCTCATTTTATCATCCTAACTTTATTTGAAGTTTTATCAATTCGACTCGAGTGAGATGAAATTCGAATCGAATCAAATATATTTGTTCGAGTTAAATTTAACAAAAAAATTAGTGTTGTTTATTTTTATGTAATTTTTCAAAAAAGAATTTTCTTTAAAGTTTTTAAACATGATCATACAACAAAAAATTGAAGTAGATAAGTGAATAAATAAAAGCAACACAACATCAACCCAAATAAACAACATGATTCCAAATAAACAACAAAAATAATACAACAAGATTATAATAAAAAAACATAAGTAAAAGTCCAAGTAAATAGCATGAGTCGAAATAAACAACAACATTATAATAATAAAAAATAAGCAAAAGTCCAAAATACAATAGAAACCTACACCAAAAGAACACAACAAAAGTCCAGCTAACCAACAACAATAACAAACCAAACCAAACTAATAACAATAACACATCAGTTCAAAAACCATTATAGAAACGTTTAAGTTTTTTCTTGTGCTTCAAACACCGTTGATAATCTTGAAACATCTAGTAAAATTATTGAATAATTTAGTTAAATAATAAAAAAATTTTGCAAAAATAAATTAAATAAACATTTAACTTTATAAACTAATGCTAAGTATGTTACCTTCTTGATCTTCGGGTATTTTGGATAAGTCTAGCAAATTTTTTTTAACAAAAGTGTTAGTTAAATTATGGGAATGCTTACTAATATAAAGAATACAAAAGCTTATTTTATAAATTAAAATTTATATATTACCATCTTCCATGGTTTGAAGTTCATCAACATAATCTTCAAGATTGATGGCATCATTAGATTTCCGAAGCCAATCTTGTGTGCAAACCAAAGCTTCAACCATGAGAGGAGTTAGAGAACTTCTAAAACTATCGAGAACACATCCACCCGTGCTAAATGCACTTTTCGAGGCAACTGTTGAGATAGGAATAGCAAGAATATCTCAAGCTATTTGTGCAAGAATAGGGAATCTAAGACTGTTCATTTTCCACCATAATAGTAAATCAAATGAACTTGAATTGTTTACTTCTTCATCCTCACCCAAATATCTATCCAACTCAGATTTGCTTTCTAATCCAACTTGTTTCTTCTTCCTAAGGTATTTTTGTTTGGCCAAGCCCGTTTTCATTTCTGACTGATCTATTTCCATTGAACTGCAAAGATTTGTCGAAGAACTAGATCTACCTTCAAACAATTCAATTCTCCCGGCATTAGAAGAATACTAATTGAACAAGCAATACAAATCTTTATCAATCATTTTCATAATGTCATTAGCAACATTAGGAAAAAGCAAGTTGACCCCAAAGTCCAAAAAACTTATTTTACTTCGCGGATCAAAGATGACCGCCAAGTAAACTAGCAGGTTGATCTTGTTTCCTACACCCCAATACTTATTATATTTCTCTCTCATTTTGGAAGTCATAGAAATTATGTCTAGATCTCCACAATCTTGCCACCCATCAAAAAGACAATGCACATCCGTCAATACTTCAAAAAGTGAATGAGAGGTAACATGCAAAGATCCGAACACCTTCAATGTAAGATGATAAAAAGGCTCTAATACTTTTATAACTCTTCGAACAATTTCCCAATCATCAAATGTAGGAACTCCATCTCCAGCAGTAAGGTCAAGAAAAAAATTATGGTCATCACGTACATATGATTCAAATGCACGCTCATTTTTTTGGCCACCTTTAACATCATATATGTTGAGTTCCATCTAGTATGCACATCTAAACACAATTGAGTCTTACTATCTATCATTTCTTCTTTTACTCGTTGGTTGAATTTTGTCAACCTTGATGGTAATGCTCTTATATACCTCACAACACCTCTAACTCGATCCACAGACACAGAAGCATCCTTAATACCGTATTGCACAATGAGATTAAGAATGTGTGCAACACATCTCATATGAATAAATTTTCCATTTGTAACAGAAGCATTTCGATGAATTAATTTCTTTCTCAAATATTCATTGGCAACACTATTGGTGGATGCATTATCAACATAATAGTGAAGACCCTCTCAATCCCCCAATCTCGAAGACATTTTTCAATGGCTTGACCTATGAGCAGATATTGGGCAAAAATTTATAATCCTTTTTTGCAACCTCCACTCATCATCCACCCAATGTGCTGTTAAAACCATATAAGATATCCTCTGCAATGAAGTCCAAGTGTCTGTCGTCAAACAAACTCTACTTATATCTTTTTCAAAACAATTCTTCATCACATTCTTCATGGAGTTAAATAAATCAAGACAGTCCCTTCTAATTGTCCAACGAGATGGAAGACTAAATCGTGGGCATGATATAGAAAGAAAGTATTTGAAACCCTCTCCCTCTACAATTTTAAAAGGTAGTTCATCCATAATTATCATACGAACCAATGCTTTTCTAACAGCATCTTTATCTAACACCCAAGTTGATAAATCCGTTGTTTCTTGGCTAACCTTCACAAATGTTAATTCTGATTGCTTCGGATTAGAAGTATTACCTCGAGGTTTTTTTAGGCATGCTTTCAAATGGTTATTCAAATTCGTTGTAGAACCCGAAGTTGATTCCATTGTGTAAGTAACATCACATGCATTGCACCTTGCTCTCTTCTCCCCCTCTTCAGTCACAAATTTGGTGAAATGGTTCCAACAAGCTGCCGTTGGAGTAATCTTTTTTCGAACATTTTCCTTGGTTGTTGTTTGATCATCTCTACTTGCGGAAGAATTTTGTGAACTTTGAGTTGAACCATCTCGCTTTGGATCACTCATCTACAAGTAAAGATTTGTTGCAATCACTAACCATGACCAAAAATTAGTTTAAAATCAAACTTAATAAATCGATTAAATTAAAAATTAATTAATATAATAGTACAATAGCATAAATTAAACAAAAAAAAAGTCTGTTAAACCACAGTTTAAACTTTAAAGTTAGTTAATTGAAGCCTAAATTAATATAATAGTACAACAGCATAAATTAATTAATTGAAGCCTAGTTTTCTTTATATCTAACTTGCCAAAAAGATTTATTATTAAAAGATTTAGGTGTCTATTAAACTACAGTTTAAACTTTAAAATTAGTTAACATGGTATTTCAAAAAGTCTGGTGGAGTGTTATTTTATTTATAAGGTCTGGTATTTAATATTTAATATTTTTATTTTTATTTATAATTTAAATATGATAATCCAATATTTTATTCATCATTTAATGTTATTTTATCGAATTGTATTAGCAAGCTCCAAAATCCTTTAAAAAGAAGTACATTTTATGCTTTTTTTTCTCTATTAATATTACGTTATTACTAATATTATATTATTACTAATATTACATTATTACTTTGAGAAATTAATTGGCTAACATTTTTTCTCTATTAATATTACATTATTACAATATTATATATTTATATTAGGTTGTGCTTCCTGCTTAGTTATTAATAAAAAAAAAAGAATTTTACATCTTCCAAAACAAAAAAAAAGACAAACAACAATTAAAGGTTTCATTTTTAATTATTTTAACAATGTAACTAAAGGTTTCATTTGAGTGGGGAGGTATCATTTATAATTATTTTAAAGCCAAAAATGGCTTTACCAAGAGATTCCAATAGCTGCACTTAAAGTCTCAAATAAAATAAGTTAAATTCTTTCATTTTAAAAAATTAGCCCGATGATGATTGTGCTGTGCCAGTGTGCCCCGTTCTAAAACAGCAAACAGGTAAGTGGAGAAGGAAAATAGAGCGAAAATCATTCAATAGAGCGAAACAGATGCAAATAGAGCTAAAATCATTCAATAATTCAAAGATATTTCAATACAAACTTTAAAGATGCAAAAAATTAGAGCTTACAATGGAAGAGAACAGACTGCCTCAGTCAGAAGGAACAACAACTCGATTTGGAGGTAAGGATTTTGATTTGAATGTTTATTTTAAGAAGAAGAAGAAGAAGAAGAAGAAGAAGGAAAAGGTTTACTTTAGGGTTTTTTGAGAAAAATAAATTTTAGGGTTTGAACTTTGAATGGAATGGAAACAGAGAGAAGAAGAAAATTAAATGGGGGTTTGGACGATGGAATTTGCTGGGGTGATTTGGGGGGAGGAATTGGGATTTGGGAAAATAAATCTTTGGGGCATGGGCAGACGGGCTTGGGGGAAATTAGCAATTGGGTTAAAGACTTAAAAGTAATTAAGTAAAAGCCTATTAAAAAATTAAAAAAATATAGTTTATATTCGGTTTATTCGAATTCAAAAATTCAACTCGACTCGAACTCAAAATTAAAAAAAATCGAGTTGATTCGATTAACTCGATTAACTCGATTCGAATAATTCGAAATTCAAAATTTTTTTCGATTTTTTCGAATCGAATCGAATTTTGCTCACCCTTAGTTTTAGCCTAAGTTCTTAGAGTAAGCCTTCTCTAGAACCCTGATTTTGTGTTTAAGTTATGAATATGTGTTTTTATGAACATTGACATGCGAGCTCCTCATAATGTACGAGCTCTATGTTTTAAGTACATGTTTTGAGAAATATGTTTTTCTGAAACGTTGGATATAATGACATGCCATATAATTGTGAGTACTCACATTTATGTTTTTTGATTTGGGCGAGAGGCCTTGGAATAAGTTGGAGAGATAAGGGAACGTCGAGCTAAGCTCCATTCACTGAGACATATTGGTGTGCTGGAGAGTGTTTAGCTTCATGCTACAGTTATGGGACATGTTGAGACTCATTGATTCATTCTGAGGCATTATAAGGAGATTCGCTTATCTAATAGGAAAATAAGTTTATGTTTTCTAAAATAACGTGTTTTACTATTTTTAAGCTATCTGATAGTAGGTATTTGCAAACCAGACTTTGCGTAAGTATGACGAACTGTGTTCGCAAGTTCTATAACTTTGCCAAAGATTTTGTTTAACTTATGTTTTTGCTATGTGGTTATTCTTTCTTGTACATTCAATGAGTTTGAAAGAACTCACCCACTCCCTTCCATTCACTACAAATAGCTAGATTACAATGTGCGAAGTGGCAAGGTGAGTGATCCAAATGAAATATACATACTGTAAAAATAGTACAAGTGAACTCTGGATTAAAGGAAATGTAGGAATTCTACTTGGTCTTAGTGACATAATTCTATTGACTTCGTCGAATGTTTAGGACTTAGTTTTCTATGCTTTCTTATGTTTTTCTTTATGTTTATAATTGCGAACTGGTAATGTTTTATAATCACATTTGAATTTTAAATATAGTCCAAAGTTTGTTTGATGTTCTCTTACACATACAAGTCCACTCTTATGTATTAATTTATAACATAGTGTTCACCACAAGCAATAACATGAAGTATTCAAACTTATAAACTATGTAGAGTACGCCAAAATTGCTACAAAGTAATAGGGCTACGAACTATACTAAGTGCGAAACTTACATTTGGTGAATTGGTATTTGCGAACCCCTAATAACTTTTAAAACACGAGAAACTCTACGAATTGTGGGCAATTTACGAGACCTACTCTGTCATAAAAACTTACTCCATGAGGGTCTTAGATTGTGCGGGCTAGTAGGGGTGCGAATCCCTATGTCAGAACTACTGTGCTCCGCTAGGTACTTTGATTTGCAAAATTTAGGGTTTGCATGTTTTTAATTCCTTTCTTCAAATATTTATTACTTTAGGTAAAGAGAAATCTTAGTATTTTCAAGCAAAGTAGGTTCGCAAAATATTTCTGCTGCATATCATGAATCATGCAAGGCGAGTTCGCAAATTTGTGCCTCCTTATATTTACATATGCTTTATGTTTTGATTTGTGGTGTGTTGGATGTTAGATTGGGTGTTAATGCAGAGTCACTTAAGTGGTTAATGTGGCATTCCATAACTCGGGTTCAGCAACGAACCGAGTATGGGGTGTTATAATTGCAATAAATATGGTTATTTTAGCTGAGTGTAAATCAACTCCCAAGGTTAGAGGAGAGAAATCATGTAGCAATAGGTAAATAAGAAGAAAATGTGGAATCTAGTGTATTCATTTCTTACAAAAAAAAGTGAAAAATCAAAGAAAAATATGTGATGTTTTGATAAATATGCCAACAATCACATGTGTGGCCGAAAAGACTTGTTTTTAGAGTTGGACGAGAACATTCATGGACAGGTAATGTCTAGAGATGAATTGCATGCCACGATCAGAGGTAAAGCAAAGTTACAATTATACAAAAGAATGAAGAGAAGAGGTACATATCAGATGTTTATTATGTACCAACTTTGAAAAGTAACATCATCAGCCTCAGACAGCTTCTAGAAAAAGGATATGAATTACATATGAAGGATCACACGCTTACCTTAAAAAATAATAGTGGTGAATTAATTTCCCAAGTTGATATGACACGTAATCGTCTGTTCACTATTGACATTGAATATGAAGAAAGGAAGTATATGAAGAATGCGATCAAAGATAATTCATGGTTGTGGAATTTAAGGTTCGAACATATTGGATTTTCTGGCCTGAAGCTATTGTCAAAAGCAAAGATGGTGAATGGGTTGCCAGAAATTAATCCTTCTAAACAACTGTGTGAAGCTTGCACTAAAGGAAAACAAGACAGACAAAGTTTTGAAGTTGGAAAATCTCGATGAGCCAAGAGACCATTAGAGATTGTGCACTTGGACATAACAGGTCCTTTTAATATACCATCACTTGGTAAAAATAGGTACTATCTTACTTTTATTGATGATTTTAGTAGAAAAAAGTTGGATATATCTTCTTAAAACAAAATCAAAAGCACTTGAAAATTTTATCAAGTTCAAAGCTATAGTAGAAAAATAGAGTGAACATTATATTAAGACACTCAGATTTGATAGGGAAGGTGAGTATACGTCAAAGCTATTTGAAAGTTCTACAAGCAACACAAAATCATTCACTAGTTGACAGTTGCATACATGCCACAACAAAATAGAGTTGCTAAAAGAAAGAACCGTATTATTCTTGATATGATAAGAAGTATGGTTAAAGTTAAGCATTTACCAAAAACTTTCTAGCTTGAAGTTGTTCAATGTGTTGTTTATTTGTTGAACCAGTGTCCAATAAAAAGTGTGAAGTACAAGACGCCAAATGAAGCCTGGAGCAGTCAAAAGCCAGGAGATGGACACCTCAAGATTTTTGGATGCCTCACATATGTTCATGTTCCTGAATAGACAAGAAAGAAGCTCGATGGCAATAGAGTGAAATGCATTTTCATTAGTTATGATAAAATAAGCAAGGAATATAGACTACACAACCTTCTCACCAAAAAAGTTATTATTTCAAGAGATGTTGAATTCAATGAAGTTGATTACTGGAGATGGAGTGAAGGTGAAAAGAAAATTGAAGGATTACTTTTCAATGATGATAAAGATGATGACTTCATCAATTAAGATGAACAAAGTGATCATTAAAGCCCTCCACCAAGTCATGTTGCAAAAACTCCTATAATAGTGTCATCACTAAATAGCAGTATTAGCAGCTGCTCATAGGACACACTTGTAAAAATGTGTAGTTTACACGATATTTATGATATCAAAGAACCCATAGAAACAACACTTGATTATTCCTTATTCTATTTAATGACAGAACATGATCCAATAACATATGAAGAAGCAATTGAAGATGTCAAATGGAAAAAAGCAACGAATGAAGAAATTGTAGCAATAAGAAAAAATGAGTGGCGACTAGAGGGTTTAAAAAGGAAGGAAATAAAAATAAAAGAGAAAGGCAAGAGTGAGAAAAAGGGATGAGCAATAGTATTGGCTAGGGAATTAGGCTACAAAAATCTAGCAATAGCAACAATAAAAGGGGCAGCTACTAGGGTTTGTGGGAAGAGAAGAAGAAAAAAGAGAAAGCGAGAAGAATAAATAATGAAAATTAAAAAAATTCTAAAAAAGAAAAACTGAAGAAAATTGAAAAATAAAGAAGTGAAAATTCCATGTCATCATTTTGTTACCATTTAACAGTGGAGTGACTAGTTTGATAAATTTTTTTAATGGTAGTGACAAAATTAACAAAAAAATTTAGTGTAACAATAGAGCATCAGTAATGACAACATATCGCAAAGAAAATAGAAATAAAAATAAAGAACACACAGATTTTTACGTGGAAACCCTTTCAGGAAAAAAGCCACGGGTAAAGGAGAAGAAAATTCACTATGTCGAATTCGAATGATTTATAAGAGAAGTTTCGACTACATCTATTTATAGGTTGAAAAAAACCTAATTCTAATCAAAGTCAAATATATTATGTTAATAAATGCTAAATATATTATACTCATAAACACTAAATCTTCTAGAAAGAAGATATATTTTGCTTAACTTGACTTGCAAGCAATCTCTTAGAATTTGGGTCAGACAACTTTAACAATCTCCACCTTGACACGAATTCTCAACGAACAAGTTTTTTACCTATTCTATAAAAATCCTTAAGGGTTTAACTTCAACAATGAACACCAACCAAGTCTAAGAAATGCTCAAACTTGGTTATAGGAAGTGGCTTAGTCATCATATCTGTAGGATTTTCATTAGTACTAATTTTGCTCACAACAACATCACCATGAGCAATAATATCACGAATAAAATGATACCGAACATCAATGTGTTTTGTTCTTTAATGAAACATTTGATCTTTTGTAAGGGAGATGACACTCTGACTGTCACAAAATACTGTACTGATTTGAAGGTCTTTATTGAGTTCACTAAATAGTCCCTTCAACCAAATAGTTTCTTTACAAGCCTCAGTAATCGCAATGTACTTAGCTTCAGTGGTAAACAAAGTGACTGTAGTTTACAAAGTGACTTTCCAACTGATTGCACAACCTCCGATTGTAAAGACATAACCTGTGAGAGATCTTCTTCTATCAAGGTCTCCAGCAAAATCAGCATCAACATACCCAATGACTCCGTCTCTAGTTCTTCCAAATTGTCAGCAAACATCAGTAGTACCTCGTAAGTATCTTAAAATCCACTGAACTGTTTTCCAATGTTCTTTACCGGGATTCGCCATGTATCTGCTAACTGCAATGACTGCATATGATAAATCTGGACATGAACAAACCATAGCATACATGAGAGATCCCACTGCACTAGAGTATGGAACATGTGACATGTACTCAATCTCTTTATCTGATTATGGAGACAAAGCCGATGAAAGTCTGAAATGGGCTGCTAAAGGAGTACTAACAAGCTTAGCACTCGGCATATTGACCCTGCAAAGAACTTTTTCAATGTACCCCTTCTGACTTAGGTACAATTTACTTGCTTTTCTATCTCTGAGAAGCTCCATACCAAGTATCTTCTTTGCTGGCCCCAAATCTTTCATCTCAAATTCTTCACTTAGTTAGGCTTTGACCTTTCTTATCTCTCATTTATCTTTTGCTGCTATCAACATGTCATCAACATAAAGGAATAGATACACAAAAGAACCATCACTGTTTTTCTTAAAGTAAACACAACTGTCAAAACTACTTCTTTTGAATCATAACAAGTCATAAAGGAATCAAACCTCTTGTACCACTGTCTTGGTGACTGTTTCAAACCGTAAAAGGACTTTTTCAGCAAGCAAACATAGTCCTCTTTTTTTGAGACTGTAAAACCCTCTAGTTGTTGCATATAAATATTCTCTTCAAGTTTTCCATGCAAAAATACAGTTTTTACATCTAACTGCTCAAGCTCCAAATCATGCATGGTCACAATTCAAGCAAAGCTCAAATCGAACTATGCTTCACAATTGGGGAGAACACATCTGTGAAGTCCACTCCTAGAGTTTGACTGTAACCCTTTGTAATAAGCCTTGCTTTATATCTGGGTTATTCAACTCCTAGAGTCCCTTCTTTCTTTTTAAACACCCATTTACAACGAACAACCTTTTTACCTTTAGGAAGTTTCACAAGATCCCATGTTATGTTTTTGTGGAGTGATTCCTTCTCCTCTTGCATAACAAACATCCACTTTTTTGAGTCTTCACAGCTAACCGCCTCAAAATAATTAGATGGCTCTTAGTTTACATCTATATCTTCGACTAGATTTAAAGCATAAGCAACTAGATCAGCCTCGACATACTTCTTTGGAGGTTTAATTTCTCTTCTAGTTCTATTTTTGGAGATAGAGTATTGTGGTAAAGAAGCAACTCTATTCTGAATTTTTGTACTGGCTTAAGGAGTCGACTCTGTTGTAGATTCTAGATTAATCTGATGCTCCACCTGCTTTTCGTTTTCTTTATTGGAAAATTCTTTAAGAGATAAGTTAGGTAGCATAGCAGTTTCATTAAAAACAACATCTCTGCTAATCACAACTTTTCTATTTTCAGGAAACCATAACCTATAATCTTTTACACTAGCTTTATAACCAAGAAAAACACATTTAATGAATCTCGGTTCCAATTTTCCATTATCAACATGAGCATACACAAGACACCGAAAGATATTTAAATCAGAATAGTCAGTAAGATTACCAAACCATACCTCTTGTGGAGCCTTTTTCTCAATGGTAACGGATGGAGATCGGTTGATAAAAAAATGCAGTAGAGGCTGCTTCTACCCAAAACGACTTTGGTAAGTTGGCATTTGACAACATACATCGAACCTTCTCCATGATCGTTCTGTTCATTAGTTCTGCAATGCCGTTTTGCTGTGGATTATGATGAACAGTCAAGTGTCTCACGATCTTTTCTGACTTGTACAGTTTATTAAACTCATCAGAGCAGAACTTCAAGCCATTGTCTGTGCGGAGGTATTTTATTTATTTTCTCGTCTGTTTTTCAATCATAGTTTTCCAAGACTTAAATGCAGAAAACACATTACTTTTCTACTTCAGGAAGAACGCCTAAACTTTTCTGGAAAAATCATCAAGAAAAGTTAGCATATAATTACCTCCACCTCTCGAAGGCACTCTAGATGACTCCCACAGATCAGAATAAATATACTCCAACGTTTCCTTCATGTTATGGATTCCTCTAGTGAATCGAACTCTCTTTTGCTTCCTAAAAACATAGTGCTCACGAAACTTTAGTTTGCAAATTCCTTGCCCATCAAGAAGTCCACTTTTGCTCAATTCTATCATTCCATTCTCACTCATAGATTTACCGCGAGGATTTCGTTGTCCTTCCAGAATCATCATCAACATTCCAATCTTGTCTCCTACGAACAATGAGACCATCTCTCTTAGAGTCGGGTTTAACCACAAGATGCTTCATCTTATCATACGATGTCAAAGAATCATAAACCTCATCAATTGTGAGAGACTTGCGGCTATATAAAATCGTATCTCTAAAGGTTGAATAAGACGAGGGCAACGAACAAAGGAGAATCAACCCTAGATCTTCCTTATCATACTGAACCTCTATGGCCTCCAAGTTTGAGAGAATTTCTTTAAACACTGTTAAGTGTTCGTCCATAGACGCACCTTCCTCTAAACGATGAGTATAAAGACGTTGCTTCATATGCAACTTGCTGGTTAGAGTTTTCAACATACATATTTGTTCCAGCCTCTTCCATAATGCAGTGGCGGTCTTCTCCTTCATCACATCCTGTAAAATTTCGTTAGAAAAATGCAGAGGTAATTGTGTTAACGTCTTTCGATCCTTACGCTTCTTCTCTTTATCCGTTAATGTCGAAGGCATCTTATCTATCCCTAGCAGGGCATCCTCCAAATCCATCTGCTCAAGAACTGCTTGCATCTTAATCTGCCACAACACAAATCTGGTGTTGCGATCCAACAGCGGAATTTCATACTTCAAAGACACCATTACTGTGATCGAGATGAACAACCCAGAAGCTCTAATACAACTTTGTAAAAATAGAACGTCGATAATGACAATATATCACAAAGAAAAGAGAAATAAAAATAAAGACACGCGGATTTTTACGTGGAAACCCTTTCGGGAAAAAACCACGGGAAGAGGAGAAGAAAATTCCCTATGTCGAATTCGAATGATTTACAAGAGGAATTTCGACTACATTTGTTTATAGGTTGAAAAAACCTAATTCTAATTAAAGTCAAATATATTATGTTAATAAATGCTAAATATATTATACTCATAAATACTAAATCTTCTAGAAAGAAGATATATTTTGTTTAACTTGACTTGCAATCAATCTATTAGAACTTGAGTCACACAACTCTAACAATTAGGGTGACCAAAATAGGAATGACCCTATTTAGAGTAATTAACGAGGTAGTTTTACTTTTTAAAAATATATCATATAAAATAACATCTCAAATAGATCATATACATATTTTAAAAATCTACCCAAAAATAAATATAAAACAATTTAAGAATACATCATTTAAAACTAAAATAATGTTAAAATTAAATTTAAAATTTAAAAGCAAAATAATGAAAAATTAAAATAATAATAGGAAAAGACTTAAATGGCATTCTTATATTGGTAGAGATAATAGGTAGAGCAAAATATTTTTAAAAAGAAACTCTCTTGATAATTGTCCGATAAAAATATCATTATAATGGATCTATATTTAATATAGAAATTTAATGGTGTTAATAATTATTAGAAGTCAAGTTAGCATTTTAATTAATATAAAGTATGTAGATTAACTAATCATATTACAAATATTAGGGAAGCAAATTATGTTAAAAATTAAAGTGTAAAGATTAAGGGCTCGTTTAATTGTGTTTTTGAAAAGTATTTTGACTTTAAAGCTGTGCTAAATAAACACCTTTTGCTTGAAATTTTTTGCTTTTGAAAGACATTTTTGCTCAAATGGAGAAGCTAAAAATTTTAGTTTTTCTTAAGTGAAATGCACTTCTTCTGGAAACTAATTTACTTTTTCATCTCTCCATTTTTTTTCTCCCCAAAACACACAATACTTCCATTTTCTTTTTCTTTTTCTGTTTCAAAGCTGAAGTTCTCTTGTTCTCCCTTCTTTTCTATGTTCTTTGCTTTTTCCATTTTCTTCAAGGTTTTCACTATTCTCTCTTCTACTCTCCTAATCTATCTTCTCATTTCAACTACCCATTTAATTTTTCGTTTTTCTCCCATTTCAGGTTAAACTTTTTTTAGTTGCTACTGAGTTTAGTTAATTTCCATTTTGAAGTTTAACTTTTTGATTTCACCTTTGATTTTTTTAGGTTTTCTATTTGGTTGTTGATTTTAATTCTTCTGCTGTTTTTTCCATTTAACTTTGATGCTTTTGCTGTTTTTTTCGCCTTTGATTTACTCCATTTCGTTCAAACTTGTGTTGATTTTCCAAAGCTTTATAATTATTATTGCATAATGGATAATAGAATTGTTGTATTTATGGGGGGAATTTCAATAATGTTGAAAGGATTTGCTTTATTTTATTCAATTATGTTGGTTTAATATGAGAGGGAAATGATGTGGGAATCTGATGCCATTTCCCCTCATGATATTATGGCTAATATGATTATTTTGATGTGAGATGAGAGGGTTACAGTAATGTTCTAGTTGTAAAGAAGTAGATTCTTAAAATCTAATTTGGATTCCATGAGCATCATTTAGCCTAAAGAACATTAATGGTTAGGGGTTGCAGTACCTTGAAGTTAGAATTATGAATTGAAGTATTTGCTTTATGCTCTGTTCAGTTGCTGAAACATGGGCTGCAAGATTAAAGTTCGACATCTTGTTCTTTTGAACTTAGGAATTCCAAATTTTTTAGCTTAATTTGGAGATTTTTCAATAATAATGGGCACAAGTTATGTATTATCTATGCTTAAATCATTAACATATTGTTTATGATTCATCAATCCTTGCATTTCTCATATTGTATGTTCTGGTTGCGGCATTGAGAAGTGAATAGTCTCGAACTTTGCCCCTCTTTATTATATTTAAAAACCTTCAAATTTCTTTGTCTTTTTATCTTTATAATTTTTAAAATTTGTGTTTTTGCATATTTACAATATTACAGTTCATTTATTTTGATCAAATTATGTAATATTTACAATATTACCGTTTGTGTTTTTAAAGTGGGTAAAAAACATGTTGATCGAAATGATGCAAATTTTATGGAATACGAAAATATTAACAGAACAAATGAGAATATTATTGATTCATAAGATGTGCATGATGGTGAAAGTGATGATAATGATGATGATGGTGAATCAAACAATTCAAGTGGTTTTGAAATGGAATTAACAAGAAATGTTATAGCTTCTAGTTTAATGAATTCACTTTAAATTACAAATGCTAATGTAAGATTTTTAATATTTATATTTGGTATATATATAAATATTACCCCTTTTTGAAACTTTAATCTAAATACATATAATATTTTAATTTGTTAGGTTTATGTTATCTATGTTATGTTAATATCCAATATGATTATATATTCAAATTACATTTTAAAATAAAATTATTAATTAAAAAATATTTCTTAAAATAATACAAATGTGTTAATATCTAATTTTATAAATAATTAATATTAATTATTTAAAAATATTTAATTTCTATTTCATATATTAAAATATTAACAACATGTTATAATAAATTATTTTTTATATTCTTGCAAAAATATCATAATATTAACTAATTTAAAAATTATTTAAATGTATATTTGTTACTTTATAATACCATGTTTAAAATAGACATTTTATTTCTTAAAAATACTTTTTGACAGTAATACTATATACTTAAATATTAAACCAAACTTTTTAAAAGTATTTCTCAAAAGCACTTCTCTAAAACACTTTTTCACAAACACTTCTTAAAAGCACTTTTTCACAACACTTTTTAAAAACAATGCCAAACTAGCCCTAAATCTTAAATTTAAATGTAGTATTGAGACTAAATTTATAATTCGACTCTTTTTATATGACCTAACAAATAAAGAGATCAAAATTAAAATTTTACCATTAAATTTTTTTGTATATAGAAATTTAAAACCTAAATTTGATTTTAATATATTACATAATTTTTAATATTATATTAATTATTACGAGATTAAATAAAAATATATATCATACAAATTAAAATATATTATTAAAAATATAAAAATAATCAAAATCTAATTGAAGTTTAAAAAATACATGATTAGTTATAAATTTTAAAGAGGGGCATTTCGGTATTTGTTGGAAAGTTGAAAGTCTTCAAATCTCGTGGGGTTCAGATTATTTTGCTATTGAATATGCAAAGGGTTGGCAAAGGGTTGTAAATTTAGGTCAGAGTAGTTGGGCCTGAGTTAACCAAAGTCCATTCCTTTTCTCTTACTTCATGTCTTTTTGTTTCTTAACCCAAAAACCAACCCTAAAAAAGAGCCTGTTAAAAACCCTAGAGGCTGCAACCAACATAATTTTGTTGGAAGGGCGGCAGCGGCAGCAGCAGCAGCAGCAGCAGCTGGGCTAAGCTATCAAGCAAAGCAGAAGAGGAAAAGATGGTTTCAGGCTCAGGGATCTGCGCGAAGAGGGTGGTGGTGGATGCTAGGCATCACATGCTAGGAAGGCTGGCATCGATATTGGCCAAGGAGTTGTTGAATGGGCAGAAAGTAGTTGTGGTGAGATGTGAGGAAATTTGCATTTCGGGTGGATTGGTGAGGCAGAAGATGAAGTACATGAGGTTCTTGAGGAAGCGTATGAACACTAAGCCTTCTCATGGTCCCATCCACTTTCGTGCTCCTGCTAAGATCCTCTGGCGTACTATTCGTGGGTATGTTTCTGTTTTCATTTTATGATGGATATTTGGTTTATTGATTTCAAGTTTTTTGTATATGTTGTTGGAAAATCTTGTAAAGAATGAAGAGGAAGTTGCGTGCTGTTTATGTTTGATAATAAAAAGTTTAGATGGATTTTCTGATTCCTCATTATTCATTTAAGAAATGGAAAGTACAAATGTGCTTGAGGTTATTATCTGTGAGTTAAGAGAATACAGCTGTGAAGATCTATAGATCTTATGGTGCAAAGGGTGTTTTGATTCATTATATATGAAGTTTACACTCACTGCATTTTCAGTTGTGATGTAGTTTTGTTAAGTGTTGTGAATGGTGCATGAGGTATGGTGTGATGGTTGCTCACTTTGTCCCTTAATCATGTGGTTGAGTTCAATTCTTGCTTATGGAAATCAAGCACATTTCATGGTCAGCTGTTTACCTCTTCAGAGAGCATTCGTGATGAGGGGATTAGTCACTACTGTTAGTGGTGGATACTCTGGTTCAGAACAAAAAAAATGGTACATTAGCCATTTTTAGGTGTTAGAACCTTTATATCGTGCAAGGTGCTAAAAAGTGCTTGCTTGACTGAAAGGAGCTCATTGAATGTTTGCGTATATACAATTCTGATAATAAACTCCGAAGAGTAGTTTAGTTTATCCTATAATGCTTGCAGAGTTTTCTTTTTCCTTTGTGGTCAATATACATGATTTCTTTATGGTTCACATATATTGTTGAATACTCGAATGTTGAGAAGTAGATAGTTCATTTATTCCTTTTCTTACTAGTAAAAGTATGGTGAATGAAATAAATTAAATATGAAGGTGCACACCTTAACTATGCTGCTTATGATTATTTATATTTGTTTTTTATTGCAGTATGATTCCTCACAAGACTAAACGTGGAGCAGCAGCTCTTGCTCGCTTGAAGACTTATGAGGGGATTCCTGCTCCTTATGATAAGATGAAGAGGATGGTTATTCCTGATGCCCTCAAGTGAGTTTTTGGTGGTCATTTTCTTATCCGCAAAGTAGATTTCCTTCACTTGCATTGATCACTGACTAGTTATGTACAATGATTTAAAATTCTTTTTGGTTTTTAAATTAGGGTTTTGAGGCTTCAGAAAGGACACAAGTACTGCTTGTTGGGCAAGCTCTCATCTGAGGTTGGATGGAATCACTATGACACTATCAAGGTGAAGACTGATATTTGGCTTGTTTTCATTTAAAGTTCATCAACATAGAACGTTGTTTATTACATTGTTATAACCTAAAAGCTTTTTTGCTGAACGCTTTAATCCTAGTAAACTCCAAGAAGGTTTTTATAGAAAGAGATCTTACATGCAAGCAAGAGAACATCACTTTTTGTTTTGTACTCGGCCTATGTTGCTCAGTCTCTGGTTTGAAGGTTGGGATCTGATTTGAGCATGCATGCTCGACTTTCCCAACTTTTTTTACCTTGTATTGCTGACTGCTCAATTCTTTTATTGAGTGTTATTTACTTGGATGAAATACTCTTATTTTGGTATTTGATATTGTACAGTTCTTCATCTTTTTGTTATACATACAACTATCTAAACCTTGGGAGTTGATAACATCTGTTGATTTTCTTATTCCTTGTTTCTTCCCTCCAGGAGCTCGAGAGGAAGAGGAAAGAGAGAGCTCAAGTGGCATATGAGAGACGGAAGCAACTCGTTAAGCTTAGGGTTAAAGCTGAGAAGGTGGCGGAGGAGAAGCTTGGTGCGCAGTTGGAAGTTATTGCTCCCATCAAATATTGATTCATAGACCAAGGAGTGTTGAAACAATCTGGTTAAGTTCAATGCATTTTGATAGTCTTTTTTTGAGTGACTCATAATCTTATTGTCCTCGTATCTTTTGAAGTAGATGATGTTATGCTTATATACATTTTGTATGGTACTCTGGTTTTTTTGTCCTCCCAATATTTGCTTCAGAATCATTTTCCTTCACTCTTGGATTATATGGCTTACTTTATATCCGATGTGTCTCATCACATAAATTATTATATTATATTTGACCAATATTATAAGTATTTCAAACCTGAAGTTTATAGGCATATTCTAACATTTGTGTTTCATTTAATTTTAAATTTTTAATTTTAAATTTTAAATTTTTGAATTTGTAGTTTTTGTCAAATCATTTCAAAATGAATGAAAATTTAAATTTTTTAACTTTGTTGATGTAATATACGCATGAATTATCATGTGGACGATAAGTCAGTATATAATTAATTTTTAAATTTTTTTGAAGTTATAAAAATATTTTTATATATTTTTATAAGTTTTTAAATTTTTAAAATTTAAAAATTAATTAAATGTTAACATGTGATTTATATGTATGTGAAGCAAAATTAAAGAAAAAGTTAATCTTTTCATTCATGATCTAATAAAGAAAAACATAAGTTTAAGAATAAAAGAAAGCTAAAAATCAAATGAAATGTATATATATTAGAGCAATTGAAACTATGGAGCTTAAGCACACTATGTTCATAAAATGATTAATTTGTGAATGGGGCTTCAATACTTAAAACTTATATTCGACTTTATCTATTTTCTAATTTTATTTATATATTATGTATTTATATCATATAAAAATAAATATAATATTATATTTCAAATAGTAGAAAAAAATATGTTAAGCTAAAATTTTAAGAAAAGAAATATATAAAATCAATAAATTTAAAAAGTAAAAAAGAATCATATGGCCAGATTAAATAAGATTGAATTAATCGATAATATTATAAAACGGCCTTGCAATTTGCAATTAAATATGAAATGATGCAGCATAATTCACCCTTGCTATGTGCCACTACATGACGATTGCATGTATTTAAAAAAAAAAGTTTTCTTTTAATGAAAAACTTTGAAGCATGAAATATTTTCTAAATATTAACAGTAAAATGTAACATATGACGCCACACAAAAATATGTAATGATTTATGCGTATAAAAAAAATTATCATTTTTATTTTTGAAAAACATGCAAATTGATTGGTGAGAATTGAGATGTCACATTTTAAAATAATATAATTATTTTAAAATTAAATATAACTCTTTTTGGCAAAATGAAACTTTTTTTTTCTTCCTTCTAAAATTTTCTTATGTTGGCGAAATGTTTTCTTTTCTTTTCAAAAATTTGAAAATTTTAAACAATTGTTTCAAAATGCAGATTTTTTTTTAATTTGTAAAGCATATTTTTTCACAATTTTAAGTACTTTAAAATATTATTAAATTTTTTAAAAATATTTTTTTATACACTAAACATTTTTAATTTAATAATTTAGATATTTTTAACATTTCAAAAATTAGATATTAATGATGTTATATTTTTTTTCTATATTTAAAAAATATTTTATCCCCTCATATTTTAAAATTAATTCAAACTCATATTTTTACCATTATTAATTGTTTTTCAGTTTTATTTTCACATAGCATCATTTTATATTGCCTCATGTCAGTTCTAATATTAAAATTAAAAAAGAAAAAGAAAAAACGTTCTTCAAGATGTAATAAGTGTCACTCCATTTCACATTTAAGGGTGTTAATGACACATGTATCATATTAAATATTCAAATATAGTTATTCATGATATTATTTTTTAGAAATATGAATGAATTTGAATAAATTTTGAAGTCTTCATTTTATTTCAAGTCTCGAGTAAATATGAATTATATAAAATCAACTTCACCCATAAATACATTTGTTATCATTACCCCTCTCTCTCTCTATATATGTTGATATTAAAAAGTGGCATAGAGATTGAAGTCAATTCGTCCTATTTAGGCTGAAAGCTATAAGGTGTGGACAAAGAAGTTAAGTTGAGAAGAAAGAGGAGTTTGGAAGAGAGTATGAAGGGGTAAGTTTGGAGCCTAAAAGAGAGTCTGTGTTTAAAGATCCCTTGGCTCAAGAATGAGTGAGACGTAAATATGGATTGACTTCCCTTGCCACATGTTAGCTCCTATTGTTGCTAATAAAGTCATTGTTCATAAAAAGTTGTGCTAACATTTTCATATTTTCTTGCATAAGTGTAAATTGTTGTGAATCAGAGTCTAGATTTTGTGAAGTTTGGCCACCATGGGGGCGTTGGGATTGTCCTAAGAGGGTGGTGGGTTGGTTTGTTGGTTCGAGTATCGAGGATAATACTTGGGTAGGTGTAGTGTGTGTAACTTATATGAAATAGATAATGGGGCCATACAAGTTGCGTTGTGATTGTTGCTAAGGATATTGTTGCCTCGTGTTAATCTAGAACTAATTTTGAATCATTTGAGGTTGTGTCTAGGCTTGTGATTTGATTCTCATTCATCTTTATTTGATGGATCACCTAAGGCAAAGTGAACCATGTTGTTTCACACTCACCACACCAATTGTTATACTAGAAAGTAGCGTAGAGATTAGAGTTGATTTGTAATACCCCTAACCAGTATCCATTACTGAAACAGGGTTATAGAGCATTACCGGAGTTTTCAAATCAAACAGACATAAATTTCCAACCATTCAAATCATATCAATAAACACTTTAAAACCAATTCAAAACATACATATTGTCTCTTAAACGAGCCCTCGAGACCCAAATTACGTGTTAGAAACAAATCGGGACTAAATCGAAAACTCAAAGAATTTTTCAGAAAGTAGTAAAAATTTTCAAAACTGCAGGGGTCACATGGCTGTGTGGCCAGGTCGTGTGGGCATTCGAAGTAGGGACACACGGTCGTGTCCCAGCCTGTGTCCGTGCCCATATAACTCACTGACTTGGGTCATATGGCCAAGCCACATGCCCGTGTGCCAGACCGTGTACCCTTCGAAATAACCCCACACGCCTGTGTGCCAAACCGTGTGCTAGGCCGTGTAACAACTTGACTTGCAACCCTTCAAAAGCTATAGAGGACACACGGTCGTGTCATTTTACAAGCCATTTTTCTCATCCAAACTAGCATGTACCTATAACCAAAATGCACATATACACAAGCCTTTATAAGGTACCAAAATCAAGCATAAACAAATCATATACATATGGTATAACATCATACAACCAATATGCCCTTAGGCACCTCAAATGACAAAATATAAACATGTTCAATCAAGTGTTCAATTTGGCCAAAATGACTAGCTAACTTTCAACTAAACTTGCATTAACTCAAACCATTGAATTAACTTACCATAGCCTATCACATGGTACAAAATATGCCATTCATCCACTAATACTAATAGACATATATGTACCTTTCTTATCAAGATACCAAACAACAAGAAGTTACAAGACTTATACAATATGTATATTCATCTATCACAATTCAAAACTATTAAGCCAAACATCGACCATAGTAAGGTTAATTTTTACATACCATAAACTAAGCTCATATCAACATCAAAATGCTAAAACACAAGCCAAACCAAATGGCTATTCCAACAACCCAAACATATGACCAACATTAGCCATAATACCTATAGATGCCATTATAACCAAAATTAAACATCCAAAAGTATCGAAAGAGCTGATGGATAGTGTGATAATCTCTGACGACTTTCCAACCCGAACGAGCTTCCAACAACTACAAACACAAAAAAATAACACGAAGTAAGTATGTCATGCTTAGTAAGTTCGTAACCAATATATTCTAAATCTATCAAAACATTAAACAACCACAAAACATGTATATCCCAATTCGACATGAGCACAACTAGTTTGAAAACTCATATATATACATTCTTAATTTTAATTTCAACAAAGGTACACATTACCTACCTTTCATCATATTTATGTAATTTACATTGAAAACTCTTACCGAAGCTCACACGAGGTAATAATACGGTGGTTGACAATCCCTTTTTGTAATTCGATAACAGAAGTTATCCCTTTTCATAGTTTGATAGTTGAAGCTATCCATTTTCATAATTTGATGGTCGTCACAATCCCTTTTCATTGTTCGAAGGTCGTCACCATCCCTTTTCATAATTTGATAGCCAAAGCTATCCCTTTTCATAGATCGATAGCCGAAGCCATCCCTTTTCATAGTTCAATGTTCATCACCATTCCTTTTCATTGTTGATGGTCATCACCATCCCTTTTCATAGTCGATAGTCGAAGCTATCTCTTTTCGTATTCGATAGCCGAAACTATCCCTTTTCATTTGTCGATGATCGACGTTACGCCGTTGGATTTTTTCGTCATCAATCAATTTAATATTATACAATAATAGCATTCAATTCATAAAATAAAAACGAAACTTAAACGTACTAACTTACCTCGACGATAAACGTAGAAAAATGAAGTCGACTAATCCAAAAATTTTTCTTTGCCTCGATCTAGAGCCGTACGTGGTTTATCTTGATCTAAATGAATAAATTCAGCTCAATTCAATAATCATTCTATTCAATTTAACTCAATTTCACATTTTAGCAAAATATAATTTTTCCCCTATACTTTTAATTTCTTTACAATTTAGTCCTTAGGCTCGTAAAATGAAATTCATGCACCCCTACTCAAGCCTAGCCGAATATTATACAAGCTTATAGCATCCCACACATTTCATTAATTCAGAAATTACACCATGAATATTTCACAATTTTCAATTTAACCCCTAATTAACAAATTTATCAAAAATCACTTAGTTATTTATCTAACAACAAGGATTCATTTTCTTCCATTAAACATCACCAATAACTAAAATGCATTCATGGTAAAACCCTAGAAATTCAACAATTTTACAAATTAGTCCCTGGGCTAGCTAGATTAAGCTACAACGACTCCAAAAACGTAGAAATCATTAAAAACGCGGGATAAAATACACTTACATGCAAGAGACTTGAGTAGCCAAAATTTCAAGCTCCTTTAATGGAGTTTTCTACCCTAAATTTCGGTTGAAAGGATGAGTATAACAAGATGATGGCTTTGTTTTTAGCCATTTTACTATTATGCATTTATTAAATTACCAAATTAACCTTAATTAAAAACCTTAAAAACACATATAAAATGTCCATAATTGTCCACTCATGATACCAATAGTTTAATTACAACATAAACCCTCAAACCATTTAATAGCATAACCATTAGATTCCTTTAACTTATAGAACTCAAGTTTTGCACTTATTACAATTTAGTCCTTTTTATCGAATTAAGCATGCAAACGGTAAAATTTCTTAACAATATTTTTCAACGGTACTACTATCATGTTGTAGACAATAAAATAATAAAATATATATCTCGACGTCAGATTTGTGATCTCAAAATCACTAATCCGATTTCACTGAAAACGAGCTGTTACATGATTCACCCTAGTTAAGCAAAGAGCTATAAGGTGTGAATGGAGGAATTAAGTTGAGAAGAGAGAAGAGTCTAGAAGAGAGGATAAAGGGATGACTTTGGAGCCTAAAAGAGAGTATGTTTGAGATGAATTTGAACACACTATCAATCCTGTGAGTGAGAACGAAAGTAACAACCATATGGAGATGAAGCCTCGGGCCAAACTATTCCGTGAGGTTTCCAAGTTTTTTATTGTGTTGTTCGGTCGACAGCAATGCAATCAAACTTTGGGAGAAAATTTAAGTCTTCCATAGTGTTAACACATACATGTTACATCAAGAGCATCGAAGCATTATAATTACTTGGTTCTACCAAGCATGTCTCATTTGTCAAAGATAATTTTTTGTTAAATCACTCGCAAACCAAACTATCTTTAAATAAATAAGTCATTTCGTCAAGACACTCATCACTTATCAACTATATACCTTGCAACCTGATTATCTAATACCACGTCACCAACCTAACAAGGAACCAAGAAACGACTGATCGACCTATCAAGAGGCAATGGAAGTCAATCCATATTTATGTCCCACTCTGTCCCCGAACAAAGTGCACTTTAGACTCCAAATTCACCCTTCAGGCTCCTCTCCCAACTCGCCTCCTCCATCTACACTTCGCGAGAACCGATACCAATCTCAATGCTACTTTATATTGAAAGGGTTATATCAACTTTGACAATTAGTAAACATTTTAGTTCATTATTAATTTCAATTTTTTTAGGGCATGCTTTTATAAATTTTCTCGTAACCTTTTTGTACCGTAATAAAAAATTGCCAGCGAAAGTATTTCAGTTTTGTAGCAAGACTGCAAATGATACAGTGGCATCTTAACAGGAAGCAAAATGCGTTGGGTTTTGACTTTTGAGTAAGCATATCAGGCAAGCTCGATTCTTCATTTATTGCCCCCCCTCCCCCCCCCCCCCCCCCCCCCCCCCCCCCAACAATCTGTCCAAGTAATTTATTATCCTCCTTTCTCTATGGGAAAAAAAGTAATATTTCTACAGCTGAAATAAATAAGGGAAAAAAAAAAAGTTGACTCTGTAACTACGTAAATGAATGTCAAGCCAGTCTCCTGGACTCCACTTGCCTGACTGCTTTGCTTCCAATAATCTGTGAACTTTAATAGCATAACAATATTACTATGAAAATGGAAACACTGACTCAGACCACCAAACTACTCAGATTCCATCAACAATGACCTTGAGGTATTATAAACCTGTTACTTCTGAAAGTCAAAGGGGCCGGCATTTCCGCATTTTCACTGTTGATAACTTACTTGATATTATGTGTGGGAACGCTGAGGTAGAATTTAGTGTTCTTGAAGTCATCCAGAAGAGGGTTGTATCCATCTTTTGTTCTTGTCTTGGACGGCAAGCCAAACTCTTCCATGAATGAAGATGTATCGATCTACAAATATAGGAAAGAGGAAATGGTTAGTGACAGTGAATTTGCTGAAAAGTAACTACTTTTACTAGTAGAATATAGTGTGCTGTCAACAATATTAGGGATTCCCTGGAGATTTTTGAAATCCAAGGACTAAAACCCTCTTCTGGGATACGAATGACAGATTTAAACGATAACAATGCTATCAGCAAAGGTCTAGCTGCACTGATATTTATAATCAGTTGAGTTATTACACTCCATATTCATAAAAGCAGTTAGACTAACACATTGCTATCAATATATTTTCATCGGTGCAAATTGGAAACTTGTCCCAAAAGTTGTCCGAATGCATTTTTTGCCTCTTATATTGCAGAGGCTCTTAAGGTTATAAGATTAACACGTTTTAACAAACCAGACTTGCTATATTTATATTTGGTTCCCCAGAGAATTATTGGTAAGATTGGTCTCATGCCATGATACTGTTTTGGAAATATATCCTTCCATGGTTTTGAAATTTCACAATAACCAAGAGAGACAGCCAGCCAATATTTTATATAGTTTTCTCCTAAATTACTCTTTTTAATAGAAATAGAAATCCCACATCATAAAAGAAGTGAACTTACTGTGATAGTTCGCCTCTTTTTCCCCTGCGGGGATGATTTATCCTTTTGCAGTTTCAGCCATCCAGAACAGTAATGATCAATGCGTTCCAAAAGCCAAAAGTCAGTAGGAAAGAAGATGTCAGCATCTCCCTGTCGAAGAAAGTACCACAAAAACAGATCTTGACATTTTAGATAGGTTCAACTTCAAAACCTCAAAATTAAAGAAAAGAAAACTATACTGCCAGATGCTATCAACTTGCATTATGATTTTATTTACATAATGATGCTTGAGGCTCATAGATAAGAAAGATGTAAACTAGCCCTCATATCTCAGTTTGTAGAGTTCATCACTAGGAATATGGGAAAGGTTGTGGGCTCTTCGTTAAAGCTGAAGAGCTTCACCAAGAATTTTCTACAAAATCTCAGTCTTCAGCATCATTTGGAGATATATTTAGTTAAATAATTTTATAGTCCATTGATAACCTAGTACTACTTTTCCTAGTTGTTGAGCTTTATCCAGCCAGACAAAGCTAACACTACTATAAACAGTATGTACAATGTCATTTACATAAATTTCATTTAAATTTAGCATTACCAAATGAAAGAAAACAAAAAAAAAAAAAAAAAAGCACCTTTGCATAAAGATAATTGCTGTAGTCTGAGCTATGGCCATCTTTCTGCAGGAAATAAAAAAGGTGCACAGGTTAGACAAGATTGCGGAACCAGTGTCAAACGTAAAATCTTCATTGGGAGGCTTTCTTTCTGTAGTTTCCAGGAAACAAATAAAGAATAAGACCTTGAAAACCATACAAATATCTAACCATGCTTCTAAGCACTCTCATTCATATGGGAAAGTGAAGACCCTGATATTAGAGTAATTACACAATGTATCTCAGGCAACTCTAAACCACAAAATAATACTAATAAAGCATTAGATGGATTATGGCTATTTGCTGGTTGGATATACCGGCTCTTCTGAACAACCGTCATCCACAGTAAGCTTTATGCTATGTTACTTGGACACGAGTAAGGTTTTCATGTATTTGGGAGATTCTTGGATGTGAAATCCCCATATCCATGAGTCGAACACAAGTATTGGACACAGGTACTTCAACAAAAATGAAGAGCCGGAGAAACATAGTTTACATGCACCTTGACAAATTTGTAGTTTTAGAAAATGTCACAGCTAAGATACAATCAGCAGCAGAATAAGCAATGTTGAGAATAAGATTCAAATTTGACAAATTTAGGACAACTTCCTTTTGGAATTTTATTTATTTTGAAGCAATGTCAATGCAGTACTGAAGAAATATCAGCATAGTTAAAATCACAATTTGCTCTAATCATAATAATGAAGATCTTCATAACAGACATTGCGAATTTTTATTCATTCTCTATAATAGTTAAATGAATAATTTAGTCAGAACTAGCAGCAACAAAATTCATCTTCATTGGTGAAGAACTCCTCTCTTGGACGGCTTTAGGCACTAGTTTAAGGAAATCAATCTTAAAATTATACCTATATGTATATCTGAAAGTAAAAAGTAAAGAAACCCTGGCTATGCTCTTCACTACCAAAGGCTCATTCAGGGATCAAACCCTAACAACTTCAACTAAAATAAATAAAGAAAAAAAGAAAAGATAAAGAAACTACCTTGGTTGAAACTAGTGGAGCTCTTTCACCAGGTACCTTCACATCAGGTAGGAAACTGAAGTCTGAAGCAATCAAAGACATTTTTGGTAATGCTGCATGTAGAACTTCAAGAAGTTTCTGCAAACATCAAAAGAAATATTATAGCAAAGAGTAGTTTGCACTTTGAACCAAAAACAAACCTTTTAAAAAGTTCTCTAACCATGCAACCGGTTGGAAGCCAACATCTTCGTGGTTTTGGAAACAATTTAGACCAAGCTTTTGACACAATGCTACTTTGCTTGGTATCGTTTTTATCTAGTTCCAGAATTTCGACACAACGTTTAATTAATGAGTCTTGTAAAGGTTTATATAGTTCTGATAGTCCTTCCCTGCAAAAGAAGGAAAATGAGGGTGTTGGCAGAAGATCATTGAAACCATCACACATCTAACAATGTACTAAAGATAATAATTCTTTGCAATGTGAGTAGCTTTGCTAAAACTCTAAAGATTTATCCCTTCACTATAGAACTAAAAATAAGTAGGCATAAAGTTCTTTGAGTAGAGTAGGATGTTTCTTTTTCAACTTTAGAATCTAATAAACGAGCAGAGTATGCCTGAAGTCAACAAATAGTTAAAATTGTTAAAGCATACTGCATGGAAGTTATAACTTCGACAATCATTTGCTAGAGATCAGGAGATATTTTACTAACACATTTTAAGGTGAACACTCTGCCCATGAGAAGAAGTAGATAACAATAAAGACTAAATGTCTATTTCACCACAATGCATTAGTGACAAAATTCAATGAAGTCTCATCGCCATTTTCTGGATAGAAAATTAATAAAAAATAATGGAACGTTGATGACTTATTTACGAACATAATATCATTGTTAAGTTGTGGGGATCTCACATTGGCTCAGCCTGAAGTACGTGTGCCTTTATATAGGTAGGCCATCTCCACCCATTGCCAATTTTTCTAAGTTGGATGCTTAACACAGTTTTCAGTTGGTAGTAAACAAGGTATTAGAACTCAATTTGGTTTCCCTTTTGCAATTTTGTTGTTTGTTATTCTGTAGTTGTCCACATGGTGGATCAGTCTGTATTAGGTTTTTTTACAGTAAGCCAAAATGTGAAGGGAAAGCTTTAAAAGCTATGATGTAATACATAATACATAAAAGCTGTAAATTATAGCATAGTGGTGAATACCTGTCCAGCTGTTTTTCAACCCATACTTCCATCCATGGGGAAACTTGACTTTCAGAATAGATAAGATCATGTGGAAGATTATCAAGCACCTGTGAAAAATCAATCACATAAATTTGGTTTGGTACACAGGACCTAAAATGACCTGCTAGAACCTAAAAGAAGCTTGCCCAGAGACTACTTTTATTTAGAAGGTAAAAATATTTTTATTATTCATGAATATAGCTGACAGGGTTAGAATCTAGAGTCTTTTCACATGGCACAGCAAAAATTTGTTCCCATCAATTTATCATCAGCTGGTCTTACCATCAGCTCTGAAAGAGAATTATCATATCAACTGCCAGTTACATAAAGCAATTCCCATCTCCATCACTCTAACCAAAACCACATTCATATATTTATATTGATAACCTTTTGGGAAGAGAAATTTAAAGAAGCTCATTCCCAATTATTTGTTTGATCTTTTTACACTTGACCTTTTTGTTTATTTGCTTTGATGTGTTGCAATAAATGTGCAAACTGAACTGGTTACATGGATGACAAAGGATAAAGTTGAGGTAAAGCACACCTCAAGCATTATTACCCAACACGGCTGTTGCTCCACATCTCCTGTTAAAAACAAGAACTGGTTTAATTTCTTTCTTCATGATTGCTAATTCAAGACAAGACCAAGCTAATAAGATACACATATCACCTAAAAATAATTTAAGGTAACAAGGATAAGAAACAAACATAGATGCCACAAACTTGATTCTCTTTCTTTTGCTAATAAAGCATGCGAACTACAGAATAGTGAAAATGTACCAGCCATGAGAGAGAGAGAGAGAGAGAGAGAGAGAGAACACAATGCTTTTTCTGCCTATCTGTTTTGCCCAGAAAACTGTACTTATATATTCACATACATGAAGATCAATATGATCATTCATTTCTACATGTTCAGAGGCTAGAAAGAACAAAAGAAACACTAGAAAATAACATCACTCAGAATCTTGGTAGAATAGCATAACAATAAAACATGGAATACCATTCTTGAATATCGTGTATATATAGTTCAAGTAGAAATTAAGAAAATAAAACTAAAAAAAATTCAATATTGAAGAAGGCCTACCCCATCCACTCCTGTCCATGGCATCCCGGTGTTCTACTTTAAATTTTGAAAGGTGACTATGAACTTCTCCTACAGTTTGTTTTTGTATCTCAGCCAATGTAGGACTGATTTCCACTGAGCTGCACAAAATAGAGAACTTTCAGGTACAAGAATGTACGGTGTAAAAATTGGATTCCAAACAGGCCTCTTCATATTTAGAGATGCCAATCAACGGCAGTTAAAGTCAGTAAGATATGCCTCAACAACAAGAAAATTCTCTTACGTTATGCTTGTGAAGATGAATTCAAGAGAGTGGGTTTGGATTTAGTTGGCTATATAAATTATGAGAATGAAATGCGCACGCACTGAGCAAAAATTAGTTAAGATTTAATATACACCTATATATTTAAAAGGGCACAAATAGATGAATTTCAAATTCACTACTAAATAGGCATCCACCAAAATTTGAAAATAATCATGATGGCCATGTTTAAATGAGCTTTATCACACAATTTATCCTAAACTTGAAATTTTAATTACCAAATGCAACCTTAGGTACTTTTAATTGGTGTAAGCTAAATAGTGAAATTTGAAATACTGGCAGTCTCAACTGCAAATTTTGAGTATTAAAGCTATGTAAAAGCATGCTACTGTCTGCAGAAAAGACCTTGAGGACATTTAAGGTAACATCGAAAACCAGTTTCTTTCCCAGACTACATAACTTTATTTGAATGATACCTTCAATCATGAATCAGTTTCATTCCCATGCCACATACCTTTGTTCAACTGATACTTTTTATGAAGTTATGATCTCGGCTAAACTGGGAATTTTATTTATTTGCTTCTAGACAGAACAGGGACCCTTTTCTCTCAAATTTTAAAACAATGTAAAATTGCTTTAGCGATGGAATTTTTTAAAGGTGCAGTGTCTTGACATGTTTATTGTGTCCTTACAGAATACATATATTCATAAGTAATGCAAAATGGGATGACGGGATATGATAGCACATTATTTCATCCTAAATAAAGGATTAGCTAACATACATACGTGTATGTCATATTGTTGTAAATTCTTGGAGGCGCATTCAACATTATGTAATCCAGTATGCCCTTTGCACATGTACCAGATCCACCGCCAATTTCATATATCTGAGCACACAGCACAAACAGAATTAATTCAAAAATTAGGTTTATATCCATACAATGATCCCAAGATTTACCACCATTCATGATGGCTTGGGATAAAGATGACTATCAACGTAAAAAGACAATCTAACACTCTTTGTCTACATTTTGTAGAGTTTAAACTGAAACGAGGCAGCAGTTATGTAAACAAACATAGAGGATACTTGTCTTGAAAAGCATGTCTCAAAGTACAATGAGATAAAAACATAAATAACCATACAGAATCTTTTCGAACATAGTTTAACCCTCCAATACCAGATAACCACTAATCAGCTGAACAACAGATATAAAAGTGACAAAAATTCATCTTTCAATTTCCAAATATAGATTTTTCCCTTATATACCTGTGATCCTACACCTCCAAGTCTCCAACAGTGGAAAAATCTGTATTCACCTATTACTGTAATCCTAGCGTAGTTGTGTCTTAGTAAATTAAGTGAAAGTATTACTTCCAAGACTCTAAAGATGACCATTGTGCTTAAAAAACACAAGCAGTTTGAATTCTATAGTCTATAAAATACACAAAAGGAAGAACATATGATTATGTTTGCATATTAGGATCTTGAACGATGAATTGGTTCCCACAAGATAGGCATCTTCTGGCTATTGCCAAATGAAAGTATGAAGGAGGGCAAGTCACTGTTTTGCATCTAATTATTAACTCAAGAGGATTCAAAAGGAAAATAGAAGCGAACCAAGAGTTCCAAAGCATACATTCTAACATTTGCACCGCAAATTTAGAAATTTTACTTTCCAACACAGAATATCCATGCTAGTAGCACGGAATTAAACATTGTAACAAATTGTACTATGAAGAATCATTACACTGCCTATGAACTATTAAGTTTTCTTGTAAGTTCTAGCTGGAGTGAGAAAATTATCAAAACCATATTCCCCTAAAAAGTAGAGCAGTTTTTTCTAGAAAAAGAGAGATTGAAAAGGTCAAATTGATTTTAAAAAAATAGAAGCTAGAAAATTATAGGTTGACAGCTTGTATGATTTTTAATATAAAGAGAATGAGGGAACTTACTTTTAGTGGAACTGAAAGGTTAGCTGTACGCAATATGGCTTCAGCAATTCCCTGGGCATACCATGGCTACAAGGAAGGTAAAGCTCATAGAAATCACGTCAATAAAGCTCACTAAAGGGAAAAGGAGTTAAACTGTTTTGCTATATATGAAGCTCGGTTCAATAGTTTAATGGCCATGGAAAGGAATAAGAGATCAAGAAGACACACAAGGTTATACAAATTCAGACATTCAACAACAGCCCCCACCAACACAGAAGCATGATTACGTGCACTTATATATGTGTGTAGTTATACAAAGATAGAGAGAATAATCAGCTATAACCACCTTGCAAGGTGCAGAGAAAAACAAATAAAACATATATCAACGTTTTTCCTGCTCATACTACTACGGCCACCTTAAACAAAAGAAAAAGAAAAAAGAAATTCAATGTCTAGCTGCAAAACCATCTCATAATATGAAGGCACAGTAAATGGCCCTCGCAGGTTAAAGCCAAATGGTTACTAACATGACAAGCCTGAAGCAGAAACCTATGTAACTCTTCCATGACATAAACCAAATGGTTAATAACATGACAAGCCTGAAGCAGAAACCTATGTAACTCTTCCATAACATAGTTGGAGTAAAAAAAAGGACAAAAGGAAAAACCCTAAATCAGAAAATGAAACAAAGAAACCAAAGGGAAAGGGGGAGCAATAGAAATCAATTACATAACCAGAGGACAGGTCTTCTTGAAGTAAGGGAACAGAAAGAAAATCAGTTTCCTAAATCTTTTACTAAAACAGCCATTCTTAATAACATCAGTTAGTGAACTTTAAAGGCACATCAAAAAGATATCATAGCCTTCAAGTATTTTTAATCTCAATAATTTAAAACAACACAAAAAAACAAAGTTAAAAAGTACATAAATAACCATAAAAACCGTACTTGCTGCATTAACAGGAAGAGTGGCATGAGCAATGTCACACCAAAATACATGCTAAGATACTGTGAACAATAAACTTCTTTTTAAAAAAATTGAATAAATAGATCTTTGCTCAAGTGCCAGTAATGTTATGGTTGTGAAGTCTGCTAGAGCATTACCTTAAAAAGCTCCACGGGGGTGAACCATGCAATGCCACTCTGCTTATAAATCTTATCCAAGTGTTTCATGTATGCTTTCCTTCCTAAAACATGCCAAAAGATTGGTGCTACCCTTAGCAATATAGTCTACAATAGAAGACCATCCAGCACCCACAAATGAAGCTTTTAAGGGCCACATCTACTAAATTTATACTTAAATTTGTCTATTGCAGTTCTTGCATTTCAAAGAACAAATAGTTTTAAACATAAAAGCACATCACAGATTCTATGAGCATAGATTCGAGGACACACAAAAGAAACGCAACTAAATCAAGCTAGTAAGTGATCAATATTGAAGGTTTTGAAGCTACCTAAATATCAACTTCTTTGATGCATAGCTTATATATATATATATATATATATATATATATATATATCTGTGTGTGTATGTGTTTGGTACTGGTAAGCTAACCATCCTCATTATTTTTTTATTCAAAATCTATCACCAATCCACATGAAAAAGTACAAACACATTACAGAGCTTACAGATAACAAAATCCAAAAACTTCTAACAATACCTTCAAGTTGGTTGAACTTTATGCTCCTCTCGAGCACACCAACGGCACCTGACCTCTGAGAGAAGTACCCATGGTTAGGATCATATAAAGCCGAATGTATGAAATCCCTAACCTGGAATGAAAAAAAAAATCCAACCCATCAATCAAAATTGCATGAAATTACAAGGATGCATATCAAATGAACAAGCCTTCAAATCTAAACCAGCGCAAAGCAACCAAGTAAAGAAAATCACAATAAATAATCCAATAAACAATGAAATGAAAAACAGACAAAAAAATGAATGTAGCCAGAATAATGCAATGATATTAACAAATGTAAAAAAAATGAGAAAGAAAAGGGAAAACCCAAGAATTAAAAGTGGAAAGAAGTTAAAATGACATACAAGAATGGGTTTTTCTCCAACAATGCGGGTGGAGAAGAAAGCTTGAAATGATGGAGCAAATGGCTCATTTGGGGTAACTTCAGAGACATAAGTGAATGAATAAATAAAACATTTAAATCAATTAAGAGAGTGAGAAAGAGAGAAAGAGACAGAGAGAACCTTTAAGCTTGTTAAAGATAAATGGAAAAAGCTTTCCACTGGAATTAGAACGAGGGAGCATGACCTGAACCTGTGTTAGATTCTTTCTTGAAGGACCTGGCCTTTTTTTTCCTTCTGATGAGGGAGAGGGACTCCTTAAACCCTTGTTCCCTTTTCCCTCTTAGTTTTCTTGGTTTATAGCATCATTGGTTAACTGGTACGGATTAGGGCTATATTAGAATATAACAGATTGACGAATATATTTTTTAATATATTTTTTATATCAATTTAATATTAAAGAATAATATTTATCAAAAGAATAATATTTAAATACAAAATATTATTTAAATATTTTATATTAAATTTTTTTTATTTTTATAATAAATTATAATCAAAATCCTTAATATATTTTATTTTAACATTTAAAAGATTTTATATTGAATTATATTAAAAGGATTTTTTATTTTTATATTAAATTGTATTAAATAAAAAAGTGATAATATTAGTATGGCATAAAGGTGATCATGGGCCGGGCCGGGCCTAGATAAAATTTTAGGCCTATTTTCTAGGCTCGGCCCGACCTGAAATATGGGCCTAAAAATTTATCCAAGCCCGGCCCGAAAGAAAATTGCTAAGCCTGAGCCCGGGTCAGCCCGACCAATATTAAAAATATATATTTAATATATAATTCGGGTCGGGTCGGGCCAGACCCGGGCCAAAAAAGTTTTACTCGAGGCTCAGCCCGTTTTCTAAACGGGCCTCATATTTTTGCCCAAACCCATATTTCGGGCTTATATTTTCACCTGAACCCTCCCATTTTTCGAGCCGTGCCGGGTAGCCCAACCTATGATCACCTCTAGTATGGCATACTTCCAAGTCAATATATCATTCTATAATTATATACAAAAAGTTATACTACTCTACCACCACACTTATTTACACATACAAAAAGTGACAATCTACAATTACATACAATTTTCTCACCCATGCTAATCGCATAGAAGGTGGAAGACTTGGGGCCCATTTAGATAGATGTTTACCTTCAGTGTAGTGCGTTTAGCTTTATTTTTATCTCACGCTACAATACTGCTACGGTATCTAACCTTACCGCCACCACTATTTTTACACTAATCGCAGGTAAACGCACCGCTCATCTAAAGGGGTCCTTAGGAAAACGAGCATTTGCGTTGGATGATTAAGAATTTGAATAAAATGAGAAAGAAATAAAGAAGAAGCCTTTGTAAAAGCCAATATTCATGAAATTCAACCTTTGAACCAGGACTTCAAAGGAGCAAAACAATATAAAGGAAGTTGGATACTTTTTTACTAACTTCATTTTGGCATCTTATTTTGATTGAAGTTTCAAGACTCCCTCCATATTAGCTCTTTTATATCTTCTTCGTTCAAGGTTGATCAACTGTCTAACGTCACAGCAATAATGTGCAAGCGTACACTATCAATGTAAGTATAGTAGACAGATGTGAGTCTGTCGGATATCAATCCCACAGGGATGGTTGTCTTTTGTCTATTAATGCCGGTGCAATAACTAAATAGAAATGAGATAAATTGTGAGGATAGTTGTCGGAGCAACAACTTGAAAATAATAAAATAAAATATGATAATGATAAATTGGGATCCCCAACATGAATCTTCAACAAAATACTAAGTGCTCACAATGTATAAAAGGATAGGTGATTTTCAAGGCAATAAATTTCAACGTATATCTTACCAAACGTCAGTCCTCTATTTAATCTGAGACTTAAACATGCACATTAACCCCACCTTTCGATGATGGCAATATGGCACTATTAAGAACAAGTGGACTAAATTCCTCTAATCCTCACATAAATTCCGTTGTAATGCTTGTTGGCTCGAACTGTCACTGCACTTTCCAGTGTTAGTGACTGCAATAACACTTCCTTGTTAAGAAACATTCAAACCCTAAGATTAAACAATAAAAACAAGATTGAATAAGATAATATTTAACTAAGAATTCATGTGTACTGCCATACAAATAAAAAATAGAGAGTAATCACCAGTATTTAGGAAGAAATAAGAAAGAATTGAGTGGAGAATACTATTCCTAGACAACTCGACTGAATCTCTCTGTTCCCTCTTGTCTCGCACTTAGGTCTCCTCGTCAGAAGCTAATTTGCATCAATTTTCACATTGGTTCAACTGTGAGAGGCTTAAGCTACCATAGCCACAAGCTTCAAGGTAGGATAAAGAAGATGATGGTCAAGAAAAAGCTCTCCTCCTCTATTTTTCTTCTCACATTAACCTTTTATGTTCTTTTCCAATAGTACAAATGTCCTTTCCTTAGAATTATTCTGTCTTTGTACGTACAGGTTGGTTATACCAGACTGGACAGCTCATGCATTTTTAGTTCTTATTTGGACAGCTATTAGGTGCGGCGACAATTCTAGACGCAATCTAAAATTAACTCATGCAGTGACATTAATGCAAAAAGATAGCAAAATTAAGGATAAAATAGGCTAAGATTCACTGAGTTATAAAATGCAATTTACTAAACTGAAAATGCTAAAATATATGCTAAGGATAACTAAATGGGAACAATTTAACCAATAAGTAAGGAGGGAAACCTATGTTCTTTCTAGTGCTATCACACTCCTAAACTTGAGTTTTTATTTGTCCTTAAGTAAAACAGAAACTAGCAAGGCTACAAAAATTTTACTAAGGCAAATGATCATTCTAGCAACTTGAACCTTTTAAACTCCCAATGAATGAATCACATTCAGATGAAAGAATATTGCATCGACAATACATAAGCGTGAATGAATAAGGTTGCAACTTTATCAATGCTTGCATCATACTTCAAACCCTAAGTTCTATCTACCAATACAACATTTATTGTATAATACTAAGTATTTATATGTTATATATATTTTTGGAATAAGGGATATCATTGTATTATTGTACCTTTGTTCCTGAAAAGTAACGATGAAGCGCAACAAACCCCTAGGGAGTACGTAATTGCTCCGACACACACTCATGCAGCGATAGCCTTTAGCCAGGTTGATTTTTCTAACGCTTGTATTGGAGTGTTCCCTCTTTAACATTTCATACTACACCCACTTTAGAGTGTCTCTAATTTATAACTATATATATAAGCAGCTGTAAAAAGTAGATTCATTCAAGATTTTAGGAATGATAGCAGTCATCCATTACTAATGCAACTTAATCCATTCATCAAAGAATTGAAGCTATAACCTTCTGTCAAATTTATCCAATTCATTCATTGATAATTCACATGATTTAAGAATTAAGTATCAAATGTAACAAAAATTTTTGAACAATTTTCATTAACTATAATTAAACCTTACATGCTTTATTACCGAGAAAAATTTAAAATGTGGGTGCATTTCCAAGCCCCATGTGCATTCCCTCAAACTTAAAGTTTGCATTGTCCCCAACACACTAACATAAAAATGTAATGACAATATGTACTTATCAAAATAAAACTTAGTATTGTGCTGACATCAATCTTTCTACCCTTGACGATGGAATGTATTTGACACATTCTATCGAGGGTGACTGTGGTGCTGTGAGTAGAGGGCTTTAGCCTGCAGTTGACAAAATGAAGCCAGATTTTGGTTTGCAGTGTCAGGAAGCGACGGTGCATCGTATAATTCTTTTGATGGGAACCTATCCACAATGCTCCTTCGGCACACAAGTCTTTCACCAACAGGTCTCGTTTTTCATCTGTGATATCCTCAATGAACTCAAAGTGTTTGTCTACATCTACCTTGGTGTTGTATAGCTCGTTGATTTTTTTAGCGTCTCATGGTATTAAGCCTTCTTGAACAAAGATGAACTCTAACTTATGATCATAAAGGTTAAGCATAAAACTTACGTACCAGTGAAGGAGAATAGCTTCCAAGATACGTGCAAAGTTTCCCACTTCATCTTCGAGATGGTTTTGTAGACTTGCTTACCCAAGTCTTGTTGTTGCGAAAGGGAAATGCCCTGTTCGAGGTGGAAGTTTCACTTCAACATGTTGTCTTGAAATTGTTCTTTTGTCGCTTTATTCAAAAAGATTACTGGCTCCTTTTTCTACACGGGCCTGGGGGATTCCGATTCATGAACTGCGGTAGCAGAGGACGCATGTTCTTCAGCAGATTTGGTGGCTTTCTTGACTGAGCCTCTCATTTTTGCCATCTTTTGTTGAGGGAAAACGGTTTAAAGTTGAAAAGATATGATCATGAGAAGAGAAAGGAAAAAAATGGTTGCTTGAATACGTTATAGTCGGTATAATGGAGAAGGATTTATGTGAGTGAAAGGGGAAGATGGAAGCATGTTGTTTTGTGGAGAGATATAAAGTTGCCGGGAATAGTTGTGTCCAATAGAAATTGTGCCCACTCAAAAGGATTAAACTGATAAGTGATTTTTGATCCAACGGTGGAATCTGAATTTCCTTGAATTCTAATGAGTTATAAATGGTAGTACAAAATTACGGAATGCGTTGACAACAAAATTTCAATGCGTCGACAAATGTACCTAATTATTCTACAAAAAGGAAGGAAAACAAACTTTAACAAAACATAAATAAAATAAACTAAAATCAAGGAGTAATAATTAAAAATTAAAACTTTTCGACCAATTTAATGGTCTCTGCCTGCTTTTGATCACTGTTGCCAAAATAGTTTTTCAGCCTCTGTCCATTTACTTTGAACTGGTGTCCATCACGTAAAACTCGAATTGTGATTGCACCATGAGGAAATATGTCGACAACTTCAAAAGGTCCAGGCCAACGTGCACGCAATTTACTTGGGTGCAAATTAAGTTGAGAATTGAATAATAAAACCTGTTGACTCGTGATAAATTGTCGTTGTAAAATAATCTTGTCATGCCATCGTTTGGTCTTTTCCTTATAAATCACAGTGTTTTCATAGGGATTTCTTCTAATCTTCTCTATTTCAGTGATAACCAGCAACCTTTTCTTTCCAGCCGCTTCATAGTCCATGTTCACTTGCTTAATTTCCCACATTGCATTGTGTTCCAGTTCAACTGGCAAAAGACATGCTTTCCCAAAAACCAATTGATACGACGACATCCCTAATGGAGTTTTGTATGCTGTCCGCAATGCCCATAAAGCGTCATCCAATCGAAAAGACCAATATTTCTTCGAAGGGTTTACAACCTTTTCAAGAATGTTCTTAATTTGTTGATTCGATACTTCGACTTGTCCATTGGTTTGCGAATGATAAGTAGTAGCCATTCTATGATTAACTCCATATCTCTTCAGTGCGGTTGCCACTTGATTGCAATGAAAGTGTGTACCATGATCACTAGTCAATGCCTTTGGTGTGCTAAAGTGGGTGAGTATATGCTTGTGAAAAAATTTTAGCACTGTCTTTGCATTATCCTTTGGGACTGCAAATGCTTTCTCTGAACCCTTACGGTCTTTTATCTCAATGTCAAATTCTTGCAATAGTAATATCTAGCATATCAGTCTTGGTTTGGCATCCTTTTTCACAAAGAGATATCTTAACACCGAGTGGTTAGTGATACAGTAACCTTTGCACCGACAAGATAGGAATGAAACTTGTCGAAAGTAAAGACTATAGCCAACAATTCTTTCTCTGTAGTGGTATAATTGAATTGAGCCTCTGTAAGAGTTTTGCTAGCATAATAGATGGCGTGAAATATTTTTCCCTTTCGTTGTCCTAGAACTGCACCCACAGCAAAGCCGCTTGCATCGCACATAACTTCAAAAGGTTGAGACCAATCTGGTGCAACGACAATGGGTGCATTCACTAGCTATTTTTTAACTGAATAAAGGCATTCAGACATGCATCGTCAAAAAAGAATTTTTGATTCTGTTCCAGCAATGAGCATAAGGGCTTTGCAATTTTGAAAAATATCTAATAAACCTTAAGTGAAACCTTTCATGTCCAAGAAAACTATGAATACCTTTCACGTTTGTTGGTGGAGGTAATTTCTCAATGATTTCCACCTTAGCTTTGTCTACTTGAATGCCTTGACTAGAGATGTGATGGCCTAACACAATGCCTTTAGTTGCCATGAAATGCCATTTTTCCTAATTTAGGACAAGATGTGTGTCCTCACATCGCTTTAGTACTTTATCCAAATTATCAGTACAATGATCAAAATCATTTCCAGAGATTGAGAAATCATCCATAAAAACCTCTAAAGAGTCTTCGATCTTATCTGAGAATATTACCATCATGCACCTTTGAAATGTGGCTGGTGCATTGCAAAGACCGAAAAGCATACAACGAAAAGTGAAAGTACCAAAGAGGTAGGTGAAAGTTGTTTTCAATTCCAGAGTACAAAAAGTGAAAGTACCAAAGTGAAAGACATATTTAAGATGAGGAGGTAGTGGTTTTAATTCCAGAGTAGGAGCTTCTTCAATAGATGGGTTGCAAATTGGGGTTATTCTATTGGCTAGGTCTAAGGGTTCAATCTACCATCCATGCTTGAGTTCAAGATTATTAGCTTCAACCATACTGTCATAATCGTCTAAGGACTCGGCATCAGACGTCACTGCAAACTCTTTAGAAAGTACTGTGCTTTGGTCATTGAATTCTTCCTCAATTAGATTATCTAGCACATCGACAGTATGACATTCTTCTTTTTCCTTGCATTGAATAGATTCAAAAATGTTGAAGGTGACTTGCTCATCATTAAGTCGCATGGTTAGTTCACCTTTGTAAACATCAATGAGAGTTCGGCTGGTGGCTAAAAATAGTTGTCCCAAGATTATGGGAACCTCCTTGTTTGCCTCGCAGTCAAGTATGATAAAATCATCCGGAAAAATGAATTTATCCACACGAATTAATACATCTTTGATTTGCCCTTTAGGTTGATCTAAAGATCGATCAGTTAATTGTAATGTCGCCATAGTAGATTTCATGTGACCAATTCCCAACTTTTTGAAAGTAGATAGTGGCATTAGGTTAACGCTAGCTCCCAAATCGCATAAAGCCTTGCCCAAATAATGATTGCCAATTGAACATGGGATGGTAAAACTCCAAGGATCTTTCAATTTAGGGGGCAACTTGTTTGTCAAAACAGCATAACAACATTCTGTGAGTGCAATAGTTTCAAGATCAATGAGCTTCTTCTTCTTGGATAAGAGGTCTTTCATAAATTTCCTATAACTCAGAATTTGTACCAGAACGCCTACTAAATTAATATTGATCTGCAGTTGCTTCAGTGTGTCCAGGAACTGCTGATACTACTTGTCATACTCATTCTTCCTGAATCTTTGTGGGAAAGGTAAAGGTAGAGATACATCTACTTGCGTTGACACCTTTGATTGCGTCGACAGTTTCGAAGGTCGAACATTAGGCATATGAGTGACAATTTGTGGAACTTCTTTGTCTGATGCGTCAACAAACTCTTCAGACTCAACCTTCTCACCAGTGATCACACCATCCATATCTTGAGGTGCTATAGTGTCTATAAATGGTTCGTCAGTTTGTTTACCACTCCTAAGAGTGATAGCCTTACAATGTTCTTTTCCCCTCGGATTGGGATTTTTCGTGTCACTAGGTAATAAGCCTGGTGGTCGAGTATTCAGATTTGAAGCAAGTTGTCCTAATTGTGCTTCTAATGCTTGAATGAAAGATGAATTCCCTTGTATGATAGCTTCCGTGCGAGTAATATGCTCCCACATTAATGCCTCAAAAGTTGCTAACGAGTCAGAAGTAGAAGCTCGAGTGAACGGTTGCTGTCAATGTCCTTGAACATGCTGATTTGGTATTGAAGAGTGTTGTGGCTACATCAAATTTTCGTGTGGATGTGTCTAACCTTGTTGTGGATGCATCTAATTGTGCTAATTGTAGTTCTGCTGTTGTTGATTGTAATTCCCTTGTCATGGATTATAATTGCGCTGAGTAGATGTATTCCTATATTTGAATGTCACAACATTTTGTCTAGTATTTTGAATTCCCCAAAACTGTTGGTTGTGTGTAGAGTTGTTGTAAGAGTTACCATAAGAATTGTTGTGGATGTTACTAATATAACAGACATTATCTGCATGTTGTGGACAATCTTCATAGCTATGGTTGTCACTACAAATCTCACAACAAACAGTAGGAACATCAACTTGCTGAGCGACTTATATAGGTGCAACGCCATTAATGCCTTGCATATTTTTAGTCATGTTTGTGAGAGAAGAAACTTGAGCACTTAGTGCGGTTATTGCATCCAATTCAATAACTCCTGGAGTAGTTTTTACTTGTGCAGTTCTGGAGATAAGGTATTAATAATCATTCTGAGTAATTTTCTCAATAATTCTCACAGCATCATTATAAGTACAATCCAGCAGAGGTCCACTGGCTGATGTGTCGACAAGATTCCTTGTATGTGAATTCAGCCCATTATAAAAAATCTCAATTTGTGTTTCTGGTTGAATGCCGTGCATGGAACAATGTTGAAGTAAAGATTTATAACGTCCCCATGTGGTGTGAAGATTTTTATCATCCAGCTGATGATAAGCAATAATATCATTTTGAAGACGACCATTCATTGTTGGCAGGTTAAATTTCAAAACAAACTGTGTTGCTCGTGCATTCAAAGAGATAATTGATTCGGAAAGTAGCTCAAAAACCAAGTATGGGCTTTTCCCTGTAAGGAATAAAGAAATAATTACATCTTCAAGGCATCATCAGGAACGCCTTATTGACTAAAGGAAGCACATATCAATAAAAAGGATTTAAGATGATCTCTCGTATCTTCATGTGGCAGTCCAACATATTGTCTATTAGAATTAAGCATTTGAGACATTACTGGCTTGAGTTCAAAACACCCAGCCTGGATGGCCTAACAACTCCTGGTTGTAAATCATCCAAGACAAGTACTACAAAATCTCGTATAGTCCTGTTTTGTTTGTGACTATCTTGCGGAAACAATGGGTATGGCTGCATTGTCCCCTGGTAGAGCCATATTTCTTTGTTCTCGAAGTCTACTCTGAACAGTCCTTTCAATTTCTAGATCAAATTCGGCAAGAAAATCTGACTTGCTTCAGGTTATAAAACACCTAAAATGAAGTTGAAGAAATAACAACAAAGAAAAACTAGTTAGTGAATACTAAATATTATATAAGAAAAATAAAGTGCAAAAACACAGAACAAAAATAAACATCAAACAAATGCCATCCCCAGCAACGGTGCCAAAAACTTGATCGACTATTTAACGTCACAGTAATAATGTGCAAGCATACACTGTCAATGTAAGTATAGTAGATAGATGTGAGTTTGTCGGATATCGATCCTACATGGATGATTGTCTTTTGTCTATTAATGTTGGTGCAATAACTAGATAGAAACGAGATAAGTTGTGAGGATAGTTGTAACACCCCTTACCCGTATTCAACGCCGGAATAGGGTATGAGGCATTACTAGAACACTTACACATGTTAGCCGAATAAACATATAGCGTAAGCATTATAAGTATGGCCGAGTTCAACATTTATTCATGTATCAAACTTACCAAAATGAGTTAATCCATAAACCATTCATGGCCTTACTGCATACCAAATCATATACCAAATATACCACACTCACATACTATGAAACTTTATTTTCCCATATGAGCTTAAACCATGATCATCACATATCAAAGACAAATGTTCTTGACATTTCCCTCACATAAACTGAATTAATCAATGCAACTCAATGATATAATCATCCATATATCATCATTATCACACACATATATATATATATCATGACTAAATTTCTTAAACATTTGATCAATTGCTTTTCAAAACCGTAATAGTTCCTTCAGTACCAATACGTATTTACCATTCAATTTAACATTTACCAATTAAAATCGGGCATATGACCATTTATACACAATTCATTCATACATTTTATTGTCCTCCTCCTCCTCTCCATTCCACATCCTTATGTATAAAACATGCTTAAATAGCATTATACATAATTTCACTATTCACTTATATTTAAATTCAAAGCTGTCTATTTGAGTTAGAGTCACTAAATTATTTTTATCTGAAGCTACAGAGCTCCAAATTAAGATCCGTTAATTTTACTCGAAACTAGACTCACATGCCTTCTTACCATAAAATTTTCAGAATTTTGACTGGGCCAATTAGTACAGTTTATTCTTTAAATTCACCCCTATTTCACTGCTCAACATCACTGACCTCTCTTCACTAAAAATGAATTATCTCATTGTACAGAATTCAGATGATATTTACATTTGTTTCCTTTGAAAACAGACTCATCAAGGATTCTAAGCATATAAATTATAACTCATAATTATTTTTGTACTATTTTTAACTATTTTCCAAAGTCAGAACAGGGGATTCCAAAATCAATCCGACCCTGCCTCACTAAAATTCAAATATCTCAAAATGTATAACTCTTTTGCTTGCTCTGCTTCTTTTATGTAAAAATATACTCCTTAAGCTTTCATTTTATCTCTTATTCACTCTCTAATTCAATTTTCACCATTTTTGGTGATTTTTCAAAGTCACACTATTGTTACTGTCCAAAATTGTTTTGTTGCTAATTCTATTTTTTTTTCATAATCTCACTTTTTCGCTTTTAACCACTATTCAATTCAAAATTCACTTTTCCATTTTCAAGCCAATATTCAATTCAATTCCACACATATATTCATTATTCAATTACACTTAATCGCTACATGATCTCATGTATTTTCACTAAGTCAATTTCCCGTTGAACACTCGGAATGTTATCCGTTATCGGTGGATTCAGCACTTAGCAACCACCAGTAATGCGGGGAATCAGCACTTAGCAACCCCTTTCACATTTAAAGATACAGTGGAATCAGCACTTAGCAACCACCAATGATTCGGGGAATCAGCACTTAGCAACCCCTTTCACATTTAAGATACGGTGGAATCAGCACTTAGCAACCACCTTATAATCAATGATACGGGTTCACATAGTAGCCTGCACATAGTACTACACACGTGATCGAAACTATCCAGTACACATAGTAGCCTGCACATAGTACTACACATGCGACCTATCATTCTGGTACACGTAGTAGCCTTCACATAGTACTACACATGTGACCATCACTTTCACTTTCACATAGTGGCCTACACACAGTCCATGCCACATATGTGATCATTTCTGTCATTTCATTCGTATCCCTTTGTATTCCGAATGTTCAATCGGGAAATTTCTCACTTTTTCTCATTCATTTTTTTCTTTTTCACTAATCAAAGTCAATTCCTTGTCTTTCTTGACTTATAATAACACATTTAACTTATTTAACACTCACATTATTCAATCCAGTCCAAAAATCACATTTTTGCAAAATTACATTTTTGCCCCTAAACTTTTGCATATTTACACTTTTGACCCAAAACTCGAAAATTAAATTAAACTTCATCTCTTATTCTTATGTTTTATGACATGCTGAACATTTTTCTCTTCTATGGCAACATCAAATTCCCACTCTAACACTTATGAACATTAGATATTTTTACCGATTATGTCGTTTTACTCGTTTTCACTTAAAATCGCTTAGCAAAAGTTGTTTAACGTAATTTATAGCTTCATATTCTACCATAAAATATCAAAATTAACACATTTCACCTATGGGTATTTTTCCAAATATAAACCCTAGGTTAAATTAATGCTAGAATAAGCTGAATCAAGTTATCGAGACTCTAAAAACGTAAAGAACATTAAAAACGGGGCTTAGAATCACTTACCATGGAGCTTGGAAGCTTGAAAACCCTAACCATGGCTTCTCCCCTTGCTAAATTCGGCCTTAAGGTTGAAGATGATGAAAATTTGGCCTATTTTGTCTTTTTAATTCATTTTAATTACCAAATTACCAAATTGTCCTTAACTTAAAAATATCCTATTTCACTTATCTCATGTCCATTTTTGTCCACCAACTTAACCAATGGTCTAATTACTTTATCAGGACTTCCAATTTAAAATTACATAACAATTGGACACTTCTAACATGTAGAACTCAACTTTTACACTTTTTACAATTTAGTCCTTTTTACTAAATTGAGTGCCCAAACATCAAAATTTTCGAACGAAATTTTCACAAAATTATTTTGTGAAATCGTAGACCATAAAAATATAATGAAAATAATTTTTTTTCTCGTCGAATTTGTGGTCCCGAAACCACTATTTTGACTAGGCCCAAAATCGGGTTGTTACAATAATTGTCAGAGCAACAACTTGAAAACAATAAAATAAAATATGATAATGATAAATTGGGATCCCCAACATGAATCTTCAACAAAATACTAAGTGCTCACAAGGTATGAAATGATAGGTGATTTTCGAGGCAATAAATTTCAATGTATATCTTACCAATCGTCACTCATCTATTTAATCTGAGACTTAAACATGCGCATTAACCCCACCTTTCGATGATGGCAATATGGCACTATAAAGAACAAGTTGACTAAATTCCTCTAATCCTCACTCAAATTCCGTTGTAATGCTTGTTGGCTCGAACTGTCACTGCACTTTCCAGTGTCAGTGACTGCAATAACACTTCCGTGTTAAGAAATATTCAATCCCCAAGATTAATCAATAAAATCAAGATTGAAGAAGATAACATTTAACCAAGAATTCATGTGTACTGCCATACAAACAGAAAACTGAGAGTAATCACCAACATTTAGAAAGAAATAAGAAAGAATCGAGTGGAGAATACTATTTTTAGACAACTCGACTGAATCTCTCTATTCCCTCTTATCTCGCACTTAGGTCTCCTTGTCAGAAGCTAATCTGCATCAATTTTCACGTTGGCTTACCCGTGAGAGGCTTAAATTGCTATAGCCGCAAGCTTCAAGGTAGGATGAAGAAGATGATGGTCAAGAAAAAGCTTTCCTCCTCTATTTTTCTTCTCACATCAACCTTTTATGTCTTCCTCCAACAGTTCAGGTGTTCTTTCCTCAGAATTATTCTGTCTTTGTACGTACAGGTTGGTTATACCAGACTGGACAACTCACATATTTTTAGTTCTTATCCAGACAGCTGTCAGGTGCGGTGATATTTCTAGAGGCAATCTGGAATTAACTCATGCAGTGACATTAATGCAAAAAGATAGCAAAATTAAGGATAAAATAGGCTAGGATTCACTGAGTTATAAAATGCAATTTACTAAACTAAAAATGTTAAAATATATGCTAAGATTAACTAAATGGGAACAATTTAACTAATAAGTAAAACTAAATGGGAACAATTTAACTAATAAGTAAGGAGGAAAACCTATATTCTTTCTAGTGCTATCAAAGGTCATCTACTCAAAATCAAAGATGAAAGTAGATGGACAAGTGGGCTCTTCATTGATTTCATGAAGACTTGACAAATAAGGGTGATTTAGCGCTTCCTCAACTTTAAATACATCATACAAAACATATATTTCTTATAAGAAAAATGAACAAAGCAACCGAGAAGAAAAAAAACTGTAAATTCCCTTGCCAAATTTACCAGCGATATGCTTGCTTGGATTGAAAATTGACATTTTTCTACAAGGTCAATTGCCATAGAAGATACGTTTAGGAGCATTTTAGCAAAAGGTTGTGTAACCCCCGTAACCCGTATCCATCGATGGAATAGGGTTACGAAGTATTACTGTAAAAATGTAACTTAAAATCAATCATTTTTAAACATTTCATAATCATAGAAAAATCCATTCAAGTATATACACATCGTCCCTTATTCGAGACTTTGGGGCCTTAGAAACACTTTAGAATCGATTCGGGACTAAATCAGAGAAATTTAAAATTTTATGGAAAAAGATGGACATTTTTACACTGCAGGGGTCACTCAGCCGTGTGACTCACACGGCTGAGACACACGCCCTTGTCTTAGGCCGTGTGGACATTCAAAGTAGGGACACATGACTGTGTCCCAACCCGTGTCCATGCCTGTGTAACTCTCTAACTTAGGTCTCTGACTTAGGTCACAAAACGTAACTTAAAATCAATCATTTTTAAACATTTCATAATCATAGAAAAATCCATTCAAGTATATACACATCGTCCCTTATTCAAGCCTTTGAGGCCTTAGAAACACTTTAGAATCAATTCGAGACTAAATCGGAGACATTTAAAATTTTATGGAAAAAGATGGACATTTTTACACTGCAGGGGTCACTCGGCTGTGTGACTCACACGACCGAGATACACGCCCGTGTCTTAGGCCGTGTGGATATTCAAAGTAGGCACACATGACTGTGTCCCAGGCCGTGTCCATGCCTGTGTAACTCTTTGACTTGGGTCACATGACCAAGCCACATGCCCATGTTCCAGGCCGTGTAACTCTCGAAATGGCCTCACACACCCTTGTGCCATGCTGTGTGCTAGACTGTGTAACTGCCTCACTTGCAACCTTTTGAAACCCACAGGGGACACACGGCCGTGTTGCATGGCTATGTGTCGCACATGGCTGAGACACACGTTCTTGTCTTAGGCCGTGTAGGAAAGAAATAAGCCAATTTCAAGCCATTCCTTTCACCCAATCCATGCTCACACCTGCAAGTCATTTACACATACAAGCAAGCTTCAAAACATACCTAAAAAATGCATAATAAAGCTAAATCAATATGGTATCTATCCATACAACCAATATGCCAAAAGACACCTCAATCACAAACCATAAAATCAACCTAATCATAAACATATTTGGGCATAAATCAACCACACACAACTACCTATTTTCATGCCAAGCCATGGCACAATCGATCATATGCCAAACACATCTAAACATACCAATTTGGTCATTCAAAACATATCATCACTTAACCATTTCAACATTAGCCATCAAAGCACCAAAATGCCAAAATGTCGTCAACCATATAACCACATATTTATATGCCAAACATAACAACTAGCTCATCAAACATAATTCACCTATACATACCATTATAACCATAACTCATAACATCATATTCTACCGAATTAGTCGTGGGATAGTGTGATATATCTTCGACAAGCTTACAAACTGATCGAGCTTCTGATAATTTATAAAACATAAGAATGAAAAACGACGTAAGCATATAATGCTTAGTAAGTTCGTAATTCACGAACAAAGCTTACCGTTTTCACAACATAATCATAAAATAGACATGATAGATGCAACACAAGCTTGGCACAAGCCTAAGCATCACCAACAACTCAAGTTAGTGCTTAATCACATAACTTAGCACAATTCATCACATGGTAAGGTAAATCTTATAATCATAATACATATGAACTCATACTTTTCATAACATGGCTATACATACTTTGATCACCAATACTTCATACCTTTCCATAATTTCATAGTGTAATCAATCGAAACCCTTACCGGTTCATCCCTTTACATGCCCGTTGAACCATTTAGAATAATATCGGATACATGGAAAGCTCACAAAAAGTCTGCTAACACATGGTCGAAACTATTCATTTCATTTTCCTTTACGTAAGCGCTCATAAGAGCCATAAATGAGCTTGCTCACACAAGCTGATGGTCGAAACGTAGCTACCCGATGCCGCTCACACAAGCTGACGAGTATCTGCAACAAATGCCAGAACTCAACTATCGGTAGGACATTCAGGACCAGCACCCGAAACATGGTAACCCTAATGACATGTCATTCGTATCCTATATATTCCTAAGGTTCAAACGGGGCTCGATAGTCATCATAATGTCGTTGGATTTTCAATCGAAGCATAACATGACAATTAATATAATAGTATTTAAATCAAATACATTAAAACATTATTTAAACTTACGAACTTACCTCGATCACAAAAACGATGAAATATGACCGATTAGTCCGACACTTTATCTTTCCCTCAATATAAGTTCGTATAAGGCTTAACTTGATCTAAATAATAAAATTCAATCCATTAAATATTCATTCTATTCAAATCAGTCCAAAATACACATTTTGTAAATTTACATTTTTACCCATAATATTTTTTCTTTACAATTTAGTCCTTAAGCCGATAAATTGAAATTCATGCAATTTCATCCCTACCCAAGCTAGCTGAATTTCATATAGGTCCATATCAATTCATACAATTCATTATTTCACAATTTTTACCATGCATTTTATACATTTTACAAATAAATCCCTATTTGACATTTTTACAAAAGTTATTTATCTATCAACAAAGAATCATTTTCTTCCATCAAACATCAAAAACCACATGAATATATTCATGGCAAAACCCTAACCTTTTAAAATTTTTGCAAATTAGTCCTGGGCTAGCTAGATTAAACTACAACGACTTCAAAAACGTAAAAATCATTAAAAAAAAGGGCTTGAAAACCTACCTTGCATGAAGAGTTTACCCTAGCCGAATATAGAAGCTCCTTCCATGGATTTTTCCACTCTTATTTTCGGTGCAAAAAGATGGACAACCAAGATGACACCTTTGTTTTCATTATTTTACAATACTTATTTACTAAATTACGTTTTTAACCTTTAATATTAACCTTAAAGATCCCATATTAAATGTCCATACCACTCAATATAACCATGGTGTAATTACAGCATAAATCTCTCATCCATTTAATATCAAAGCCATTTAGTACCTTTAACTTTTAGAACTCTAATTTTACACAGTATGTGGTTTAGTCCTTTTTTTACCAAATTAAGCGTTCAAACGATAAAATTTCTTAATGAAAATTTTTATACGACCTTGCTAATATTTCATCGACACTAAAATATTCATAAAATAAATATTTTCACATCGAATTTATGGTCCCAGAACCATTTTTTTGATTTCACTAAAAACTGGTTGTTACAGGTTGTTTAGGGAAATGAGGAAGCTACTTAACATACTTTCAAGCATTGTTGCTCCTAAGGAATTTGAGATCCAAATCTTCTGGTGACCCTAGTAGTTGTTTGATGAAATAATAAAAAAGGTGAGATATTTATCTAAACATGTCTTATCATCATGCGTTCAATATCCACTAAAAATTTACAACATGGTTCAATCTTTCATTATAACAATACCTAAAAATGGTGATTATATAATATTTAGTTATCTTTTATGAAACTGAAGAATATGGTTTAGGGTTGAGTGAAAACTAAAGAATGAATACTTGAGTAATAAGCCCCAACTAATGAACATAATCTTTACTAGAGAAAAATGGCTCCCTTCCAATGATCTCCATTAGAAACAACCAATTGACTATATATTGATAGTAGCAGCATACTCTGAACAATTGAGCAGCAATTCAGGGGCTTGATACTATCTGGTTACAACGTACTCGGACATGAAGTTTGTCTCTGAGGTGGTTCTTGCAAGACCAAAGTCACAAATCATGAGATCACAGTTTGCATTGAGAAGCATGTTGCTAGGTTTTAGGTCAGAATGCAGAACATTTATTGAGTGTATGTACTTAAGACCCCACAACAATTGGTATAAGAAATACTATAAAATAATATAGTTATAGCCCAAATTTTGATAGTACACAATTGTATTAAACTACCATTGGTGATATGTGATATCAGGCTATGTTTGTTGCAATCAACTATGGCATAGTGCACACGCCAAGATAGACCACTGATGACACTGATAACATCACAAACTAGAACCTTGATAAAGGGGAATAAACTAATAAGAATGGTATATAACCCACCTGACAGTGATCATCAGTGAGAGCCTGGTTGGACCGTATTATCTTATGCAGATCAATGTCCATTAGCTCATGTGAAAGGTAGACATCATTGAAATTTTCCTTCTTTGGCAGCGTATTATGCCCTTGATTTTGATCATTTGCAAAAAAAAAAAAAAAAATGTTAATGCAACACTTCATATCCCCCTTCATAGTATAACATGAAAAGAACAAACAAACCTAATAAAATGTATTAACAATGCGAGTTAAGAATCTAGTAGATTACATTATCATTATCCATGTGACAAAGGAGCTTGATCTCATAGAGTGTTCTTTTAGCATCAATCCTATTGTTGAATGCATTCCCAATCTTTTTTATTTGAACCTCTTCCTTTGTCTCAGAATTTGTGGCACAACTATAATTATCACAGGATCCAATTTCATTGTGACTCAAAATATTGTTTTGAAATTTTAATCTCGCAGTCTATTTTTTAAAATTAAGGCTATTTGATCAAAGCACCAAACTCATAAAAAATCAAAGCAAAAATTATTACTTAAAAGTATAGTAAAAATAGTAACTTCTTCAAACATCAAATTGGAATAAACCCATAGCTCATTTATGAAATTTCTATAAAAGGGAACTAAAGATTTCCATTGTCTACACTTTTAATTAGCTCTTCTGCTTAATCACTAAAATCCCAAACAATGAAGAAAAATAATCTAAAATATCAACCAATTCAATGAATTTGTAGCTTTAAACTCCCAACCAACGAAAACACAAAATGAAAAAAGAAACAAAAAAAAAAAGAAGCAAAATCTTGCTTTAAAGGTAGAAGAAGGGAAATAGAATCATACCAAACGATGCCGTGAGTGCCACGACCAACAAGCTAAATAGGAGGAACATACTTGGAAGAGACTTCGAGGATGTTACCTAAAATGTTGTAACAGACATATCTACCATTGTAGGTTGGGGTTCCTCTGAGATCAATCATTATTCCTTCATTCTCCTTCTTCTTTTAACACTTCCTTGAAAATAAAATAGTGGTGCAAAAAGAAAGGAAAGGAAAGGCATGCTTTTATGGAAGAAGAAAAGAGAAAGCAAGCAATGGAGGACACTAACAACAAATTTAAAAATGAAACCAACAAAAATTTAAAAAGGAATGCTTTTATGATCTTAATCTCAATTTTTCTTTTTTCCCCCAGTTTTCTTGCCTGAGCTTGCCATTAAAAAAAAAGATCAAAAGACAAAGGAAACAAACAAAAAAAATTTAAAAAGGAATGCTTTATTAGCCTTTAAGATGGTTTGGAATGAAGTTATTCTTAAATCGAGTTCATAAATATAGGCAAAAAAAATCAAGAAATTAGATTCAAATAAATCAAGAAAAAGTGCTCCAAAAACCTATAATGAAATAATGGATATCAAATTTATTTCATTGCAAATTATGGTAAATTTTAGAACGGGTTAGGCTGCACTACCATTAAGAGTATGATGATGCCGTCAATAGCATCTGAAATGACTCGGATTTTGCTTCTCTAATGGTTTTATTTTATGATGCATGAAATATCGCAAAGCCTGCATTAGAGTTGAATAGAGAAGAATAGATGAAGGAAATGAAATTATTCTAAGTTTTAAGAATTCAACTCTTAGTGTTACTACGAATTGCAGTAATAACAAGTTGTTGAATGAAAATTGACCACTTAAAATTGAAAAACTTCACACTGATTAAGGTTATCTAGCTTAGGTTTTTCCATGTGTAAAAACTTAATATGGAATCTTGTAAGAAGAGAGAGAGCATATTGCACTATGATATATTCTTCTCTTTATGTTGCATGAAAACTTTTTAACAATATCCTGAAAATGAATAATGTATCAATAATATAAGCAAATTCACAGGCTTGAGCTCAAATGATCAGCAAAACAAGATGCAACAATTTTATTAGTCACCAATTTATTGAAAGCAGATTGCTGATACAACATGATAACTAGAACAGAAATAGCCCTAGAACCTAAATAGCCAAGGCTCAAGAATGTTACATTGGAGACCATAAACCATATATTGGTTAGTTACATGAACTTGCTCTCTATCACGAGGGACAAAAAGGTTGCAAATATTTCCGTAATGCATGCTCTAGTGGATGAGGATGTCCCTTTAGCCTTCGCTCTTCAATATGTCCCTATTCAGTAGTAGTTTTGCACCTCAAAGTCCATGATTTTAAATGTTATTTTTATTGTTTTATTTTTTATGTTTGTTAAGCTTGTCAATTGTGGGAGCCCTCAAGGCATAAATGAACCTATTCATGTTGCCAAGCAGTATATTGTTTATGGTCTCTGTTGTAGCATTCTCGAGCCTTGAATATTTAGGGTCTAGGACTATTTCGATTCCAATTACCAGGTTATATCAACAATTTGCTTTCTATAAACTAGTGATTAATAAAATTGTCGCATCCTATTTTGCTAACATTTGAGGTCAGCTTGTGAATTTGCATATATTATTGATACACTCTTTAGTTTTAGGATACTGTTAAAAAGTTTTCATGCAACATAAAGAGAAGAATATATCACGGTGGAATATGCTCTCTCTCTTTCTTCTTACATGATTCCACATCAAGTTTTTGCACATGGAAAATTTGAAACTAGATAACCCTATTCAGTGTGAAGTTGTTTAATTTTAGGTGCTCAATTTTCATTCAACAACTTGTTATTACTGCAATTCTCAATAACACTAAGAGTTGAATTCTTAAAACTTAGAACAATTTGATTTTCTTCATCTATTTTTTTCCTATATACATGATGCAGACATTGCGATATTTCATGCAACAGAAAATAAAACCAGTTGAGAAGAGAAATTCGAGTCATTTCTGATGCTATTGATAGAATCATCATACTTTCAATGGTAGTACAACCTAACCTGTTTTAAAATTTTCCATCATTTGCAATGCAATAAATTTGATATCCATGATTCCCTTATAGGTTTTTGGAGCCCTTTTTTCCTTGATTTATTTAGAAGTCTTTCCTATTTTGAACATTCTATCAGTTATTCTAGGGTGAGCTTTAAATTTTACCGAATAAAGATACCATTTTTTGATACTTTTCAACATATAACTCACTTAAAATGCACCATAATATCATGATATTTTTTCATTTTATGGCATATTTGATATAATATATATGATCAATTACACAAGATTTATACTGCTTTCAAGAAACATTTTTACCTACCTAAATTTTGCACATGGAAAATCCTAAACTAGATAACCTTATTTAGTGTGAAGTTGTTTAATTTTAGGTGTTCAATTTTTTGCACATCAAGTTTTTGCAAATGGAAAAATCCTAAAGTAGATAACCTTATTCAATGTGAAGTTGTTTAATTTTAGGAGTTCAATTTTCACTCAACAACGTGTTCTTACTACAATTCGCAGTAACACTAAGAGTTGAATTCTTAAAACTTGGAACAATTTTATTTTCTTTATCTATTCTTCTTTATATAACTTTGATGCAGACATTGAGATATTTCATGCATCATAAAATAAAACCAGTAGAGAAGCAAAATCTGAGTAATTTCAGAAGCTATTGATAGCATCGTCATACTTTCAGTGGTAGTACAAGATTCCACATCAACATAAAGAGAAAATATATCACAGTGGAATATGCTCTTTCTCTTCTTACAAGCTTCCACATCAAGTTTTTGCACATGGAAAATCCTATAATAGATAACCTTATTCAATGTATAGTTGTTTTAATTTAGGTGTTCAATTTTCATTCAACAACTTGTTATTATTGCAATTCGCAATAACACTAAGAGTTGAATTCCTAAAACTTAGAACAATTTGATTTTCTTCATCTATTCTTCTCTATATAACTTTAAAGCAAACATTGCGACATTTCACCCACCATAAAATAAAACCAAGAGAGGAAAAATTTAAGTCATTTTAGATGGTATTGATAGCATCATCATACTCTCAATGGTAATACAGCCTAACCTATTTTAAAATTTACCATAATTTGTAATGCAATAAACTTGATATTCATTATTTCCTCATAGGTTTTTGGAGCCCTTTTTCTTGATTTATTTGCATATAATTTTATGATTTTTTGCCTATATATATGACCATCCAAGAAGAACTTCATTCCAAACCATCTGAAATATAACCTCCCAAACCCGGCCTAGATGTTATGGCTAGATTGAGAAGGCTACATTAGTCACCGAAATGGCTAAGCTAACTTACATTATCTTTGAAGACCTTAAATAAAATCATTTTAGAGAAAACCATAATTGTACTTTGAGTTAGCTTAAAAGCATTCATTCAATAGGTCGTGTATACTTAGAATTCATTTTATTGTTTATAGTGTTGTTTCAGAAAAATCATTTTCTTGTCGCTCTTCTTTAAAAAAAAAACTCAATGTTAAACTAATGCAACGGAAAAACCATTTTTCAAGTCATTTTGGAAACTTAGTTGCCTTATCAATTTTTTTCAGAAACGGTTCCTTTGCAATGTAGCAAAAATTAGGGAACAATATCAAATTTTACTTAAGCCCGATATCATGCATTATTTGGTTATTATGCTCGAGTAATCCATGCATGGAAAAATCCCAGAAGAAAAGTTACCGAGTGACAGACCAGAAGTCATTAAAAATACAAACCAATAGAGATTGATTAATACTTATTAAAAATAATCCAAGGTCCAAGGTGATTCTCCGAATGCTAAGTCCGATCCCAAGTTCAAGGTTTACTTAAAAAGTTAAACACTATTGGGGGGCGAGCTTATGAAAAGCTCAGTGTGAGCCGAACAATTATTTAAACAATAAAAATATCAAATATAGTGAAACAAATTAGCTTTAACAGGAGAAAGCAGAACCATCATAGGAATTTCATATCATTACATAACCATTATCAATATCGATGTCAAACGGTGTTTGAGCATGAGACATCATTCATTTGAGTAACAATCATTAATTTCGATACCATTCACTACAACAAAATACAACACATATCATAAATCAATAAAATTCGAATATGTCGTGAGCATGATGCAATGAAAAAAGGTTCCTACCCATACCATCAACTACACACCACGAGTTCCCCAGAACTCATCATCCAAACTCCAAAACATTATGGACCTAAGCCCGTTATGGTTAAAACCACCGATAACAATATGCAAAATATTCTGCCAGTAAAAATGTATACAAGCTGCCAGTAAAAATTGCGATAAATCACCATTCCCCTCAGTTCTCCAGGTGCAGTGCATTGACTACAAATAATGCGGACTTAATATGCTGTCGGTACTCCACGGAACTCCTCTATCAACCATAAAATCCCAACCCAATGCATATGCAATATGTCTCGCAATCTCATACATAATCATATCTCACTACTTTTCACATTCATTTGACATGCTCAACATGTCCTCAATAATCACATACTTTCAGTAAATGGAAACAGTGTTCCAATCTTTCAAATTTCCATTGTGTTGGTGTCAATCAATATCATTCAATTTCACATACTTTACGGATTTTCATTGTGCATAAATAGCACGCTTTTGAGTACACAATATAAAAAATATCTCATGCGTTTAAATCATACATAAGCTTAATATCTCAACACATTATATCATTCAGTCAAACATTCTCATATCTCATAACTCAAATATGCAATTACAAACTCAATCAAACATTCCTACTACCAAACTAGCAATCTTGCCAACATGTTAATCTTTTAAGGCTCGAAACATACCTGGTTCGGCCAGTCAAAAAATCAATAATTTAACTATTAAGATAATCCAATCAGCAAGCTAATTTATCAAATATAGCATGATATTTAACATTTTCAAACAATTTTATGAGTTTAGGACCCACACCTTATTTTTGCTTCCTCGTAGCACATTAGTGAATCTTCCAATTTTTCTTAATAATTCCTTAAGTGAAACTAAACCAAAATTCAATATAAATTCAATATAAATTCAATAAATTTACCATTAAACCAGATCCCAAACACCCACTGATGAGTTCAAACCAATCATTGAAATTATAACTATTTTTTTAATCCAAACTAGTTAGATTCCTTACACTGTATCGATGCGAACCGTACGTACAATTGTTCTTCACCTTTACGAATGATTTGGGGTGTTTGGGTCAGCACCTAATTCAATAATATACAGGAAAATCAGTAGCTAATTAATGGTTAAATTTCTTCATTTAATAAATTCATAACATTTACCCAACAACTATGTCGAAATAACAAACTAAATTACAATTAATCGCACTTAAACTTCCTGAATTTTGAGATTCGAATGGCCAATTGACCAAGAACGTTTTTCCCTAATTGGCATGTAATTAAATACTGATTAGGTGGATTCAAGAAATCAATTTAGTGCTGGAATAATATGGGCAAGAACTAAGAAACAAAATAACCCCCTTTCTTGCCCATAGGTGCACGCACCACCACCCATGGTGGCCAAAATTGGGGCTAAATTTTAAAACGGTTTGAGATCTCATTAAAATCTAGAATAATACCTTTGAAATCATTTAAAATTAACCAAATTCTAGATCTGGAAATTTTGGTTTTTAATTGACAAGATTAATCAAGAAATTGAAGAGAAAAGATATCTTACCCAAGCTAATTGAGAGAAACGACAATGACACTTTCTTGGCAACGTTCGGGATCGATCTTAGGGTTCAAGATTTTATATTTGGGGCTGATTTAGATGAGGATAAATGTCAAAAATAAAGTAAAGGAGATGGTGTACAATCTTGATGCAAAAAGAAGAAGAAAGATATGGTAAAATGGGAGGTGTAGGTGACGACAACAATGGGAGAAAAAAAGAAAATTGAAGAGAAAAGAGGAGAGGAAGATGGTGAATGGCTAGGGTAGGGAAAAATTGAATCAAAGGCTGAAAAATAAAATAAAAAGTTGTATTTATACTTAGGGTTCATGGGTATGGATGACACACACTTTAAAAAAATAAGAGATTTTGCAAAATTTAATTATTTCGCAAGGGAAAAGATTCGAACTTGGAACCTCATTTAATTTTCATACTTTCTCATATTTCTTTTAACCATTAAGTTTTTCCTCATTCTTGAAATAATTTTACAATATTTATTTTAAAAACAAGGTATGTCACATACTAGGGTTTAAGACAAAATTTGCAAGATAATAAAAATGGTAAGAGAGAAGGGATTTGAATTTGGGTTTCAAGGAACGTTTCACTAACACTTAACCAGAAAACCAATACCTCATTTATTTCCTAAAAATGCATAGATAATCTCAAAGATTAAGGCATGACCACTCTCTATCGATTCAAAAATTCAATTCTACTAACCCCTTATTTTTGGGATGTTACATGAAAGGCTAGTAAAGCATTTCTTTTTAACTTTTTTACTAGTTTCTTTTGTCTTTTGATGTTTTTTGTAATGGCAAGCTTAGGCAAGAAAGTTGGGGGGAAAAAGAAAAACTGAGATTAAGATCATTGAAAATGAGGATGATAGGCTCATATAATTTTCAAAACAACGTACAGGAATTTATAAGAAAATCTCTAAGCTTTCAACTTTATGTGCTAGTGAGATTCTTTTTATTATTTTATCACCAACTGGTAAGCCTTATTCATTTGGTCATCCTTCTATTGACTCTATCGCTAAACGACTTTTGAAACCAAACCAACCTCTTAATGAAACCATTCATTCTCTTGTTGAGGCTTACTGTAAGGTAAGAATCAACTTGCTTGTCCAAGATTTCAATGATGTCCAACAAGAAATCTCCCTTTATTTTTATTTTGATACATCTAGTTAGTTGTGGACCTCATTGAAATCTTAGACAAGCAAGTTGGTTCTTACCTTACGGTAAGCCTCAATAGGGCAAAATTGGTTTCACTAAGAGGTCAATTTGGGTTCAAAAATCGTTTAGCGACAAATTCAATAGAAGGATGACGAAATAATAAGGCTTACCAGTTGGTGAGAAAATAATAAAAAGAATCTCGCCATGACATAAAATGGAGAGCTCAGAGATTTTCTTATAAATTCATGTACATCATTTTGAAAATGAGATGAGCCTATCATCCTTATTTTCAAGATCTTAATCTCAATTTTCTTCTTCCCCAGTTTTCTTGCCTGAGCTTTCCATTACAAAAAAGATCAAATGACAAAAGAATCAGCAAAAAAGTTTAAACGAAATGCTTTACTAGCCTTTCAGATGGTTTGGAATGAAGTTTTTCTTGGATGGAATTCATATATATAGGAAAAGAAACTCAAAAAATTAAATGCAAATAAATCAAGAAAAAGGGCTCTAAAAACCTATAAGGAAATAATGGATATAAAATTTATTGCATTGCAAATTATGGAAAATTTTAGAACATGTTAGGCCGTACTACCATTGAGAGGATGATGATGCTGTCAATAGCATCTGAAATGACTTAGATTTTGCTTCTCTACTTATTTTATTTTGCTTCTTAATATTGCAATGTCTGCATTAGAGTTATATAGAAGAATAGATGAAGGAAATCATATTGTTCTAAGTTTTAAGAATTCAACTCTTAGGGTTACTACGGATTGCAATAAAAACAAGTTGTTGAATGAATATTGAGCACCTAAAATTAAACAACTTCACATTGAAGAGGGTTATCCAGTTTCAAATTTTCCATAGGCAAAAACTTGATGTGGAATCTTGTAATAAGAGAGATAGCATGTAACACCCTATACCCGGCCTAGTTGCCAATCCCGAATATTAGGATGCCACACAACTGTCTCAAGTCATACACAATAATTAAAGCTTAATCTAAACGAAACATCTTCCATTTTAGTATTCGTGTAGGTTTTAAGTCAATCATACTCTCTAACATCATTGTCACACCCTAAACATAAATCAGATAGTCTTATAATAATTAAACATGCATAAGGTCCATTTAGCTAAACCTCAAAACTGACTACATAAGTATTGATACTAAAGGTGATGTATCGATAATTCTCTCAAGTGGTATCGATACCTCTTGGAAAACTGGTACCAAAATTGCTTATTGTTTCTCGCTTAAAAACCCAAACCTCAAAAATTATCAATACCTCTACCGAAGTATCGATATTTCTACCCTAAGTATCTATACTCGTGATAGGGTATCGATACCAAATTATGTTACTAACTCCCTGCACATCTCAAAATCACAAAGGTATCATTTTTACAGTACGAATATCGATACCTCTACTCCAGACAAGAAGAATACAACATACTTGAGTATATACATCATTCCAACATGTACCAATCCATCATGCTATCATGTCGTCATCAAATAAACGTCAAAATAGCCGTAATAACAGACTCAAACATCGAAAGTAACTCTGAATAATAATCAACATAATACGAAACGAATCTCATAAACTTAGGAAGAAATAGTCAATGGAGGCATCAAAAACATCATGGTAAATATCAGTAAAAGACCACATTGACTTATTCCCAAAACGAAAACAAATAACAATAACACCTATGAAATAATGGAAAAGGACTTGTTTGGATCACCCTTCGGAACCACACTGCTCACACTAGCATACAATTAACCTGCAACAGTTTTAAAAGGAGTGGGTGGGCTTTACAAGCTCAGTGAATGCCTAGAACAACTACCGTGCAAACAATTAATCAAGCATCAATGAAACAACCATTTAACACAACCTCAATAGTTCCAACACTAGTGTCATGTTATACTTACTCGTGCATTATTTACTAGTTCTTTTACATGGTAATCATATTCACTTTTAAGTATATATCACATTACACATATAATCACATAACATTGAAGAATATATCACAATCCTCAAAAACATGTTTATAGATAAACTGACACTTGAGCTATGAAACATAAAAGTGAGCTCTATCATCACTCATCGGATACATGGATTTCCAACACATAACATAGACTCAGAGAGTCAAACATGTCCCAAAAGTGAAGCATAAAGCTAACACTCTCCTTATTTCCCCTCACATGTCCTATTGAATGGAGCTTTTCTCACATTCCCTTATCCCTCCAACATGTCCCAAGGCCTCAACGCCCAAATCATATAACATATAAGTGAGGACTCACAATCCTATGGCATGCCAACTATATCCAATGGTTTAAAGAACTACAGGCCAAAATATACGTTGTTAAACACATATATTTCTTACCAATTTTCCACCCACTATCACCACATATTTACATAATAAGCACATAATGTAACCTCTCAAACCCGACCTAAACATTAGGGTAGAGTCGTGAAGGCCACATTGGACACCTTAGTGTTGAACCTATTCTATCGATAGTTTAAAACCTGCGAGTACCCTCTTTTGTAAAACAAAGGTTTCTACTGTTAACTTTGGAAAATGTCAATTTGCTTAGTCCAACCAAGCTTAGGCCAAATTAGTCAATTGGGTGAGTTTTTTTATAAAACTTTACTAATGGTGCTATCTTTGAAAAATCATTTTGTTATCTTCTTAGCAGCGGAAATATACCATTACTAGTCAAATTATTAACTTAGCTATATATCATGCATAGTCCATTTCAATATATATATAACAGTGTATCAATACCAAATATGAGTGTCACGCATGTATGAAAAACCCCAAAAGTTTCAAACAGTCCAAAACCATAGTTTAAAGAAACTTTACAATCCAAAACCGAATAATAATACTAACAATAATAATAAAATAACTTAAAATATAAGTAAATTAAAATATTATGACGAAGTGAAGTCCGAAGTTCGCTGTATGTCTGCATGCCAATTCTAATCCTAAGTTCGATCATTACCGGAGAGGTTAAGGTAATGGGGGAACTTAACAAGCTTAGTGTGAGACTAAACGAGCAAATATTAAGCATTCATACAAGCAATTTCATAGATATACCAATAGCACAATCAAACATTACCAATAGTAATTTCAAATGCACATGATTGTGACAAATGCACATGTGAAATCCTAGCCATACCATCCATTACACACCACGAGTTCCCAGAACCCGTCTACAAACTCCAACATATATGAGCAGAGCTCGATGTGGTAAAACCACCAATAATCAATAATGCAATGAAACTGCAAATAACAAATAATGCAATATAATCGCCAGTCCCCTCAGAACTCCAAATGCAGTGCACTGAATACAAATATATGTGGACTTAATATGCTGTCGGTAATCCATGGAACTCCTTCATCAACCACAAAATATCCCAACCCAATGCATATGCAATGTGTCATACAAACTTAGACATATTCATATTTTAATACTTGACATGTTCAACATGTCCTCAATAATCTCAAACTTTCAGTAAAAAGAAACAGTGTTCCAACTTCCAAATTACCATTATGATGGTATCTATTAATATCGTTTAACTTCACATACTTTACAAATTTCATTGTGCATAAATAACAACCTTTTCAATATATATCATAGAGAATCCCATATGCATTTAAACCACACATAAAATTAATATGTTAGTAATTCATACCATTCAATCAAAAATTCTCATATCACATAATACAATTATGCGTAACAATCTGAATCACACATTCATACTATCAAACTAGCAATTTTGCCAACACATCAATCTTTTAAGGCTTGAAACATACCTGGTTTGGCCACTCACAGAACTAGTATTTTAGCCATTAAGCCAATCCAATTAGAAAGCTAATTTATCAAATATAATATGACAATTATCAATATAAAAAAAAATTTACTAGTTTAGGACCCACACCTTATTTCTCGCTTCCTCGCAGCACATTAGCGAATCTTCCAAATTTCCTTAATAAATTCTTATACGAATCTGAACTAAAATTTAGTATAAATTCAGTAAATTTACCTTTATGCCAGCCCCCAAATACCAACTTATGGTTTCAAAACAATCGTCAAAATTATAACTATTTTACGAATCTAAACTAGTTAGATTATACTGTTTTGATGCGAACCATACGTGTGATCGTTCTTCGACTTTACAGTTGATTTGGGACGTTCGAGTCAGCACCTAATTCAATAATATACTGGAAAATCAGTAGCTAATAATGATTAAATTCTTTAATCTAATCAATCCATAACCTTTACCCAACAATTATGCCGAAACAACAAACTAGTTTACACTTAACTGCAGTTACGCTTCCCAATTTGTTAATTCCGAATGGCCAATCGATCAATAACGTTTTTACCTAATTGAAATGGGTTTAAAGGCTGATTAGAAGGGTTAAAGAACTCAAATTAAGGTTGAAATTAAATGGGCAAGATTTAAGAAACAAAACAATCCCCTTTTCTATGCATATGGACACGCACTACCACCCATGGTGGCTAGAATTGGGGCTAAATTTTAAAACGATTTGAGATCTAATTAAAAGCTGGAATAATACCTTTAAAATCATTTAGAATACCCCAAATTCCAGATCTTTAAATGTAGGTTTTTAATTTCAAGATTACTCAAGAAATTAAAAAAAGTAGAGATGTTACACAAGCTAATGGAGATGGGCGGCAATGACACTTTCTTGGCAAGGTTGGAGTTGATATTGGAGACTCAAGATTTGAATTTTGGGGCTGTTCTAATTGAAGAAAAATGGCAGCAAGATAGGGATGGAGATAATGCTCAATCTTGAAGACAAAAAAAAGAAAAAACAAAGGTGAATGGTGGTGATAGGTGAGACGACAACAATGGTAGGAGAAAGAGAAAAGAAAAAAAAAAGAATGATCAAGAGAGGCAGAAAAGGTTAGGGACGACTAAGGTAAAATAAAAGAGAGTTAGAGGCTGATTATTTTATGTAAAAATTGTATTTATACCTAAGTTTACTAGGCTTAGGTAGCAATACATTAAAAACAAGGGATGTTTTTGCAAAACATTATTTATTTTGTAAAAGATGAGACTTGAACTTAAGACCTCCAACTTACTTTCAAGTTTTCACATTTAATGACTAACCATTAGGTCAACTCCCTATTTTTTTTTATATTTGTATGCATTTTTATTGAGTTAAATTTTGGGATGCTACAATTGTAACACCCCTAACCCTTATTCGTCGCTGGATTAGGGTTACGAAGCGTTACCTGACATAGCATGATACAACACAGACATTTAACATTCAAATGATATGCATACTGCTTAAAATTTAATCATATAGTAACATTAAGATATGGTTGTAAATAACTTCTCTATTGTTATTACATGTATATAACTCATTTTATCATAAAACAATCGAATTATCTTAGTTAATTCATATATATAAATATACTAATACATCATAAACTTATAGTTGCATATAAAATAAATTTAATACTTGTCCATTTAAGATCAAATTGCGTAAAAACGAAAAGCTTATTCATCTTTCCACATAAAAAAATGTCGTATGATGTAACTACTAAAAATTTCATTTCATAACCGAATAAGCTATCATGAATTTATATAAAAAATAAAAAAAATGTATAATCACCACATTATAACTATTCAATACATCAACTTCAATAAGACTAAACCTAACCATTCGACTATATGCCATAATCAAATTCATTTATATCATAGACTATATAACCGAATTTAACCTATCAAATTTTTACATACCATTACCGAATACAAATTATACCTATTGTCACAACAAAACATGCCCATATTAGACATAAGCATAAACTCCATTTTTATACTTGTACATGAATGCTCATACTTGATCTACTTCCAAGTTTATGCTTAAATTCATTACCAAGTAACTAAGCAATTATTTTTCGAATCATGCATATAAATCATCCAATATATATCATGATATTATATGCTATCAGCAAAACAAGTATCAAATTATATTCAATGGTAAACCTATTCATTTATCGACTTAATCATATAAACTAGCAACTACATTCAACATCCACATTTAAACGTATCATATTCAAATTTTATGTTTAAATCACAAGTCCAAATCATTAGATAAATAAGCATATCAACATTCATTCACCCTTATAATAAGACTAAAGAAACTCATTATTAACAACTACAGGTACATCTTCATACATATATACATATATACTATTATTCATACAATGCTAAACCCAAATCAAAATATGCTCTAGACATCATTCATTCAAAACCGAACACCACAAGATAACTAAACCATTTTTGTATGGCCTTAGTTTATACACATTTGAATTTAAACAAAGTTCAAACTAGTCTATACATGCCATAATCCAAATTAAGTTTCAACTTATAAAATACCGTAGTTATTTGATAGTGTGACGAGCTTTACTAACGAATCCCCGAGCTCGTAACAATCTCCAAAATCTATAAAACAAAAGTAAACAAAAATACAAAGTAAGCTACCTTAGCTTAGTAAGTCTTAAGCAATACATAAATAAAATATGAATCATATAATTTCTTAAATAAATTTACTAAGCCACAAATACCATTTATAAATACTATCAAAACGTTTATTAACCTCAAGACCTTTTATTCATAACAATTAAACATGATATAAACTCACAAATTTGTACCTACCATTTGTACATAACTGAATATGTATACTCATCGAATACATATAAATATATACCTCAATATATATATTTTTGATTTACAATCAATCCATGTACTTACCTAATATCAAATAAGAAATAAATAACACATACCTGATTATCATAATTTCATAATCCATTAGTTATTACATTGACAAAGAACTTACTAATCACATATTTTAAAATGATTCACCGGCATGTAGCCTGCTAGGCTTAAAGCCTGATTCAGAACACCGGCATTAAGCCTGCTAGACGTAAAGTCTGAAATATTTCACCGGCATTAAGCCTGCTAGACGTAAAGTCTGAATTATTTCACTGGCATTAAGCCTGCTAAGCACAGAGCCTGAATAACTCAGATGCAAAATTAATCTTTTATATAATGCTTTATGATTCACATAAATCCTTCTCAAGAAACTCAAATCATATATATGATCCACATGAATAAATATATATAATTCATAACATTAAGTTTAGCTCAAAGAACTTGTATATTACATTCGAACCTCATATGTATAGTTCAAAACATTAAATTCAGCTCAATGAATTTGTAACCTATATTCGAACCACATATATATAAAAAAATGTATACATCAAATTCGGCTTAAGAGATTTTACAATCTATGTTTGAACTACATACGTATAAGAAATTTATATATTAAATTCAACTCAAGAACTTGAATATATTTATATATATATATTTATTCGAACCACATATATATGAAATTATACATCAAATTCGGCTCAAAGAAGTTAAATCTTGCATTTGATTTACATGTCCGTGCATATATTCTTCTATTAGTTTCATATCATTGAACTTAAAGTATACTTTAGCTAATATACATGTAATTTATACCTTTAATATCAACCTACCAAAATTAATTCTTATGTTTGGCTATCATGTAGAAAAATCTCAAAGTTTTATTCAATTTAAATACTTTTAGTTCCACCTTACAAATGTATGATAGATATATATAAATTCCAATTTGATAACATTTAAATTGCTATTAGACTTACCTCGGATATCGACGGACACAGTCGACTACTCGGCTACTTTCGATTTCCCCCGATCTAACTCTGTTTTCTTCGTTTCTTGATCTAAACATATTCAAATTTAGCCTTTTTATTCATCAAATTATTCAATTTAATCCAAAAACACATGAATGGGCAAATTACCATTTTCCCCTGACATTTTACACTTTTTGCAATTTAGTCTCTATTGCATAAAACACAAAATACACAAAATTAGCACACACTATGCTAGGGCCGAATGTTCATAAGCTTCATACAAGTCCCCACATTTCATTTATTTTACATTTTAGTCCCTCAAAAATTTATTTTCACAATTTAGCCCTAATTACTCAATTTCACCAAAAATTCAAAGACAAAACATGTTAATCTTTCACATATCTTTCATATTTCATCATCAACTATCACAAAGCTCAAGTATTCATCAATGGCATATCTCAAAATCACCATCAAATTCTAAAATTAAAGCATGGGCTAGATAGAACACGAAGCAACGATCACAAAAATGTAAAAAACATCAAAAACTGAAACCAAAACATACCTTAATCAAGCTAAGGAAGTGCCGAAACTTAAGAAGCCATGGATGGTTTCTTCCTTTTCAATATTCGGCTAACAAAGATGAACATATTCATCTTTTTATAACTTATTTTTATTATAATGTTAATATTTACCTTATTACTATATTAATCTTTTAATAATATTTATGTATAACATATATATTAAAGTTAATTTTGTCAAATGCCGCCCACTATCTACCTTTTGGTCTTATTGCATCATAAATCCTCCCATTTAAAAAGACAACAACATTTAGGTGCTTTTAGATTTAACCTTTAAATTTTCATTTTACGTGATTAAGCCATTTTTATTAAATCGGATACATAAACGACGGAATTAAAATAAGAAAATTTCACACAATCAAATTCACACATAATAAACTCACAAAATAATATTAAGATATTTTTCTGACTCAGATTTGTGGTCCCGAAACCACTATGTCAGATTAGGTCAATATTGGGCTGTTACAACAACTCTACCCTCTTAAAGAAATTTCATCCTCAAAATTACCTGGTTCAAAAATGAGGATATTGAAGCTGAATTGAGTCATCGGGTTCCGAAGTAGCCTCTTCAATGCCATGATTTCTCCACTGTACTTTAACTAGTTGAATTTGCTTTCATTTTAACACTTTGATCTCAAGTTCTAATATTCAAACCGGCTCCTCCTCAAATGACAAATCGGATCTAACCTCAATCTCATCGACTAGAATAATATGTATGGGATCGAATCGATACCGTCTCAACAACGAGACATGAAATAAATCGTGAATACGATCTAACTCAGGAGGCAATTCGAGTTGATAAGCCACAGGACCAACCCTCTTAAGTACTCGATAAGGACCAATAAACCGATGGCTTAACTTACCCTTTCGACCAAACCTTAAAATTTTCTTCCATGGAGTGACTTTTAGGAAAACCAAATCCCCCACATTGAACTCAATGTCTATTAGAAGTTGCCTTCAGTCTTTCTTGAATTAATTCAATCTTATCTTCGATTTTAGTGACCAATTCTGGGCAATCAACTTTCTTTCACCCAATTTAGTCTAACATAAAGGTGAACGACACTTTGGATATTTGACAAATAACTGTTATTATTAGTGAACTCTGCCATAGTTAAATGTTCTTCCCAATTACCTTGGAAGTCGATTACACAACTCCTCAACATATTCTCCAATATCTGAATGATCCTTTCTGACTGACCATCAGATTGTGGATGAAAACCAGTACTGAAATCCAATCGAGTACCTAAAGCCTCATGCAATTTCTTCCAAAATTGAGACATGAATGTAGGATCCCAATCTAAAATAATTGATATTGGCACACCATGCAATCTCACTATCTCAGAAACATATAACTTAGCTAATTTTGGAGAGAATATCAGTGCAAATAGGAACAAAATGGGTGGACTTAGTCAATTTGTCCACTACAACCCAAATCAAAATTTTCTTGGTAGGTGTCAAGGGAAACCCACTAACAAAATCTATTGTCACTCTCTCCCATTTCCACTATGGTATTCGAATCGGTTGGAGCAACCCTGATGGATACTAATGCTCTACTTTAACTTACTGGCAAGTCAAACATTTAGATACGAATTCGGTCACCTCACGTTTAAGACCCGGCCACCAATACACTTCCCTCAAGTCTCAATACATCTTAGTACTACCAAGATGCATATCATAAGGGCTGCTATGTGCTTTCTGAAGTATAGATTGTCTCAAATTCTGATCATTAGGCACACAATATCTCCTTTTAAAGCCCAAAATTCCATCAAAGTTAATCCCAAAGTCCTCAGTCCATCCATCCTCAACCTATTTAAATTGAGGTGTTAGAGTTCCATCTAAACTCTGCTTATCCTTTATTTCCTAAACCCAAGGAGGCTTTAATTGCAATTCTGCCAAAATACCACCATCATCAAGAGACTCAAGCGAGCAAACATAGCTTTCAAGTCAGACATTGCCTTTTGCTTAAGGCAACGGCCACAAAATTGGCCTTCCCAGGATGATACTCGATTACATAGTCATAGTTCTTTAACAATTCAATCCATCTCTGTTACCTCAAATTTAGTTCCTTCTGGGTGAGGAGATATTTGAGACTCTTGTGGTTGGTGTAAATAATACACTTCTCACTATACAGGTAGTGTCTCTAAATTTTGAGAGCAAACACAATAGCTGCCAATTCCAAATAATGAGTGGGGTAATTACCTTCATGTGGCCTAAGCTATCTCGAAGCATAGGCTACCACTTTACCATCCTACATCAAGACACAACCAAGTCCAACATGCGAAGCATCGTTATACACAACATATTCTTTATCGGATTCTGGTTAAATTAAAATAGGAACTTCAGTTAACACGGATTTAAACCTTTTGAAACTGGCCTCTTATTCGTCTCCCCACTTAAAAGGAACATTCTTCCTAAACAGCTTGGTCAATGGGGCTGCTATCAAGGAAAAACCCTTAACAAACCTTCGATAATACCCAAAAAGCCCAGCAAACCCCAAATTTCTAAAACATTCTTCGGTTGCCTCCAATCTAGAATAGCTTTAACCTTTTTAGGATCTACACGAACACCCTCAGCAGATACCATGTGACCCAAAAACATCACTTCCTTCAACCAAAATTCACACTTATTGAGTATAGCAAAAAGTTACTTTTCATGAAGTATCTGTAAAACCACTCTCAAATGCTCATCATGCTCAGTCTCTATCTAAGAGTACACAAGGATGTCGTCAATGAAAACCACGATGAACTAATCAAGAAAAGGTTGAAAGACACGATTTATAAGGTCCATGAAAGCCGCTGGTGCATTAGTCAACCCAAAAGGCATGACAAGGAACTCGTAATGTCTATAATGAGTCTTAAAAGTAGTTTTAGGGAAAACATATTCTTTCACTTTGAGTTGGTAATACCCAAATCTTAAGTCAATTTTGGAAAAGACAGTTGCACCACTAAACTAATCAAATAGGTCTTCAATCCTTGGTAAATGGTACTTATTCTTGATAGCTAATTTATTCAGTTACTGGTAATGAATGCACAACCATAAGGTTCTATATTTCTTTTTTACAAATAAAACATGTGCGTCCCATGGTGAAACACAGGGTCTAATAAAACCTCTATCCAAAAGTTATTCAAACTGTATCTTCAACTCCTTAAACTCTTTCGGTGCATTGCGGTAGCGAAGGATGGACACCAGTGTCGTTCTCGATAACAACTCAATTTCGAATTCCACTTCCTTCTCCGAAGGTTTCCCTAGTAGTTTCTTGGGAAATACATCGGGAAATTCCCTCACTGTATGAATACTTTCAACTAAAGTATCAATGATGCTTGCATCTCGGGCATAAGCCAAAAACCCTTCACACCATTTTCACACAATCTTTTCTACTACTAAAGCAGAGATCACACTGGACAGATAATTTTGACGTTCCCCCACTATAATAACTTCTTTCCCAGACTTGGTCACCAAAGTCACCCTCTTTAATGCACAATTGAATAGAACTTGATGCTCAATCAACCAGTCCATTCCCAAAATTAAATCGAATTCATCAAAAGAAGTTCCATCAAATCAGTAAGAAACACCTCCTTAAACCTCTAAAGGGCATCTTTGATAAATTCTATTCACAAGTGTAGAGATCCTAAGGGACTAACCATAGTTAAAATATTTTTGATTTTCTCTGCCCCTATTCCCAAATTTAGAACCACATTACAAGCAAAATACGAATGGGTAGATCCTATATCAATCAAAGTAAAATAAGGTATCGAGTAAATAGTGAAGGTACTTGCTATGACGTCAATCGCATTTCTATCTTCTTGGCACCTAGTCGTGTAAACTAAAGCAGGTTGTCTTGCCTCAACTTGACTCGTACCTAGAGCAGGTTCTCTCTGACCCCGATTACTATTCCTATTTCCATTCTGGTTATAGCCCCTCTGAGCACCTTGACTACCTTTTTGATTTTGGTCCCAACTGGGCCTTTATTCTGAGCTAGAGCTTGCACCTAATCCTAACGACGAGGACAATCCCTAATCTTATGCTCCATTGAACCACATACCAAACAAACACCCATCCTCCTCAAACACTCGCTCGGATAACGCCTTTGACAATACTGGCAAACCTGAATCTGCCCTGCCCTAGGGTCCACTACTTCCCTATAGTGCAGTTGTCTAGCCTCTCTTGCTTACTTAATAGGTCGCATGTTTTGGACAGTAGGCCCCGTTTCTCTTTTAGGCTGATCTCTCTGTTTCCCTTTCTTCTCGCACTCCACGCACTTAATCTCCTCAATAATCTTGGTCTTCTTAACCAAAGCATCAAATGCACGCTCTTGGTGCGGAGCCACCTGAACCTTGAGGTCATACCTTAGACCCTTCTGACAATAGAAACTCATTTCCTACTCAGATGCCACCATACTAGGTACATAGTGGCTCAACCTTAGAAATTCTACCTCATACTTAGAATCTGTCTTGTCTCCCTATTTAAGTTTAATAAATTCCAACCGTTGGGCCTCCACATAGTGAGGGCCCACATACATGCCTTGAAAGGCCTTCTAGAACTAAGCCTAATCAATACGCTCTAGCAGTGTACCTCTAATCACTGATTGCCACCATCGATATGCCTCATCCCTTAACAAAGACACAGCACCTTTAGGTTTCTGCTTAGAAGTGCAGTCCAAGTCCTCCAAAATCCATTCAGTGACCTCCATCCAGTACTCAGGCACTATAGGAGTAGTTCCAACAATATCCCTAAACAATTCTACCCCAATAGAGTGGAGCCTCTCAACAATCATCCCACGACTAACATCTCCTATTAGATTCCCAGAAACCCTATTCAAGGCCCTCAGTAAAGCCTGAGTTACTGGATCATTCTCAACATAGTCATCATTAATATTCCCATTTTCCTTATTCCCACCTTCATTAGTGGGTTCATCATTAACCTCATTCTATTCATTATCTTGTTTTGGCCCTAATGATGTAGCCAACTCAACTGGAGCCCTCAGAGGTCGCCTCCTACGACCCCTTCTACCATGAGTTATCATTCCACGTGCGCTCATTTCTATGTTTTATGAATCTACGATTTTCAAGTAAGAGCTTTTAGTACTTTGTTTAGTTTTTTACGCATTCACATTTTATAATTCTTTCATTAAAATTTTATGCAATAGCCTCTATACAATTACTAAAGTTCCGTTACTATTTCTATGGACTTGGAAATAGACCTTTAGACTCCGTCATTCCATGTAAAAAAATACTTTCAAAATTTTGTGGTTTGTTTTTCCCTAAAATTTTCCCTTTTCATGTATGCATGCATGCAGACTTACTTAAAAAGATTTAAAAACTCAAACTAAGGTTTTAAACCAAGACTCTGATACCACTAAATGTAACCTCCCAAACCTGACCTAGACATTATGGCCGAATCATGAAGGCCACATTGGACACCTTAGTGTTGAACCTACTCTATCGATAGTTTAAAACCTACAAGTACCCTCTTTTGTAAAATCAAGGTTTCTATTGTTAAGTTTGGCAAACGTCCATTTACTTAGTCCAACCAAGCTTAGGTCAAATTAGTGAATTGAATGAGTTTTTATAAAACCTTGCTGACAGTGTTGCCATTGAAAACTCATTTTGTTATCTTCTTAGCAGCGGAAATGTACCATGACTAGTCAAATTATTAACTTAGCCTTATATCATGCATAGTCCATTTCAATATATATATAGAATCGTGTATCTATACCAAATATCAGTGTCACGCATGCATGAAAAACCCTAAAAGTCTCAAACAGTCCCAAACCACAGTTTAAAGAAACTTTACAATCCAAAATCGAATAATAATAATATTAACAATAATAATAAAATAACTTAAAAATATAAGTAAATTAAAATATTATGATGAAGTGAAGTCTGAAGTCCACCGTACGTCCGCATACCAAATCTGATCCAAAGTTTGATCATTACTTGAGAAGTTAAGGTAATGGGGTGAGCTTAACAAGTTTAGTGTGAGACTAAACAAGCAAGTATTAAGCATTCATGCAAGCAATTTCATAGAGATACCAATATCACAATCAAACATTATCAATAGTAATTTCAAATGCACAATATCGTGACAAAGCACATGTGAGATCCTACACATACCATCTGCCCGCTACACACCACGATTTCCTCAAAACCCATCTACCAAACTGTAAACAGAAAAAAAAAGATTTTTCCTATGTAATTTATCACCTTTTTACTTAAATTCGTTGTTAAAACTAAGTAATTATTTAATAAATTAATGAAATATGTGAAAATATGAAATTAAGACATAGAAATTATTAAAATGTGATTTTATGCTTTATTATATAGTTTTCATGCAATAAATGGCTTATTTTATATTAATTTGAATATATTATATTTTTTAAGACATAAAGTGGGCCATGCATGACTAAATTAAATAATAAAATATAAAATTATACTTAATAATTCATTTTAAAATATTTCATTAATAATTTGGGTTGTTGATTAATTAATTAAATTGGATAAATTTTATTCTTTGGTCCTTTAACTTGTTGATTTATTCTGGATAGGTTTGATAGCTTTGTTGGATTACAAAACCGTCCAAATTGGAGACCAAGTCAACCCAAAATTCGGCTGCACATGGTTGTCCATAAACCACCAGTGGTTTAATTGCTCAAGGTCCTTGAAGAGTTGAAGAAATTAGAGATTTACCTGAAGATTTGCACTTGACTGAGTCTCAGTCCTGAGTTGTTGTGGCACTCAAATTGACCAAAAATTAAGGAAAAATTAGCTCAACTTACTAAAATTATGGCCGGCCACCCATGGAAGATGCTTTAAAAGATAGAAACTCCTATTTTTAGCAAACTATCTCTCTCCTCACCTATAAATAAGACCCTCTCATTCCTTCATTCATCATCCCTCAAGCATCCATCAAGCATCATTCTCTCTTTTTCTCTTAGCCTTTTCCATTCCCATGCTTAGCATCATCTCTTCATAGAGATTTTAGCAATTAAGCCTCTTAAAGAACCCTTGGTCGATCACCTTGGAGAACCATTGGCAAAGAAGTAAAGCAAAGGAACAAAGGGGCTTCGTCAGTCAGCGTCTTGGGTGATAGCCACTCTGAATTGGGTTTAATCTTTCTTTTCTTGAACTTAATATAAAGATGTTTGCTATGTGTTCTTTGTTCTTGTTTATAACAATGTTAGCTTAATTTTATTTAAGCTACGATGATTGCTTTGATTAAATAATATTTATTTGATTCATGCTTATAATGTTTGTGCCTCAATCGATCATGTTTTCAATTAAAATCAAGTTTGTATTTCGTTCATACCTGATTGAAACGCATCTGAATTAGCTAAGCGATCCTAACCAGACGACAGCTAATGGACGCATAATTGAAATGTGCATGCTCAATTTAGATCCTAACACGATTAAATTGTAGGTTGCATAACAACTCTAACCAAGCTCTGTTATCTGCATAGTTTTTATATTTGTGTGATGAAATTGTTTCAAACCTAACACGTCCCTGTTACCTCACACGAATGCTAAGAAATTCTTAGTAAATAAGGATTAGTAAAATGCGTATTTACTAAGTAAAGGATTCCGAAAGGACTTAATGTGGTTTCCAAACACATGAAAGATCGAGTTGCCATGGAATGTTTTTCCAAATGTTATTAAGCATGTTGATAATAAATTGAGTTTAATTAAAGTAATTGTCCTAGTTTATTTATGTTATAATTCTTGCAAATTGTGTTTAATTTTACTAAAACCTATTTCAATCATATAGTTTGCATACTTAGGATAATTGGCATTAGGGGTCATTGCATTTAGCTTAATATATTTTAATCACCACTTCTCAACTATATTGTGTTTTTATTTACCAAATTGTTAATATAATTTTACAAACTAAGTGACTTAGCACAAGTATAATCCCTGTGGAGATGATAACTCGATACTTATTACTTGATAACGACTGTGTACACTTGCACAAACCTAAGTGTTACAAGTTTTTGGCGCCATTACCGGGGATTGTCAACTGTTGCCATAGTTTTTTTGTGAAATTATTTATTTTCAATTTGATTTATTTCTAACATTACTAATTTATTCTTTTTAATTTTTGTGATTTTATTTTCAGGTGTTTATGAGCATAGATCGAATTATCGATTGACTCATTGTAGACCCTGAAATTGAGCGACCTTTCAGACAAAAAAGACATGATTGAATAGCTCAAAGACAAGTCGAGATGGACCTTGGAAATCAGAATCAAGACCAAGGTAATGAAGCTGATCATGTATGAAATCCTATCCTCATTGCCGATGATAGGGATCGATGCATCAGACAATATGTTGTACCACTTTTCAGTGAGTTAAACCCAGGAATTAGAAGGCCAGATATTGAGGTAACCCAGTTTGAATTGAAACTAGTGATGTTTCAAATGCTACCAACGGTGGGCCAATTTAGTGGTATGCCCATGGAATATCCACATCTCCACCTTCGATTGTTTATGTAGGTGAGTGATTCATTCAAGATAGCCAGTGTGACTAAAGACGCACTGAGGTTGAGGTTGTTTCCGTACACGTTGCGAGATCAAGCACGAGCATGGCTCAATTCATTGCCACCAAGTTCCATATCTACATGGCAAGAATTAGCAGAGAGACTTTTGGTTAAGTATTTCCCACCTAGCAAAAATGTAAGGAACGAGATCACAACTTTCCAACAATTCGATGATGAGTCTTTGTATGAGGCTCGGGAGCGATTCAAGGAGTTACTTCGTAAGTGTCCTCATCATGGGATTCCTCATTGTATCTAGTTGGAGACATTCTGTAATGGTCTCAATGCACATACAAGATTGATGGTAGATGCTTCCGCGAATGGTGCAATTTTGTCTAAGTCTTATAATGAGGCTTATGAGATCATCGAGAGGATCGCAAGTAATAACTATCAATGGCCAACAAATCGAACACCTTCTGGAAGACGTGTAGCCGGAGTTCATGAAGTTGACACCCTCACTTCGTTATCAGCTCAGGTATCATCTATTTCCTCTATGATAAAACAATTAATCGCTAATAGTACTAACAATTTTGCAGCTCAGCCACCAAGTCCGTTTGAAGTAGTTTCCTGTGTGTACTGTGGGAAAGGTCATTCTTTTGAGAATTGTCCATCAAATCCCGAGTCAGTATACTATGTGGGAACCAATATCAAAATAGGAGTGGACAAGGACCCCAGTCTAACTTCTACAATCCTTCATGGCGTAATCATCCTAACTTTTCTTGGAGGAACCGAGGAAATGGACCAAACAACAACTTATTACAACAAAGACCTAAATAATCTCAAGGGTTTAATCAACAAGCTCCAAAACCACCTCAAGCTGAGGCATCAAATAGTTTGGAGAACTTGTTGAAAGCGTACATGACAAAGAATGACGCTTTGATCCAAAGCCAAGTAGCAACATTGAAAAATTTAGAAAACCAAATGGGTCAATTAGCTATGGAGATACGTAATAGACCGTAAAAAACCTTACCGAGCGATACTGAGAATCCGAGGAATTTAGGTAAAGAACATATCAAGGCAGTGGCATTGCAAAGTGGTAAAATTCTAGAACCTCGATTAATTGATGTCGAAGATAAGCCCGTTGAGAAGAATCAACCAGCTGTTGAAGTTCCTACACCAAAGGAATCAGAATCTGTAAAGTCTGACAAGGTAAACCCTAACTTAGTGGATTTAGATATTTTAACATCTTCTTTGGATGCAGATTTACCTACTCAGAAAAGTTTTCCAGTTCAACCGAAAGTTCCATCACCTTTATATCTACAAAGATTGTAGCAAAACAAGTAGAAACATGAAGTGCAATTTAAGAAGTTTTTGGATGTTCTGAAGCAGTTACACATCAATATTCCGTCGGTGGAAGCTTTAGAACAAATTCCAAATTATGTGAAGTTTATGAAGGATATACTATCCAAGAAGAAATGACTGAGTGAGTATGAGACTGTTGCCTTGATAAAGGAGTGGAGTGCGTTCCTGCAGAACAAATTGCCACCGAAATTGAAAGACCTAGGAAGCTTTACTATACCCTGTAACATTAGTGAATCTTACTGTGGTAAAGCTTTGTGTGACTTAGGAGCGAGTATCAACTTGATGCCTAAGTCTAATTTCAAGAAGTTAGGGATAGGTGAAGTAAGACCTACAACTGTGACGCTTCAGCTAGCGGATTGATCTTTAGCATATCTCAAAGGAAAGATCGAGGATGTTTTGGTAAGAGTCGATAAATTTATTTTTCCTATTGATTTCATTGTCTTAGATTTTGAAGCAGACAAGGAAGTGCCGATCATCCTTCGGAGACCTTTCTTAGCCACGAGAAGAACGTTAATTGATGTGCAGAAAGGAAAACTCACCATGCGATTTCAAAACGATCAGGTAACCTTTAACATTCTTAAAGCGATGAAATTTCCCGATCTGAAAGAGGAGTGTTCAGTTATGGAAGAGATAGAAACCTTGGTTTCTATGGAAAGCAATTTTGAAGAAGATCTATTGGAGAAAACCTTAGATCTTGACCCTTTGGAGGATGAAGAAGGTGAAGAAAACATGGCTTTGATGGAAGCCAATCCATGAAATTTTATTCAATCCACACGGTTTGAACCGTTGGAGTTAGAAGTCAGAGAATTTGTGCAACCCAAGTTGTCAATTGAAGAACCACCTAAACTCAAACTAAAGGTACTTCCTTCCCATTTGAAATACGTTTATTTAGGTGATTGTTCTACTTTGCCTGTGATTATTTTAGCGGAATTGACGAAAGATCAAGAGGAGCAACTAATTGCTGTTCTAAAGAAATTTAAGAAAGCAATTGGTTGGACCATAGTTGATATTCGAGGTATAAGCCCTTCTTTTTGCATGCATAAAATCATTGTAGAAGAAGGTGAAAAAGCTCGAATTGATGGGCAAATGAGGCTCAATCCTATTATGAAAGAAGTTGTGAGAAAGGAAGTGATCAAATGGTTAGATGCATGAATCATCTATCCTATTTCAGATAGTTAATGGGTATGTCCGGTGCAGTGTGTGCCAAAGAAAGGTGGAATCATGATTGTTGAAAATGACTGTAACGAGTTAATTCCAACAAGAACTATTACCGGTTGGAGAATCTATATTGATTACAGAAAGTTGAACAAAGCCACTCGGAAGGACCATTTTTCATTGCCTTTTATGGATCAGATGTTAGATCGGCTGGCAGGTAATGAATTCTATTATTTTTTAAATGGCTATTCGGGATATAACCAAATAGTTGTAGCCTCGGAGGACCAACATAAAACAACCTTTACCTCTCTATACGGTACATTTGCTTTCAGGCAAATGCCTTTTGGATTACGCAATGCACCTGCAACTTTTCAACAATGCATGATGGCAATATTTACTGATATGGTTGAAAATTTTGTTGAGGTTTTCACAGATGATTTTTCTGTTTTTGGTAACACTTATGATATTTATTTGAGTAATTTGGCTAAGGTATTGAAGAGATGCGAAGAGACGAATCTTGTCCTTAATTGGAAAAAATGCCATTTTATGGTCAAGGAAGGGATTGTCTTAGGTCATAAGACCTCGAAAAAAGGAATTGAAGTCGATAAAGCAAAGGTGGACATAATTGAAAGATTACCAGCCCCAATGAATGTGAAAGGAATTAGAAGTTTCTTAGGCCATGCCGATATTTATCGAAGGTTTATCAAAGATTTCTCGAAAATTTCTAAACTATTGTGTTTGTTGATGGAGAAAGATACGGTGTTTGATTTCAACAAAGCATGTTTGGAAGCTTTTGAAGAGTTAAAGAAGCGATTAATCTCAGCCCCAATAATCGTTACACCTGATTGGAACTCACCTTTTGAGTTGATGTGCGATGCAAGTGACTATGCCGTTGGAGCTGTGATGGGTCAAAGAAGAAATAAAGTGTTTCACCCTATTTACTATGCAAGTAGAACTTTGACGGGAGCCCAACGCAATTATACGGTAACCGAAAAGGAACTCTTCACTATAGTTTTTGCTTTTGACAAATTTCGCTCATATCTTATAGGTACCAAAGGTACAGTATTTACTGACCATGCGGCCATTAAATACTTGCTCACGAAGAAAGATGCAAAACCAAGGCTAATTCGTTGGATACTTTTACTCCAAGAATTTGACCTTGAGATCTAAGACAGAAAAGGTCTCGAAAATTAAATAGCTGGTTATGTGTTGAGGTTGGAGCAAGATGAGGTAACTCAGTCATGTGTGCCTATCAACGAGAATTTCCCAGATGAACACTTATTTGAGGTAAAATGAATTAATGAAATACCCTAGTTTGCTGATTTTTCCAATTATCTTGCATGTGGAATAATTCCTCGAGAAATGACATACCAACAAAGGAAAAAATTCCTTCATGATAGTCGGTATTATCTTTGGGAGGATCCGTTTTTGTTTGAACAATGTGCGGATAATATAATCCGAAAGTTTGTAGCTGAAAGTGAGATTGCTGAGATCTTGTATCATTGCCATTCATCTCCAAGTGGGGGACACTTTAGTGGTTCACGTACTGCAGCAAATATTTTGAAAGTAGGTTTCTTTTGGCCTACACTATTTAAAGATACTTATGCTTATGTAAAGAACTGTGATAAATGCCAAAGGACTGGAAATATATCAAGGAGAAATGAAATGCCCTTGACAAACATTTTGGAGATTGAATTGCTCGACGTATGGGGCATTGATTTCTTAGGCCCATTTCCTTCTTCGTATAGGAACAAATACATCTTAGTTGCTGTGGACTATGTATCCAAGTGGGTTGAAGCTAAAGCATACCCTACAAATGATGCTAAGGTAGTCATGCGATTTCTACATAAGCATGTGTTTACACGATTTGGGACACCAAGAGCTACTATTAGTGATGAAGGTTCTAACTTTGTGAACAAATGGCTTAAGTGGTTGCTTGATAAATATGATGTGAAGCACAAGATTTCTATTTCCTATCACCCCCAGTCTAATGGGCAAGTTGAAAGAGTGAATCGCGAAATCAAAGGTATCCTTGAAAAGGTAGTACGCCATAGCAGAAAAGATTTGTCTCGAAGGCTTGATGATGCATTATGAGCCTATTGAACAACATTTAAGACTTCGTTAGGAATGACTCCTTATCGGATAGTCTTTGGAAATGCATGTCATTTGCCATTAGAGTTGGAGAATAAAGCACACTAAGCTTTGAAGCAGTTGAACTTTGATCTTAAGCAAGTCGGTGAGAGAAGGATGTTACAACTTGATGAGTTGGAAGAGCTGAGGTTGTTTTCCTATGAGAATGCCAAAATGTGTAAAGAAAGATCAAAGAGATGGCATGATAGTCATATACAACCTCGCGAGTTTAAAGAAGGTCAGAAGGTTTTGCTGTTTAATTCAATGTTGAAGTTATTTCCTGGGAAGCTTAAATCCCGATGGAAAGGACCTTATACCATCTACCGAGTTTATCCTTATGGAGCTATTGAATTATGCGACAATTATAGAGGTACATTTAAAGTTAATAGTCAATGTCTCAAACACTACTGGGATGGTGAAGTTGAGCGAATTGAATCCTCGCTCAAATTAGCAGACCCTTAATTTTTCATGAACTCATTTTGTAAATAAATAAATAATTAGAACTTATTTTCTTAACTTATTACATTTAATTAATTCTGTCTACGGAGATTGGAACTTAAGCGGGACCGCTGTGACCCCTACAATTTTTCCTGGGAATTAATTTAATGTAATTTGTTAAAAGAAATTTTCTAATTAAGACTTAACATTTTTTTAATTTCATTTGTCCTGTTTAAATTTTTATGTTAATAAAGGGGGTCAAATTTGGCCCAAGTACTAATCAATTTTTTTAGTAAGATACAGTCTGAGTTTGAGGCCCAAAACAGCAAAAAAGAGGGAAAAATCCATACCTTGCCGTCACACCCATTGCTTGTCGCCCAAGTAACCCTAATGTAACACCCCTTACCCGTATTCCTGTTCGGAACAGAGTATGAGGTATTACTAAATTTTTAAAAAAAATTCGACAGCATTTCTGCTTATTTTTGCTTAAACCTCTTGCAAATTTACAAACACAATTCAATATTCCAACCAAGTTCAGTTGTATAAACACACAATCAATTTAACCATTAATAAACACTATATTTTAAATCGAACCATAACATATATTTACATGGTGACTCCACATTACATAAGTCGTTTATACATGCCATAATTTTCCGGAATGCTAGTAGCAAAATACCCTAAATATGGAGGATAGTGTAGATGGTTGTCTGACTCCGTTCTAATTCCGAGTTGATGGATATCACTATAATCAAGGGAAAAATAAAAACGAGTAAGCATATAGCTTAGTAAGTAAACACATGATAAATAAGTAATTTCTCACATAACTACACCATAATATAAATTTATTCACAAATAATTTCATTGCTTGGGTAATTTCCAGCAAGCTGTTTTTCTGCATCATAGTCGCTAATTTATTTTTATCTAGAGCTACAGGGCTCCAAATTGAATTCCATAAATTTTCCCTGAAACTAGACTCATATACCTTTCCACCATAAAATTTTCAGAATTTTTGATTTATCCAATTAGTACAGTTTATTCTTTAAACCTTCCCCTGTTTCACTCCCTACAGTTCTGACCTCCCTTTACTAAAATTTAATTAACTCCATGTACAAAATTCAAACAGTGGTATTGTTTGTTTCTATTAAAAATAGACTAAATAAGGAATCCAGACATATAAATTTTAGGCCATAATTATTTTTGTACAATTTTTTGTGATTTTCCAAAGTTGGAACAGGGGATTTCGAAATCAATCCAGCCCTGTCTCAGTAAAATTCAAATATCTCCAAAAATACAACTCTTTTGCTTACTCTATTTCTTTCATATGAAAATAGACTCATTCAAATTCAATTTCATATATTATTCAACCTCCCATTCATTTCCCACCATTTATGGTGATTTTTCAAAGTTGCCCAACTGCTGTTGTTCAACACAGTTTTGTATTTAAATCGTTTCTTTTGCATTTTTGATATTTCCTCCCATCTTATACATGGGTTGATTTAGTATCAAACCCAATATTCCTCCCATAAACTTGTCCACCACATAGAAATATTCACCTTCCCAATTCTCTCGTTGAACACTCAGAATGTTAACCGTTATCGGTGGATTCCGCACTTAGCAACCACCACTGAATCGGGGAATCAGCACATAGCAACCCCTTGGGGGAATCAACACTTAGCAACCCCCTTTTTCATTTCAAAGATATGGTGGAATCAGCACTTAGCAACCACCAATGGGTAGGGGAATCAGCACTTAGCAACCCCTCGGGGGAATCAGCACTTAGCAACCCCCTTTCACATTTAAAAATACGGTGGACTCAGCACTTAGCAACCACCAATAAGTAGGGGAATCAGCACTTAGCAACCCCTCGGGGAAATCAGCACTTAGCAACCCCCTTTCACATTTAAAAATACGGTGGAATCAGCACTTAGCAACCACCAATGAATCGGGGAATCAGCACACAGCAACCCCTTTATATGTAATATACTCCGGCCTATTCCGAGTGTTCAACCCAAAAACCGTGTTTTGCAACCCCTTACCACCTTTCCCGATTTAACAACATTTTTTTGGAATATTGCAAAACATTTATTTTAATTTCAAATAAATCTCAACACATGTCAAATAATATCAAAATAATACATTAAGTCACGTGTTTACTTACCTCGGTGCAAAATATCGTAATTTTGCAATTCACTCCACTATCTTTTCTTTTCCTCGTTTGAGATAATCTTCACGTCTCTCTTGATCTATAATAGCAAATTTAACTCGTTTAATGCTCACATTTATTAAAATAATCCACCACCCAACTTTTTGAAAAATTACAATTTTGCCCCCAAACTTTTGCATAATTACACTTTTGTCCCCAAGCTCGGAAATTAAACTTTATCACTTATTCTTAGGTTTTATGTCATGCTGAACATTTTTCCCTTCTATGGTAACATCAAATTCTCACTCTAACATACACTTTTGAACATTAATTATTTTTACCGATTATGTCAATTTACCCGTTTTCGCTTAAAATCGCTTAGCAAAAGTTGTTTAACATAATTTCTAGCTTCATATTCTACCATAAAACAGCAAAATAAACACATTTCACCTATGGGTATTTTTCCAAATATGAACCCTAACACGAATTAATGGTAGAATAAGCTAAACCAAGTTACCGGGATTCCAAAAACGTAAAGAACATTAAAAACGGGGCTTGGAATCACTTACTATGGAGCTTGAAAGCTTAAAAACCCTAAATATGGCTTCCCCCCTTGCTGATTTCGTTCACCATGAAGAAGATGAACATATTTTGCCATCTTTTTCCCATTTAATTCTATTTAATTACCAAATGACTAAAATGCCCTTACTTAAAAAAAAATCTATTTCACTAATTCTATACCCATTTTTGTCCATCAACTAACTAATGGTCTAATTACCACATAAAGACCTCCAATTTAAAATTTCATAACAATTAGACACCTCTAAGATGTAGAACTCAACTTTTGCACTTTTTACAATTTAGTCCTTTTGACTAAATTGAGTGCCCAAACGTCGAAATTTTCGAACGAAATTTTTACGAAAATTTTTCGTGAAATTGTAGATCATAAAAATATAATAATAATAATATTTTCCCTCGTCGGATTTGTGGTCTCAAAACCACTATTCCTACTAGGCCCAGAATCGGGCTGTTACAACTCTCCCCCCTTAGGGATTTTCGTCCCCGAAAATCTTACCGGAAAAGAGGTTTGGGTACTGTTTCCTCATAATTTCCTCCGGTTCCCACGTAGCCTCTTCCATTCCATGTTTTTACCACAACACTTTCACTAAGGCTACACTTTTATTCCTTAACTGTTTGACCTCCCGAGCCAAAATCTTTATCGGTTCTTCCTCATAAGTCATATCTGGTCGAACCTCAATCTCTGTAGGAGAAACTATATGTGAAGGATCCAAACGATAACGTCGCAACATCGACACATGAAATACATTATGTATCTTTTCCAACTCCGGCTGTAAAGCTAACAGATAAGCTACAGGGCCCACTCTTTCGATAACTTCATATGGTCCAATAAAACGTGGACTTAATTTGCCTTTACGACCAAATCTCAGAATCTTCTTCCATGGAGATACTTTCAAGAACACTTTATCACCCACTTGAAACTCAATTTCCTTCCTCTTTAAATCCGCATACGACTTTTGCCGATCTGAGGCAGCCTTTAAGCAGTCACGGATTATTTTCACCTTTTCTTCAGTTTCTTTCACCATGTCGACTCCATGAATTCGGTTCTCACCGAGCTCAGTCCAATATAAAGGAGTTCTACACTTACGCCCATATAACGCTTCATACGGTGCCATTCGTATACTTGACTGATGGCTATTGTTATAAGCAAATTCAACCAATGGTAGATATTTCTCCCAACTGCCTTTCAATTCTAAAATACAACACCAGAGCATGTCTTCAAGAACTTGAATCACTCTTTCTGATTGCCCGTCAGTTTGCGGATGAAACGCAGTACTGAAATTCAATTTCGTACCTAAAGCTTCCTGCAACTTTATCCAAAACCTCGAAGTAAATCTCGGATCTCTATCCGATATAATAGATTTAGGCACCCATGTAATCTCACTATTTCAGCAACATATAATTCCGCCAGCCTGTCAAGTGAGTAATCAATGCGTATCGGAATAAAATGGGCTGACTTTGTCAATCTATCAACAATTACCCAAATAGCATCTTTCTTCTTTGGAGTTAAAGGCAATCCTGTCACAAAATCCATTGTAATACTGTCCCACTTCCATTCTGGAATCGTTATCGGTTGAAGTAAACCCGATGGTACTTGATGCTCAGCCTTCACTTGTTGACAGATTAAACACTTTGTTACAAATTTGAGATATCCTTTTTCATGCCCGGCCACCAATACAACTTCTTCAAATCATTATACATTTTCACACTACCTGGATGGACTGATAAATCACCACTGCGTGCCTCCCATAAAATGGTCTGAATTAGCTCATTATTTCTCGGTACACATATTCTATCCCGAAACATTAGGCAATCATCTGAACCAATTTGAAAATCTGAATCAACTCCTGCTTCACACTGAGCTCTTCTGGCTTGCAATTTATTGTCATTCTCTTGAGCTTCTCGAATCTGCTGAAGAAATAACGGTCTAACTCTCAATTCAGCCAAAATTGAACCATCATTAGATAAAGTTAATCTCGTACTCATAGCTCTCAAAGCAAATAAAGATTTTCTGGTTAAGGCATCAGCAACCACATTAGCTTTTCTGGGGTGATAATCAATCACTAGCTCATAGTCTTTAATTAGCTCGAGCCATCTTCATTGCCGCAGATTCAAGTCTTTTTGGCTCATCAAATACTTCAAACTCTTATGATCAGTGAAGATTCGGCACTTTTCACCATACAAATAATGACGCCAAATTTTTAAAGAAAAAACAATGGCAGCCAATTCTAAATCATGCGTCGGATAATTCTTCTCATGCGGTTTCAACTGTCTCGAAGCATAAGCTATTACTTTGCCCTCTTGCATTAACACACACCCAAGACCATTCAACGATGCATCACTGTAAATTACAAACTCCTTCCCAGACTCAGGTTGCACCAACACTGGCGCCTCAGTCAATAATGCCTTCAACTTTTCAAAACTCTGTTGACATTTATCGGTCCATTCAAATTTGACATTCTTCTGCAGTAACTTAGTCATAGGAGAAGCAATCATCGAGAATCCCTTGACAAACCGTCTGTAATACCCAGCTAAGCCCAGAAAGCTTCTAACCTCGGTCACATTCTTTGGTGGCTCCCAATCAACAATTGCTGAAATTTTGGTTGGATCAACTCGAATACCTTCATTTGAAACTATATGTCCCAAGAATCCAACCTCACGAAGCCAAAACTCACTTTTGCTAAATTTAGCATACAATTTCTTTTCTCTCAGAATCTGCAACACAGTTCTCAAATGTTCTGCATGCTCAGATTCATCCCGAGAATAGATTAAAATATCATCTATAAACACCACCACGAACTTATCCAAGTACGGCAGGAAAATTCGGTTCATCAAGTCCATAAAAATAGCCGGAGCATTAGTCAACCCAAAAGGCATTACCAGAAATTCATAGTGTCCATACCTCGTTCTAAAGGCGGTTTTCGGCACATCAGACTCTTTAACTCTCAACTGATAGTAACCAGATCTCAGATCGATCTTGGAGAACACTGTTGCCCCTTTTAATTGATCAAACAAATCATCAATTCTCGGCAAAGGATACTTGTTCTTTATAGTCACCTTATTGAGCTGACGATAGTCAATACAAAGTCTCATAGAGTCGTCCTTCTTTTTCACAAATAACACAGGAGCACCCTAAGGAGAAAAACTCGGTCTCATAAATCCTTTATCTGTCAACTCTTGTAACTTAGCTTTTAATTCTTTCAACTCAGTCGGAGCCATTCGATACGGTGCAATAGAAATCGGTGCAGTACTAGGTAACAAGTCAATAGAAAACTCAACTTCTCTAATCGGAGGTAACCCAGGCAATTCCTTTGGAAATACGTCTGGAAATTCACAGACTACTGGCACTGATTCAAGCTTTGACCGAGTTATATCAGTATTCAGCACATAAGCAAGATAAACTTCACATCCCTTTCTCAAGTATTTCTGAGCAGACATGTGCGAAATCACCATAGGCAACTTATTCGGCTCCTCTGTTTCAACCCGGAGAATTTCACCGTTTTCACACTTTAATTCAAAGATTTTCTATCTACAATTCACCTTGGCATCATGCAATATCAACCAATCCATCCCCAAAATAACATCAAACTCATCAAATGGTAACAACATCAAATTAGCCAGGAAACAGTGACCTTGAATCATCAGGGGACAATTCTTGCAAACCTTATCGACTAAGACATATTTGCCTAAAGGATTTGATACTTTAACTACAAATTCAGTGTATACTTTAACTACAAATTCAGTGTTTTCAACAGGCAATTTCTTACTAGATACTAAATTCACGCATACATATGAATAAGTAGAGCCAGGGTCAATCAAAGTAATAACATCAATATCATGAAGAGAAAATGTACCAGTAATCACGTCGGGAGATAAGGCATCCTCTCGAGCGCGTATGGCATAAGTCCTGGCAGGTGCTCTAGTTTCTGATCCTCCAGCTGCGTCTTTTATCACACTTTTACCACTGGCTTTGCTTCCCACATTTCTCGGTGGTCTGCCTCTACTGACTCGATCCAGATCTTTGTAATTTTTCTTCCTCTATTCTCTCAGGGCAATCTTTTACATAATGCTCTTGGGAACCACACCTGAAACAAGCTTGTTTAAATCCCCAACACTCACCAGTATGTCGCCTGCCACACTGTTGACATTCAGGTCTGGTGTTTCCTACATTTCCCACACTTGCCACTGAGGTAGCTCGAGTTTTAGCTCCGGAATATGACCTCCCTCGGTCTCTACGTGAATACCAAACTAAACCAGTTGGTCGTGGATCCATCCCTTTAAACTTCTTCAGGTGAGATTGAAATGTCCTGCCCATTGACCTCTTCCTTACATCTCGAGCTTCCATCTCCGCCCTTCTCTTTTCTCTACTCAGCTCTTCAGCCTTGCAGGCCCGATCAACTAATACCACAAATTCTTTTAACTCTAAAACTCCAACATGCAATCTGATATCTTCGTTTAGCCCCTCTTCAAATCTTTTACACATAATAGCCTCCGTAGGTACACATTCCTGGGCATATTTACTAAGCCGGACAAACTCCCGTTCATATTCTGCTACTGACATTCTGCCCTGTTTCAATCCGAGAAACTCCTTGCACTTCTGATCAATAAACCGCTGGCTTACATATTTCTTTCTGAATTCTTCCTGAAAGAAGTCCCAAGTAACTCTTTCTTTTGGAACCACCGATATTAATGTTTTCCACCAACGGTATGCCGAATCCTTCAATAATGACACAGCACATTTCAAACATTCCTCAGGAGTACAAGATAATTCATCAAATACCCGAATAGTATTTTCAAGCCAAAACTCGGCTTTTTCAGGATCATCATCAACATTGGCCCTGAAATTTTCAGCCCCATGCTTTCGAATTCTGTCAACGGATGGTTTGCTTGATCTCACCAATTCAGCACTTCGTGGAGCTACGGGGACCGGTTGAGGAATAGGAGGGGGTGGAGGAGGTGGAACATTCAGATTTACACGGACATATTCTGTATACCAATCACTCATCATCTGGAGGAAAACTTCCCGAGCCTCATCCTATCCATGTGTCTCATGTCTACTCTCATCATACGCGGTCCCTTGTGCGGGAGCCGGCGCATTACTTTCAACATCATCTGCCACACTTCGGTCAAGGTCCATTTACTATATAAAACCAAATTTTAAATTGTCAGAAATCATCTCACTATCACAATATATTTATGGCATGTATAGACTGACTTTCACACATATTTTATTAGTCCGAGAACCGACTAAATTGTAGCTCTGATACCACTAAAATGTAACACCCCTTACCCGTATTCCTGTTCGGAACAGAGTATGAGGTATTACTAAATTTTTAAAAAAAAATTCGACAGCATTTCCGCTTATTTTTGCTTAAACCTCCTGCAAATTTACAAACACAATTCAATATTACAACCAAGTTCAGTTGTATAAACACACGCAATTTAGCCATTAATAAACACTACATTTTAAATCGAACCATAACATATATTTACATGGTGACTCCACATTACATAAGTCGTCTATACATGCCATAATTTTCCGGAATGCTAGTAGCAAAATACCCCAAATGTGGAGGATAGTGTAGATGATTGTCTGACTCCGTTCCAATTCCGAGTTGATGGAAATCACTATAATCAAGGGAAAAATAAAAATGAGTAAGCATATAGCTTAGTAAATAAACACATGATAAATAGGTAATTTCTCACATAACTACACCATAATATAAATTTAGTCACAAATAATTTCATTGCTTGGGTAATTTCGAGCAAGCTGTTTTTCTGCGTCATAGTCGCTAATTTATTTTTATGCAGAGCTACAGGGCTCCAAATTGAATTCTGTAAATTTTCCCCTAAACTAGACTCATATACCTTTCCAACATAAAATTTTCAGAATTTTTGATTTAGCCAATTAGTACAGTTTATTCTTTAAACCTTCCCCTGTTTCACTCCCCACAGTTCTGACCCCCCTTTACTAAAATTTAATTAACTCCATGTACAAAATTCAAAAAGTGGTCTCGTTTATTTCTATTAAAAATAGACTAAATAAGGAATCTAGAAATATAAATTTTAGGCCATAATTATTTTTGTACAATTTTTGGTGATTTTCAAAAGTTGGAACAGGGGATTTCGAAATCAATCCAGCCCTGTCTCAGTAAAATTCAAATCTCTCCAAAAATACAACTCTTTTGCTTACTCTATTTCTTTCATATGAAAATAGACTCATTAAAATTCAATTTCATATATTATTCAACCTCCCATTCATTTCCCACCATTTATGGTGATTTTTCAAAGTTGCCCAACTGCTGTTGTTCAACACAGTTTTGTATTTAAATTGTTTCTTTTGCATTTTTGATATTTCCTCCCATCTTATACATGGGTTGATTTAGTATCAAACCCAATATTCCTCCCATAAACTTGTCCACCACATAGAAATATTCACCTTCCCAATTCTCTATTTGAACACTCGGAATGTTACCCGTTATCGGTGGATTCTGCACTTAGCAACCACCACTGAATCGGGGAATCAGCACACAGCAACCCCTTGGGGGAATCAACACTTAGCAACCTCCTTTTTCATTTCAAAGATATGGTGGAATCAGCACTTAGCAACCACCAATGGGTAGGGGAATCAGCACTTAGCAACCCCTCGGGGAAATCAGCACTTAGCAACCCCCTTTCATATTTAAAAATACGGTGGACTCAGCACTTAGCAACCCCTCGGGGGAATCAGCACTTAGCAACCCCCTTTCACATTTAAAAATACGGTGGAATCAACACTTAGCAACCACCAATGAATCGGGGAATCAGCACACAGCAACCCCTTTATATGTAATATACTCCGGCCTATTCCGAGTGTTCAACCCAAAAACCGTGTTTTGCAACCCCTTACCACCTTTCCCGATTTAACAACATTTTTTTGGAATATTGCAAAACATTTATTTTAATTTCAAATAAATCTCAACACATGTCAAATAATATCAAAATAATACATTAAGTCACGCGTTTACTTACCTCGGTGCAAAATATCGTAATTTTGCAATTCACTCCACTATCTTTTCTTTTCCTCGTTTGAGATAATCTTCACGTCTCTTTTGATCTATAATAGCAAATTTAACTCGTTTAATGTTCACATTTATTAAAATAATCCACCACCCAACTTTTTGAAAAATTACAATTTTGCCCCCAAACTTTTGCATAATTACACTTTTGTTCCCAAGCTCGGAAATTAAACTTCATCACTTATTCTTAGGTTTTCTGTCATGCTGAACATTTTTCCCTTCTATGGCAACATCAAATTCTCACTCTAACACATACTTTTGAACATTAATTATTTTTACCGATTATGTCAATTTACCCGTTTTCGCTTAAAATCGCTTAGCAAAAGTTGTTTAACATAATTTCTAGCTTCATATTCTACCATAAAACAGCAAAATAAACACATTTCACCTATGGGTATTTTTCCAAATATGAACCCTAACACGAATTAATGGTAGAATAAGCTAAACCAAGTTACCGGGATTCCAAAAACGTAAAGAACATTAAAAACGGGGCTTGGAATCACTTACTATGGAGCTTGAAAGCTTAAAAACCCTAAATATGGCTTCCCCCCTTACTGATTTCGTTCACCATGAAGAAGATGAGCATATTTTGCCATCTTTTTCCCATTTAATTCTATTTAATTACCAAATGACTAAAATGCCCTTACTTAAAAAAAATCTATTTCACTAATTCTATACCCATTTTTGTCCATCAACTAACTAATGGTCTAATTACCACATAAAGACCTCCAATTTAAAATTTCATAACAATTAGACACCTCTAAGATGTAGAACTCAACTTTTGCACTTTTTACAATTTAGTCCTTTTGACTAAATTGAGTGCCCAAACGTCGAAATTTTCGAACGAAATTTTTACGAAAATTTTCCGTGATATTGTAGACCATAAAAATATAATAATAATATTTTCCCTCGTCAGATTTGTGGTCCCGAAACCACTATTCCGACTAGGCCCAGAATCGGGCTGTTACAACTAATGTAGCTAAATTTTTGCTACATGTTGCCCTAATTTTTCCCTATATAAACCCCTTTCCATTCTACTAATTTTCATAACTCTCAAAGCAATTTGTTTACAACCTAAAAAAATCCCTTAATCTCCCTTTTGTGCCGTAACCTCAAATCTCGAACCAAACCCTAGTTCTCTTCCCTTTTTGCTAGAATTCCCTATTGCTGCCGTAAAGAGATTGTTGAAGCACTGCCATTGCCGTCACATGTCGTCGTCGCTGCCGCACCATCCTTGCTGTCGCAAGATCTTTTTTCGTAACAAGTTCTACCCACTTTGCTGATTTCTCTTTTCTCTTTTGTGAAGAAACTTTGCTGAATTTTCGAGAAAAGATACCATGTCTCGCAAAAGAACCAGATCTTCAAATACTAACCCTGAAAACCCGATTTTGATCGATGAAGAAGTGAAAGAGAGATTTGATTCAATCTTCAAGCATCAACCTATGATGCCAGAAAAAGGTTTCGACTTGAAGAGTAATAATTTGATGGTTGTTCCTATACCGATTAGAAAGAAAATCAATGCTTTCAAGTGGGAACAATTTTGTGATGCTCGTTCACTTCCCGATGATGAACTAGTTTGAGAATTCTTTGCTAGTTTAAATACGTAAGATGCTACTGAAATCATTGTTCGAAAGAAAAAGGTACCTCTTACTTCTAAGTCCATCAATGATTTATTTAATTTACCTGATGTTGAAGAAGATGAGTACTACCCTATGATGAACAATATCAATTGGGATTTTCTTCAAAAAGTGCTTGATGTTGTGACAAATTTGGTATCTCAATGGATTATAAGAAAGTATGGGAGCCATTCTTGTCGAAGAGAATACTTAAAACCAGTAGCAAAGGTATGATTTTATTTCGTTCGCTACAGTTTTATGCCTATCTCACATAGTTCCACCATCTCGATGGAACGAATGCTTTTGTTATATGCAATTTTGACAGAAAAGTCCATTAATGTTGGGAAAATTATCCTTAAGGAGATTCACGATTGTGCTAAAATGAAGGCAGGAAGTGCTTATTTCCCATCATTAATCACTTCACTTTGCTTAAAGGTCCATGTTAAAACATAAGAAAATTTGAAGGGACGAAATGTTCAAGGATGCATTAAAAATTATGATTTTGAAATATTAGTAGAAAGGGTGCATGAACTGAATCAATGCAAGCAAAAAGAGCCAACTGAGTCGGATACAGAGGAGTTAACAGATGGAACTGAAACTGAAGCTAATTCAGTCACAGACACTAAAGAGGAAGAATCTGATAAGGAACCGAACATTCCTGAACCAAGGGTTGAGCCAGAAGAAGAACCAGTCAAGCTAAATGTTGAACCTGAATATACAACTCCCATGCCGACTTCTGCAAGTACCTCAAGGAAATCAGAGTTGTCAATTTTGATGGATATGTGTAAGTTCATGCACAATCAACAACAAACTTACTGGAAATATGCAAAAAATTAGAGATGACTCAATTCGAAATACTTTTAAGAATATCTCTAATACTTTTGTCCCTGAGTTCCCATATGCTATCTTTGAGACATGGATAGAAGATACTGACGATGCTAGTGAAGATGGAGCTAAAGAAGACAAGGGGAATAAGTCAGAAACATAAAAGGGGGGATTCTTGTCCTGTTGTTTATTTAATTATTTTTAGGTCTTTAGGAATTTAGTTCTTTCATAATTAGGATTTAATTTCTGCAGAATAAAACATAGCAAGCATGAACAAACTTAGCACTTCTTTAGAAAGAATAAGACTAAGTGATGTGGTAATGGGAATGAACATGTCTAGGATTGGGTTATTAGGGAAGACTTGGTACTTAAGCAGTCTTAATGACTCACCTCTCTTTCTTTACAACCCTACCTGGTGTTTAGTTTTTATTCATTACTTTGTTCTTGCAATGAAGACATTGCTTCTTTTTAAAGGGGGTAAGGCAAATAAATTGCTCAAACTTTTAATTTTTTCAAGTATGTTTTAATCATTTCTTTCATAAGTATGTTTTAATAAATGAATGTTTAGAGATATTCTTGTTACTGAGATAGTTTGTATGCAAGTATGAATGATGTATCTTAACTAATTTTGTGCACCTATCTTAACTAAAGTTGTCATGGGAATCAACATTTGAGGAAATTTTCATAAAGATGTATGTGCTCATGCCAAAAAAGAAAAGCAAAGAAAAGTTCGCTCAGCCTCCAAAAAGGAAAAATGTATGAGCTTGAGTTCAAAATAAGTTTGGGGGTGTTCCAAAGGTTCACTTAAAGAAAAAGGTTGTATTACGAGAAGACTAAGACAAAGTTAAAGGTTAAGATTTTTAAACCGAAATCTCCTATCTCTTAAAATCCCTACCTTTAACCGAGCCCCATTACAACCTTATAAAAGACCTGTTGATTTGATAATTATGTCACCTACATTAGTGGAGAGGAAGTCCTAAGTTCAACATATGAAGATCATAAATAAGCCTTGTGATTGTTTGCTTGATTGATAGGAAATTATGTTGAATGAAGAATGTTATCTATGGCTGTGACATACATGCAAACTATGATTCGTGTTGGCATATTTTGAACTTAGTATAATCTTAAGGAATGTTTGCATATGAATTACTTGTTAATAAAGAAGATCGATAAGCATGAAGTTATTACTGCATGATTATGGGACAAAGATTGATGTTGCTTACACAATTAGCAATTTTTCCTTAGCAAGACCTTTTACTGTGCATAAACATTACTCGGGACATGCAATGATTTAATTTTGGGGGTGTGTAAACGGAAAAATATATAGGATTTTTCCTATGTAATTTATCACCTTATTAATTAAATCCGTTGTTAAAACTAAGTAATTGTTTAATAAATTAATGAAATATGTGAAAATATGAAATTAGGACATAGAAATTATTAAAATGTGATTTTATGCTTTATTATATAGTTTTCATGCAATAAATGGCTTATTTTATATTAATTTGAATATATTATATTTTTTAAGACATAAAGTGGGCCATGCATGATTAAATTAAATAATAAAATACAAAATCATATTTAATAATTCATTTTAAAATATTTCATTAATAATTTGGGTTCTAGATTAATTAATCAAATTGGATAAATTTTATTCTTTGGTCCTCTAACTTGTTGATTTATTCTAGATAGGTCTGATAGCTTTGTTGGATTATAAAACCGTTCAAATTGGAGACCAAGTCAACCCAAAATTCGGCTGCACATGGCTGTCCATAAACCAATTTTTGGTTTAATTGCACAAGGTCCTTGAAGAGTCGAAGAAATTAGAGATTTACTTGAAGATTTTCACTTGACCGAGTCTCAGTCCTGAGTTGTTGTGGCACTCAAATTGACCAAAAATCAAAGAAAAATCAGCTCAACTTACTAAAATTATGGCCATCTATCCATGGAAGATGCTTCAAAAGATGGAAACTCCTATTTTTAGCAAACTATCTCTCTCTCCTCACCTATAAATAAGACCTTCTCATTCCTTCATTCATCATCCCTCAAGCATCCATCAAGCATCATTCTCTCTTTTTCTCTTAGCCTTTTCCATTCCCATGCTTAGTATCATCTCTTCATAGAGATTTTAGCAATTAAACCTCTTAAAGAACCCTTGGTCGACCACCTTGGAGAACCATCAGCAAAGGAGCAAAGCAAAGGAACGAAGGAGTTTCGTCAGTCAGAGTCTTGGGTGATAGCCACTCTGAATTGGGTTTAATCTTTCTTTTTTTAACTTAATATAAAGATGTTTGCTATGTGTTCTTTGTTCTTGTTTACAACAATGTTAGCTTAATTTTATTTAAGCTAGGATGATTGCTTTGATTAAGTAATATTTATTTCATTCATGCTTATAATGTTTGTGCCTCAATCGATCATGTTTTCAATTAAAATCAAGTCTATATTTCGTTCATACATGATTGAAGTGCACCTAAATTAGCTAGGCGATCCTAACAGACGACAGCCAATGGACGCATAATTGAAATGTGCATGCTCAATTTAGATCCTAACATGATTTAATTGTAGTTGCATAACAATTCTAACCAAGCTCTGTTATCTGCATAGTTTTTAGATTTGTGTGATTAAATTGTTTCAAACCTAACACGTCCCTGTTACCTCACATGAATGCTAAGAAACCCTTAGTAAATAAGGATCAGTAAAATGCGTATTTACTAAGTAAAGAATTTCGAAAGGACCGAATGTGATTTCCAAACTCATAAAAGATCGAGTTGCCATGAAATGTTTTTCGAATGTTATTAAGCATGCTAATAATAAATTGAGTTTAATTAAAGTAATTGTCCTAGTTTATTTATGTTATAATCCTTGCAAATTGTGTTTAATTTTACTAAAATCTATTTCAAACATATATTTTGCATACTTAGGATAATTGACATTAGGGATCATTGCATTTAGTTTAATATATTTTAATCACCACTTCTCAACTATATTGTGTTTTTATTTACCAAATTGCTAATATAATTTTACAAATTAAGTGACTTAGCACAAGTACAATCCCAGTGGAGATGATAACTCGATACTTACTTATTACTTGATAACGATTGTGTACACTTGCACAAACCTAAGCGTTACACAAACTCCAACATATATGAGTAGAGCTCGATGTGGTAAAACCACCAATAATTAATAATGCAATGAAACTGCTAAATAAAAAATAATGCAATATAATCGCCAGTCCCCTCAGAACTCCAAACGTAGTGCACTAACTATGAATATATGCGAACTTAATACGCCACCGGTACTCCACGAAACTCTTCTATCAACCACAAAATATCCCAACCCAATACATATGCAATATGTCACACAAATTCATACATATTCATATTTCAATACTTTCATATTTATTTGACATGTAACGCCCTGAAATTTGGGCCTAGAAGTATTGGGCCTTAAGCAAGGGAATAGTGAGGAATTTGTTCACAAACATATGTCTGCTTTAGTGGTTAAGGGTCCTGAGAGGAGCTGGAAAAGTCCTGGGTTCAAACCTGGGCTTTAGCAAAAAAATTGGTTTTAAGAGGATAAAACCCTGGGTGCTTGGATGTAGGCCTTTTAAATTATTGTGTTTAAAAAATGTCATAAGGAAGCATGTGGTCTAGTGGTTGTGGCGTCATTAAGGTTGCAAGGGAGCCTGGGTTTAAGTCTTAGCTCTTGCAATTTATTTTGGTTTTTCTTTTAAAGGAACTTGGACTTTGGCCTTTAGACCATTTAATTATTTGAAGATAAAATGTGCCACAAAAGAGCTTGTGGTAAGGAGGCAAGTGGTTTCTTGAGCTATTCAGGGGGGCTTGGGTTCGAATCCCATTGCAAGCAAAAAGGATAATTATTTTGCTAGTATGAGGCAGCAGGAGTTTGAGGTGGTTTCGAACTCTGTAAGGTGAAGTTTGAATTGGTATTGGATGGAATTGTGGAGCAAATCAAGGAGGAGATTGGGGAGAAAATCATGGAATTCAAATTGGGGAGAGTTGTAGCCGATTGGGGAAGCTTGTGTATGCAAATTTCGGCTAAGAGTCTCTTTTGTGGGATTTTCGGCAATTTGATAGCATTTTTGGGGTATTATTGTGGTGCCAGTTTCGAGTTTTGGGTGTTGTGTCAACTAGTCTTGGTTTTCCTGAGTACCGAATTTTCCTGCTTTCTCCTCTTTTATGATTTCGTGCTCTACCTTTGTGATCAAAATTGCTGATATTTCCTCCCTCTCTACATTTGCCGAATAGGTAACTTTTTTTTGTCTCATTTTTCTTTATCTGTCGAACACCATATTCTGTTTTCTCCACTCTCCTAACAGTGCCGCATGCACTTCTCTTCTCTCTTCCCTCCATTCTTCTATTTTTTTTTCAAAGCCGAACCTACTCACCATCTTCTTCTTCTCTGTTTCTTACTCTCCCCATCCTAATCGATTTCTTCAAGGATCTTTTGTGTACTTTCAGTTACCATCCTTTCTCTATTGTGCTTGGCCAAATATACCTAAGCTTTTCTAACCGATTTCATCATCATCGATTTCGGGTGTTAAAATCTCGAAGAGAAAAGAGGATTCTCTAGTATGTAGAGGCGTTCCAAATCTTCCCTTCACCAATCGTTTGATCGTTGGGATGATCATCAAGAATGTGGAATCATGCCTTGGCCAAGAATCTTAGAAGAGTAGGCCATATTTCTTATAATCATGGTTAGTGCCAAGAGGTGTTTCGCTAGCTTTCGTGAAAGGTGTGTAATCACACTGTCTCTTCTGTAAATCGACAAAAGCTGAAAAGCCGAAAAGCTAGAAATACAGCAATTGAGGCTGCATGGGCATACGAACGCTCGTGTGGTGAACCGAGCCCATGAATATGGGCGTTAGACCGTTGAGGCCACCACGAGCGTTCTAATGCTCTTGGGCCATTATGGGCCTCGTTGGGCTAAAATGGGTCGTGTGGGCCTAAACACGGATAAAATCCACGTTAAGTGGAAAACACTGGATTGGGCTATGTAGTTCTCATAGTCGTGACTGAATTTGGGCTAAATGGGCTACACGAGCGTGTGGGCCCACTAGGGGCATTGGGCCCATTTACACTGTTATGACCATTTAGGTTACCTGAGTCGCTCGAGGCGACTACGGACCTTCTGAGAGGTCGATATCTGCATCAAGACCCCCATAGGGTAAAATGATAGAAATACCCTCGATGGGTAAAATTACTGAAAGAGCCTCAATGGGTAAAATTACTGAAATACCCCTGAAGTGTTAAATGACCGAAATACCCTCGATGGGTAAAATTATCGAAATACCCCTATAGGGTAAAATGACCTTTATACCCTTAGAAGATGAAATGACTGTTATGGCCTTTTGCTATGTCTAACCGTTTTGCTTTATGATATTTATATGACTGTTACTGAGTATGACATACTGCATACACGACATATTGCATGGGGCTAGGATCTTGTATTGGAGGAAGTGATTGATATGTGAGGGTCGCACAGGTCGCATGAGACGGCTATGGACCCACTGATGGCTTTTAACCGATTACGTGATTGGCAGCTCTGCTGCAATATTGGTTAGTGCTGCAACTGGTGCTACATAAGGAGTGTAGGGATGGGTGGGTCGATTTAATCCCCACAGGAATGTAGGGTTGGACAGGAGATGGAGTGCAGGATTGGTATGGGTATTTATGCATTGCATATACTGATTCTGAAATTGAGATGGGCTTAGGCCCAGATATATGTGTTATGTGCCATTTGATATGGGCTCAGGCCCAATCGAGGCTAATGGGGGCTAAGGCCATTTGCCACCATTACTGTATTGGGCTAAGGCCCACCCTGATACTGTTACTGTTAAGGGCTCAGGCCTAGACTCATTCTGTTTCTTTAATAAGGGGATTACACACTGAGTTTTCGTAAAATCACCCCGTTTTTAACCTTTCAGGTAATCCCCAGCGTTAGACGGTTCAGAGATGCGAGGAACTCGGAGAGGGCCACACAACTGCACTTGTTTTATTCTATTTTGCTCATTACTTAAGCAATTTAATTTTGATTCGGGTTGTAATAAGGCCACTATAATTTCTGGATTTTAAATTTGGAATTTGATGTGATTGTGATTTATATCTGCTAGAAGTAGAACACGGTTTTTCAAAACCATAACTATTTTCTAACATTACGTTTCTGCACCTTAATTTTTAAATATCACATTTTCGTAGATCATTTGCTTTAAATTAAGCTTCCGCAATAATAAGGTTTTGAAGGTAATAACTTTCTAATAAACCTCGATTGAAAATAGACAAACGCAAACTGAGGTTTTATACAAATTTTTAAATGGCAAGAAGGGTTTTTAATGAGAACATGGTTTTCGAAAAACACTTCAATGTGACACGCCAGATTCGGCCCTAACTTCTAGGCCGGGTTTGGGGTGTTACATGACATGTTCAACATGTCCTCAATAATGACATACTTTTGGTAAAAGGAAACAATGTACCAACTTCCAAATTACCATTATGATAGTATCTATCAATATCGTTTAACTTCACATACTTTACAAATTTCATTGTGCATAAATAACAACCTTTTCAATATATATCATAGGAAATTCCTCATGCATTTAAACCACGCATAAACTTAATATTTCAGTATCAAACTTAAACCACTCAATTAAATATTCTCATATCCCATAATACAATTATGCATAACAATCTCAACACATTCAAACTGTCAAACTACCAATTTTGCCAACACATCAATCTTTTAAGGCTCGAAACGTACCTGGTTTGGCCACTCACAAAACTAGTATTTCAACTATTAAGCCAATCCAATCAGCAAGCTAATTTTTCAAATATAATATGAAAATTATCAATATCAAATAAATTTATGAGTTTAGGACGCACACCTAATTTCTCGCTTCCTCGTAACACACTAGCGAATTTTCCAATTTTCCTTAATAAATTCTTATACGAATCTAAACCAAAATTTAGTAGAAATTTAATAAATTTACCTTTAAACTAGCCCCCAAAAACCCACTTATGGGTTCGAACCAATCGTCGAAATTATTACTATTTTACGAATCCAAACTCGTTAGATTTCTTACACTATTTTGATGCGAATCGTACGTGCGATCGTTCTTTGGCTTTATGGTTGATTTGGGATGTTCGAGTCAGCACCTAATTCAATAATATACTGGAAAATTAGTAGCTAATAATGATTAAATTCCTTAATCTAATTAGTCTGTAACCTTTACCCAACAATTATGCCAAAACAACAAACTAGTTTACATTTAATTGTACTTATTGTAACAACCCGTTTTTAGTGAAATTAGAATAGTAGTTTTGGGACCACACATCTGATGAGTAAATTATTATTTTATTATTATTTTGATGTTTACAAGAATTTATTAGGATCGTATTAAAATTTCGTTAAGAAATTTAGGTGTTTGCATGATTAATTATATGAAAAGGACTAAATTGTAAAAAGTGTAAAAGCAGAGTTATATTAGTTAAAAGGGTCAAATGGCTATTAAACTTTAAAGTGAATGGATTTAAATGGTAATTATACCATTCATAAATATAGTGGAAAAATATGGACACAAATTAAGTGATTTTTAAAGTTAATAAGCAAGGTTAATAAGGTAATTTAATAATTAAGTAATAACAAAATAAAGTAAAACTAGTATCATCTTCTACATTTGTTTCTTCCACCAAATTTGAAGAGAAAAATAACCATTGTTAGGGCTTTGAGGTTCGGCTAGCTTTGGTGTATGCAGGGAAGTGATTTCGAGCCCCGTTTTTAATGATTTTTATGTTTTTAAGGTTATTTTAGCTTAATCTAGCTAGCCCAGGGATCAATTTGTAAAATTGTTAAAGATTGAGGGGTATGCCATGAATGTTATTGTATGATTCTTGATGTTAAATGGTAGATTATGAATCCTTGTTGTTAAATAAACAAGTTCTGTAAAGTGATTTTTGATGAAATTTGTATTTAGGGATTGATTTGTAAAAATGGTAAAAGTTTATAGAAAATTTATGAAATGATGGTTTGTATGAGTTGAAATAAGTCCCTAATAAATTTGGTTAGCTTGAATTGGGGATTAAAATGCTTAGGTTTCAATTTATGAGCTTAAGGATTAAATTGTGAAAAGTTAAAATGTTAGGGGCAAAATAGTAATTTTATAAATATGAATTATGGACTAATTTGAATACTAGAAGTATTAAATGGATTGAATTTGTCTATTTAGATCAAGATAGACCACGTACAGACCTAGATCAAGGAAAATCAATAGCTACAAAATAGTTGGTTTAACTTCTACACCCTAGTTGTCAAGGTAAGTTTGTATGAATGGTTGTTATATTCATGTTATTCAAATGTATGTTATTATGTATTCATAATGTAATTGAATGATGTATATCCAAATCAACGCTATGACGGTTATTTAGTCCCTGTTGAATCTTTTAGAATTCATAGGATACAAATGACATGTCATTAGGGATTTTATGTTTTGGGTGTTGGTCTTGAATGTCCTACCGATGGCTAAGGTCATGCATTTGTTGAGGATACTCCATAGCTCATGTGAGTAGCATTGTGTAGCTTACATTTTGACCCACATTTCGTATGAGCAATGATGTAGAGGAAATGTTACATTTATATGTTTAAGCACACTTCGTGTGAGCTTTCTCGAGTATCCAATGGTATTCTAGATGGTTCAACGGGCAAGAAAAGGGATTGAAATGATAATTTTTCAAGTGAAATTGTGCATATGCTCATGAAAAGGATGTATGAATCAAATAATGTATTTCCATATGAAAATGACTTATCATGTGGTTAATCCAAATGAGTTTTGTATAAATGCATTAACTTGTGTATTGATGATGATGTATAGGCTTGTGCAAAGCTTGTGGTTTGGGTTATATTATTCTTATACATGTTATATAATTGAAATGGTAAGTTATGTTTTATTTTCTATGAACTTAATAAGCATTAAGTGCTTATATAGTTTCTTTCCTATGTTTTATAGATTATCGGAAGCTCGATCGGTTTGGAAGCTCGTAAGAGATCTATCACACTATCCAACATAAATATCGGTAGTTTTTGAATGTTTTAGCCAATGTTATAATGACATGTATAGGCGCACTTATAATAATGTTTAGTTGAATGTTTGATGGATGATTTAGTATGTATAAGTTATGTAAGTTATCTTGATTGGTAACATTTGACACCTTGTTGGATTGTGTCATTTTGGTTAACTTATGATACATGTTTGTAATGGCTCATATGGTATGTTGTGAAATGGTATGATAATGGTCATTGTGTGGCATGTTTGGTAAGTTTTGAACTAGTAATTGAAGATTGAAATGTGGTAAAATATTCATGTTTAGGTAAGTGTTGCTGTATGTGTTTAAGGTGCCTTTGAATGACATATTGGTTAGTTGAATTAGGACTTTTGGAATGGCAAATATATGTATGTTTAGGTATGGTTTGATGTCTTATAGATGTGCACAAATTGTTCAAGTGATTATGCATGAATTGGTGTTGGAAATGGCTTGTTTTGGGTGAATTTTAGGTCCACACGGCCTGGCGAAATGGTTGTGTTTCTCATGAAGGTTCCTTTTTATGTAAGTCAGTGAGTTACACGGCCTACCATACGGCCTGGCACACAGGTGTGTGGGGAAATTTCAAGAGCTACACGGCCTGACACACGGGCATGTGACACGGTCGTGTGACCCTACTCAGAGAGTTACACGGGTAAGGACACGGGCTAGGACATAGCCATGTGTCCCTAGTTCGAAGGTTACATGGCCTGAGACATGGGCATGTGTCTCAGCTGTGTGAGGCACACAGCCTGGACACACGGACGTGTGACCCATGTGCTCAAAATTTTTGAACTTTTCTTAGACTTTCCAAATGTTTTCAATTTAGTCCCGAATTATTTATAAGTTATTTCTAAGGCCTCGAGGGCTAGATTTAGGGACGATATGTATGTGAATGATTGGTTTATACTATATTTATGTTAGTTAATGAAATGTATGTTTAAATGTTCCATTTGTACGATAATGCTCCATAACCCTAATCTGACGATGGATACGAGTTAGGGGTGTTACACTTACCCTTCCCAACTTATGAGTTCCGAATGGCCAATTGATCAATAACATTTTTCCCTAATTGAAATGGGTTTAAAGGCTGATTAGAAGGGTTAAAGAACTCAAACTAATGCTGAAATTAAATGGGCAAGATTCAAAAAACAAAACAACCCCCCTTTTCTACACATATGCACACGCACCACTACCCATGATGGGTAGAATTGGGGCTAAATTTTAAAACGATTTGAGATCTAATTAAAAGCTGGAAAAATAACTTTAAGAACATTTAAAATCCCCCAAATTCCAAATTCCAAATCTAGAAATTTAGGTTTTTAAATTGCAAGATTACCCAAGAAATTAAAAGAAATAGAGATGTTACACAAGCTAACGGAGATGTGCGGCAATGACACTTTTTTGGCAAGGTTGGAGTTGATCTTGGAGACTCAAGATTTCAATTTTGGGCCTACTTTAATTGAATAAAAATGGCAGCAAGATAGTGATACATGCAAGAATGAGGTGAAATTTATTAGATTCCAATCATCAAAACTGCCAATTTTTAGGCTGAGGAAATCAACAGACTTGCGACAAATTTTTGGAAGGGATCCTGGCACTTTTGGGTTGAGATGTCTCATGGTGTTTGAAGATCTATCTCTTAGTTTTGAAACGTATTTTGAATCATTCGATTTTGAGTTCGGGAGCTCAAATTATGACTGTTTTAGTGAAAACTGCGCGAGCAGAATTTCTGAACGGGATTACGACGGGAATTACGAATTTCGGACTTTTAATTCAAGTTTAAATCATATTGGGTTCAGGTTTTAGACTTAATTTTTATTATATATGAGCCCAATATTATATTTGTGAGATCTTGTTATTTTATTATTATTTTATTCTGAACTTTTTATAATTATTAAGTATTTTAATTTATTTAGGAGTTTTATGTTAACAAGAAAATTTAGTTTAAAACTACTTCTTGTTTAGATTAAATTAGAGTTCTAGTATACTTAGGAGTTTTATTTAGATATATTTAGCTAGCCTATCTATAGGCCTTTGTATTGTACACAATTCATTAAATTTATTATTATTCTATTTCTCTTCAAATTAATAAATTCTCTCTGAGTTTTTCTTTTCAAGAATTTCTCTTGAGTTTCTTTTAGAAGAGTTTTAAAAATCTTTTTAGATTGTGGGGATCATCTTCAAAATTTTTCTTGCCAAGGTTTCTATCTTGGAGGGGAAATTAGAGCCGCTTGAAGGGGTTGTGGATTCTTCGTGTTTCCAAGGCTTCTTAGGACTTCTACACGCCACGTTCTATCTTTCCATTTATCTTCTTTATTTGCTTTCTTAATCTTTGATTTATTATTTTATTTTAGTTATTTATTTTAATTGTTTTATCTAACTTGGATTCAATTTCGTTTCAGGTTGTGTCAAAATCCAAGTTTCTTTTCGAACGTCTAGAGCCCTAAGTCAAATTCGCGACTTTGAAAAACTTTACGATCCGCTTTCGCGTTCATCCTTCTCATCCTTTATTATTTTGTATCAGATTTGGGCGTTTTAGGTGCACTTTTTATTTTTTAAAACTGATTTCTAGAAAGGCCTCAAAACATTTTTTTTACCCCAACAGTTTTCGAAAAAAATATTTTTCAATGGGTAAACGATTTTAAATTAATCTAAAATTTTACATACTATTTCTTAGCACTATTTTAGAGTATAAAAAATATTTCCCACAAAAAAGTGATAAAAAATACAAAAATAAATAAAAAATATTTTATGGGTTGAACTTTGTGCCGAAACTTTCCAGATTAGATCTACATTATTTGAGGAGGCTTCAATTTAAATTTTGTGATTTTTGGAAATCAGGTACACGTCAAACAAAGTTTGTCAAGTTGCTTCGCAATTTTTCAGGTTTTCGGGTTTCAGCAATTTTTATTGACTCTTAGTGTGACATCCCGAATTTTGGGCCTAGAAGAAATAGGTTTTGAACAAGGGAACAGTTAGGAAACTGCACATAAATATTTAGTTGTGCAAGAAAGTGACACTGATTGCTTGTTTGCTTTAATGGCTAAGTGTTTAGGGTGTGTTTGAGAAGCATGGGTTCAAGTCTTGGCTTTTCCAGAATTTTTTAGTTTTTCCCTTAAATGAATCTAGACATTGGCATATAAGCCATATAAATAATAGTGTTTGCTTTCTGACACAAGAGAGCCTGTGGTTTGGTGGCAAGGTGGCGTGTTGTGTAACTATGAGGTCTAAGGTTCAAGTCCTGGGTTGCACAATGTAGTATTTATTTTGCTGCTTGAGCTGGGTAGGTGGTGGAGTTGGACTGGGATACTGCTTGGTCATGGAGGGAGTTGAGGAGGATTTGATGGAGAAAATCAAGGAGGGATGAGGGGAGATATTTTACGAGAGAATTGAGGAATTTGAGTAGAGGGGGAAGTGTGTGTCGTTTGGGGTAATTGAAGTTATAGGAATTCGGCTAGGGGGAATAGTTTGTCATTTTCAGCTTTTGGAAGAATTCCTTAGGGTAGCTCTGCCAAATTTGGTATAAAAATACTCGGTTTTGGGTTAGTTTTCGTGTTCTCCTTTTTGTTTTTGTTGCCGACTTTTGCTAGGTTTTTGGGAAATACCTCTTGGGTTTGTCCTATTCTGCTTTTTCTTTCCTCTTTCCCCTCTCTTCTTTGCCAAATCCTCCCTTCCCTATTTTTTCCTTCTTTTTCTTTCTCTCTTCTTTTCTTTGCTTTTGACCGAATATTGGAGTTCCTCCCTTGTCGATAGCTTTTTTCTCTTCTTTCTCTTGTTGCCGAATCTCTTCCCCTCTCTTTTCATCTTCTCCTCCTCATTCTACTGCTACAAGAGTTGTTGGCTACCGGTTTTCCTCGAGGAGTGGTGCAGTGTAAGCGTTGTAAAGTCATCGAAATCACTCTCTCATCCGTCGATCAAGATATCTGTCAGCAAGATTGAAGTCAGTTGACATCGGATGTAAAAGTGGGCTAAGCCAGTTTTGTTAGTCGAGATTTTGGGGTGTTCGCAAATCTTAGTGCGATTTCATAAGCAGGTGTGTAATCACACCCTCTCAACCGCAAATCGGGAAAAGCTGAAAAGTTGAAAAGGACGGCATTGAGACCATATGAGCGTGCGAACGCTCGTGTGGTAAACTGAACCCACGAAACATGATGTTGGACTGTAGAGGCCTTCATGAGCGTTTTCATGGGCTTAAGCCGAAATGGGCCACAAATGATCGAAATACCCTCGAAGGGTAAAATGATCGAAATACCCTTAAATGATAAAATGACTGAAATACCCTCAAAAGGTAAAATGACTAAAATACCCTTGAAGTGTAAAATGACCGAAATACCTTCGAAGGGTAAAATGATCGAAATACCCTCGAAAGGTAAAATGACTGAAATACCCTCGAAGGGTAAAATGACCAAAATACCTTTGAAAGGTAAAATGACCAAAATACCCTCGAAGGGTAAAATGACTAAAATACCCCTAAAGGGTAAAATGACTGAAATACCCCTAAAGGGTAAAATGATCAAAATACCCCATAGGGTAAAATGACCGTTATACCCCTAGGAGTTAAAATATGTGTATGACCGATTTGCTCTATGATATATATATATACATGACTGTTACTGAATATGACATACTGCATACACGTATGATTTATGACATGACATACTGTATGGGGTTGGGGTTCTAATATAGGGGAAGTATAGTATATTGGTGGCTTTGCCACATACAATGTTACTGGCAGCTTTGCTGCGTTATTATTACTGGCAGCTTTGCTGCGATATTAGTGTGTTGGCTAGGTGGGTCGATTTTATCCCCACATGGTGTGTTGGTGGTACGGAGTGGTGTGTTGGCTGGATTGGGATGGGTTGCATCACTATATTGTACTAGTTATTGTATTAGGCTAGGACCCACACTATTACTGTAATGGGCTAAGGCCCACACTGTACTGATACTGTATAGGGCTCAGGGTCAGACTGATTCTGCATGCTGTATAGTGATTGTTTAGAAGGGGATTACACGCTAAGTTTTGTAAACTCACCCTCTCATTTAATTGTACAGGTAATTCTCAGCCTTAGGCGATTCGGTGCTGCGAGGGACTCAGAGATGGCCATACAAGCACTGCGGTTCACATTAGCCTTCATTTTTAATTTAATAATAAGTTGGGTTTTGTTTTTGTAATAAGGCCTTTAATTTGGTTTAAATTTTTAATTGGGCTATTGCTTTATATTTTAAACAATTACTGTTTTCAATCTCTTTCTTTCCCTCTTCTTTTCTTTGTTGTTGACCGAATATTGGAGTTCCTCCCCTGTCGATAGCTTTTTCCTCTTCTTTCTCTTGTTGCCGAATTATCTCTTCTCATCTCTTCTCCTCTCTTTTCATCTTTTCCTCTTCATTCTAGTGCTACAAGAGTTGTTGGCTACCAGTTTTCCTCGAGGAGTGGTGTAGTGTAAGCGTTGTAAAGTCGTCGAAATCACTCTCTCATCCGTCGATCAAGATATCTGTCAGCAAGATTGAAGTCAGTTGACATCGGATGTAAAAGTGGGCTAAGCCAGTTTTGTTAGTCGAGATTTTGGGGTGTTCGCAAATCTTAGTGCGATTTCATAAGCAGGTGTGTAATCACACCCTCTCAACCGCAAATCGGGAAAAGCTGAAAAGTTGAAAAGGACGGCATTGAGACCATATGAGCGTGCGAACGCTCGTGTGGTAAACTGAACCCACGAAACATGGTGTTGGACTGTAGAGGCCTTCATGAGCATTTTCATAGGCTTAAGCCGAAATGGGCCACAAATGATCGAAATACCCTCGAAGGGTAAAATGATCGAAATACCCTTAAATGATAAAATGACTGAAATACCCTCAAAAGGTAAAATGACTAAAATACCCTTGAAGTGTAAAATGACCGAAATACCTTCGAAGGGTAAAATGATCGAAATACCCTCGAAAGGTAAAATGACTGAAATACCCTCGAAGGGTAAAATGACCAAAATACCTTCGAAAGGTAAAATGACCAAAATACCCTCGAAGGGTAAAATGACTAAAATACCCCTGAAGGGTAAAATAACTGAAATACCCCTGAAGGGTAAAATGATCGAAATACCCTATAGGGTAAAATGACCGTTATACCCTTAGGAGTTAAAATATGTGTATGACTGAACCCACAAAACATGGTATTGAATTGTAGAGGCCACAAATTACCAAAATACCCTCAAAGGGTAAAATGATCGAAATACCCTCGAAAGGTAAAATGACTGAAATACCCTCAAAGAGTAAAATGATTGAAATACCCTCAAAGGGTAAAATGACAGAAGTACCCTCGAAGGGTAAAATAACCGAAATACCCTCGAGGGGTAAATGACTAAAATACCCTCGAAGGGTAAAATCACTTGAAATACCCTCGAAGGGTAAAATGACTAAAATACCCTCGAAAGGTAAAATGACTGAAATACCCCCGAAGGGTAAAATGATGAAAATACCCCTATAGGGTAAAATGATCGTTATACCCCTAGGAGTTGAAATATGTGTATGACCAATCTGCTCTATGATAAATATATACATGACTGTTACTGAATATGACATATTGCATACACGTATGATTTATGACATGACATATTACATGGGGTTGGGATTCTGATTTAGGGGAAGTATACTGTATGGTGGCTTTGCCACATATACTGTTACTGGTAACTTTTCTGTGTTACTCTTACTGGTAGCTTTGCTACGTTATTATTACTGGCAGCTTTGCTGTGATATTGGTGTGCTGGCTAGGTGGGTCGATTTTAGCCCCACATGGTGTGTTAGAGGTACGGAGTGGTGTGTTGGCTAGATTGGGATGGGTTGCATCACTGTATTGTACTGGTTACTGTATTGGGCTAGGGCCCACACTATTACTGTAATGGGCTAAGGCCCACACTGTACTGATACTGTATAGGGCTCAGGCTCAAACTGATTCTGCATGCTGTATAGTGATTGTTTAGAAGGGGATTACACACTGAGTTTCGTAAACTCACCCTCTCCTTTAACTGTGCAGGTAATCCTCAGCCTTAGGCGATTCGGTGCTGTGAGGGACTCAGAGATGGCCATACAAGCACTGCGGTTCACATTAGCCTTCATTTTTAATTTAATAATAAGTTGGGTTTTGTTTTTATAATAAGGCCTTTAATTTGGTTTAAATTTTAATTGGGCTATTGCTTTATATTTTAAACTGCTAGTTAGATGAAAATGAGTTTTCAAAATAATTATCATTTTCAAAGACAGGAACTTTAATCGTTAGATTTAACAAATGCTTCTGCGTTTTAAATCAACTTAAAATAACATTAGCAGTTAACAATGCAAACATTTGGTCAGTTGTACAGTTAAACTTTAATAAAGAGGTTTCCAAACTTAGGAAAAGTTTTAACAACGAGTTCAATTTTCGCTAAACACCTCTATGTGACATCGCCAGATTCGGCCATAACTCTTAGGCCGAGTTTAGGGTGTTACATTTAGTGGTATCAGAGCCAAGTTACAAAACTCGACTGTGGACTGGGTTTTGAAAATATTTGGAATTTTTAGAAAACTATTCTTGAAGTGTTTTGAAAGGTTTACAAGTGTGGCACACCGAGTCCACGGCGCCGAATCCCTAAGTTTCTTTATACTGTAGACTGCTTGAACTGAAATACACTGAGAGATTACTATAAATAATAGGACTGTACTGAAACTCTTTAGTTAGAGTAAACTGAGACTGTAGGAAACTGGAAATGTAGGGAGACATAACTCCTAGGCTGGGTTTGGGGTGTTACACTTAGCTTTAATTTTGCATTTGTTTTGACTTTTTATTTGTTCCTTTACGTATTCTAACACTTTCTTGTTTCTTGTGTTAGTAGGTTCAAGCACGTTGCATATTCCTTATTCCATGTAACAGAATTCTTTGATGTCTAGCCGATTTTGGACTCATAATGCTATTAGGTTTGCTTTGTTAGTTTGATTCTAATATATTCTGATTGATTGATACCGACACTTTTTAAAAGACTCACAAGATTAATTCTTAACTCATTGAAAATTTGATTTTTATTTCTTAGTGCATAACAGTGAGGTTTGCTTAAATTTTCGTTTCTTGAGTGTTGTGTTCTGTTCAGGCTTTCATAATGATTTGCAATACTATGATTGAGAAGTTGAGAAGAGATCAAGAGGTTCAAAATTCTTGAGATTAGCAACATGACACTATTCTAGACACGATCAAAAAAAATTAGAACGTCTAAGTACAAAAATTGAATGTCAGAATCGTAATTGGGAAGTTAAGATTGATCAGCCTCATCTTCGTGCAAATAATGCTTGATGTGTCTCTCGTACAAATTATGAGACTTTAGTTAATAATGACTATAGACAACATTTTTTAGCTAAACCAAAGTTCAACATTCCACCATTTCAAGGGAAGTATGATCCTGCAGCATATTGTGAGTCGGAATTAAAAATTGACCTTATGTTTTTACTATAAATGCCAGGAAGAGGAAAAAGTCGAATTGACGACCCTTGGATTTTTAGATTATGCGTTGAGTTGGTGGATTCAACTTGGAATTGATCATTAAAGAAACTGTGAAAGGGTAATTAAAATATGGAACAAGTTGAAGCAAGTGATGCGAAAGCATTATGTTCCTTCTCATTACTATAAAGAGGTCTCAACGAGACTTCAACGTCTTGTTCAAGGTAATCAATCTGTTGATGAGTACTTTAAGGAGATAGATATGCTTATGCTAAGAGAAAATATCCAAGAGGATGAAGAAACTACCATGGTACGATTTGTAGATGGCTTGAAGGTTTCGATAGCCAATACTCTTAATCTTCACACCTATATTGATCTTGAAGAGATGGTATACAAGGCAATTGAGATTGAGCAACAATTTCAGTGACGTCAATCTCATCCATTTGGAGCATTACACTATTATTGAGGTACAAGTTCTAATTCTACTTTTAAGAATTCAAAACCTCCTAATGCTAATAATAAGTTGCCGCCAAAACATGTTGAGATTAAACCTTTTGAGTGGAAAAGTAGGGCTCCTACAAAGTATTCTTCTACATCTTTCAAGTAGCCCATTTCTACTAATTTTTCACCAAAACAACAAAGAGCTCATGACATTGAATGTTTTACGTGTAAAGGGCGTGGGCACTATAGTCGTGATTGTGCCAACACGAGACTTTTGTTGATCAAAGAAGATGGTGAACTTTGTGAACTGAAAAAAATGATAATGAGAATTTCTTCCTCATATCTATGGAGTTAGATGAGATAGGAACGTCTTGTTCTCCTATTGAGATAGATTGTATTGAATTGAACATTCATAATACTTGTGAGGGGGATATGGGAAGTAAGGAAGAATCATGTGAAAAGACAGAGAGAAAAGAGACCTTGAGTGATAAAAGTCTACTTGATGGTCCAAATTTGGTGAGTGAAAATCCATATAAGTTAAAATTGGAGAGTTCTCAAGTGGAAAAAGAAAATAAAAAGCAAGAAAATACCCATACAAAAGTGAGGAGTGATTCTGTTTTAACTAACTCTAACTTAAATTTGTTCAGTTGTGTTTCTTTGTTACAGGATTTCAAGGATCCATTGACAGACTTTCAATTATATTACTTTACCATCGATAGACGATTTTACTTGTGGGAAAGAGGTTAGATGAACATTGATAATTCTCCACAGGTGTTAAAAGGTAAGAAAAGTAATGATACATCAGAAATTGAAATATGTAGGCATACCTTGAATGTTTTTGATAAGTACGCTACTGATTTTATTTTTTCTTACGATATGCTTTCTCATTGGTTAAGTTTCAATAAACAATGGTCTGAAAGTTCAATTGATTTTATGGGTTTATCTAGGTATTTAAAGTGTACTTTTGTTGCATTCGACAGGTTTATTAAAAACCCTCATGCATTTGATCTTGCAACAAAATCTTCTACCTTAGACTCTAAATATGAATTTTTACATAATAATATTAAACTACTTGATTTTTATAATTATGTGAAATTTTTGACTCATCATTGGAAATTCTTATGCATGACCATACATATTAAAAGAAAGTTACAAGTTATTTTTTACTTGAACACTCGTGTTCCTAATATTTCTTTTTCTAGTGTTGATGATTTGTTTTTGAAGTAGAGATACTTAATCCATGCTGATTTGGGATATCAAAATCATATCTTTGATCCTGGAGATAGTTTTGGCACACAAGAAATCTTAGGTAAGTATTTTATTCATTTTATTGTTATTTATTCTAATCCCTTTTCTTTTTGTGCAGCTAAAGATTCGAGGATGAATCTTCTTGAGGAAGGGGGGAATGATGCGGGTCTTAAGGCCCAACAACAATGTCAAAGGCTAAGCAAATCAAATTAGGATTCGATCAAAGACAAGATTCAAGAACGAATCTTTTTTAGGAAAGGGAGAATGATACATGTACGAATGAGGTGAAATTTATTAGATTTCAATCATCAAAACTGCCAATTTTCAGGCTTAGGAAATCAGCAGACTTGCGATGACATATTAGATGGGATCCTGGAATTTCTGGGTTGAGATGTCTCATGATGTTTGAAGATCTATCTCTTAGCTTCGAAATAAATTTTGAATCACTCGATTTTGAGTTCGGGAGGTCAAATTATGACCATTTTAGTGAAGATTGCGCGTGAAGAATTTCTGAATGGGATTATGACGGGAATTACGAATTTCAGGCTTTTGATTCGAGTTTAAATAATATTGGGTTCGGGTTTTAGACTTAATTTTTATTATATATGAGCCTAATATTATATTTTTCAGATCTTATTATTTTATTTTGAATTTTTGATAATTATTAATTATTTTAAGTTATTTAGGAGTTTTATGTTAACAAGAAAATTTAGTTTAAAACTACTTCCTGTTTATATTAAATTAGAGTTCTAGTATACTTAAGAGTTTTATTTAAATTTATTTAGCTAGCCTATATATAGGCCTTTGCATTGTACACAATTCATTAAATTCATTATTATTCTATTTCTCTTTTGTGTTAATAAATTCTCTTTGAGTTTTTCTTTTCAAGAATTTCTCTTGAGTTTCTTTTAGAAGAGTTTTAAAATATTTTTATCTTGTGGGAATCATCTTCAAACTTTTTCTTGCCAAGGTTTCTATCTTGGAGGGGAAATTAGAGCTGCTTGAAGGGAGTTGTGGATTCTTCGTGTTTCTAAGGCTTCTTAGGACTTCTACACTCAATGTTCTATCTTTCCATTTATCTTCTTTATTTGCTTCCTTAATCTTTGATTTATTATTTTATTTTAGTTATTTATTTTAATTGTTTTATCTGACTTGGATTCAATTTCATTTCAGGTTGTGTCAAAATCCAAGTTTCTTTCCGAACGTCTAAAGTCCTAAGTCAGATTCGCAACTTTGACAAACTTTACGATCTGCTTTCGTGTTCATCCTTCTCATCCTTTATTAGATAGGGATGGAGATAATGCTCAATCTTGAAGACAACTGAAAGAAATATCAAAGGTTAATGGTGGTGATAGGTGTGACGGCAACAATGGTGGGATAAGGAGAAAAGAAAAAAAATTAAGATCAAGGGAGGGAGAAGAGGTTAGGGACGGCTAAGGTAGAAGAAAAGAGAGTTACAGGCTGATTATTTTGAGTAAAAATTGTATTTATACCTAGGTTTACTAGGCTTGGGTGGCAATACATTAAAAACAAGGGAATTTTTGCAAAAAATTATTTATTTTGTAAAAGATGGGATTTGAACTTAATACCTCCAACTAATTTTCAAGTTTTCACATTTAATGATTAATCATTGGGTCAATTCCTATGTTTGATATTTTACTACATTTTTATTGAGTTATATTATGGGATGTTTCACATGGTTATCACTGTCACTGAGCATGTTTGACATGCCTACATATACACTTTCACAACAGTAATAAAGAGCACATATCACATGTAATAACATTTCATCTCGATACACATTTCCACAATAACATAACCACATATTTTAAAAGTTAAACATGAGTATGAGAAAGCTTACACTCAGAATTTATAGTAGAGGTTTAAGCTACAACTAAATTCCCAAATAAAGCATTGAATCCTGTCCACAAGCAATTATTCCAAACACTCACCAATTACGCTTTCAGTGAAAAGCCAAAAGCTCAAACTGATTTTCCTTGCCTTTATCTCTACTTGTAGAAGGTCCTATCAATTCCAACGCTTCAACAAAGTAAATCACACAAAAACACAATCAACATTCAGCCAAAGACTCATATTAAATAATCCAAAAACTTAAAATTTGATCGAAACGTTCGACATAGAAAACTTAAAATTTGAATATCTCGGTCTATACTTAATCTTTTCACCTAAAACCAATTTCGTCATCTTATAATTCACCTACAACTAATTCCCAACTTTTAAACTACACAAAACTACTCAATTCATGGTATCGACTTTTTCGACATGTTTATGACTATTTTTTTGAAAATTCATTAAAACTCAAGAAATATTGAACAAAACTTCAAGGTAAGTTCAAAAACCTTCTAATCATGTTAAAAAAATTTGAAAAACACTTTGAAACCACGTTTTTACCCAAAATCTAAAAATAAACCATTAACAAGCCAATTTTTTACTTTTATTCAAAACATGCAATTTAATGGCTAAACACTTAGTTTTAAAGACTAAATAACATTTAAAACTATAAATGGGGGGTTTTTAGGTTGAATTTAAAAATATGGTCTAATTACCTCTTAAAAACTTTAAGTTTTGACTCTTTAACAAATTATTCCTATTTTCAAAATTAAAGGTATTTAGAACTCATTTTCAGAAATTGATTTAATTTTCTAAAAATCATAGTAAAAACATTACCGATAAACAATGCCGCAAAATTTCAAACACTCTAAGGATAAAATTCCTAAAATACCCCTAAAACTCTTAGGCTCTATTTTGGGGTGTTACATAGCATATTATGTTGTGATATATTAATCTCTTTATGTTGCATGAAAACTTTTTAATAGTATCCTGAAAGTGAAGTGTGCATCAATAATATATGCAAATTCACAAGCTTGAGCTCAAATGTTAGCAAAACAGGATGCAAGAATTTTATTAATCGCTAGTTTATTGAAAGATGATTGTTGATTCAACAAGATAATTGGAATCAAAATAGCCTTAGACCCTAAATAGTGAAGGTTCTGGAATGCTACAATAGACACCATAGACCATATGTTGGTTGGCTTTATGAACATGTTCATGTATGCCTTGAGGACTCCCGAGATTGACAAGCCTAACAAACATAAAAAATAAAACAATAAAAATAACATTTAACGTCATCGACTTTGAAGTACAAAACTACTACTGAATAGGGCCATATCTAAGAGGGAAGGCAAAAGGGAAATTCTCGTCTATTGGAGCATGCATTGAGGAACTATCTGCAATCTTCTTGTCCCTCATGATAGAGAGCAAGTTGATAAACTCTGTGAAACGTTCTTCCCATTCGTAGAGCTTCATTAGGTTAAACTGATCAATGGGAGTTTTCCACCAATGATGAGTTTCTCTTCCATGTCACTGTTGGGCCTAAGAAATGTCCATTGTTAAAGTTATGTGACCCAAATTCCTATTAAATAAAATAAGAGATTGCTTGCAAGTCAAGTTATACAAAATATATTTTCATTCTAAAAGATTTAGCATTTATTAGTATAGTATATTTAGCATTTATTAGCTTAATTTATTTAACCTACGAATTTAGCATATAATTAAGCTCTTTTAAAACCTTAGAAAAACACCCATTAAAGATTAGAACTCATAGTAAATTTGGAGAATTTTGTATTTATGTTCTGAGGGCTCTTTTTTTTTTTTTTTGGTTTCAGGGTTTAGTATTTTATCTCCATCTTTCTTACTCTTCGTTCTTCAGCCATTATATTAAAATTATCTTTGCTTGTGGTTTTTTATCCACTTTAGAGGGGTTTCTCCTCATTAAATTTTATTGTTCAATTTCTCAATTTCTTCCGCTATTTTTTACTTGTTCGTTGCTTAATCGGGTCGATCCCCAACATCCATTTTTTTCTTTTAATGTAACATAAAATAAAACCAATAGAGAATCAAAATCCGAGTCATTTCAGATGCTATTGACAGAATCATCATACTTTAAATGGGAGTACAATATAACCTATTTTAAAATTTGCTATAATTTGCAATGCAATAAATTTGATATCCATGATTTTATTACATGTTATTGAAGCCTTTTTTCTTGATTTATTTAGAAGTCTTTCCTTATTTGAACATTCTATCAGTTAGTCTAGGGTGAGCATTTAATTTTACTAAATAAAGGTATCGATTTTCGATACTTTTCAACATATAACTCACTTAAAATGCACCATAATATTATGATTTTTATTTTCATTTTATGGCATATTTGATATAATATATATACAATCGATAACACAAGATTTATACTGCATTCAAGAATCATATTTACCTACCTAATTTTTGCACTTGGAAAATCTTAAAGTAGATAACCTTATTCAGTGTAAAGTTGTTTAACTTTAGGTGTTCAATCTTTTGCACATCAAGTTTTTGTGCATGGAAAATCCTAAACTAGATAACCTTATTCAATGTGAAGTTATTTAATTTTAGGTGTTATATTTTCACTCAAAAACTTGTTATTATTGCAATTTGCAGTAACATTAAGATTTGAATTCTTAAAACTTAGAACAATTTGATTTTCTTCATCTATTCTTTTTTATATAACTTTGATGTAGACATTGTGATATTTCATGCATCATAAAATAAAACAAGTAGAGAAGCAAAATCTGAGTCATTTAAGATGCTATTGATAACACCATCATACTTTCAATGGTGGTACAAGATTCGACATCAACATAAAGAGAAGTATATATCATAGTGGAATATGCTCACTCTTCTTACAAGATTCCACATCAAGTTTTTGCACATGGAAAATCCTAAACTAGATAACCTTAACTAGTGTGAAGTTGTTTTAATTTAAGTGTTCAATTTTCATTCAACAACTTGTTATTACTACAATTTGCAGGAACACTAAGAGTTGAATTCTTAAAACTTAAAACAATTTTATTTTCTTCACCTATTCTTCTCTATAACTCTGATGCAGACATTGCTATATTTCGTGCATCATAAAATAAAACCAAGAGAGAAGCAGAATTCGAGTCATTTCAAATGCTATTGACAGCATCATCATACTCTCAATGGTAGTACAACCTAACCTGTTCTAGAATTTACCATAATTTGCAATGCAATAAATTTGATATCCATTATTTCCTTATAGGTTTTTGCAACCCTTTTTCTTGATTTATTTGCATCAAATTTCTTGATTTTTCTGCCTATACATATGAATTCCATCCAAGAAGAACTTCATTCAAAACCATCTGAAAGGATAGTAAAGCATTCCTTTTTAGCTTTTTTACTGGTTTCTTTTGTCTTTTGATCTTTTTTGTAATGGCAAACTCAGGGAAGAAAACTGGGGGAAAAAGAAAAATTGAGATTAAGATCATTGAGAATGAGAATGATAGGCTCATCTCATTTTCAAAATGATATATAGGAATTTATAAGAAAATCTTTGAGCTCTCCACTTTATGTGGTGATGAGATTCTTTTTAATATTTTCTCACCAACTGGTAAGCTTTATTCGTTTGGTCATCCTTCTGTTGAATCTATCGCTAAATGATTTTTGAACCTAAACCAACCTCGTAATGAAACCACTCATGCTCCTATTGAGTCTTATCGTAAGGTAAGAATCAATTTGCTTATCTAAGATTTTAATGATGTCCACCAAGAAATCTCCCTTTGTTTTTCTTTTGATGCATCTAGTTAGTCATGGACGTCATTGAAATCTTGGACAAGCAAGTTGATACTTACATTATGGTAAGCATGAACAGGAACATGAGTAGTTTCATTAAGAGGTTTGTTTTGGTTCAAAAATCGTTTTGCGACAGTTTCAATAGAAGGATGACTAAACAAATAACGCTTACTAGTTGGTGAGAAAATAATAAAAATAATCTCACCACCACATAATGTGGAGAGCTCAGAGGTTTTCTTATAAATTCTTGTACATCATTTAGAAAATGAGATGAGCCTATCATCCTCATTTCCAATGATTTTAATCTAAATTTTTCTTCTTCCCCCAGTTTTCTTGCCTCAACTGGCCATTACAAAAAAGATCAAAAAAGAAAAGAAATGACAAAAAAAGTTAAAAAATGAAATTAGATGCAAATAAATCAAGAAAAATGTCTCCAAAAACCTATAAGGAAATAATGGATATTTAATTTATTGCGTTGCAAATTATGGTAAAATTTAAAACAGGTTAGGTTGTACTACCATTGAAAGTATGATGATTCTGTCAATAGCATCTGAAATAACTCAAATTTTGCTTCACTATTGGTTTTATTTTATGTGGCATGAAATATCGCAATGTTTGCATCAGAGTTATATAGAAAAAATAGATGAAAAAAAATTATTCTAAGTTTCAAAAATTCAACTCTTAGTGTTACTGTGAATTGTAGTAATAACAAGTTGTTGAATTAAAATTGAGCACCTAAAATTAAACAACTTCACACTTAATAGGGTTATCTAGTTTAGGATTTTCCATGTGCAAAAACATGTTGTGGAATCATGTAAGAAAAGAGAGAGAGAGCACATTCCACTGTGATATATTTTTTCTTTATGTTACATGAAACTTTTTAACAGTATCCTGGAACTGAAGAGTGTATAAAAAATATATGCAAATCCACAAGCTTGAGCTCAAATGTTAGCAAAATAGGATGCAACAATTTTATTAATCACCAGTTTATTGAAAGCAGATTGTTGATACAACCTGAAGATTTGAATCAAAATAGTCCTAGACCCTAAATAGTCAAGGCTCAGGAATGCTACAACTGATACCATAGACCATATGTTGGTTGGCTACATGAACAGGTTCATGTATGCCTTGAGGCCTCCCAAGATTGACAAGCCTAACAAACAAAAAAAATAAACAATGAAAACAACATGTAACATCGTGGACTTTGAGGTACAAAACTACTATCGACTAGGCCCATATCTAAGAGGGAAGGCAAAAGGGACATCCTCATCCATTGGAGCATGCATTGAGGAAATATTTGCAAACTTCTTGTTGCTCGTCATAGGGAGCAAGTTCATGTAGCCAACCAACATATTGTTTATGGTCTCTATTGTAACATTCTCGAGCCTTAACTATTAAGGGCCTAGGACTATTTCTGTTCCAAATATCATGTTGTATCAACAATCTGCTTTCAATAAACCAGTGATTAATAAAAATGTAGCATCCTGTTTTGCTAACATTTGAGCTCAAGCTTGTAAATTTGCTTATATTATTGATACACTCTTCATTTTCAAAATACTATTAAAAAGTTTTCATGCAACATAAATCGAAGAATATATCATAGTGGAATATGCGCTCTCTTTTTTTACAAGATTCCACATGGTTTTTTACATGGAAAATCCTACGCTAGATAACCTTATTTAGTGTGAAGATGTTAATTTTTAGAGTTCAATTTTCATTTAACAACTTGTCATTACTGCAATTACTGCAATTTGCAGTAACACTAAGAGTTGAATTCTTAAAAATAAGAATAATTTCATTTTCTTCATCTATTCTTCTCTATTTAACTGTGATGCAGACATTGCAATACTTCATGCATCATAAAATAAAACCAGTAGAGAAGCAAAATTTGAGTCATTTTAGATGTTATTGACAACATCATCATACTCTAAATGGTAGTACATCTTAACCTGTTCTAAAATTTACTGTAATTTGTAATGCAATAAATTTGATATCCATTATTTTATTATAGGTTTTTGGAGCACTTTTTCATGATTTATTTGCATCTAATTTCTTGAGTTTTTTTACCTATATATGAATTCCATCCAACAAGAACTTCTTTCCAAACCATCTTAAAGGCTAGTAAAGCATTCCTTTTTAACTTTTTTGCTTGTTTATTTTTTCTTTTGATCTTTTTTGTAACGACAAGCTCAGGCAAGAAAACTGGGGGAAAAAGAAAAATTGAGAATTGAGAATGAGGATGATAGGCTCATCTTTCAAAATGATGTATAGGAATGTATAAGAAAATATCTGAGCTTTACACTTTATGTGGTGGTAAGATTCTTTTTATTATTTTCTCACCAACTAGTAAGCGTTATTTGTTTGATCATCCTTCTGTTGAATATGTCGCTAAGCGATTTTTGATCCCAAGCCAACCTCTTAATAAAACCATTCATGCTCCTGTTGAGGCTTACCGTAAAGGAAGAATCAACTTGCATGTTCAAGATTTCAATGAGATCAACGACTAACTAGATGCATTAAAAGAAAACAAATGGATGTTGGGGATTGACCCGATTAAACAACGAACAAGTAAAAAATAGCGAAAGAAATTGAGAAATTGAACACAAAAATTTAACATACAAAAAGCCCTCCAAATAGGATAAAAAACCATGGGCAGAGATAATTTTACTATACTGGCAAAAGAACAAAGAGTAAAAAAGATGGAGATAAAAAAATAAACCCCAAAATCCAAAAAAAGAAACCTTAAAATATAGATACAAAATTCTCCAAATGTGCTATAGTTCTAATCTTTAATCGGTGTTTTTCTAAGGTTTTAAAAGAGCCTATTTATAGGCTAAATTCGTAGGTCAAATAAATTATGCTAATAAATACTAAATATATTATATTAACAAATACCAAATCTTTTAGAAAGAAAATATATTTTGTTTAACTTAACTTGAAAACAATCTCTTATTTTATTTAACAGGAATTTAGGTCACACAACACTAATAATGGATATTTCTTTAGCCCGATAGTCACATGGAAGAGAAACTCACCATTGGTGGAAAACTGCCATTGATCAGCTTAACCTGACGGAGCTCTACGAATGAGAAGAAAGTTTCCCAGACTTTATCAACTTGTTCTCTATCACGAGGGACAAGAAGACTATAGATATTTCCTCAACGCATACTCTAATGGAAGAGGATGTCCCTTTTGCCTTCCCTTTAAGATATGGCCCTAATTAGCAGTAGTTTTATACCTCAAAGTCCATGATGTTAAATGTTAACTTTACTAATTTTTTTTATGTTTGTTAGGCTTGTTAATATTGGGACTGCTCGAGGCATACATGAACCTGTTCATGTAGCCAACCAACTTATGGTTTATGGTCTCTGTTGTAGCATTCCAGAGCCTTAACTATTTTTGGTCTAGGACTATTTCGACTCTAATTATCATGTTGTATCAACAATCTACTTTCGATAAATTGATTATTAATAAAATTATTGCATCCTGTTTTGCTAACATTTTAGCTCAAGCTTGTGAATTTGCATATATTATTGATGCACTATTTAGTTTTAGGACATTGTTAAAATTTTTCATGCAATCTTCGGAGAAGAATATATCACAGTGGAACATGCTATCTCTTTTCTTACAACATTCCACATCAAGTTTTTGCTCATGGAAAATTTGAAACTAGATAAACCTCTTCAATGTGAAGTTTAATTTTAGGTGCTCAATTTTCATTCAACAACTTGTATTATTGCAATTCACAGTAACACTAAGAGTTGAATTCTTTAAACTTAGAACAATATGATTTTCTTCATCTATTTTTCGTAATATATGTAACACCCTAAATTTTAAGGGTTAGGAATTTTGAGTTTTGTGGTTAAGGTTAGAGAGAAGGGTGTGCTATTGTGTTTAGTTGCGCGTTTAAGTGTTAGAATGGGCCTACTAGTCTGGTGGATTAGTGAGAGTTACTTTAAGTCGAGGTTCTGGGTTTGAGTCTTTGTGTGCGCATTTCGGAAAAACATTTTTATTTTGTTTTATTTTGTTAAATAGTAGTTTTGTTTTAATTTAAAATATATGACAATTTATATTTATTTTTATTATTATATTGTATTTATTTTTCTTTTTCTTTTGGTGGACATTCTTCTTTTCCTCTTTCTTGGTTTCTTTTCTTTTTGGTTTTTGCTTCTTTTCTTTTTCTTGGAAAATAGTTTTGCTAGTGGATTTCGAAGAATTTTGCTCCGGGGTCGTCGAGTCAGTGTCTGGACATCTTTGATCATGATTTTGGTGTGGGTTTCGAGACCTTTCAATTTTATATGTGAATTGTAAGTTTGATTTTGGTGGAGTGGGGCAATCTATGTGTGTTTTTTTTCCTTTTTTTGGAAATTGGTTGTCGATGTTCGGTAATATTGTTGAATGTCATGGAAATTTGTATATGTTGGTGTGTTTGTAAATCCCATTGATGGAGGGTCAGTTTGGTGACTAAAAAAATTCATTTTCCAAGTTGTTTATGGGTGGTTTCATGACAATATGGATGGCCACACGGGCGTGTGCCCTACACGAGTGGTCCACACAGTCGTGTGCATTTAGGTAATAGGGTCTTCCGATTTGGTGCCACACGGCCGTGTGGCCGATCTGGAGATTTTTGTCGATTTTCACACGTCCGTGTCCCCTGGGCGCATGGGCGTGTGTGTTTGAGAATTAGGGTTTGAGTGATTTAGTGCCACACGACCGTGTGGTAAATTTGGGAATTTAGGGATCCCACACGGGCGTGTGTTTGGACATACAGCCGTGTTTGGTGGGTACACGGGAGTGTGACGCCCTCACACGGCTGTGTCTGCTTGTACTCTATTTTAGCACAAATGGATAGTGAGTTACACAACCTATTCATACGACCATGTCCATGGCTCACACGGGCGTGTGCCTCCATTCACACGGGCGTTTTGACCCCCACACGGCTTAGGTTTTTCCACACGGCCGGAGCACATAGCCGTGTGGTCCTAAGTCACTTATTTTGGTTGTGTATTTTTTTATCTGAGAATGTGTCTGTGTGTTTCGACCTTTGGCTAATATTTAGTGAGTGTAATTGAGAATCTGATCTGGGCTTTGGCTTATGTGTTATTTATGACTGTTGTGCGAGATGTCTGATTCTAAATTCAGTTTGTTGGGTGTGTGTGCATACCTACTTCTGTCTAATTGTTTGTCGTTGTGTTCATTGTTTCTGTGAGATTGTATGCACACATACACTTGCATAAAGTAAATATTTGGGCTAGTTGTGGAGAGAAGGAAGACTGATTCTAATATGATATGAAAGTTTAACTGTAATTTGTCTGTATAGTGATTTACCGCAATGCATTGTACAACATATATGCTAGCCTTTCTGCGTATTATATCTGAGTGGCTTAGACCACATGCATAGTGTGTAGGGTTGGATGGGCCTTTCGAGGTCTTAAGGGTGTGTTTTGTTGGATGAGCCTAAACAACTCTTTTAGGGTGTAATCGTGGGACGAAGAGGTGTTTTGGTTGGATGGGTGGGTTTTTAATACTTGGTTGCATTCATATGCATCTGTTTGGGTGTTCTAGTTGTAAGATTATTAGACCGTATTCTGGCTGACTGAATAACACATGTGTTGAGTATTCTGTGAGTGAGTTGGTGTGCTTTGACTGTTACGTGTGTTGGGACGTTGGTTTTAAGTTTGCTTTCTGTTTCTGCATATCTCTGTAAGTATGTTTTGCTATTGAACTTCCATCTGAAGTTCTCGTCTGTAAATCTATTGTTAATCATTTCAAAGTCACATTGCGCTCGTGTAGCTCACCCCCTTAGTGTTTCCCCTTGTAGGTACATTTCTAAATTTTGACGCTGGGCTCCGTATGAGGAGGCCTCGGACAGTTATAGTTAAAAATAAATTAACAGTTCTTCTTTTCAGTTTCTATTTTGTTATATTGCCTTGAACTGCAAGGTTTTACGAAAACTATGGTACAAGTTCTGTTTTGATTTTTCTTGTAAATCTTACTTTGTTTATAAATTAAACTTAACTTTAATTTTTCTGATTGAGATCTAGAAGATTAAATGTTCTTGGTTCGTAAAGCATTAAATATGTATGTAATGGAATTTGAGATAATTTGCTTTGTAAAACTTTCCTATGATCACTTCAGTGATCAATGTAACCTCTAAGATTCTGTCTAACTCCTAGGTCGAGTTTGGGGTGTTACAATATAACTCTCATAGAAACATTGTGACACTTCATTCATCATAATGTAAAACCAGTTGAGAAGCAAAATCTTGATTCATTTCAGATGCTATTGACAGCATCATCATGCTCTTAATGGTAGTACAGCCAAATCTGTTCTAAAATTTACCATAATTTGCAATGTAATAAATTTGATATCCATTATTTCCTTATAGGTTTTTGGAGCCCTTTTTCTTGATTTGTTTGCATTTAATTTCTTGAGTTTTTTTGCCTATATATATGAATTCCATCGAAGAAGAACTTCATGCCAAACCATCTGAAACGCTAGTAAAGCATTCCTTTTTAACTTTTTTGCTGGTTTCTTTTGTCTTTTGATATATTTTGTAATGGCAAATTCAGGCAAGAAAACTGGGGGAAGAAGAAAAATTAAGATTAAGATCATTGAAAATAAGGAGGATAGGCTCATCTCATTTTCAACATGATGTACAAGAATTTATGAGAAAATATCTAAGCTCTCCTCTTTATGTGGTGGTGAGATTCTTTTTATTATTTCCTTACCAACTTGTAAGCCTTATTAATTTCTTCATCCTTCTATTGAATCTATCGCTACACGATATTTGAAACCAAACCAACCTCTTACTGAAACCACTTATGCTCCTATTGAGGATTACCGTAAAGTAAGAATCAACTTGCTTGTCTAAGATTTCAATGAGGTCCAAAACTAACATGATGCATCAAAAGAAAAAAGAAGCGAGATTCCTTGGTGGACGTCATTGAAATATTGGAAAAGCAAGTTGATGTACCTTTCGGTAAGCCTCAATAGGAGCATGAATGGTTTCATTAAGAGGTTGGTCTGGGTTTAAAAATCGTTTAGCAATAGATTCAATAGAAGGATGACCAATTGAATAAGGCTTACCAGTTGGTGAGAAAATAATAAAAAGAATCTCACCACCACATAAAGTGGAGAGCTAAGAGATTTTCTTATAAATTCTTGTACATCGTTTTGAAAATGAGATGAGCCTATCATCCTCATTTTCAATGATCTTAATCTCAATTTTTCTTCTTCCTCTAGTTTTCTTGCCTCAACTGGCCATTACAAAAAATGATCAAAAGAGAAAAGAAATGAGCAAAAAAGTTAAAGCGGAATTCCTTACTAGCCTTTCAGATGGTTTAGAATGAAGTTCTTCTTGAATGTAATCCATATATATAGGTGACAAAAAGTCAAGAAATTAGATGCAAATAAATCAAGAAAATTGTCTCCAAAAACCTATAAGAAAATAATGGATTTGAAATTTATTGCGTTGCAAATTATGGTAAAATTTAAAACAGGTTAGGTTGTACTACCATTGAAAGTATGATGATTCTGTCAATAGCATATCAAATAACTCAGATTTTGCTTCTCTATTAGGTTTATTTTATGTGGCATGAAATATCACAATGTCTGCATCAGAGTTATATTGAAAAAAATAGATGAAAAAAATTATTCTAAGTTTTAAGAATTCAACTATTAGTGTTACTAAGAATTGCAGTAAAAACAAGTTGTTGAATGAAAATTGAACACCTAAATTAAAACAACTTCACACTGTATAATGTTATCTAGTTTAGGATTTTCCATGTGCAAAAACTTGATGTGGAATCTTGTAAAAAGAGAGAGAGAGAGAGCATTTTCCACTGTCATATATTCTTCTCTTCATGTTGATGTGGATTCTTGTTCTACCATAGAAAGTATGTCAATACTGTCAATGAAACACCCTAAAATAAGACTTAGGAGTTTTAGTGGTATTTTATGAATTTTGTAGCTTGGAAAACTAGAATTATATTTGACTATGGCATTATAACTATTAATCAATTTTTGAAAAAGTGTTTTAGAAACCTATAATTTTAGAAAGATGACTAATTTGTAACAAAGCCAAAATAGTAGGCATTTATGTTGCAGTTTTACCAGTTTATAAAATTGAACCTATTTCTTCCCCATCAACATGTTTTCACGTCAGTTTTTCCCCTTCATTGTGCTTGTCGTCCCTTTGATTTCACTAGCTCTCTCCACTCAATTTTGATTACAAAACTATAACATTTTAATTTCTCTTAATACTCAAGCCTTAAACATCCATAGAATCTTTTTAAAATACTCAAAAACTCAATAGATTTCATCATATTCTCCAAACGTGAGTTTCCTAGATTTGCATCAAAACTCGTATAATCTTCCATCAAAGGTAATATTTTGAATTCTTATGAGTTTTTTATGATATCTAGTCCTTAAAATTGAAGTTTTAGCCATTGAATCACAAGTTTTTAATAAAAACAAAAATGGAATTATTAAAGGTGGATTTTGAGATTTTGGGTAAAAATGTGATTTTAAAGTGTTTTTCTATTAGATTCAATGTGATTAAGAGATTTTTAAACTTGCATTGAAGTTTTGTTAATAATTTCTCATGTTTTAATGAATTTTGTGAAAAATTTCTAAAAGATGTCAGAAAATGTCGATACCTTGAACTAAGCATTTTAGTGTAATTTAAAGGTTGAGAATTAGGCGTAGACAATTAATAAGATGAAGGAAATTCATTTTAAGCGAAAATGTTAAGTGTAGACCGAGTATGTGCATTTTAAGTTTGTTATTTGAGCTATTTGGGAACTCAAGTTAGTTTTGATTGGATTGAGTGAATCCTTGGCCGTTATTTGACTATGTTTATTATATGATTATTGTCTATGAAGCCTTGGATTCATTAGGGCTTTCAACCAGTTAAAGAAAGAGCTAGATTGAGCTTTCGACTTCTCAACGAAAGCATTAGTGGTGAGTGTTTGAAACCGCTACTCGTAGACACGAGTCATGGGTATTTGGGAATTCAGTTGTAACCTAAACCCCTACTCTAAAATTCAATTGTATGTTTTCTTGTATCTATATTTGTGTGGATGATTTATGTGCTTGCATGATTATTAACTTGTGCATAGTGAGGAGAAGCTCAAATATAAGATATGTGGATATTATTATTATTGTGAGAAGTGCAAATGTATACATGATATATATATGTAATATGCAAGTGATAGTGTTTTGCAAAAGATGCTAACATGCAGTGATAGTGCTCGAATAATTGATCAGTAATATGTGTGTTAAATTGGATATTTTGACCTTTTAATTCTTGAAACCGTTGGATATAGTTGGCGTGCCATAGGATTGTGAGTACTCACCTATATGTATAGTGATTTTGGGTGTTAAGACCCTAGGACATGTTTATGTGAGCTAAGCTCCATTCAACGGGACATGTGAGGGGAAATAAGAAGAGTGTTAGCTATACACTTCACTTCTGGGACATGTTTGACTCTAGGAGTCTATGTGGTGTAATGGAAATCCACGTATCCAATGTGTGATGATAGAACTCACTATAAGTTTCATAACTCAAGTGCCAAATTATCTTGTATTATATATATGTGTGTTGTATGATGAATGCCTTAACAAATATGTGGTTGCTATGCAAATTATCCTTATAAATGTTATGCAAATGAATTGTTACACTGTATGTTAAAGTGTTACACATTACTAAACATAAGACTCTAGCATCGTATATGTATGTGGTTATTGTGGACGCATGATGGAATGTTTGCTTTGTGGTTATTTCACTCATTCACTGAGCTTGTTTATTCTTGTAGGTGTGAGAGGTGTGGTTGTCGTAGGGAGTGATCCAAGGAAGACTTGTTTATTCTTGTAGGTGTTCTTTCAGTTATTTTCATATTGGGAAATAAGACAATGTGGTAGACTTGTTTAGTGCCATGATACATTTGAATTATTTACCGACTTTGTTGTGTTTCGATTTTGGAAGTTTATGAGTTTATATGTTTGCATATGTTCATGAACTTTAATGATGGCTTGATGTATCTTGCTTGCACACGTTTTGACGACTTGAACTATTAACTTTAGCCATTGGATGATTATTTATTGAAGTAATTTATGCATGATGCTTAGAAACTATTTTGGAGTGAGTTAATTGCATATATGTGCTGCATTTTCATGTTCAGGGGCAGAGGTATCGATAATCGGGTTCCAAAATCGATACCTCTATGTTTCGAAATGTACGGGAAGTCAAAATAGAGATTTGGTATCGATACCTTTGCTCGAGTATCGATACTCGGGGTTAAAGTATTGATATCTCATGACAGGTACCAATAATTTTTTAGACTTTGGGATTTTGTCGAGAAATAGAATACATGTTTGGTATCATTTCTGCAGGTGGTATCGATACCACCTAAAGAAAATATTGATACCCTAGTGTCAGTATCAATACCTACAGACACATGTTAAGAATTTTGCTAAATAGACCTTGTGTATGTTAACACTCATTTTTAGGATTATGTATTGTAAGATTTGCTTGTAACAACAATAATTATGCAGTTGAGTGACCTAAAACCTATTATAATGAAGGATTTTTTTTCTTAGAATAAGCTTTCTACTTGATGTACATGAGTTTAGATGGTGGTGTGGCATCCTGTATTCGGTAAAATTAAAAGCTCACCCTAGAATAACTAATAGAATGTTCAGAAAAGGAAAGACTTCTAAATAAATCAAGAAAAAAGGCTCTAAAAACCTGTAAGGAAATCATGGATATCAAATTTACTGCGTTGCAAATTATGGTAAATTTTAAAATAGGTTAGGTTGCACTACATTAAAAGTATGATGATTCTGCCAATAGCATCTGAAATGACTTGGATTTTGCTTTTGTACTGGTTTTATTTAATGTTCCATGAAATATCGCAATGTCTGCATCAGAGTTATATAGAAAAAAAATAGATAAAGAAAATCAAATTGTTTTAAGTTTTAAGAATTCAACTCTTAGTGTTACTGCGAATTGTAGTAATAACAAGCTGTTGAATGAAAATTGAGCACTTAAATTGAACAACTTCACATTGAATAGGGTTATATAGTTTATTGTAACATCCCAAAATATAGAAATATATTAAAAATAGGGAATTGAGCCAATGGTTATTTATTTAATATAAAAGCATGAAAGTTAGCTGGAGGTCTCAAGTTCAAGTCTCAACTTTTACAACATAAATTGATTTTTGCAGATTCCCTTGTTTTTTTTATGTGTGGCCATCCAAGCCTAGTAAATCTAGGTAAAAATAAAATTTATATCAAAATAATCAGCCTCTGAATCCCTTTTTCCTTTACATTAGCCGTCCCTAACCCTCCTCCCTCTACCTCTCTTCATTTTTATTTTTTTTTCCTTTTTCCTCTATTATTGTCGTTGCCTACACCTTCCATTTTACCATCTTCTTCTTCTTCTTCTTCTTCTTGCATCAAGATTATGCACCATCTCCTTTACTATATTGATGCAATTTTTCCCCAAATAAGTCAGCCCTAAATCTGAAATATTGAACTTTAAAATCGATCCAAAACATAGCCAAGAAGGTGTCATTGTTGTTTCTCTCAACTAGCTTGGGTAATATCTCTTTTTTCTTTAATTTCTTGGTTAATCTTGTCAATTAAAAATCAAAATTTCTAGATCTAGAATACGAGAGATTTTAAAAGTTTTGAAAGGTATATTTCCAGATTTTAATGAGGTCTCAACGCATTTTAAAATTCAACTCCAATTTCGGTTACCATGGGTAGTGGTGCATGCGCATATGTGTAGAATAGGGGGTTTTTTCCTTTCTTGAATCTTTCCCATTTAATTGCAGCCATAGTTTGAGTTCTTGAATCCTCTTAATTAGCTATTAAACCTATGTCAATTAGGGAAAAATGTTGATTATTTGGGCATTTGAAACTCACAAATTGGGAAGCGTAAGTGCAATTAAGCGTAAAATTATTTGTTATTTGGACATAGTTGTAGCGTACAGGTTATGGATTAATCAAATTCCTTCATTTAATCATTATTAGCTACTGATTTTCCAGTATATTATTGAATCAAGTGTTGACCCAAATGCCTCGAATCAACTGTAAAGCTGAAGAACGATCGTACGTATGGTTCACGGTGGACTTCAGACTTTACTTCGTCATTTTATTTTAATTTAATTATATTTTTAGGTTATTTTATTATTATTTGATTTTGGATTATAAAGTTTTTTTAAACTTTGGTTTGGGACTATTTGAGATTTTGGGGTTTTTCATGCATGCATGACACACATATTTGGTATGGTTACATGGTTTTTATAAATATGTTGAAATGGATTATGCATGATTTATGGCTAAATTAATAATTTGACTAGTAATGATACATTGTCACTGCTAAGAAGATCGAAGGCAACGCCGACAGTTGGGTTTTATAAAAATTCAGCTAATTCACTAATTCGACCTAAACATGGTTGGACTAAGTAAATGAACATTTTTCCAAAGCTAACAATAGAAACCACAATTTTATAAAAGGGAGTACTTGAAGGTTTTTAACTATCATTAGGGTAGGTTTGACACTGAGGTGTCTATTGTGGCCTTCCCGATTCGACTATAATGTCTAGCCCATGTTTAGAAAGTTACAGTTAGTGGTATCAGAGCCTTGGTTCAAAACCTCAGATTGAGATTTTAAATCTACTTAAGTAAGTCTGCATGCATGCATACATGAAAAGGGAAAATTTTGGGGAAAACAAACCACATTGGATTTGGAAAATGTTTTATATAGGATGCGACAAAGTCCATAAAACTTTAAAATGTGAGTGCGTAAAAGACTAAACAAAGTACTAAAAGCTTTTACTTGTAAAATTATAGATCCATAAAACATCAAAACGAATGCACGTGGAATGATAACTCGTGGTAGGAGAGGCCGTAGGGGGCAAACTCTGAGGGCTCTGGTGGAGTCAGCTGCATCATTAGGGCTAGAATAGGATAATGAACAGAATGAGGCTAACAGTGAACGCACAACTAAGGGTGAGAATATTAGTTATGGCCGTGTTGGGAATGATCCAGTAATTTAGGCTTTATTGAGGGGTTTGAATAGGGTTGCAGGGGCTCTAATAGGAGGTGTTAGTCGTGGGACGATTGTTGAAAGGCTCTGCTCTAGTGGGGTAGAATTGTTTAGGGGTATTGTTGGAACTGCTCCTACTATGGCTGAGTACTGGATGGAAACCATTAAACAAATTTTGAAGGATTTGGAATGCACTCTTGGGCAGAAACCTAAGGGTGCCATGTCTCTGTTAAGGGATGAGGCATATTGATGGTGGTAATCAGTGGTTAGAGGAACACTGCTAGAGCGTATTGATTAGGCTTATTGTCAGGAGGCCTTTCAGGGTAAGTATGTGGTCCCTCACTATATGAAGGCCCGACAGTTAGAATTTATTAAACTTAAATAATGAGACAAGAGTTTTTGAGTATGAGGTAGAATTTCTAAGGTTGAGTCGCTATGCACCTAGTATGGTGGCATCTGAGCAGGAAAATAGTTTCCATTTTTAGGAAGGTCTAAGGTATGACCTTAAGGTTCAGGTAGCTCCACACCCAAAGCGTGTGTTTGAGCTTTCGTCAAGAAGACTAAGATTATTGGGAAGATTAAATGCGTGGAGCGAGAGAAGAAAGGGACACAGAGGGATCAACTCAAAAGAAAAACGGGCCCAACTGGCCCAAATCCGTAACTTGTTAAGCGAGCCAGAGAGGCTAGGCCACCACAGAATAGAGAAGGAGTGGACCCTAGAGAAATGCAGATTCAGGTTTGCTAGTATTGTTAGAGGCACCATTTGGGTGATTGTTGGAGGAGAATTGGTTTTTGATTTGTATGTCATTCAATGGAGCAAAAGATTAGGGATTCTCCTCGTCGTCAGGATCAGGTGCAAGCTCTGGCTTAGAATGAAAGTCCAACTGGGAGTCAAAATCAGAGAGGTAATCAGGCTGCTCAGAGGGGCCATAATCAGAATCGAAATGGGAATGGTAATCAGGGTTAGAGACGACCATCTCAAGGTTCGAATCAAGCTGAGGCGAGACAATCTTGGTTTATGAGGCTAGGCGCTGAAAGGATAGAGATGCGACTAACGCCATAGCAAGTACCTTCACTATTTACTCAATACCTTATTTTGCTTTGATTGACATAAGATCTACCCACTCGTAAGTTGCTTGTAATGTGGTTGTAAAATTGGGTATTAGGGTAGAGAAAATCGAAAACATTGTAACTATAGTTAGTCCCTTAGGATCCTCCACACTTATGAATAAAGTTTATAAAAGATGTCCTTTAGAGGTTTAAGGAGAGGTATTCCTTGTCGATTTGATGAAACTTCCTTTCAATGAATTCGATTTGATTTTGGGGATGGACTGGTTGGTTAAGAATCAAGTTCAATTAGATTGTGCATTGAAGAGGGTGAATTTGGTGATTGAGTATAGGAAAGAAGTTATTATGGTAGGGGAGCATCAAAATTATTTGTCCAATGTAATCTCTGCTTTAGTAGCAGAAAAGATGGTGTGAAAAGGGTGTGAAGCATTTTTGGCTTATGTCCGAGATGCAAGTGTTGTTGATCCTGTAGTTAAAGGTATTCGTACAGTGAGGGAATTTCCTGATGTGTTTCCCGAGGAACTGCCAGGGTTACCTCTAGAGAGGGGAGTGGAACTCAGAATTGAGTTGTTGTCGGGAACGACATCAGTGTTCATCGCTCCCTACTACATGGCACCAAAAGAGCTTAACGAGTTGAAGGTCAAGTTGAAAGAACTGTTGGATAGGGGTTTTATTATACCCAGTGTTTCACCATGGGGTGCACCGATTTTATTTGTGAAAAAGAAAGATGGAACCTTATGCTTGAGCATTGATTATCGACAACTGGATAAATTAACTATCATGAATAAGTACCCTTTACCAAGGATTGACAACCTATTTGATCAATTTAGAGGTGCAACTTTCTTTTCCAAAATTGACTTAAGATCTTGGTATTATCAACTCAAAAAAAAGAATCTGATATTCCCAAAACCGCTTTTAAGACTCATTATGGACATTATAAGTTCCTTGTCATGCCTTTTGGGTTAACTAATAAACCAGTAGCCTTCATGGATCTTATGAATTGTGTCTTCCAACCTTTCGGATTAGTTCATCATGGTTTTCATTTATGACATCCTTGTGTACCCCAAGATAAAATCGAGCATGATGAGCATTTAAAATTTGTTTTACAGATACTCCGTCAAAAACAACTTTTTGCTAAACTTAGTAAGTGTGAGTTTTGGTTGAAGGGAGTGATATTTTTGTGTCATGTGGTATCAGCTGAGGGTATTTCCGTAGATTCCAGAAAGGATGATGCCATCCTAGATTGCAAGCAATTGAAGGATGTTTCAAAAATTTAGAGTTTTCTCGGTCTTGCTGGGTATTATCGAAAGTTTGTTAAGGGTTTTTCCTTGATATCAGCGTCATTAACTAAGCTTTTGAGAAAGAATGCTCCATTTAAGTGAAGAGATGAACAACAAGCCAGATTGGAAAGGTTGAAGTCCGTGTTGACAGAAGCTCCCGTCTTAATTCAATCAGAATCTGGTAAAGAATATGTTGTGTATAGTGATGCTTTGCATGTTGGGCTTGGTTCTGTTCTAATGCAGGATGGTAAAGTTGTAGCATATGCCCCAGGATAACTTAGGCAACATGAATGTAATTACCTCACACATGATTTGGAGTTGGTAGCTATTGTTTTTGCGCTCAAAATTTGGAGACACTACTTGTATGGTGAGAAATGTGTTATTAAACCGATCACAAGAGTCTCAAATATCTCCCAACCCAGAAAGAACTAAATTTAAAGCAACATAGATGGATTGAGCCATTAAAGGATTATGAATGTATGGTCAATTATTACTCTGAAAAGGCAAATGTTGTGGCTGATGCCTTGAGTAGAAAGGTAATGTGTAATTTAAAGGCTATGTTCGCTCGCTTGAGTCTTTTTGATGATGGGGGTATCTTGGCTGAATTGCAAATAAAGCCTGCATGGGTTCAGGAGATCAAGGATAAGTAAAGTTTGGATGAAACTCTAAAACTTTGGTTTAGACAAGTCGATGATGGATAGACTAAGGATTTTGGAATTAATTATGATGGAATTTTGTACTTTAGATGGAGATATTGTGTGCCTAATGATAAGAAGTTGAGGATTCTATACTTGAGGAAGCAAATAGCAGCCCTTATGCTATTCATCTTGGTAGTACTAAAATGTATCGAGACTTGAGGGAAGTGAATTGGTGGCCGGGTCTTAAACGTGAAGTAAATGAATTTGTATCTAAATGTTTGACTTGCCAACAGGTTAAAACAAAACATCATTTTCCATCAGGGTTGCTCTAACCGATTCGAATTCCACAGTGGAAGTGGGAGAGAGTGACAATGGAATTTGTTTGTGGGTTGCCCTTGACGCCTACTAAGAAACATTTGGTTTGGGTTGTGGTTGATAGATTGACTAAGTCCGTCTATTTTGTTCCTGTTCGTACTGATTACTATCTCCAAAAGTTAGCTAAGCTCTACATTTCTGAGATAGTGAGATTGCATAGTGTGCCAATTAGAACGACAAAAATGTACAAGTGTACACAATCGCAACAAGTAATAAAGTGACAAGTAAATGTCGAGTTATCGTACCCATAGGGACTGTAAAAGAATTATTTATGAAAGTAAGTTTAAACACTCTGGTGTAAGAAAAATATTTGGATTTGGGAAATGATTAAAAACTAGAAAACAAAGTAAATAAAATAAAATAAAATAAAGTTCTAATGCATGATTTCAAAAGCTGATTTTAATCAAGATGATATAATTGTGTTGGATTAATTACATTTCCTTACCTTAGAATCATTAAACTTATGCTTATACTTATTACTAATAAACCACGGCAACTCGGTAATTCGCTAACTTATGAACATATTTACAAATCAAAAATCCATTCATCTCTAGTACATATTCCTATGTCAATTCGACCGATAAAACAGTTTTATAAAGATAAACATGTTATTGCACATACATACTTATTAGATTAAACAATCTCTCGCATATTCCTATTTGATTCAAACGATTAATTCAACCTAATAAGGATATAAAAGACTATGGGAGGTAACAAAGTATCCTTACCTTGAAACAGTTTAATCACAATAATCTTGCAAGTTATGCAAGGCAAATGTATCGCCAAATACAATGCTAATCTAATCTTCAGCTACCTTAGAAGAATTAAACATGCATTGATTAAGAACTGTGTCCATTAATTACAATTTCAATGCGTTTAAATAATTAATTCTTTAGTTATCTTACTATTGTAATGCAAAAATAACTTAATCATGGTTTTAAGTAATCAAACATTTTACCGAGGCCTATAACAGCATAAACATAAAATTAACAAATCAAGAGGACGGAATGCAATCAACCCAACACGAATTAAATTCAAGCTAATCTGATTAAATTAACCATTCCAATAGCATAAATATTCATAGATATGTTCATCATAAAAACAACAAAAATTAAAGAGATAAGGAACAAGAATCAAATCCGGTGGTTTTCTGTGGCTTGACTAGGTTGTTCTTTTCTTCCTTCTTTGTTGTCCTCTCCAGTCAAGGCTGCTATGAACACTCAATTGCTGCTCCAAAATGGCTGAAGAATACCCCTTTCCTAAGAGGAGAAATCGACACAAGAGCAAGGAACTTTGAATAGGAAAATGAGAGAAAAAAAGTGAGAGAGGAGAGAAGAGTTGTAAGAGAAGAGATGTGAATGAGGGATGATTTGAATGGCCAGCAAATGGGGGTTTATATAGCTGAGTATGGATGCTAAAAATAGCAAATTTCAGCAGCCAAAGAGCCCCCTCATGGCCGGCCATCCTACATGGCAAAGCTGAGACTTTCAACTTTGCTAAAATTAGCCTGGGGCAAATCCGTGAAGCCTTAATTTAAGGTGAGGTTTGAATGCAATTTGGAAGTCTTCCAAGGGCCTTTTTGCAGCTCATTTAATCAGCTAAAAATGCTAATTTGGGTCAGCATTTGAACGGTTCTGGGCGGCCCAATTGGTGGCTGGTTCGGTTCACTCAATTTGGTTCAACTGGTGCGGTTCAATTGGGCCCTTTTTCCATAATTAATTAAAATTAATTTATTTAGCCCAAATTAAATTGGGAATAAATTAAAATTAATTATATTATGAATTAATACTTATATTTGGACCATCTTAGGCTAGAAATTATTTTTCCTTGTTACTTCGAATTGCTTCTCGGTTTTGTTCTTTTAACGGTGTCTGCCGGGTCAATTTTCGCCCTCTGTACGAATTTGTCAAAAATAATCAAAATTCAGTAAAAATAATTGTAAAATTGACTAAAAATTAACATGTTCAAATTTTTAATAAAATTTAATTATTTTATAAAAATTAATTATTTTATGACAAAAATTCTATCGAAAATGCATGATTTTAAGTAAAATTAGGTATGAAAAAGTATATAAATCTTTGTGTTTCCACACCCCTAAACTTAAATCATTGCTCGTCCCGAGTAATGCACAAATTTCGGAAAGAATTTCTCAAAAACACTTTTGAAGAATTCCTTCAGAACAACTTTCTTCTCAAAATTATGAATTTAATATACTTAGGCTCAAAAATAAGGAATTTTATAATTATGCTACTTAAGTATGCATATCGTTCAAATTACATCCAACAACTATTATAATAGCAAAATTAGACTAAATGCCTCTTTAACAAAGACATGTTAACCCTTACCAATTTGATTTTTTTTTATTCCCTTATTCAAGACTAAGCTGCAATCATTAAGTTTAACTTATGTCTTCATATGTTGATCTTAGCAATTTCTCTCCACTAATGTAGGTAGCATAGAAACTTGAATCAATAGGTCTTTATTAAGGTTGTAATGTGGCTAGGCTATGGATAGGTAAAAGATAGATAAATTTTGGCTTAAAAACCCTAAATTCAACGTAAAATCGAACCTTCAGAATTTTTACCTTCGATACACCAACTTATTTTACTTTCACATGCTCTTTTGTACATCTATTTTCTTTCGAGTACATTTTTTTTTAAATTCAAATTCGAGCACTTGCTTCATGTACTATAATTTTCGAGCAATTGATACTGCTTTTCAATTTCCCCAAACTTATTTTCAAACGATATTTTGAATAGTACTGAGTCTAGTGTTTGGGACAATTTTAAAGATAATGAAGAGAAAAATGATGGCTAAATATTGCAAAGGTCCAAATAAAACTAGGCCGTATAGGCTCAAAGTTGGGTTTCAAAGGATAATTTTATCATGGTCGGCTTGAAAGGCTCAAACGGTCCAAACAATAATTGCCTAAGTCATTTTCAATATTCCATGCTTCTTAGGATTTCGCCTCAAGAAATTACTAAGTCAATTCTAAAGACTTAAACTTTCATGCATGCCTAATTTTTTCGTAGGGAAAAAAAATTTTATGGTACGAATTTTATTAAAAATACATTCATATCATTATTAAGCTAAAATAATAACTTATTGAAATAATAGAACTTTATTAATACTGACGTTTAGCATACTTAACAAAATTTCAAATTATTGAACAAAATATATCCTAATCATAATTAAAAGAAAATTTTATTCTGAGTGGAATTAATTCAAATTTTCAGTCCCCCAAACTTAAAATGAACAATGTCCTCATTGTTTAAAGTGAATAGATACTATACACCAGGTAGGATTTTAGAAAAGAGGAGGTGAGTCAAATTGACTGCTTAAGTACCAAGCTCTCTCGAAATCCAATCCTAGAGATGTATATACCTATTGCCACACTTTAGCCTTTGTGACTTGTTCAGATTTTATTCATGATTCCTATCTTTTGTTTTATTGTGCAAAAATAAAAATTCCTAATTAACCTAAGCCTAAAATAACTTAAGTATAAAAATAAAATGAAGTTGAGGTCCTCCCTTTTTTATTTGTCTGCCGATCCTTCCGAATTCAACTCATCTTTTGCTTCATCATTATTGCCTTTGCATGAATCGCTTTACTCCCTCTTCGACAATGAACTCTATGGTTCAAATATGAAATCTGGAAACTCAAGCACAAAAATAAATGGTTCATTATAAATTTTCCTAAGGGCACTCCTTATCGAGTCATCCCTTATTTTTGAGTATCTCCAGTAGGCTTGTTGTTGCCATTGCATGTGTTGCATTAAGTCCATCAGCTTTGACAGCTCATCACGAAGATCTAGGCTAGACGGTGGAGCTCCAAATATTGAGGTTTTGATATCAGTTTTAGCTTCTGGTTCCATTGGTTTTGTCTCATTAGGGAGTTCAGTTGATTGCTCTAGCGGGATCTCTGTGGGGTCATCTTCTGCTTCTTCGGGATCCTCACTTTCTTCAACTTGTTGCTGTAGAAAAGAATCTCCAGCTACTCAGTAGAGGTCCCAATCGATGATTGTGCCCTGACTATACCCTGTCTTCTTTCTGTTTGCAAGAATTTTTGCTTTTAAGCACAGAATTGTTATCGTAAAAGGGAAATAGGCTGGCCCAGAATGTCTAACAACAAATTTCGCTTCTCTCTTAGGATTATTCTGCCCACATCAATGATCTTTCCAGTTAGAATTGAGTATAATAGGACCATTCGCTCTAATGAGATTGTAGTCCCATGCGAACTAGGTGTAAGGCTGAAACGGATGAAATAGAACCATACCTTCACAAGTGGTGCCAAATATTCTTTTCAAAACTTGTGGATTCCTTGCTTTGACACTGTCCACTTAGAACCTAGAATTGTGAGTTCCTTGAGAATTTCTTGCAAATTTTTAGGCTTAATGTTGCTCAATAAAGAAAAATATTCATTGTTTTCGAAATCAGGTAATTCAAAGAACTCATTAATAGCATTTGAATTTATTAGTACCTTGATTCCGTGAACTGGAACTTCAATCACTTCGCTTGAGGTTAAATTCGTATAGAATTCACGAACTAGTTCCTCATCGACACTTGGTCTCTTTTCACAAAACAATTCCCAATTGAGGGCTTCAGCAACTTGACGAATACGTGCCATAAAGTCTCCGTAGTTGCTTTCTTTCAATGTGAAGCCTTTCTCTGGATGCATCTGTTGAGTTTTGAAGATACTTTCGTATCTTACTTTAGCTTTTTCACAGTGGAACTTATTTTGTGTTTCATTGATTTGGGCAGAAGCACGAGTTCTCTTGTGAGGCATGATTAACCTGAACATAAAATGGGAAAATTTATTTTCTCAAAAAATTAATTAATAAAAATTATTAATAGTTCAATGATTTGAAAAATTAAATAATTGAATAAAATTAAAATTCAAGAGAAAATTCGGTCTTACCACCCTTTTTTTGAAAAAAATAATTAAAAGCAAAAGAAGTCGATTTAAGGTAGGTTGAAGGATTTGGCTAAGGATGGGTGAAGGTGTGTGCCACAGAAGTGTTGGAAGGCTGCTAGGTGTGCAGGCGGATGGGTACGGAAGCAGGCAATAACACGCAGCAGGGGTTGTGCACAAGCAGTAGCGTGCGGGTCCTTCGGCAAGCAGGGTCTTTCAACAAGCAGGCCTGATGTGTTGGGACATGCGCAGGTGTGGCGCACAGGAGCAGGACACGGCCTGGGCGATTGCTGGGGCTAGGGCGTATGGCGTGCTGAGGCTGTTAGCCAAGCAATGTGCGTTTGAGGCTTGCGGCACTTAAGGGATTTGGTGCTTCGGGGTTTTGAGTAATGAATGAATGGGGGAAGTAAGGGTGGAATTTATAGTAGGAGAAGTAGGAATTAGAGTAGAATTCTTAGAGAAATTTAATAATTTAAATATTCTAAGTCTAGTCCTACTCAAAGTTAACAACAATTAATAATGAAATTATCAATTGCTATTAAATTATTAAAACAAGGATAAAATATGATTAAAATTAAACTAATCATAATTCTGTGCTAAGTTGATAAAAATTAATATATAAATTATAAGAGATATAATTATATATTAAAGTTTATCATATTTATATAAATATGTATATTAAAAAAAAATTCAACTAAGTCCCTAGACTTAATGAAAATTTGAAATTGAGTTGTAATTTAAAACTTGGATCACAATTTGACCCTTTTATTTGAAAAATTAAAAATTTATTTTGTCATTCAAGGAATAATTTCTCAGAAAATTATGTAAATACCAATTCCCAGGAAGATTGGAGGGGTCACAAGCGGTCCCGCTTAAGTTCCATTCTCCTGGACAGAATTTATTTAAACATAATAAACCCGAAAATATACCTTAAATAATTTATTAAAAACAAGAAAATTTAAATATCTGATAAACTGAACAAGATTTGAGCCCGTTCAGGTTTTTTTCTGTAGTAATGTTTCAAATGCTGAGCATTGACTTGGAAATTACCTCCCTTACCTTGGAGTTCAACAACTCCATATGGATAGACGTGTTGAATTGTAAATGGACCGGACCAACGTGATTTTAGCTTACCTAGAAAGAACTTCAATCTGGAATTGAACAACAAGACTTGCTGACCTACTTCAAATTCTCGAACTTGAATGTGTTTGTCATGCCATTTCTTGAGTCTTTCTTTAAGTAATTTGGCATTTTTATATGAGAACATTCGGAACTCTTCTAACTCGTTGAGTTGGAACATCCATTTCTCTTTTGCGAGCTTAGGATCCAAATTAAGCCGTTGAAGAGCCCAGTAAGCTTTGTGCTCTAACTCCAATGGTAGATGGCAGGCTTTCCCAAACACCAACATGTAGGGTGACATTCCTAAAGGTGTCTTGTATGCTGCTTTGTAAGCCCATAAAGCACCATCTAGTCTTTTGGACCAATCTCGTCGGTTCGGGTAGACTACCTTCTCAAGTATGCCTTTGATCTCCTTATTTTCCAGTTCAGCTTGCCCATTTGTTTGCGGATGGTAAGCTATTGCAACCTTATGTTTCACTCCGTGTTTGTCGAATAACCATTTTAACCACTTGTTCACAAAGTGGGATCCTTCATCACTGATGATAGCTTTTGCAGTTCCAAACCTTGTGAACACATGCTTCTACAGAAACTTCATCACAACCTTAGCATCGTTTGTCGGATATGCCTTAGCCTCGACCCACTTAGACACATAGTCTACTACTACTAGTATGTACTTGTGACTGCAAGACGGAGGAAAAGGACCAAGAAAGTCAATACCCCATACATCGAACAACTCTACCTCAATGATGTTTGTTCGTGGCATCTCATTTCTATTGGTGACATTTCCAACCCTTTGACATCGATCATAGCTCTTCACGTAAGCATATGCATCTTGAATAGTGTTGGCCAAAAGAATCCGGCTTGCAATACTTTGGCCCCTGTACGTGTACCTCCGAAGTGTCCCCCACTTGGAGCTGAGTGACAATGGTATAAAATCTTCGGTATTTCATCTTCTGCCACACATCTCCTAATCATTTGATCTGCACACTTTTTAAACACATATGGCTCTTCCCAGAAATAGTACTTCACATCATGAAGAAACTTTTTCCTTTTTTGGTACGTCTTATCAAATGGCATCAACCCACAAGCTAAATAGTTAGCAATATCAGCAAACCAAGGGGTATTATGGACAAGATTTACCTTCAGGATATGTTCGTCTGGAAACATCTCCTGAATTGGTATAAGAGGAGAATTCCCTTCTTGTGGCTCCAATCTGGACAAGTAATCTGCTACTTGATTTTTGACTCCCTTTCGATCTTGAATTTCTAGATCAAACTCTTGAAGTAGAAGTACCCATCGGATCAGCCTCGGCTTAGCGTCTTTCTTCGCAAGTAAATACTTAATTACCGCGTGGTCCGTATAGACAGTCACTTTGGTACCTACTAGATAAGATCGAAACTTGTCGAAAGCAAACACAATAGCAAGTAACTCTTTTTCTGTTACCGTATAATTTAGTTGAGCTCCTATTAGGGTTTGACTTGCGTAGTAGATGGGATGAAAAACTTTGTTCCTTCACTGGCCCAAGACAACTCCAATTGCGAAGTCACTTGCGTAACACATCAATTCAAATGGCAAATCCCAGTCTAGTGTGACGATTATGGGTGCCCTGACTAATTGACTCTTCAAATTGTTGAAGGCTTTTAAGCATTCCTCATCAAACTTGAATATAGAGTCCTTCTCTAATAATTTGCATAAGGGTTTAGCAACTTTGGAGAAGTCCTTGATAAATCTTCGATAAAAATTGGCGTGGCCCAAAAAGCTCCTAACACCCTTTACAGATGTTGGAGGTGGCAGTTTCTCAATAATGTCTACTTTTGCTTTGTCTACCTCGATCCCATGTCTCGTTATCTGATGCCCTAGAACAACTCCTTCTCGTACCATAAAATGGCACTTTTCCCAGTTGAGTACGAGATTCATTTCTTTGCATTGCCTTAGTACCTTAGTTAGATTGGCTAAGCAATCATTGTAAGTATCTTCGAATACTCAAAAATCATCCATAAAAACTTCCAAATATTTCTCAACCATGTCAGTAAAAATAGACATCATACATCTTTGAAATGTAGCAAGTGCATTACGTAAACCAAATGGCACATGTCTAAATGCAAGCGTACCGTACGGGCATGTGAATGTCGTTTTGTGTTGATCTTCCGGTGCTACTGTAATCTGATTATACCCTGAGTATCCATCGAGAAAATAGTAGTAATCTCATCTTGCGAGTCTATCCAGCATCTGGTCCAAGAATGGCAAAGGATAGTGATCTTTCCTAGTCGCCTTGTTCAGCTTCCGGTAATCGATGCAGATTCTCCATCCCGTAACTGTTCCAGTCGGTATCAACTCATTGTTCTCATTCTATACGACTATCATACCTCCTTTTTTTGGCACGCACTGGGCCGGGCTTACCCATGAATTGTCTAACCACTTGATGATCTCTTTTTTTACTATGTCCTTCATGATGGGGTTCAGTCTCCGTTGTCCATCAATCGTCCCTTTTTTGCCATCTTCTAGGATAATCTTGTGCATGCATACAGATGGACTAATACCGCGAATATCGGCTATGGTCCATCCGATGACCTTCTTGAATTGTTTCAGAACTAAGATAAGTTTCTCTTCTTGCCTAGTGGTCAATTCTGCTGAAACAATCACAGGCATAGTAGAAACGTTACATAAATAAACGTATTTTAAATGAGCAGGTAATACCTTGAGTTCTAATTTAGGTGGCTCCTTGATCAACGGTTTTGGTTGGGAATAGTCCCTCTTTTCTAACTCCAAAGATTCAAAACGGGATTACGGATTAAATCCCCTTTGATTAGCTTTTAGGAAAGTTAAGTATTCATCCTCCTCTTCATCATTTGGAGGATCCAATGCAAAATTCTTTCCAGTGGGTCATCAACACAATTAAGTTCCTTCTCTACTATTAAATCCTCTAAATCGAACACTGTAAAGCAATCATCCATTGTGTCAAGAAATCGTATAGACTTAAAGACGTTAAATGTTACCTGATCATCCTGAACACGCATAACGAGCTCACCATTCTGCATATCAATAAGGGTCCTTCCAGTTGCTAGGAATGACCTTCCTAGGATGATTGGTACTTCGTTGTCTGCTTCAAAATTTAGAATTACAAAGTCAGCAAGAAAAATAAACTTATCTACACGTACCAATACGTCCTTGATTTTTCCTTCTGGATGTGCTAAGGATCGATCTGCTAGTTGAAGCATAACTGTAGTTGGTCTAACTTCTCCTATCCCCAACTTCCTAAATACTGACATAGCCATCAAGTTGATACTTGCACCTAAGTCACATAATGCCTTACCACAATATGTTGCTCCAATGTTACACGGTATGGTAAAACATCTAGGATCCTTCAATTTTGGGGGTAGTTTGTATTGAAGATATGCACTGCATTCCTTCGTCAGAACTACCGTATCAAATTCTCCAAGTCTTTGTTTCTTAGACAAGATATCTTTCATGAACTTGATGTAGTTTGGCATTTGCTCAAGTGCTTCAACCAACGAGGAACTTCTTGAATTGAATCTTCTACTTCTGTTTTTGAAGTCTTTGAGGGTAGGGTGCTAGTGGTTTCATTACTGGGACTGAATTTGGTTGATTCATCTTTGGCGACAATTATGCATCTAACGACATTGTTAGTTGATTAGAATTAGTTGGTCTTGAGGTTACTTTATTGGGTTTTGCAGATTCTGGTTCTGGTGAAACTAGAATTACAACGCTTGGTTGAACTTCTTTTGAATCTTGAGCGTTAGCTGGCTCCTTTTCAACTTCGACAGTGTTGGGTTCTACTATCTTTCCGCTCTTCAATGTCAATGCTTTACAATGTTCCTTCCCCAGATTTCTCAGATTCTCTGTGTCACTAGGTAGAGCACCTTGTGGTCGGTTCCTGAGTTCAGTAGCAAGCTGGCCCACTTGATTCTCCAAATTCCTTAGAGTGGCATCATTTTTCGCCATGTATGCCTTCAATAGATTCTCTAAGCTATTGGATGGTTCCACTTGGGTTGGTTTCTGAACTTGTTAGGGGAAACTATGTAGCTGAGTTGGTCTAGGTTGGGTGCAAGTGTTACTTGTTCCAGCCCCTTGGTTATTCCAGGAAAAATTCGGGTGATTTCGCCACGATGAGTTATAAAAGTTGGATTGCAGCCCTTGCCTCCCTCGATTTTGGTTTTGGTTACCCATGTAATATACGGATTCGGGTTCGATGGACATTCTTCAAAAAAATGTCCTTCCCCACAATGCACACAGGCTATATTCTCAAATTGGTTAGGTGGTTGGGCTGCAAAACTGTTAGACCCATTAGTCGTAAGATTCTTAAGCATTGAGGATATTGAAGATACCTGAGATGTGAGTGAAGTGAGAGCGTCCACTTCATGTATTCCAGTGACTCGTCTTCCTGATGCTACTCGATTGGTTGGCCATTGATAATTGTTGCTGGCAATCCTTTCAATAATTTCGTAAGCCTTATTATAAGACTAAGAAAGGTGACCACTATTAGCAGAGGCGTCCACTACCATCCTCGTGTGAGCGGTGAGATCATTATAAAATGTCTTAAGTTGAATGCAATGTAGGATTCCATGATGAGGGCACTTTCGTAATAAACCTTTTTACCTTTCCCATGCTTCATACAGGGACTCATCATCCATTTGTTGGAAGACAGTGATCTCATTCCTCAACTTGGCATTCTTGCTCGGCTGGAAATACTTCATGAGGAATCTCTCGGCTAACTCTTGCCATGTAGAAATGGACTTCGGTGGCAATGAGTTTAACAAGGCACGAGCTCTGTCCCTTAGCGAATATGGGAATAGCTTCAGTCATAATGCATCTTCGGGTACTCCGACTAACTTGAAAGAATCGCTTACTTCCATAAATAGTCTTAAGTGAAGATGAGGATCTTCAGTAGGCATTCCACTGAATTGGCCCATAGTCTGAAGCATCTGGAACATGACTGGCTTCAGCTCGGATTGTTGTGCCTCCACTTCAGATTTCCTAATACCCAGATTAAATCGTTAAATAATGGCATGGCATACTATCGTAAAGCTCTATCCCTATCATCAGCAATAAGGATAGGATTCTGAGCAAGGTTTTCTCCGTTTCCTTGATTCATATTCTCAAAGTTCATCTCTTCAGTCCTTTTCTGGTTCGCTTGTCTTCTTTGCTGTCGAAAGGTTTGTTCTATTTCAGGGTCCACAGGGAGTAAGTCGATAATCTGGTCAATACTCACAAACACCTGAAATAACCACAGAAAGATTAAGTAAAGATTTAAATAGGAAAATAAATAAACAAAAATGTAAAAACAGATTCACAAATAATGGCTTTTTTTAAAATAAAAAATAGTCCCCGGCAACGGCGCCAAAAACTTGGAACGACAAAAATGTGCAAGTGTACACAATTGCAACAAGTAAAAAAGTGACAAGTAAATGTCGAGTTATTGTACCCACAGGGACTGTAAAAAAGAATATTTAGGAAAGTAAGTTTAAACACTTTAATCACAATAATCTTGCAAGTTATGCAAGGCATATGTATTGTCAAATACAATTCTAATATAATCTTCAGCTACCTTAGAAGAATTAAACATGCACTGATTAAGTACTGTGTCCATTAATTTTAATTTCAATGCGTTTAAATAATTAATTCTTTAGTTATCATACAATTGTAATGCAAAAATAACTTAATCATGGTTTTACTTAATCAAACATTTTACCGAGGCCTATAACAACATAAACATAAATTTAACAAATCAAGAGGATAGAATGCAATCAACCCAACACGAATTAAATTCAAGTTAAGCTGATTAAATTAACCATTCCAATAGCATAAATATTCATAGATATATTCATCATAAAAACAACAAAAGTTAAAGAGATAAGGAACAAGAATCAAATCCGGTGGTTTTCCGTGGCTTGACTAGGTTGCTCCATTCTTCCTTCTTTTTGTCCTTGCCGGTCAAGGCTGCTATGAACGCTCAATTGCTGCTCCAAAATGGCTGAAGAATACCCCTTTCCCAAGAGGAGAAATCGGCACAAGAGCAAGGAACTTTGAATGGGAAAATGAGCGAAAAAAAGTGAGAGAGGAGAGAAGAGTTGTGAGAGAAGAGATGTGAATGAGGGATGATTTGAATGGGTAGAAAAGGGGGATTTATATAGCTAAGGATGGCTGTTAAAAATAGCAAATTTCAGTAGCCAAAGATCCCCCTCATGGCCGGCCATCCTACATGGCAAAGCTCAGACTTTCAACATTGCTAAAATTAGCCTGGGGAAAATTCGTAAAGCCTTAATTTAAGGTAAGGTTTGAATGTAATTTGGAAGTCTTCCAAGGGCCTTTTTGCAGCTCATTTAGTCAGCTAAAAATGCTGATTTGGGTCAGCATTTGAACGGTTTTGCGCTGCCCTATTGGTGGCTGGTTCAGTTCGCTCAATTTGGTTCAACTGGTGCGGTTCAACTAGGCCCTTTTTCAATAATTAATTATAATTTATTTATTTAGCCCAAATTAAATTGGGAATAAATTAAAATTAATTATATTATGAATTAATACACATATTTGGACCATCTTAGGCTGGAAATTATTTTGCCTTGTTACTTCGAACTGCTTTTCGGTTTTTGTTCTTCTAACGATGTCTGTCGGGTCAATTTTCGCCCTCTGTACGAATCTGTCAAAAATAATCAAAATTCAGTAAAAATAATTGTAAAATTGACTAAAAATTAACATGTTCAAATTTTTAATAAAATTTAATTATTTTATAAAAATTAATTATTTTATGACAAAAATTCTATCGAAAATGCATGATTTTAAGTAAAATTAGGTATAAAAAAGTATATAAATCTTTGTGTTTCCACCAGTATCGATTATTTCAAATTGGGATCCTAGATTCATGTCTCGATTCTAGAAGAAGTTGCATGAGGCTTTGGGAACTCGATTGGATTTTAGTACGGCTTTACATCCGCAATCTAATGGTCAGTTAGAAAGGGTCATTCAAATATTGAAACATATGTTGAGGAGTTGTGTAATCGATTTCCAAGGTAATTGGGAGGAGCATTTTCTGATGGTAGAATTTGCCTATAATAACAATTTTCAGTCAAGTATCCAAATGGCACCTTACGAAGTTCTTTATGGTCGTAAGTGCCGCTCGCCTTTATGTTGGACTGAAGTTGGCGAAAGGAAGTTTATTGGTCCATAATTTGTTATGAAAACTGAGGATAAAATTCGGTTAATTCAAGAAAGATTGATGGAAACTTTTGATATACAGAATTCATATGCCAATTTGAAGTGCAAGGACATTGAGTTCAATGTGGGACATTTCATTTTCCTTTAGTTCACTCCATGGAAGAAAGTTTTGAGATTTGGTCGAAAGGGCAAGTTAAGTCCTATATTCATTGGTACCTATTGGGTGCTTAAAAGGGTTGGTCCTGTGGCTTACCAACTTGAGTTGCCACCTAAGTTTGATCGTATTCACGATGTGTTTCACGTCTCGATGTTGAGAAGGTATCGATCTGATCCTTAACATATTATTCCAGTTGAGGAGATAGAGGTTAGACCGGATTTATCGTTTGAAGAGGAACTAATTCGAATATTAGAATGTGAAATCAAAGTGTTAAGACAAAAGCAAATTCCTCTAGTTACGGTGCTATGGAGAAATCATGGCATCAAAGAGGCTAATTGGGAGTCGGAGGACTCAAGTCGGCTTCAGTATCCTCATCTTTTCAAAACAGGTAACTTCGAAGACAAAATTTCTTTAAGGGGGTAGAGCTGTAACATCCCAAATTTAGCTCCATAAAAATATAGAAGTATATTAAAAAATGGGATATTAAAAAATGGGGAATTGACCCAACGTTTAGTTATTTAATGTGAAAGAATGAAAGTTAGTTGGGGGTCCCAAATTCAAGTCTCGACTCTTACAAAATAAATTGATTTTTGCAAATTCCTTTGTTTTTTTTTATCTGGTTCTATCCAAGCCTAGTAAACCTAGGTATAAATACATTTTTTATCAAAATAATCAGCGTTTGAATCCCTTTTTCCTCTACCTTAGTTGTCCTTAACCCCCTCTCTACCTTAGGACTCACACGTTCATTTTTTATGATAATGTGCATTTGAAATTATTATTGAAAATGTTTGATTGTGCTATTGGTACCTCTATGAAATTGCTTGTATGAACACTTAATACTTGCTTGTTTAGTCTCACACTTAACACTTAATACTTGCAGATTCACAAATAATGGCTTTTTTAAAAAACAGTCCCCGAGAACGGCGCCAAAAACTTGGAACGACGAAAATGTGCAAGTGTACACAATTTCAACAAGTAATAAAGTGACAAGTAAATGTCGAGTTATCGTACCCACAGGGACTGTAAAAAAGAATATTTATGAAATTAGTGTTAAAACACTTTTGTGATGGAAAATATTTTGGTTTAAAGATGATTAAAAACTAAGGGTTAAAAACTAAGTAAAAAAATTTAAAAATAAAAAGGTTCTAATGCACGATTTCAAATAAGGTTTAATCAAGATGATATAATTGTGTTGAATTAATTACATTCCTTTAACTTAGAATTATTAAACTTATGTTTATACTGCTACGAACAAATTCACAGCAACTCGGTAATTTCCTAACTACTGCTCATACATACTTATTAAATTAATCAATCTCTTGAACATTTTTCAATGTCAATCTAAGCGATTAATGAATCTTCACAAGCATATAAAAGATCAAGTGAGGTAACAGAGTATTTCTACCTTGAAACAGTTTAATCACAATAATCTTGCAAGTTATGCAAGGCATATGTATCACCAAATACAATGCTAAATTAACTTCAGCTACCTTAGAAGAATAAACATGCACTGATTAAGTATTGTGTCGACTAATTACAATTTCAATACAATTTAATAATTAATTCATTAGTTATCTAACAAGAATAACTTAGGCATGTTTATACTTAATCAAGCATCTTACCGAGGCCTATAACAGCAAAAACACAATTTCAATAATTCAAAGAGGCAAAATATAATCAACCCAACACGGATTAAATTCAAGATAGATTGATTAAAATAACCATTTCAATAGCATAAATATTCATAAACATGTTTGTCAAAACAACAACGAAATTTAAAGAGATAGAGAACAAGAAGCAAATCTGGTGTTTCTCCGTGGCTTGACTGAGTTCTTCGTTCTTCGTTCTCTGTTGTCCTCGGCTATCAAGGTGGCTTATGAACACTTTAATTTCTCCTCAACAATGTCTAATGAGGACCTCTTTCCTAAAAGAAGAAATCGGCACTTGAAAAAAAGGGAAAATGGGAAGGAAAAGTTGAGAGAAAGTGAGAGAGGGGAAGAGAGAATAAGAGTATGAGGGATGAGTTGAATGATCAGTAAGGGGTGGCTTTTATAGCTGATTGTGGCTGATAAAAATAGAAAATTCCATCAGCTAAAGAGACCCTCCTTGGCTGGCCACACACATGGCAAAGTTGAGAGATTCAACTTTGCTCAAAATAGTCTGGGGCAAATCCATAAATCCACATTTTTTGGAGGGGTTTGAATGCAAGGTTGAAATTTCTTCAATGGCTTCTATGCAAGCTTATTTAGTTAGCTAAAATACTAATTTGGGTCAGCATATGGATGGTTCTAGGAAGCCCAATTGGTGGCTTGTTCAGTTCACTAGATTCAGTTCAACCAATGCGGTTAAATTAGACCCTTTTTTTCCATAATTAATTAATAATAATTTATTTATCCCAAATTAAATTGGGAAAAAATTAAAATTAATTATATTATGAATTAACACACATTTTTGGACCATCTTAGGCTGGAAATAAATTTGCCTTGATGCTTCAAATTGCTTCTCGATTTTATTCTTCAATCATTGTCTGCCAAGCCAATTTTTGCCCTTTGCGCGAATCTGTGAAAAATAGTCAAAATTAATCAAAATTAACTATAAAATTAATTAAAATTCATCATGTTCATGTTTTTAACATAATTTAATTATTTTATAATATTTAATTATTTTTTGACAATAATTTAATCGAAATAACATGGTTTTAAGTTAAAAAGGGCATGTAAAAACACATAAGTTTTCATGTTTCCACTCCTGCTCAGAATCAAAGCCCAGCTGAGGGTCAAAATCAGAGAGGTAATAAGGGTGCTCAGAGGTGTCGTAATTAGAATCGAAATGGGAATGGTAATTAGGGTCAAAGAGCACTAGCTCAAGGTGCGAATTGAGTTGAAGTGAGACAACCTAGCTTGGTTTATGCGGCTAGGTGCCGAGAGGATAAAGATGCAACTAACGTCATGGCAGGTACCTTTACTATTTACTCGATACCCTATTTTACTTTGATTGACATAGGATCTACCCATTCGTATCTTGCTTGTAATGTGGCTGTAAAATTGGGGATTGAGGTAGAGGAAATTGAAAACATTGTAACTATAGTTAGTCCCTTAGGATCCTCCACACATGTGAATAAAGTTTATAAAAAATGTCCTTTAGAGGTTCAAGGAGAGGTATTCCTTGCTAATTTGATGAAACTTCCTTTTAATGAATTCGATTTGATTTTGGGGATAGACTGGTTGGTTTAGCATCAAGTTTGATTAGATTGTGCATTGAAGAGGGTGACTTTGGTGACTGAGTCTGGGAAGGAAGTTATTATGGTAGGGGAACTTCAGAATTATCTGTCCAATGTAATCTTTGCTTTAGTCTGAGATGTCTGAGATGGTGCGAAAAGGGTGCGAAGCATTTTTGGCTTATGTCTGAGATGTGAGCTTCGTTGACCCTATAGTTGAATGTATTTGTACAGTGAGGGAATTTCTTGATGTATTTCCTGATGAACTCCCAGGGTTACCTCCGAAGAGGGAAGTGGAATTCAGAGTTGAGTTGTTGTCGGGATGGCACCAGTGTCCATCTCTCCCTATTGTATGGCACCGAAAGAGCTTAAGGAGTTGAAGGTGTAGTTGCAAGAACTATTGGATAGGAGTTTCATTAGACCCAGTGTTTAGACATGGGGTGCACCGGATTTATTTGTGAAGAAGAAAGATGGAACCTTACGGTTGTGTATTGATTATCAGCAGCTTAATAAATTAACTATCAAGAATAAGTACCCTCTACCAAGGATTGATGACCTATTCGATCAATTCAGATATGTAACCATATTTTCAAACATAAACCTAAAATCTGGGTATGACCAAGTCATCCGGTATTCCCAAAACTGCTTTTATGACTCATTATGGACATTACAAGTTCCTTGTTATGCCTTTTGGGTTGACTAATGCACCAGTAACCTTCATGGATCTTATGAATCGTGCCTTCGAACATTTCCTTGATCAGTTCATCATTGTTTTCATTGACGACATCCTTGTGTACTCCAAGTCAAAAATTGAGCATGATGAGCATTTAAAAGTGGTTTGACAGATACTCCGTGAAAAACAACTTTTTGCTAAACTTAGTAAGTGTGAATTTCGGTTTAAGGAAGTGATGTTTCTGGGTCATGTAGTATCAACTGAGGGTATTTGCATAGATCCCATGAAGGTTGAAGCTATCCTAGACTGGAATCAACCGAAGAATGTTTCAGAAATTCAGAGTTTTCTTGGTCTTGCTGGGTATTATCGAAGGTTTTTCGAGGGTTTTTCCTTGATTGTAGCCCCATTAACTAAGCTATTGAGGAAGAATGCTCCATTTAAGTAGGGAGGCGAACAGCAAGGCAGTTTTGAAAAGTTGAAATCCTTGTTGATAGAAGCTCCCGTCTTAATTCAACCAGAATCTGGTAAGGAACATGTTGTGTATAACGATGCTTCGCATGTTGGGCTTGGTTGTGTTCTAATGCAAGATGGTAAAGTTGTAGCATATGCCTCAAGATAACTTAGGCCACATGAATGTAATTACCCCACTCATGATTTTGAGTTGGCAGCTGTTGTTTTTTCTCTCAAAATTTGGAGACACTACTTGTATGGTGAGAAGTGTATTATTTTCACTGATCAAAAGGGTCTCAAATATTTCCTCACCCAGAAGGAACCTAATTTGAGGCAACAGAGGTGGATTGAGTTGTTAAAGGGCTATGACTACACGATCGAGTATCACCCCGGAAAAGACAATGTTGTGGCTGAGGCGTTAAGCAAAAAGGCAATGTCTGATTTGAGGGATATGTTCACTCACTTTAGTCTTTTTGATGATGGGGGTATCTTGGCTGAAATGTAAGTAAAGCTTGCGTGGGTTCAGGAAATCAAGGATAAACAAAGTTTGGATAAAACTCTAACACCTCGGTTTAAATAGGTTGAGGATGGTTTGAATGAGGACTTTGGGATTAATTCTAATGGATTTTTGTGCTTTAGAAGGAGACATTGTGTGCCTAATGATCAGAATTTGAGACAATCCATACGTCAAGAAGCACATAGCAGCCCTTATGCTATACATCCTGGTAGTACTAAGATGTATCGTGATTTGAGGGAAGTGTATTGGTGGCCAGGTCTTAAACGTGAAGTGACCGAATTTGTATCTAAATGTTTGACTTGCCAGCAGGTTAAAGCTGAACATCAGTTTCCATCAGGGTAGCTCCAATCGATTTGAATTCCACAGTGGAAGTGGGAGAGAGTGACAATGGACTTTGTTAGTGGGTTGCCCTTAACGCCTACTAAGAAAGATTCGGTTTGGGTTGTGGTTGATAGATTGACTAAGTCTGCCCATTTTGTTCCTGTTCATACTGGTTACTCTCTCTAGAAGTTAGCTAAGCTTTATGTATCTAAGATAATGAGATTGCATGGTGTGCTAGTGTCGATTATTTCATATCGAGATCCTAGATTCACGACTCAATTCTGGAAGAATTTGCACAAGGCTTTGGGTACTCGATTAGATTTCAGTAAGGCTTTCCATCCACAATTCGATGGTCACTCAGAAAGGTTCATTCAGATATGAGAAGATATGTTGAGGAGTTGTGTAATCGACTTCCAAGGCAGTTGAGAGGAGCATGAAGGAATTTGCCTATAATAATAGTTTTCAATCAAGTATCCAAATGGCACATTACTAAGCTCTTTATGGTCGTAAGTGGCACGTGCCTTTATGTTGGACTGAGATGGGTGAAAGGAAGTTGATTGGTCTAGAATTGGTTATGAAAACCGAGGATAAAATTTGATTAATTCAAGAAAGATTGAAGGAAACTTCTGATAGATAGAAGCCATATGTTGATTTTTAGTGCAAGGACATTGAGTTCAATGTGGGGGATTTCATTTTCCTTGAAGTCTCTCCATGGAAGAAAGTTTTGAGATTTGGTCAAAATAGCAAGTTAAGCTCTAGATTCATCGGTCCCTATCGAGTGCTTAAAAGGTTTGGTCCTATAGCTTACCAACTCGAGTTGCCACCTGAGTTAGATCATATTCACAATGTGTTTCATATCTCGATGTTGAGATGGTATCAGTCCGATCCCTCACGTATTGTTCTAGTTGAGGAGATCAAGGTTAGACCAGACTTATCATTTGAGGAAGAACCAGTTTGAAAATTAGTAAGTGAGACCAAAGTGCTAAGATGAAAGCAAATTCCATTAGTTAAAGTACTATGGAGAAATCATGGCATCGAAGAGGCTACTTGGGAGCCAGAGGACTCAATTCGACTTCAGTATCCTCATCTCTTCAAAACAGGTAATTTTGAGGATGAAATTTCTTTGAGGGGGTAATGCTGTAACAACCCAAATTTAGCTCTATAAAATTTAGAAATATATCAAAAATAGGGAATTGACCCAATAGTTAGTCAATAAATGTGAAAGCTTGAAAGTTAGTTGGAGGTCCCAAGTTCAAGTCTCAACTCTTACAAAATAAATTATTTTTTTGCAAATTCCTTTGTTTTTTATATGTGTTGGCATCCAAGCTTAGTAAATGTACGTATAAATACATGTTTTTATTAAAATAATCAGCCTTTTAACCATTTTTCTTCTACCTTAGCCATCTCTAACCCTTCTCCCTCCCTTCACCTTTATTTTTTTTCTTTTCCCTTTTTCCTCCATTGTTGCTGTTACCTACACCTCTCCTTTTACCATCTTCTTCTTCTTATTTTTGCATTAAGATTTGCATCATATCCTTTAATATATTGCTACAATTTTTCCTCAATTAAATCTGCCCCAAATTTGAAATTTCTAGCTATAAGATTAATCCCAAACATCGCCTAGAAAGTGCCATTGTCGTTTCTCTCGACTAGCTTGTGTAAGGTCTATTCTCTCTTCAATTTCTTAATTAATCATGTACATGAAAAACATAAATTTTCAGATCTGGAATTTATGGGATTTTAAATGTTTTTAAAGGTATTTTTCTAGATTTTATTGAGGTCTCAAACCATTTCAAAATTCAGCCCCAAATTCGGCCACCATGGCTGGTGGTGCGTGTACATATTTGTAGAATAGGAGGCTGTTTTATTTCTTGAGTTATTAAACCTATTTCAATTAATTCCAGCCTTAATTTGAGTTCTTGAACCCTCCTAATAAGTTATTAACCCATGTCAGTTAGGGAAAAATGTTCTTGATCGTTTGGGCATTCGAAACTCACAAATCGGGAAGCGTAAGTGTAGTTAAGCGTAAAATTAATTGTTGTTTCAACATAGTTGTAGGGTAAATGTTATGGATTGATTAAATGAAGGAATTTAATAATTATTAGATACTGATTTCCAGTATATTATGGAATTAGGTGCTGACCCAAACACCCCAATCAATCGTAAAGCCGAAGAATGATCGTACGTACGGTTTGCATCGATACAAGGTAAGGAATCAAACTAGTTGAATTTGCAAAATAGTTATTAACTCAAAAATTGGCTTGAACTCATAAGTGGGTAGTTCGGTGTTGGTTAAGTGGTAAATTTATTGAATTTATACTGAATTTTGGTTTAGGATCATATAAAGGTTTATTAAGGAAAATTGGAAGATTCACTAGGGTGCTGCGAGAAAGTGAAAAATAAGGTGTGGGTGCTAAACTTGTAAAATTTGTTTGATAATGATAAATGTCATGTTATATTTGATAAATTAGCTTGCTGATTGGTTTGACATAATAACCAAAATATTAGTTTTGCCAGTGGCCGAACCAGGTACGTTTCGAGCCTTAAAAGACTGATGTGTTGGTAAAATTACTAGTTTGACTGTATGAATATCTGATTGAGATTGTTATGCATAATTATATTATGTGACATTAGAATGGTTGATTGAATGGTATGAAATGCTGAGATATTAGGTTTCTGCATGATTTAAATGCATGAAATATTTACTATGAAATATATACATGAGGTTGCTATTGGTGCAGAATTAAATTCCTAAAGTATGTGAATTAAATGACCTTGATAGATACCATCTTAATGGTAATTTGAAAATTGGAACACTTCTTCCTTTCTCTGAAAGTATGTGATTATTGAGGACATGTTGAACATGTCGAATAAATGTGAAAAGTGTTGAAATGTGATTATGTATAAATTTGTATGACATTTTGCATGTGCATTGAGATGGGATTTTTTGATTGACAGAGGAGTTCCGTGGAGTCCGGCGGTGTAATACCCCGAAAATTTTTACAGTAAGATATTATTTTTGATATAGTAAGGAAATAAAGTGACAAAAAGGAGAATTTTGAGTTATGACAACATTGGGAAGTATATTATAACATATTAATTCAAGAAATGATTAAATTGTAAAAGTGAGAAAATTTTTTTACCCAATTATAAATACTCAAAATTTGAAGGGTTAAAATGTAAATATGAAAAATTTGAAGGATCAATAGTGTAAATATTTTTAGGGTGGAATAATCTAGAACCTAAGGAAAATGGATGAATTGGGACCAAATTGAATAGATGAAGAATTATGATGGACCAAATTGTAATTTTACCAAATTAAGTGATGACTCAAGGATGGAATTTTAGAAGATCTAAAGGGCAAAATGGTCAATTAGAAGAGAGAGAAATCTAGAAAATAATGATGATGTTGGAGATATTTTAGATTAAATAAATAAATATTAGTTTATTATATTTTGATTTGATTTTTTTTCTTAATGATATTTTATTATTTTATTTAGTGTATATATATATGTGGAAAGAAAGATGGAAGCCATCATCCCACCATTTTTCCATGCATCAACATGAGAAGAAGAGAGAAATAAAGAAAGTTTTGCTTTCTTTACAATTTGGTCCTCACACAAAAAATTCACCATTTTCACTTAGAATTCAAAGAAATTTCCATAGCCACCAAGAGAGAAGATTGATAAGGAGACTATGGGGAGCTAGAATATCAAGTTAGATTCAAGAAATAGAGGCTGGAGGAGAGAGAAAATCAAGTTAAAGATTGAAATCAATAGAGCAAGGTAAGAACATCAAGATTTCAATATATTTTTGAGTTTGATATTATTCAAAAAGTATGAAATTGATGTTAATGTAGGGTTTTATTATATAAGGTTCTATGTTCTTTATACGTTAGTGAAGAAAAATAAGAGAAAGTGATGGGAAATACTATAGAGAAAGGGAATAAGGTTGTTATAAATTTAGTAATCAACATTTTGCACTAAAACAGTTTTGGACAGAAACAGTAGGTTAACTTTGAAAAATCACCATAAATCGTGAACATTGAATTAGAGAATGAAAAACATATGAAATTAAATATTATTTAGTCTAGTTTCTCATAGAAGAAATGGTGTAATCAATGGAATTGTAAATTATGCGATATAATAAGTTTTGTGAGACAAGGTCAGAATGAATTCTGGTTCCCCTGTTCTGAATTTGGAAAATCATTAAAAATTGTACAAAACTTATTATGAGTTATTATTTATGCGATTAGAATCCTTAATAAGTATATTTTCAAAATGAACAAATGAGAACATCATCCGAATCCTATACAAGGAGATAATTAATTTTTAGTGAAGAAGGGTCAAAACTATCAGACAGCAGAATAGGGATGAATTTAAAGAATAAACTGTACTTATTGGTTAAACCAAAAGTTATGAAAATATATGGTACAAATATATGTGAGTCTAGTTTTAGAGAAAATTTACGGATCTCAATTTGTAGTTCTGTAGCTTAAGATATAATTAATTTAGTTACTATAACTCAAGTGAACAGCTTGTTATGAGTAAACAAGTAAATAGTGGTAATATATATATCAAGGATGTGCAATGGAGTGGGGAGGAGGAAAAATAATATATGTGAATATTCACCTAATATGAGTTTATTTTAAAATAGCTAATTTACATGTTTTAGGTTCAGGGACTAAATTGAATAAAAGTAAAATTTTAAGGGTAATTTTGTAAAAAAGTAAAAAATGACCAAATTGCATGAAATGAATTGTTTTATCATTTAAATTATTAAATTGAATGAAATATTAATTTAAATCAAGATTTGGGTGAAAATTCGAGAAAAATGGAAAATTACCAAAATGTCCCTGAATTTTAATATTTCTGCAATTTAGCCCGATAAGTTCGTGTAACTTGAATTATATTCTTAAATGCTTGAAATGTTTGTTATTGATGTGAATATGATTTGAATGTTAATTGTATGAAAATTGATGAAACATTGATATATTTGATAAAAAGGGGAAGAAATCCCGGTTGAATGGAAGGAAAATTCGATGGATCTCTGAAAAGGAATTGACGGTAAAAAGGATCTAGCCCGGAGGGGTGATCCTATCCTGATATAGCCCGCCCTAAGAATATGTAGAAAATGGATTTATCCCGGACGGGTAATCCGAATTAGGGTCTGAATTTAGCCTGGACTCGTAATTCAGATCCAAGCTCATTAGAGTAATTGTTGTTGTAGGGGATTTAGCCTGGACTGGTAATCCCGACAATACTCTATAAGTTTATATTACAGGGGATTTTGTAACACCTCTTACCCATATTCATCACCGAAACAAGGTAAGAAGTATTATCAAACGATCTGAATTTTTTTTTTTCAAAAATTTTGACAAAATTCCTTTTCATAAACATTCAATCCCTCTTGCAAATTTTCGAAACACAATTTCAAACAACTTCTATATTTCAACCAAATACAGTTATATGTTCAGACACAATTTATCCATCCACAACATTCTAAATACTTTGTTAGTAGTTTTAAGAAAACAATTTATCAATTAATATACACCAACATTTTAAACCAAACAATATTTTATATATATATTTATACCACATTACATTAAGTCATCTATACATGCCATATTTCAAAAGTATTGGTTGCAAAATACCCAAAGATGATGATGATAGTGTGGATGATGTTCTGACTTCGTCCAATTTCCAAGCTGATTGATGTTACTATAAAACAAGGGAAAATAAAGAGGAGTAAGCATATAGCTTAGTAAGTATGTATGTAATTGATAAATAAATTTCTAGCATGATACCATAGATAATATAATTTTTATCACACATAAATCTATTATTTATTCAATTTCCAGCAAACTGTTTTTCTGCATCACAGTCACTAAATGATTTCTATCTGGCGCTACGGAACTCCAAATTAAGATCTATAAATTTTCCCTGAAACTAGACTCATATACCTTCTTACCATAAAATTTTCAGAATTTTTGGTTCAGCAAATTAGTACAGTTTATTCTCTAAATGTTCCCCTGTTTCACTGCTTGACATTTCTGACCTCTCTTCACTAAAAGTTAGTTATATCTTAGTACAGAATTCAAATGATGTTTCCACTTATTTATTTTGAAAATAGACTCAATAAGAAATTTAAGAATGTAAATTACAAAAAATAATTATTTTTGTACAATTTTTAGTGATTTGCCAATTCAGAACAGAGGATTTCAAAATCATTCAGACCTTGTCTCACTAAAATTCCAATATCTTAGAATATATAACTCCTTTGGCCATTCTTTCTCCTTTATGTAAAATTAGACTCATTAATCTTTAATTCCATGTCTTATTCAACCACAAACTCAATTCCTATAATTTTTGGTGATTTTTCAAACTAACATCACTGTCACTGTCCAAATCTATTCTATTCCAACATCTCTCATTCACATAGCACTATAACCATTTATTTTATAACACAATACGAGACTTCATCACTTCAGTCACTCTTTCGCAACTTATCACATTTCAATCACATACCCATATCTCGTTGAACATGTCGGTATAACAACAAATATTTGGGGGTTTTCACATAGTACCACCCATGTTACTATTATCATTCGATACACGTAGTAGCCTTCACATAGTACCACACACGTGATCAAGTTTTACTGTCCACGTAGTAGCCTTCACATAGTACTACACACGTGACCAAAACTTTTTGGTACACATACTAGCCTTCACTTAGTACTACACATGTGACCATTATTTATCGATACACATAGTAGCCTTCACATAGTACTACGCACGTGATCATCGATACTTTATTCAAATCTTTACCATTCCGACAGTTCCACAAAGATTCTTACTTCCCAATAATTTACAATTTCTCCATAACATATCATAACATCAATCTTTCCACTCAACTCCATAACCAATTTAATAATTCGATTTGAATCACTTCAACCATTACTTGCATTTGGTATATCCATAAACCAAGCTGATTTTAAATAAATCAACTATCAATTTCAAATTTCTAACTTTAATATAACTATTTCATATTCAACCCTTTCACATATATTGTCACGAAATATAAAAAAAATAATTATAACAATGTATTAATTACATACAACATACCTCGATACAAAATGTAGAGATTTTTCAATTTAATCCCCAATCTTCTCTTTTCCTCGATTAAGGTTCACTTCTCATCTTTCTTGATCTTTAATAGCAAATTGAGCTTGTTTAACATTCACATTTATTAAAACAAGCTTCGACTCAACTTCTGACAAAATTACGATTTTGTCCCTAAACTTTTGCATAATTACATTTTTGCTCCAAAGTTCGGAAATTAAATTTTATTCTTTATTCTTATGTTTTGTCACATGCTGAACACTTTTCCCTCCTATAGCAACATCCAATTCTCACTCTAACTATTACTTATGAGCTTTAGGTATTTTTACCGATTATGTTATTTTAATCAGTTTCACTTAAAATCGACTAGCAAAAATTGTTTAACATAATTTCTAACTTCATATTCTTCCATAAAACATCAAAATACACAAATTTCACACATGGTTAATTTTTCAACTTTCAACCCTAGCTCGAATTAATAGTAAAAAGAGATAAACCGAGCTACGAGAATCTCAAAAATGCAAAGAACATTAAAAACGGGGCTAGGATGCACTTACTATGAGCTTGAAAAAGCAAAGAAACCCTAGCTATGGTGTCTTCTAAAATTCGGCAGCAACTATGGAGAAGATGGGCATATTTTGCCATCTTTTTCCCATTTAATTCTATTTATTTACCAAATGACTCAAATGCCATTTCTTAAAAAAATCCTATTTCACTTATTTCATGCCCATTTTTGTCCATCATTAACTAATTGTCTAATTACCACAGAAGGACCCCTAATTTATGATTCCATAACAATTAAATACCTTTAACATATAAAACTCAACTTTTGCACTTTTTACAATTTAGTCCTTTTGACTAAATTGAGTGCTCAAACGTCAAAATTTTTGAACGAAATTTTTACGAAAACTTTCCATGAAATCATAGACCATAAAAAATATAATAATAATAATAATTTTTCTAGTCAGATTTGTGGTCCCGAAACCACTGTTTCGACTAAGCCCTAAATCGAGCTGTTACAGATTTAGCCTGGACTGGTAATCGCGCTGTAAGAAATGAGGTTCGCGGGAGTGTGCTCTCTGAATTGAAAAATGTGCACACATGAATATGAATTGACAGACTCGAATCTGTACACTAAAGTGTACCCTTGAAAATCCATCGAAATTCCAAGAAATTCAATGGGATAAAAAAAGAAAATGATAAGTACATAAAATCATGAAATTAAACTTGAAATACATAAAAATGATAATTATTTGATATTAAAATATGACATGGAAAATACATGTATGTGAAACTTGCGTGATAATTATGCATATTCAAGATTATGAACTACTACTGGAATAAATATACATTGAACTTATAAAAAAATTATGGTACATGAAATATTGTCATAATGAATTGAATAATTTATATTTAAGAAGAAACAACAAGAAAATGAAATGTATCATGACATGTAAATATGAGACTATCTTTGATATGTTGATATAAGGAAAATTATGTGTATTAAGAGGAATAATAAATTTAAGTGAGACATGGCGAGAAAATAAGTTTGTCAATATTAAAGTACGCTAACCAATGTTGTTGCTTAAAGTTTAGGCAAGTGCCAAATTACTGTTGAATGGTAATATGTTTAATTATAAGGTGCATTGGAATGGTAAGTGCTTAGATGGAAATATAATTGAGCTTATGAAAGAGTGGAAAGGTTTTAGTTATGCAAGATTTGTTATGTGATACGCCAGTATGAACCTTGCACCTAATTCGGAAATAAAAAATTTTAAAATCTATATATATATTTAGGATTCTGCGAAAAATTCCCTATGATTCCGATTTAATCCTAGTAGGTTCCTAATAAATGTTTTGGGCTTCGAGAGCCCAATAGAGGGACGTTATGATTATTTTTAGAATATGAATAATAAATGATTCAGAATTATTGAAAATGTTCAGTAAACTCCGGTAATGCCTCATGCCCTCTTCCGACAACGGATACATGTAATAGCCCGAATTTTGGGCTAGTCAAAATAGTGGTTTCGGGACCACAAATTCGACGAGAAAAAAAATTATTTTCATTATATTTTTATGGTCTACGATTTCACAAAATGATTTCGTGAAAATTTCGTTCGAAAATTTTGACGTTTGGGCACTCAATTTAGTCAAAAGAACTAAATTGTAAAAAGTGCAAAAGTTGAGTTCTACATGTTAGAAGTGTCCAATTGTTATGAAATTTTAAATTGGAGGTCCTTAAATGGCAATTAGACCATTGGTTAACTTGTTAGACAAAAATGGACCAGAGATAAGTGAAATAGGAAATTTTAATTTAGGGGCATTTTGGTCATTTAGTAATTAAAAGAATTAAAAAGGCCAAAATAGCCAAAAATTTGTCCATCTTCTCCATGGTGAACGAAATCAGCAAGGGGGAAGTCATATTTAGGGTTTTCAAGCTTCCAAGCTCCATAGTAAGTGATTACAAGCCCCGTTTTTAATATTCTTTACGTTTCTAGAGTCCCGGTAACTTGATTTAGCTTATTCTAGAAATAATTTAATCTAGGGTTCATATTTGGAAAAGTACCTATAGGTGAAATATGTTTATTTTGATGTTTTATGGTAGAATATGAAGCTTGAAATTATGTTAAATAACTTTTACTAGCCGATTTTAAGTGAAAACGAGTAAATTGACATAATCGGTAAAAATACCTAATGTTCATAAGTGTTAGAGTGAGAATTTGATATTTCCATAGAAGGGAAAAATGTTTAGCATGTCATAAAACATAAGAAAAAGGAATAAAGTTTAATTTTCGTGCCTAGGGGCAAAATCATAATTTTGTGAAACTTTAGGGGCAAAAATGTAATTTTTCCAAAATGTGAGTTTTGGACTGGATTGAATAATGTGAGTGTTAAATAAGTTAAATGTGTTATTATAAGTCAAGAAAGACAAGGAATTGACTTTGATTGGTGAAAAAGGAAAAAATGAGAAAAAGTGAGAAATTTCCCGATTGAACATTCGGAATAAAAAGGGATACGAATGAAGTGATAGAAATGATCACATGTGTGGCATGGACTATGTGTAGGCCACTATGTGAAAGTGAAAGCGATGGTCACGTGTGTCGTACTATGTGCAGGCTACTACGTGTACCCGAATGATAGGTCGCATGTTTAGTACTATGTGCAGGCTACTATGCGTACCGAATAGCTTCGATCACGTGTGTAGTACTATGTGCAGGCTACTATGTGTATCGAATAGTGATGGTCACATGTGTAGTACTATGTGCAGGCTACTATGTGAACCGGTATCATTAATTATAAGGTGGTTGCTATGTGCTGATCCCACCGAATATCATTGATTACAAAGGGTGGTTGCTATGTGCTGAATCCACCGTGTATCTGTTATTATTCCGAAGTGTTCATCGGGAAATTGAGTAAGTGAAAATACATGAGATCATGTAACGATTACGTGTGATTGAATGATGAATATATGTGTGGAATTGAATTGAATAATGATTGAAAGTGAAAAAGTGAAATTATGAAAAAGTAAAATTAGCAACAAAATAGTTTTGGACACTAACAATAGTGTGACTTTGAAAAATCACCAAAAATTATGGAAATTTAATTAGAAAGTGAATAAGATATGAAATGAAATCTTAATGAGTATATTTTTACATAAAAGAAATAGAACAAGCAAAGAGTTATGTATTTTGAGATATTTGAATTTTAGTGAGGCAGGGTCGGATTGATTTTGGAATCCCCTATTCTGACTTTGGAAAATAATTAAAAATTGTACAAAACTAATTATGAGTTATAATTTATATGCTTAGAAAATAAACAGAAATATCATCTGAATTCTGTACAATGAGATAATTCATTTTTAGTGAAGAGAGGTCAGAGATGTTGATCAGTGAAATAGGGGTGACTTTAAAGAATAAACTGTACTAATTGGCCAAGTCAAAAATTCTGAAAATGTTATAGTAAGAATATATGTGTTTCTAGTTTCAGGGAAAATTAACAGAACTTAATTTTGAGCTCTGTAGCTCTGGATAAAAATAATTTAGTGACTGTAACTCGACTAGACAGCTTTGAATTTAAATATAAGTGAATAGTAAAATTATGTATAATGCTATTTAAGCATGTTATATACATAAAGGATGTGGGATGGAGAGGAGGAGGAGGACAATAAAGTATATGAATTAATTGTGTATAATTGGTTAAATGTCTGATTATAATCGATAAATGTTGAAATAGGAGTTATGCTTATATTGGTGCATTACTGGTCTTGGTAAGCTCATGAGAGAAAATAAAGTTTCATAGCATATACGTGTGGTATATTTGACATGAAATGATGTCATGAGTGGCTCATGAATTAACTCATGTTGGTAAGTTGATGCATAATTATAGTATTCAAATATATACTTATTTTTAATATTTTGCTATGTGATTCGGAAAAAGGGGAATAAATAGCATACTGAAAATTCGGCCATGGTGCTAGTTTATGTTAAAGGAGTGTTTTATGGCATATCTGAAGTAATGGAATGTTATGAATTTTGAGATTAATTTGCTAGTTAAATAAATGACAAATGAATTGATTACGTATTCGTAATTTTGACATATGCTTGGTATATGAAACGTAATAATATATGCTTGAATAAACTTTAAGTATTCGAATGACATGGATTTGATGGTGATGAGATTCGAACATTGAATTCATGAAGCACAGGTGATGTATTATTGTTGTGTGATAGCTTGGTTTGAGGAATTGGTTAGGTAAATGGTAAGTGAAAGCATTTATAGATATAGAAGAAAATTCGGAGTGAATATGAAATTTAGCTCAATTAAATGATTCCATCAATTTAACATTGTGTATACCAAAATGTGTTAGTGAATTACATATTCGTAAATTGACATTCAAAGTTCAGTTAGTGATATATGAAAATAACATGAAAAGATTTATGACTGTAATTAATATTGATTCTGACTTAAAGTGGATTCTTCAATATTGGATTGATTTAACGGATATATTGAGCATATGAATAGGTATGTATTGGGCCTCGTAAACCCTAATTAGCGATTCGAAGATAATAATTTGAAAGTTTTTAATTTGGATGAAATTTTATAACTCGGTTTAATATGTTTATAAGTGTATTTATTCTGGTAATGCTTCGTACCCTATTCCAGCATAGAATACGGGTAAGGGGTGTTACAATGTGACATCACCAGATTCGGCCCTAATGTTTAGGTCAGGTTTGGGGTGTTACAATTATTGGTATCAGAGCTACAGTTTAGTCAGTTCTCAGACTAACGTAGTGTATATGAGTCTAGCTATATATGCCGTATTACTACTCGTGATAGCATGATATCCAGTAATGCCGTATTACTTCCAATCGAGCTGTTTTCAAAAATGCTAAAAAATTTATATTGATGTGATTGAAATGTGTTTATGATGAAACGAAACTTAGAAAAGTATGAATAGAAGTTCATGATAAGTATGTGTTAATGTACGAAATGAGATAACCATAAGTTGAGATGAGAAATGTGGAAACGTAGAATAAAATGAAAGTTTATATGGTGATAAGCCCATCCGTGTTTGCTTAGTGTGCATATGATGTTATGTCCTCAACATATTTGTTTAAGTAAATATGGTAAGCAAATATACACAAATAGATGGAATGTGTGCTTATGTACACTTGCTTGAATAAGTGTAATCAGTATATTTATTTGATAGAATCTTATGTTTAATTGTTAAATTAGAAATAATATAATGTTTTGTTTATGTCTTTATTATTGAACTACAAATATTATAATAGCATGAAAATTGAATTGGAAGATCAAATTGAGTAGAACGCAGGAATGAGTACTTTCGTTCAGTGATATGTGATGAATTGACGGAAAAGACCATGGTTTAACCATGGCAACATGTGAAAATGTGATAATGTGATTTTCGTGTAAGGCCATAGCTGGGCTATGGCATCAGTAAGTGATATGTGATTCCGTGTAAGACCATAGTTGGGCTATGGCATCGGTATGTGATATGTGATTACGTTTAAGACCATAGTTAGACTATGGCATCGAGAAAATAAAGTACTCAATTCCGTAAGGCGTTTTCTAATTTGACAAATGTCAGTAAGTAAAATGGAAGCCAAGTATTGAAATTTAATTAGATATTAATATTGAGCTTGAGTAAGTAAATCCATTATGTGAAATTGTGAGTGACAGAAAACATTTGTAATAAATAGATGTGTTAATTTGCTTGGAATGAACTATGTGGTTATGATGGTATTACATTGATGATGAAAGCTAAGTCATATATATATGTATTTATGAGAGTAAGTTAGAGGCTTTACGACCTCACTATCACCCTCTTAGCAGTACTGCTTTATGACGAATTTTTTTACGAGAATCAGGTTGAATAAGCTCATAAATGTGAACTAAAGAAGAAGTTAAATTTGATGAGACAAAATATTCAAGTATGATACCTAAAGAATGTCTGTATTAACTGGAAGTTCTTTTGAATTGATTTTTGTCAGTAAATGGAATAATGTGAGGTTTGTGATAACAAAATTTGTCAGAGAAATGATAATTAAGTTGTAAAGATGCCTGCGTGTGACGATTACAATCGAAATGAACACGATGATCTTTTCTGGATATTCTATATATTCTTTTATCCTTAGAGATATGTGTATAATTGTTCAGTTTCTAATGGAGTTCTTATGTTATGAGAATGTTAGCTAATTATGATGTTAGACGAAAACCCTGTTGGTTTGGTCGGTTTATGACCAGTTATTATTCTGTTTTGCATACATATTTAAAAAGTGTATTGTTTTGCTACGATGAAATTCCAGAGCTGAAATGTGGTGATTTTGTTATCTGGACTTTTCTGATTTTCATGTAAGGAATTGTCATCAGTAAGGGTATAAATAATGAGAGCATAAACTTAAAATTGTATGATTGAATTTTTCCTTAGGTAAATTTGATTAAAGTTAATGAGTTCAATCAAAATATATGTTTCCTTGGACTAATACGGTTAAAGGATCTTTGGTTTGAATGCTAAAAGAATGTTGAAAGATTGTGTGTTTAAGCTATATCCTCAGCAATAAGAAAATATTATCTTGATATGTTAGTGTTTGATAGTTGAAATCAATATAGTTGTTTTATTAAAGTGAATTGAATTATCGAGATGTGATTTGAGTTATATGTATTTAAGCATGTCCTCAGCTAAGAGAATAAATTCTGTGCACTCATGAGTATGAAGATAGATAGTCGGAATGAAAAAAAAATTATTACAGTAAGAGAAAAGATATTTTTGATATAGTAAAACAAGGAAATTTCGAGGACGAAATTTATTTTAAGGGGGAGAGAAATGTAATACCTCGAAAATTTTTACAGTAAGATATTATTTTTGATATAGTAAGGAAATAAAGTGACAAAAAGGAGAATTTTGAGTTATGGCAACATTGGGAAGTATATTATGACATATTAATTCAAGAAAGGATTAAATTGTAAAAGTGAGAAAAGTTTTGTTACCCAATAATAAATACTCAAAATTTGAGGGGTTAAAATTAAATATGAAAAAGTTGAAGGATCAATAGTGTAAATATTTTAAGGGTGGAATAATCTAGAACCTAAGGAAAATGGATGAATTGGGACCAAATTGAATAGATGAAGAATTATGAGGGACCAAATTGTAATTTTACCAAATTAAGTGATGACTCAAGGATGAAATTTTAGAAGATCTAAAGGGCAAAATGATTAATTAGAAGAGAGAGAAATCTAGAAAATAATGATGATGTTGGAGATATTTTAGATTAAATAAATAAATAAATATCAGTTTATTATATTTTGATTTGATTTTTTTTCTTAATGATATTTTATTATTTTATTTAGTGTACATATATATATGTGGAAAGAAAGATGGAAGCCATCATCCCACCATTTTTCCATGCATCAACGTGAGAAGAAGAGAGAAAGAAAGAAAGTTTTGCTTTCTTTACAATTTGGTCCTCACACCAAAAATTCACCATTTTCACTTAGAATTCAAAGAAATTTCCATAGCTACCAAGAGAGAAAATTGATAAGGAGACTATGGGGAGCTAGAATATCAAGTTAGATTCAAGAAATAGAGGCTGGAGGAGAGAGAAAATTATGTTAAAGATTGAAATCAATAGAGCAAGGTAAGAACATCAAGATTTCAATATATTTTTGAGTTTGATATTATTCAAAAACTATGAAATTGATGTTAATGTAGGGTTTTATTATATAAGGTTCTATGTTCTTGATATGTTAGTGAAAAAAATAAGAGAAAGTGATGCGAAATACTATAGAGAAAGGGAATAAGGGTCTTATAAATTTAGTAATCAACATTTTGCACTAAAACAGTTTTGGACAGAAACAGTAGGTTAAATTTGAAAAATCACCATAAATCATAGAAATTGAATTAGAGGATGAAAAAGTTATGAAATTAAATCTTATTTAGTCTAGTTTCTCATAGAATAAACGGTGTAATCATTGGAATTGTAAATTATGAGATATAATAAATTTTTTGAGACAAGGTCAGAATGAATTCGGGTTCCCCTATTTTGACTTTAGAAAATCATTAAAAATTGTAAAAAAGTTATTATGAGTTATAATTTATATTATTATAATTCTTAATAAGTCTATTTTGAGAAGGAATAAACAAGAACATCATCCGAATCCTGTACAAGGAGATAATTAATTTTTAGTGAAGAAGGGTCAAAACTATCAGACAGCAGAATAGGGATGACTTTAAAGAATAAAATGTACTTATTTGCTCAACCAAAAATTATGAAAATTTTATGGTAAGAATATATGTGAGTTTAGTTTTAGATAAAATTTATGGATCTCAATTCAGAGTTTTGTAGCTAAAGATATAATTAATTTAGTGACTATAACTCAAGTGAACAACTTGTTATGAGTAAACAAGTAAATAGTGGTAATATATATATCAAGGATGTGGAATGGGGTGGAGGAGGAGGGAAAATAATATATTTTAATATTCAGCTAATATGAGTTTATTTTAAAATAGCTAATTTACATGTTTTAGGTTCAGGGACTAAATTGATTAAAAGTAAAATTTTAAGGGTAATTTTGTAAAATGTCAAAAATGACCAAATTGCATGAAATGAATTGTTTTATCATTTAAATTATTAAATTGAATGAAATATTAATTTAGATCAAGATTTGGGTGGAAAATAAAGAAAAATGGAAAATTACCAAAATGTCCCTGAATTTTGATATTTCTATAATTTAGCCCGATAAGTTCATGTAACTTGAATTATATTCTTAAATGCTTGAAATTTTTGTTATTGATGTGAATATGATTTGAATGTTAATTGTATGAAAATTGATGAAACATTGATATATTAGATAAAATGGGGAAGAAATCCCGGTTGAATTGAAGGAAAATTCGATGGATCTCTGAAAAGGAATTGACGGTAAAAAGGATCTAGCCCGGAGGGGTGATCCTATCCTGATATAGCCCTCCCGAAGAATATGTGGGAAATGAATTTAGCCCAGACGAGAAATCTGAATTAGGGTCTGAATTTAGCCTGGACTGGTAATTCAGATCCCAGCTCATTGGAGGAATTATCGTTGCAGGGGATTTAGCCTGGACTGGTAATCCCGACAATACTCTATGAGTTTATATTACAGGGGATTTAGCCTGGACTGGTAATCCTGCTATAAGAAATGAGGTTTACGGGAGTGTGCTCTCTTGTAGGGGATTTAGCCTGGACTGGTAGTCTCGCTGTAAGAAATGAGGTTCGCGGGAGTGTGCTCTCTGAATTGAAAAATGTGCGCACATGAATATGAATTGACGGACCCGAATTTGTACACTAAAGTGTACCCTTGAAAATCCATCGAAATTCTGAGAAATTCAACGGAATAAAAATAGAAAATGATAAGTACATAAAATCATGAAATTAAACTTGAAATACATACAAATGATAATTATTTGATATACTAAAATATGACATGGAAAATACATCTATGTGAAACTTGCGTGATAATTATGCATATTCAAGATTATGAACTGCTACTGGAATAAATATACATTGAACTTATAAAAAAATTATGGTACATAAAATATTGTCATAATGAATTAAATAATTTATATTTAAGAAGAAACAACAAGAAAATGAAATGTATCATGACATGTAAATATGAGACTATCTTTAATACGTTGATACAAGGAAAATTATGTGTATTAAGACGAGTAATAAATTTAAGTGAGACATGGCGAGAAAACAAGTTTGTCAATATTAAAGTACGCTAACCAATGTTGTTGCTTAAAGTTTAGGCAAGTACCAAATTACTGTTGAATGGTAATATGTTTAATTATAAGGTGCATTGGAATGGTAAGTGCTTAGATGGAAATATAATTGAGCTTATGAAAGAGTGGAAAGGTTTCAGTTATGCAATTTCTTATGAAAAGATTTGTTATGTGATACGCTCGTATGAACCCTGCACCTAATTCGAAAATAAAAAAATTTTTAAAATCTATATATATATTTAGGATTCTGCGAAAAATTCCCTATGATTCCGATTTAATCCTAGTAGGTTCCTAATAAATGTTTTGGGCTTCGAGAGCCCAATAGAGGGACGTCATGATTATTTTCAGAATATGAATAATAAATGATTTAGAATTATTAAAAATGTTCAGTAAACTCCGGTAATGCCTCGTCCCCTATTCCGACAATGAATACGGGTCAGGGGTGTTACAGGCGGCATATTAAGTCTGCATATATTTGTAGTCAGTGCACTGCATTTTGAGTACTGATGGGATTGGCGATTATATCGCATTATTTATTTGGCAGTTTCACTGCATTATTGATTATTGGTAGTTTTACCACATTGAGCATTGCTCACATACATTGGAGTTTGGTAGACAGGCTCTAGGGAACTCGTGGTGTGTAACGGATGGTATGTGTAGATCTCGTATGTGTATTTTTTCACGATCTTGTGCATTTGAAATTATTATTGATAGTGTTTGATTGTGCTATTGGTACCACTACGAAATTGGTTGTATGAATGCTTAATACTCGTTTAGTCTCACACTGAGCTTGTTAAGCTTACCCCCATTATCTCAACTTCTCAAGTAATGATCGAACTTAGAATTGGAATTGGCATGCGGACGTGATGAACTTCAGACTTTACTTCGTCATATTATTTTAGTTTAATTATATTTTTTGGTTATTTAATTATTATTTAGTTATGGATTGTATAGTTTCTTTAAGTTGTGGTTTGGGATTGTTTGAGATTGTGGGGTTTTTCATGCATGCATGACACATATATTTGGTATAGATACACAGTTTTTATAAATATGTTAAAATGGACTATGCATGATATATGGCTAAATTAATAATTTGACTAGTAATGGTACATTTTGCTGTTAAGAAGATAACAAAATGATATTTCAAAGGCAACACCTTCAGTAAGGTTTTACAAAAACTCACCTAATTCGCTAATTTGACATAAGCATTGTTGGAGTAAGTAAGTGGACATTTTCCAAAGCTAGCAGTAGAAACCATAATTTTATAGAAATGAGTACTTGAAGGTTTTTAACATCGTTAGGGTAGGTACGACATTAAGGTGTCCAAGTGGCCTTCCCGATTTGACTAGAATGTCTAGGCTGGGTTTGAGAGGTTACAGCTTATCAATGCTTATATGAACTAACGAGACATTCTGTAGCTAGTAAAGCCTGCCAAAATTCAGGTACGCCTTGTTCCACTGATTATATGACTTAATGTAAATAAACGAGTTTTTATAAATAGATAAATAAATAAATTTTTAACCTTTTTGGAAAAAATAATCTAGTTTGAAAATTAGTTGTAAATGGGGTAGGAACGGGAACACATTGCCTTCTTGAAAATGTTTTCTTAAAAAGAATTTCTTTGGATCACTTGTACCTTGTCACTTTCCCATTTTTCTTTAAATTAAAGTAAATAGTAGTTACAGATGCCTCCTAGACGTAGGCGGCCAGCTATGAATGCACCTGCAACTTCATTTACCTGATGAATCGAGTTTTTCATTCATTTCTGGATCAATTCGTAGTTGTCTTTATAGGTGATATTCTCGTGTATTCCCATACCAAGGATGATAATGATGCACATCTATGGGTTGTTCTCTAGATTTTACGAGAAACAGTTGCCTACAAAGTTAAGTAAGTGTAAGTTCTTACTTTGAGAAGTAATGTTTCTCAGGCATCTGGTGTCTTCTGAAGGGATTCATGTCGGTTCAAAGAAGGTTGAGGCTATTTTAGAGATGAAGCAGCCGACGAATGTCACTGAAGTTTGCATTTTTTTTGGATTAGTGGGCTATTATCGTAGGTTCGTTGAGGGGTTCTCCATTATAGCTGAACCCGTAGCAAAACTACTTTAGAAGAATGTGTTGTTTGAGTGCATTGAGGAAAGACAGAGATGTTTTGATAGGCTGAAGACAGTATTGACTGAGGTGCCATTGTTGGTTCAACTTGAGTCTAAGAAAGAGTATGTTGTCTATAGTGATGTATCGTACACGGGACTTGGATGTGTATTAATGTAGGATGGGAAGGTGGTAGCATATGCTTCGAGACAGTTGAGGCCGCATGAGCATCATTACTCGACCCACGATTTAGAGTTGGCTGTTGTGGTTTTTTCACTCAAGATTTGGCATCACTATTTATATAGTGAAAGGTGTGTTATCTACACTGATCACAAGATTCTTAGGTATCTCATATCCCAGAAGGAGTTAAACTTGAGATAGAGACGCTAGATTGAGCTATTGAAAGATTATGACTATGTGATTGAGTATCATCCCAAAAAAATGGATATGGCTACTGATGCTTTGAGTCGAAAGTCGATGGTTGAGTTATGACCCATGTTTGCACGATTGACCCTAACCAGTAATAGTGGTTTGTTAGCTAAACTTGAGGGGAAGCCGACTTTATCACGTCAGATTAAAGAGAGGCAGTTGGTTGATGAGTTTTTAGCAGAAAATATCCGGTAGGTTGAGGTTGGTAATGGTGGAGACTTGAGTTGAATCTTGATAGTATCTTACTTTTCTGTGGGAGACTGTGTGTGCTTGTTGTTGTGGAGCTTAGGAACTCGATTCTTACCGAGGTGCATAGTAGCCTTTATACTGTGCACCTCGGTAGTATTAAGATGTATCGGGATCTTCAGGAATTATATTGGTGGCTTAGATTGAAGCGGGATGTTACTAATTTTGTGTGCCAATGTTTAGTATGTCTGAGGGTGAAGGCAGGATGCCAACATCCTTCGGGTTTGTTGCAGCCGATACAGATTTCAAAGTGGAAGTAAGAGAGGGTTACAATGGATTTTTTCTGCAATTTGCCCCTGACACTGACTAAGAAGAATTTGAGTTAGGTATTCTTGATTGGTTCTCGAAGAGTGCGCATTTTCTAGCAATGCATACTAATTACTCGATGGAGAGATTAGTTGAGTTGTATGTGGTAGAGATAGTTCGACTTCAGGGTGTACCAATTTCGATCATCTCTGATAGAGATTCGCGATTTACCTCGAGATTTTTTAAGAGTATTCAGGGAGCTTTAGGTTCAAAGCTTAACTTTAGTATGACTTACCATCCCCAAACAGATGGTCAATCAGAACGGGTGATTCAGATACTCAAGGATAAGTTGCGTAGTTGTATCATTGAGTTTGGTGGTAGTTGGGTGCACTATTTGCATTTAGTAGAGTTCGCTTACAACAACAGCTACAGGTCGAGTATTCAGATGGCACCGTTCGTGGCACTGTATGGTAGGAGGTGTAAGACTCCACTGTGTTGGTCTAAGCTAGGTGAGAGACATGTTGTGGGTCTGGATTTGATTCGGGAGACTGAGGAGAAGGTGAAATTGATTGGTGATAGACTGAAAGCCACTTCTGATAGGCAAAAGTCTTATGTGGATGTAAAACATCGTGACATCAAGTTTCAGATTGGGGATTGAGTGTTCCTTAAGGTCTCACATTGGAAGAAAGTTCTATGATTCAGAAGGAAAGGGAAGTGGAGTTTGAGATTTATTAGGCCTTATAAGGTGACTGAGAGGATTGGACCAGTAGCGTATTGACTTAGATTACCGGTTGAACTTGAGCATATTCACAATGTATTTCTTGTGTCTCTGTTGCCTCTGTATCGATCTGATCTTTCACATGTAGTGCTGGCTGAGAAGATCAATGTTCGACCTGATCTTACATATGAGGAGGAACCAGTTGAGATCTTAGCTCGTGAGGTTAAGGTGTTGCATAACAAGAGCATGCCTTTGGTAAAGGTTTTATGGCGTAACCATAAGACTGAGGAAGCTACTTTGAAAGCTGAGGATGCAATGAGATGACAATATTCTTATATGTTCGGTTTAGGTAATTTTGAGGACAAAATTCTTGTTAGAGGGGGAGAGTTTTCAAATCTTAGAAACCAGGTCGATAGTATTTTCATTAAAGTATAGATTAAAAGTGGAGTAAATAGAAAACATGTTAGTAATTAGGACTAAATAGGAATAGAAGCTAAACTAGATAACTTAAATAGGTAAATTAGGACCAATGGTTAGTGGGGAAGTTGATAAAACAAGGGTAAAATTAGGAGGGATCTATAGGATAAAATAAACCAATTTTATAAATGAAATTGGCTATAAAAGTCAACACTGCTCATTTTCTTCCTCACGTTTTAAATTTTTTTTGTTTTAGTATTTTCTTTCTTTTCACACTTTCTTCATTTCAAAAGCTGTTACATCTAGTAGTTAATTTTCTTTAAAAATTTTCTTGCTCATCATATTTTCTAAGTAACCAAACACCATTTTTCTTCTTTAACTTTGGTTCGATTATTGAGTGAACCACTAGAGAGTCAGGAAGGATAGCAAGATCAAAGGTAAACAATCTATTTTTATAACAAATCTGCATGAAATGCTTTTGGCTAAAGTATCCATGGTTTAGATAATAATTATAAGTAAACTTTCTTTTTTTAAAATGTTCGGCTTCAAGAAAATAGTGAACCGAACCTGGCAAAGCTATGAAATGTTTTCTAAAATGATTTTCAAAGAGCTTTAATAAAAAAAATAAAGGTTTACGATCCGATTTAGCAAAGTTTTTAAGAAAACTTATAAATCGAAAGGTTTTTCTCTTGAGGAAGATGATGAACAGTAATTCTTTTGAAAGAATAGAGTTTAGTGAGGTTACCTTTAATTAATATTCTAGATCTGCAAATACATGTAGGTTAGGAGGGTTAAAAGTTAGGAAATGAGGCAAGTATTAAAACAATAAAGATTTGTAGGAGACAATATTAGTAGTAGGTTGCTATTGAGTAGTGAATGAATTAAATTGTTTTATACAAAATGTGATGTGTATTTGTTCATGTGAAGCTAAAAATACTGGGGGAGCATTGACTAGCAGAAACAAAGGCAAGGAGAAGGTCACATAGTCGACGTTGTGGTGAACTAAGGTGAGTACTCTGTGTAGTGCACTTGAAAATGAGGTCGCGCATGATTGGAAGTCAAGTAAGGAGTGCAAACCCAATCTTAGCGTTGTGTATTCAACATGTGCGCTATGGAAACATCATCCTTGCATTGTGCGAACTCCTTTCATGCGATGTGCGAACCTCTTCTATGTGTTGTGCGAACCTTGAAAATGTATATATATTGTGTACGAGCTTATTGCTAAATGCTCTGCTATATAGTAATTGGTGTGAACTGTTACATATATATTATATATAGATGTTTTGGGTTTTAGCTTATATAAAATAGTGGTTTTATTATAAATATTATATATAAATCTTTACACTGAAAGGGTTTTGTTTTATATGTATGCTTGTGTGAGTTTTGTTATAAATGATACTTATGTTTACCTTTCCATTATTAAGTTTTGTACTATATATTATAAGTAAATATAAATATACATACGGGGTGCGAACCGTAAGTCTACTATGTTGTTGTTTTATGCTAAATGTTCTGTATATACGAGCACAGGCCATATGCGAACCATGTTCCTTTATGCCTAAGTCCTGTGTATGTGAGCCTTATTCTTTCTATGAGTACTGTGAGCTTAGTTAAAATTTGTGAGCCTAAAATGAAGTGATATGTAAATGTGTATTACCGTGATATTTTGGCATTGTGAATTTTTGGAGCCATTGGATATAGTTGTCATGCCATAGGATTGTGAGTGCTCACCCATATTATGTGATAGGGAATTGTGGCTTGGCGATTCGATGGAGAAATAAGGGAATGTAGAGAAATGCTCCAATGCTCCATTCACCGGGGATCGTAAAGGTGTGTTTTTCGAAGAGTGTGAGTATTTGTGCTACACTTATATGACGATTTGAGTGACTCTAAGAGTCTTAGGGTGTGTTTTGAGAGATTTGTTTATCCATTGAGTATGTTATTTAATTATGTTTCTTTTGTACGAATTGAAAATATATCACTAAATTAAACAGGGTTGATTATATGTGAATTAATGACATGTGAACTGATTGTATGCGAGCCTCCTATATGTAGAACTATTTTTGTGTGAACTGTTATATGCAATTTGTCTTTAAGTGAGTTGGTTAGTATACGAATTATTGATGTTTTCTCATGTGTTACATAAATGTGTATTCACTGAGCTTCCCCAATTTCATCCCTTTAATCACTTTCCTCTTTCAGATAAGTAGTGCGCGGAATAGCGAGAAGGGTGGCAGTTTAGTGATCCATCGCACAAACTCTCTTTCTACAGTATGTGCACCAAGCTTATAAAACCCCAAGAAGGCAATGTGGGACATTCCCAGGCTAGATATTTAGAATTGAACCTCGATAATTTTGGACAATTTATAAAACATTTTTCAAGGGTTGTAAATGGACTTTTCGGACTGTTTAATTTTTGGGACTTTTTAAACTCTGTGCTTGTTTGTTTGGTTGAAACTACTGCTTGAATTATGTGGTACTGCTTATATGAACTAACGAGACATTCAACAGCTAGTAGAGCCTACCGAAATCCAGGTACACCTTATTCCTCTGATTATATGATTTATTGTTTGATTTAGAAAAGCATGCTTTTAAGACTAAATGCTTCTATGAAATATTCTGTATATGTATGGTAAGTATGGATGGTTGGTGTGATTTGTGGTTCTTTAGCGGAGAGTAACCTCGTTGGATAATATGTCACTTGAAATTTGAGTCCAACTGTCTCGATCCGATTTGGGGTGTCACGAAACCCCTCCAAAGAGGATAAACCACGGGCAAAGATAATTTTACTATAATGGAAAAAAACAAAGAGTACAAAAGATGGAGATAAAAAACTAAACCCTAAAACTCAAAAACAAAGAACCTTGAAAATGTAAACACCAAATTCACCAAATGTGTTACAAGTTCTAATATTTAATGAGTATTTTTGTAAGGTTGTAAAAGAGCCTACTCATAAGCTAAATTCGTAGGTCAAATAAATTATGCTAATAAATACAAAATATATTATACTAATAAATACTAAATCTTCTAGAAAGAAAATATATTTTGTTTAAATTGACTTGAAAGCAATCTCTTATTTTATTTAACAAGAATTTGAGTCACACAACTCTAACAATGGAGATTTCTTTGGCCTGACAGTGACATGGAACAAAACCTCATCATTGGTGGAAAACTCCCATTGATCAGCTTAACCGGAGGGAGCTCTACGAATGAGAAGAAAGTTTCGCAAAGTTTATCAACTTGCTCTCTGTCACGAAGGGCAAGAAGACTGCAGATATTTCCTCAATGCATGCTCAAATGGAAGAGGATGACCCTTTTGCCTTCCTTCTATGTTATGGCCCCAATCAGTAGTATTTTTGTACCTCAAAGTCCACGGCATTAACTGTTAATTTTATTGATTTATTTGTTATGTTTGTTAGGCTTGTAAATCTTGGGATTCCTCAAGACATACATGAACATGTTCATGTAGCCAACCAACATATGGTCTATGGTCTCTATTGTAGCATTCTAGAGCCTTGACTATATTGGTTCTAGGACTATTTCAGTTCTAATTTTCATCTTGTATCAACAATCTGCTTTCAATAAATCGATGATTAATAAAATTATTGCATCCTATTTTGCTAACATTTGAGCTCAAGCTGGTGAATTTGCAAATATTGTTGATGCACTCTCCAGTTTCAGGATACTGTTAAAAATTTTTCATGTAATGTAAAGAGAAGAATATCTCACACTGGAATATGCTATCTCTTTTATTACAAGATTTCATATCGAGTTTTTGCACATGGAAAATCTTAAACTAGATAAACCTCTTCAATGTGAAGTTGTTTAATTTTAGGTGCTCAATTTTCATTCAATAACTTGTTATTACTGCAATTCACAGTAACACTAAGAGTTGAATTCTTAAAAGTGAGAACAATATGATTTTCTTCATCTATTCTTTTCAATATAACTCTGATGCAAAAATTTTGATATATCATGCATCATAAAATAAAACTAGTAGAGAAGCAAAATATGAGTCATTTTAGATGCTAATGACAACATCATCATACTCTCAATTGTAGTACAGCCTAACCTGTTCTGAAATTTATCATAAATTGCAATGCAATAATTTTGATATCCATTATTTCCTTATAGGTTTTTGAAGCCCTTTTTCTTGACTTATTTGCATTGAATTTCTTCAGTTTTTTTCCCTATATATATGAATTCCATCCAAGAATAACTTCATTCCAAACCATCTAAAAGGCTAGTAAAGCATTCCTGTTTAACTTTTTTGCTGGTTTCTTTTGCCTTTTGATCTTTTTATGTAATGGCAAGCTCAAGCAAGAAGACTGGGGGAAAATAAAAATTGAGATTAAGATCATTGAAAATGAAGATGATAGACTCCTCTCATTTTCTAATTGGTGTACAAGAATTTATAAGAAAATCTCTGAACTCTCCACTTTATACGGTGTTGAGATTCTTTTTATTATTTTCTCACCAACTGGTAAGCCTTATTCATTTCGTCACCCGTATGTTGAACTATTGCTAAACAATTTTTGAACCCAAACCAACCTCTTATTGAAACCAGTCATGCTTTTGTTGAGGCTTACCGTAAGGTAAGAATCAACTTTCTTGTCTAAGATTTCAATGAGGTCCATGACTAACTCGATGCATCAAAATAAAAAAAGGAGATTTCTTGGTGGATGTCATTGAAATCTTCGACAAGTAAGTTCATTCTTACCTTAAGGTAAGCCTCAACAAGGGCATGAGTGGTTTCATTAAGAGGGTGGTTTGGGTTCAAAAATTGTCTAGCTACAGATTCAAGAGTAGGATGACCAAATGAATAAGGCTTACCATTTGGTGAGAAAATAATAAAAAGAATCTCAGCACCACATAAAGTGGAGAGCTCAGAGATTTTCTTATAAATTCCTGTACATCGTTTTGAAAATGATACGAGACTATCGTCCTCATTTTGCAATGATCTTAATCTCAGTTTTTCTTTTTCCCCAGTTTTCCTGCCTGAGATTGCCATTACAAAAAAGATCAAAAGACAAAAGAAACTAACAAAAAAGTTAAAAAAGAATGCTTTACTAGCCTTTCAGATGGTTTGGAATGAAGTTATTCTTGGATGGAATTCATATATATAGGCAAAAAATAAAGAAATTAGATGGAAATAAATCAAGAAAAAGGGCTCCCAAAACCTATAAGGAAATAATGGATATCAAATTTATTGCATTGCAAATTATGGTAAATTTTAGAACAAGTTAGGTTGTACTACCGATGAAAGTATGATGATGATGTCAGTAGCATCTGGAATGAATCGAATTTTGCTTCTCTCCTAGTTTTATTTTATGATGCATGAAATATCACAATGTCTGCATAAGAGTTATATAGAGAAGAAGAGATGAAGAAAATCAAATTGTTCTAAGTTTTAAGAATTCAAATCTTAGTGTTACTACGAATTGTTGTAATTACAAGTTGTTGGGTGAAAATTGAACACCTAAAATTAAATTACTTCACATTGAATAAGTTTACCAAGTTTAGGATTTTCCTTATGCCAAAAACTTGATGTGGAATCTTGTAAGGAGAGAGAGAGCATATTCCACTGTGATATATACTTTTATTTATGTTGATGTGGAATCTTGTACTACCGTTGAAAGTATGATGATGCTGCCAGTAGCATCTAGAATGAGTCGAATTTTGTTTCTCTACTGGTTTTATTTTATGATGCATGAAATATCACAATGTCTACATCAGAGTTATATAAACAAGAATAGATGAAGAAAATATAATTGTTCTAAGTTTTAAGAATTCAACTCTTAGTGTTACTACGACTAGCAGTAAGAACCTAGTTGTTGAGTGAAAATTGAACACCTAAAATTAAACAACTTCACATTGAATAAGGTTATCTAGTTTAGGATTTTCCATGTGCAAAATATTGAACACCTAAAATTAAACAAATTCACACAGAATAAGGTTATCTAGTTTAGGATTTTCCGTATGCCAAAATTAGGTAGGTAAATATGTTTCTCGAATGCAGTATAAATCTTATGTTATTGATCGTATATATGTTATATCAAATATGTCATCAAATGAAAAAAAAAATATGATATTACAGTGCATTTAAATTGAATTATATGTTGAAAAGTATAAAAAATTGATAACTTTATTGGGTAAAATTAAAAGCTCACCCTAGAATAACAGATAGAATGTTCAAAAAAAGGAAAGATTTCTAAATAAATCAAGAAAAAATGCTCCAAAAACTTGCAAGAAGATCATGGATATAAAATTTATTGCATTGCAAATTATGGTACATGTTAAAATAGGTTAGGTTGTACTACCATTGAAAGTATGATGATTTTGTCAATATCATCTGAAATGAATCGAATTTTGATTCTCTACTATTTTTACTTATTGTTCCATGAAATATCAGATTTTGCTCTAAGTTTTAAGAATTCAACTCTTAGTGTTATTGCAAATTGCAGTAATAACAAGTTATTGAATGAAATTTGAGCACCTGAAAGTTAAAAACTTCACACTGAATATGGTTATCTAGTTTAGGATTTTCCATGTGCAAAACTTGTTGTGGAATCATGCAAGAAGAGAGAGAGAGAGCATATTCCACTGTGATATATTCTTCTCTTTATGTTGCATGAAAACTTTTTAACAGTATCCTAGAATTGAAGAGTGTATCAATAATGTATGCAAATTCAAAAGCTTGAGCTTAAATGCTAGCAAAACAAGATGCAACAATTTTATTAGCCACCAGTTTATTGAAAGCAGATTGTTGATACAACATAATAATTGGAATCAGAATAGTCCTAGACCCTAATTAGTCAAGGCTTGGGAATTCTACAACAGAGACCATAGACCATATGTTAGTTGGCTACATTAACAGGTTCACGTATGCCTTGAGGACTCCTAAGATTGACAAGCCTAACAAACATAAAAAATAAAACAATAAAAATAACATTTAATGTAACAGCCCGATTCTGGGCCTAGTCGGAATAGTGGTTTCGGGACCACAAATCCGACAAGGGAAAATATGGTTATTATTATATTTTTATGGTCTACAATTTCACGAAAAAGTTTCGTAAAAATTTCGTTCGAAAATTTCGACGTTTGGGCACTCAATTTAGTCAAAAGGACTAAATTGTAAAAAGTACAAAAGTTGAGTTCTATATGTTAGAAGTGTTTAATTGCTATGAAATTATAAATTGGGGGTCCTTAAGTTGTAATTAGACCATTAGTAATTGGTAGACAAAAATAGACATGAGAAATGAGAGAAATAGATTTTTTTAAAGTGGGGGCATTTTGGTTATTAGTAAATAAATGGAATTAAAATGGGAAAAAGATGGAAAAATGATGTCCATCTTCCTAACTTGCTGCCGAAATTTGAAGGAAGCCATAGCTAAGGTTTCTTTGCTTTTTCAAGCTCATAGTAAGTGCATCTTAGCCCCGTTTTTAATGTTCTTCGCATTTTTGGAATCCTCGTAGCTCGGTTTAGCTTATTTTAGCAATAATTCGTGCTAGGGTTCATATTTGGAAAAATACCCATAGGTGAAATGTGTTTATTTTGCTGTTTTATGGTGGACTATGAAGCTAGAAATTATGTTAAACAATTTTTGTTAAGCGATTTTAAGCGAAAACGGGTAAATAGGCATAATCGGTAAAAATATTTATTGTTCATAAGTGTATGTTAGAGTGAGAATTTGATGTTGCCATAGAAGGGAAAAGTGTTCAGCATGCTGTAAAACATAAGAATAAGGTGTGAAATTTAATTTTTGAGCCTAGGGACGAAAATGGAAATACGCAAAAGTTTAGGGACAAAATCGTAATTTTTGTAAAAGTTGGGTGGTGGATTATTTTAATAAATGTGAACATTAAACGAGTTAAATTTGCTATTATAGATCAAGAAAGACGTGAAGATTATCTCAAACGAGGAAAAGAAAAGATAGTGGAGTGAAGTGCAAAATTTCGATATTTTGCACCGAGGTAAGTAAACACGTGACTTAATGTATTATTTTGATATTATTTGATATGTGTTGAGATTTATTTGGAATTAAAATAAATGTTTGGGAATATCCCAAAAATGTTGTTAAATCGGGAAAGGTGGTGAGGGGTTGCAAAATATGGTTTTTTTGGGTTGAACACTCGGAATAAGCCGGAGTATGTTATATAAAGGGGTTGCTGTGTGCTGATTCCCCTATTCATTGGTGGTTGCTATGTGCTGATTCCACCGTAATATCAAATGTGAAAGGGGGTTACTAAGTGCTGATTCCCCCGAGGGGTTGCTAACTGCTGATTCCCCGATTCATTGGTGGGGCTAAGTGCGAGATCCACCATATCTTTGAAATGAAAAAGGGGGTTGCTAAGTGCTGATTCCCCCGAGGGGTTGCTAAGTGCTGATTCCCCGATTCATTGGTGGTGCTAAGTGCGGGATCCACCATATCTTTGAAATGAAAAAGGGGGTTGCTATGTGCTGATTCCCCCGAGAGGTTGCTAAGTGCTGATTCCCCGATTCAGTGGTGGTGCTAAGTGCGAGATCCACCGATAACGGTTAACATTCCGAGTGTTCAACGAGAAAATTTGGAAGGTGAATATTACTATGTGGTGGATAAATTTATGGGGTAAATATTGAGTTGGATATTAAATCAACCCATGTATGAGATGGGAGAAAATATCAAAAACGCAAAGAGGAATGATTTAAATACAAAACTGTGTTGAACAACAGCAGTTGGGTAACTTTGAAAAATCACCATAAATGGTTGGAAATGAATGGGAAGTTGAATAATATATGAAATTGAAGCTTAATGTGTCTATTTTCATATGAAAGAAATAGAGTAAGCAAAAGAGTTGTATTTTTGGATATATCTGAATTTTGCTGAGACAGGGCTGGATTGACTTCGAAATCCCCTGTTCTAACTTTGGAAAATCACCAAAAATTGTACAAAAATAATTATGGCCTGAAATTTATATCCTGGATTCCTTATTTAATATATTTTTGATAGAAACAAACAAAATCATTTTTCAAATTTTTGTACAGATAGTTAAGTGAATTTTTGTAAGGAAGGGTCAGAACTGCGGGGCAGTGAAACAGGGGAAGGTTTAAGGAATAAACTGTACTAATTGGCTGGGTAAAAAATTCTGAAATTTTTATGGTGAAATGGTATATGAGTCTAGTTTCAGAGAAAATTTACGGAACTCAATTTGGATCCCTTTAGCTCTGGATAAAATAAATTAGCGACTATGATGCAGAAAAACAGCTTGCTGGAAATTACCCAAACAATGAAATTATTTGTAAATATGTTTATATTATGGTGTAGTTATGTGAGTAATTACTTATTTATCATGTGTTTACTTACTAAGCTATATGCTTACTTGATTTTATTCTTTTCCCTTGATTATAGTGACTTCCATCAACTCGGAATTTGGAACGGAGTCAGACAATCATCTACACTATCCTCCACATTTGGGGTATTTTGCTACTAGCGTTCCGGAAATTTTATGGCATGTATAGACGACTTATGTAATATGGAATCTTCATGTAAATATATGTTATGGTTTGATTTAAATGTAGTGTTTATTAATGGTTAAATTGTGTGTGCTTATACAAAAGAATTTGGTTGGTATATTGAATTGTGTTGTAAATTTGCAGGAGGTTTAAGCAAAATTAAGCAGAAATGCTGTCGAATTTTTTTTAAAAACTTAGTAATACCTCATACTCTGTTCCAAGCCAGAATACGAGTAAGGGGTGTTAAATTTAACATCGTGGACTTTTATTTACAAAACTACTACTGACTAAGGCCATATCTAATATGGAAGGCAAAAGGGACATCCTCATCCATTGGAGCATGCATTGAGGAAATATTTGCAACTTTCTTGTCCCTCGTGACAGAGAGCAAGTTCATATAGCGAAGCGGTCTCTATTGTAACATTCTCGAGCCTTGACTATTCAGGGTCTAAGACTATTTTTTTCCAGGTATCATGTTGTATCAACAGTCTAATTTTAGTAAACCTGTGATTAATAAAATGTTTGCATCCTGTTATGCTAACATTTGAGCTCAAGCTTATGAATTTGCTTGTATTAGTGCTACACTCTTCATTTTCAGGATACTATTTTCATGCAACATTAAGAGAATAATATATCACAGTGGAATATGCTCTCTCTCTTCTCACAAGATTCTATATCAAGTTTTTGCACATGGAAAATCCTAAGCTAGATAACCCTATTTAGTGTGAAGTTTTTTAATTTTAAGTGTTCAATTTTCATTCAACAACTTGTTATTACTTAAATTCGTACTAACATTAAGAGTTGAATTCTTAAAACTTAGAATAATTTCATTTTCCTCATCTATTCTTCTCTATTTAACTCAGAAGAAGACATTGCGGTACTTCATGCATCATAAAATAAAACTAGTAGAGAAGCAAAATCTGAGTCATTTCGAATGACAACATCATCATACTCTCAATGGTAGTACAGCCTAACCTATTATAAATTAATCATAATTTGCAATGCAATAAACTTCATATCCATTATTTCATTATAGGTTTTTGGAGCACTTTTTCTTGATTTTTTTGCATATGATTTCTTGATTTTTTTTGCCTATAAATATGAATTCCATCCAAGAAATTCAGACCAAACCATCTTAAAGGCTAGTAAAGCATTCCTTTTTAACTTTTTTATTTCTTCTGTCTTTTGATCTTTTTTGTAATGGCAAGCTCAGGCAAAAAAAACTGGGGGAAAAAGAAAAATTGAGATTAAGATCATTGAAAATGAGGATGATAGGCTCATCTCATTTTCAATACGGTGTATAGGAATTTTTTAGAAAATTTGTGATATCTCCACTTTCTGTGGTTGTAACACCCCTAACCCGTATTCATCGCTGGAATAGGGTTTTGGAGTATTATTGAAATATACAGATCAAATACAGACATTTCATATTATTTAACATTCATGTCAGAAATTATTTATAAAGTCCCCTATATGAGCCCTCGAGGCCCAAAACATGCATTAAAAATAAGTCAGGACTAACCGAGTACTCAGAGAAATTTTCACAAAATTTCAAATATTTCAAAGGTACAGGGGACACACGCCTGTGTGGTCAAGCTGTGTAAGGTGTCTCAGGCCATGTGGACATTCGAAATAGGGCACACGGCCTTGTCCCAACCCGTGTCCATACCTGTGTCCATACCCGTGTAACTCTCTGACTTGGGTCACACGGCCAAGTCACACGCCCGTGTGCTAGGCCCTGTGTAGGTGCAGAGGTCACACGGCGAAGCCACACACCTGTGTGCTAGGTCGTGTCATCAATTTTGAGCATTTTGTTTTGAAATTTTTAAGATGTAGGGGACACACGGCCAAAACACATGCCCGTGTCTCTGCCCGTATGGACAAAATAAGGCCATTTCCTAGCCATATTTCTCACCCAAACTTGTCTTCTCCCTACAATAAAACTTAAATACATTCACAAACAATATCAAAACACTTAAATCAAACCAAAATCATGTTTTAAACTTGACATATTACACATACAACCAATGTGCTCTCAGGTACCCCAATAGCCAATTTATCATCATGTCATTCCAAAACTTATACTTACCTAGACACCAAATGCATATATGCATAATCAAATTCATACTTCAAACATGACTATTACAAGTCATTCCAATGACTAATTACAACCAAAATATTTATATGCCAACAGTAGCCAAGTTAACCTATACATGCCATTATAACCAAAGTTAATTTACTAAATATAGTGAGATGAGCCGATAGATAGTGTGATGATATCTCTGCCAAGATTCCAACCCAACGAGCCTCCGAATTACTATAAAATAGAGGAAAATAAAACAAAGTAAGCATATTATGCTTAGTAAGTTCGTATAACGTGAAATTAACTTACCAATCATTTACATTTAAAGTAAGTATGCAAAATTCATCCAAAGAAATTTGGCAATATGCCTAAACACATATAACCTTAAGAAACATGTTAGTCATGTACTTCATGTGAACATCAAGAAACAAGGATGAGCTCATCATGTAACAATTTTCATATGCATATGTTTTCCACATCATATATTCATATAACATATACATGTCCATAATAATTTAAGTCAAATTCAGGTTATCCCATGTCGAAACTTTTCTCGTTGAATTTATTTGAACTATCGACGGACACACTATTAGTGCACAGGAAGTGTACTATTCTATAATCCATCAATTCATATTCGGGAGTGCTCATTAGAGCACATACTCGGGAAGCCCTCTCTCGAGCCTTATAACGGGACGCTTATGTGAGCCATGTAACGAGAAACTTATCTAGGTTGTATAACAGGAAGCTCATAAGAGCCTTAATCAGAAAGCTCATGCGAGCCAATAACGAGTAGCTCTGAAGAGCCATTAATCGGGAAGCTCTGGATAGCCATATATTGGGAAGTTCAAGCGAGCTATATCGGGAAGCTCCGGAGATCCACTAATCATGAAGCTCACAAAGAGCATTTAATCCGTCAATTCATATTCGGGAGTGCTCATTAGAGCACATACTTGGGAAGCCCTCTCTCGAGCCTTATAACGAGACGCTTATGTGAGCCATGTAACGAGAAACTTATCCAGGCTGTATAACGGGAAGCTCATAAGAGCCTTAATCAGAAAGCTCATGTGAGCCAATAACGGGTAGCTCTGAATAGCCATTAATCGGGAAGCTCTGGATAGCCATATATCGGGAAGTTCAAGCGAGCTATATCGAGAAGCTCTAGAAATCCACTAATCACGAAGCTCACAAAAAGCATTTAATCGAGAAGCTCACGAAGAGCCATATATCGGGACGCTCATAAAAGTTGTGGTGTGTCTACAACCCATATAGAATCACAACCGATCGGGATGCTCAGAAGATCTATTAAAGGGAAGCCCACAAGAACCATATAATGGAAAGCTTGAGAGGGCTAATAACGATACGCTCTTTCGAGCTATGGTGTATCTGCAACATATGCACGACTACAACCAATTCAGGAACCTTGTATCCAATCTAATTTCATTTATTCAAACGGGACTTAATATTTTTCGGGCATTGTCATACATGTACTAAATTTCATGTACATGACAATTACACAATTCATATATATACAACATTCAATTCAAACATATAAATATTCATAATTTAATTACACGGGCTTACATTGACAAGTGTTCGTTGATTTGTTGTCTACTAATCCGACAATTTTTCTTTTCCTCGATCTAATTTCGTATCTTTTCTATCCAGATCTATACGAGTTAATTTAACTCAATTAAATACAATTTGTTTTCAATTCAATTCAATTAACATCTTAGAAAAATTACCATTTTGCCCCTATATTTTTATTTAATTATGATTTCGTCCCTAGGCTCAGAAAATGAAATTCATGCAATTTAATCTTTATTCCAAGCCTAGCCAATTTTTACATGTCCCAATAGCAGCCCATATATTTCAAAAAATTAGAATTTTTTCCATGAGTTTTACATCTTTACAATTTAGTCCCTAAATCACAATTTCATAAAAATTCACTTTACAAAAGTTGTTTATCTACCAACAACCTTTCATTTTCTACCATAAAACTTCATAATTCATGCATATTCATCCAGGGCAAAACCCTAGTACTTTGATAACTTTACAAATTAATCCCTGAGATAGCTAGATTAAGCTATTACGATCTCTGAAACATAAAACTCATTAAAAACGGGACAAGAATTCATATCTAATTGAGCCAAAACAACTGCCTTGAACTCAACACCCAAAAACTAAGGTTTCCATGTCTTTTAATTGGGAAAGATGATATAAAATGATAATATTTCTTATTTAATTAAAATATCATCTTTTATTATTTCATCTTTCCTATTTAGTCCTTTTCTTTATTTAATTTTCCATGGATGAATCATCATACTTATCTACTAACTCCTCTTAATGGTCTATTTGCCATATAAGGACCTTCAATTTTGAATTCAGTAGCTATTTGATACTTATAGCTACTAGAACTCAACTTTTGCATTTCATGCAATTTGGTCCTTTTATCAATTAAACATGTAATCGATAAAATTTTCTTAACAAAATTTTTATACGATATTCCTATCATATGGTAGACCATAAAATAAATTTTAAAATAATTTTTCTTACAAACTCAGATTTGTGGTCTCGAAACCACTGTTCTGATTTCACTAAAAACAGGCTGTTACAACTCTCATCCCCTTAAAGAATTTTCGTCCTCGATAATCTTACCAGTAAATAGGTTTGGATATTACTTTCTCATAGTTTTCTCTGGTTCCCTAGTAGCTTATTCTATTTTGTGTCGTTGCCAAAGAACTTTTACTAGAGCTACCTTTTTATTTCTCAATTCTTTTGTCTCACGTGCCAAAATTCTGATCGGTTCCTCAATATAAGTCATGTCTGGCTAAATCTCAACCTCTGGCGGGGAGATAACATGTGAAGGATCTGACCGATACCGTTGCAACCTAGACATGTGAAAAACATTGTGAATTCTTTCAAGCTCTGGCGGTAGGGCCCATTGGTACACAACATGTCTGATTCTTTCAATAATTTCATATGGTGGGATAAATCACGGACTTAATTTTCCTTTGTGGCCAAACCGAAGAACTTTCTTCCAAGGCAAAACTTTCAAGAATACCTTGTCACCAACCTGAAATTCTATTTCTTTTCGCTTCAGATTCGCATAGAATTTTTGATGATCAGAAGTTGTTTTCAAGCTGTCTCGGATCACTTTCACTTTTTCTTCGATTTCACAGATCAAATCAACTCCATATATCTTTTTCTCAGTAATCTCAGTCGAATACAATAGAGTTCTACATTTACGACCATACAGAGCTTCATACGGTGCCATTTTAATGCTGGAATAATAACAATTATTATATGCAAATTCAACTAAAGGCTGGTATTTTTCCCAATTGCTTTCAAATTCTAAAACACAACACCGAAGCATATCTTCTAAAATTTGTATTAGACGTTAGGATTGACCATCTATTTCAGGATAGGATATAGTATTGAAATGTAATTGTGTACCCAGAGCTTCTTGTAACTTGTTCTAGAATCGGGATGTGAATCGTGGTTCTCTATCAGAAATAATAGAAATTGGCACACCGTGTAATCTGACAATCTCAGAAACATATAACTCAACCAATCTATCCAGGGAGAAATTCGTACGTACCGAAATAAAATGTGTAGACTTCGTTACACGGTCGACGATTACCCAAATGGCATCTTTCTTTTTCAGAGATAGGGGTAACCCTTATACAAAGTCCATATTAACTCTTTCTTATTTCCATTCTGGTATCGTAACTAACTGTAACAGTCTTGAAGGTACCTGATGTTCAGCTTTAACTTGCTGATGTATCAAACATCTAGATATGAATTCAAAAATATCACACTTCATTCCCGACCACCAGTACATTTGTTTCAAATCGTTGTACATTTTATTACTCCCTGGATGAATAGACATAGTACCACTGTGATCTTCATACAAAATCTTCTACACAAACTCTGAATTCTTTGGAACACAAACTCTGCCTCTGAATAATAGACAGCCATCAGGTCCAATCTGAAATTCTAAATTAGAAGTCGATTCATACTATACCCGTTTAGCTTGTAACTCATCATCACATTTTTGGGCTTCACAAATCTACTGTAGAAATGTCAGTTTAGCTCTTAACTCTGCTAAGATCGAACCATCATCAGATAGTGACAATTGAGTATTCATTGCTCGTAAAGTAAACAAAGACTTTCTACCTAGAGCATCTGCAGCCACATTTGCTTTTCCCAGATGATAATCAATTACCAAGTCATAATCTTTTAACAATTCAAGCCACCTGCGCTGTATCAAATTCAAGTCTTTTTGCGACATCAAATACTTTAAACTTTTGTGATCAGTGAATATATGACACTTTTCACTGAACAAGTAGTGTTGCCAAATTTTTAGCGAAATATAATAGCTTCCAATTATAAATCATGTATCGGGTAATTCTTTTCGTGTGGCTTAAGCTGCCTGGAAGCATAGGCTATTACCTTACCTTCTTGTATTAAGACACAGCCTAAACCTTTCAATGATGCATCACTATAAATCAAGACAAAGCTTTGCTGGCATTTATCAGACCATTCAAACTTCACATATTTCTGTAATAGCCGTGTCATTGGTGAAGCTATCATCGAAAACCCTTGTACAAATCTTTGATAATAACTGGGTAATCCCAGAAAGCTTCTGAGTTCAGACACATTTTTCGGTGGTTTCCAGTTAACAATTGCATAAATTTTACTCGGATCAACTCTAATACCTTCAGTTGACACTATATGTCCCAAAAAACCAACTTCCCAAAGCCAAAATTTACATTTCTGAAATTTAGCATACAGTTGTTTCTCACGCAGAGTTTGCAAAATAATTCTCAAATGATCAACATGCTCATTTTCCTCTCGAGAATATACCAGAATATCATCAATTAATAGCACTACAAATCTATCCACCATCACATATTGGCCCAGATGGTTCAATACTTTAACCACGAATTCGGTGGACTCAACAGGGAAATTTTATTAGACACTAAATTCGTGCAAATGCATGAATGTGTCAAACCAGGATCAATTAAAGCAATTATATTAGTATCAATAGGAGAAAAAGTACCAGTGATAACATCGGGTGCATAAGCATCCTCACGTGCACGAATAGCATATGTCGTTGCTGGTGCTCGTGCCTCAAATTTGACAGTTGAATCTTTTGTCGTACCTCGGCTTCCACTCACATTACCAAGATTTCGAGGTGGTCTACCTTTTGTAGTGGGGTTTCTCAGTCTTGAAGTTTGAACGATATCTTTTTTAGGCTTTTTCGGGCAGTCTCTTAGATAGTGGTCAAAAGAACCACATCTAAAGCTAGCTTCACTTTTCATGTGGCATTCTCCAAAATGAATTTTATTACATTATTTGCACCTGGGTTTGATGTTTCTAATGCTACTCGTACTTGCTACAGATGTAGTTTGAGAACTCAAATTAAAGCTTTGAATACCTCTATGTCTCCTAGAGTACCCCGCAGAGGTAACAGAACGGTCATGATATTTTTTTAATTTCATCGAGGTTGACTGATATGACTTTCCCGTAAATCTTTTGCTTAAAATTCTGGCTTCCATCTCAGCCTATCTTTTCTCTTTACTAAGCTCTTCGACTTTGTATGTTCGGTTGACAAGTACAACAAATTCTTTTATTTTAAGAATTCGAACTAAAAAATTTTATATCTTCATTCAGACCTTTTTCAAACCACTTACACATTGCAATTTCAGTCGGGATACACTCTCTGATATATTTACTCAGTCTGACAAATTCTCGTTCATATTTAGATACAATCATGGGCACCTATTTGAGTTCCAAAAATTATTTTCATTTCTGATCAAGAAACCTTTGACTGATATATTTCTTTTTGAATTCAGTTTGGAAAAATTCCCAAGTGACCATCTCCTTCGGTACAATATAAATTAAAGTGTTCCACCACTGGTAAGCTGAGTCTTTTAGCAGTGATACAACACACTTTAGATATTCAACTTATGTACAAGACAATTCATCCAAAACTCAAATAGTGTTTTCTAACCAAAATTTAGCCCTTTCTAAATCATTTTCGGTTGTAGCTGTAAACTCTTCAACACCATATTTACGGATTTTATCAACAGGTAGCTTACCAATTTTAACAAGTTCTATACCTCGTGGCATTTCAGGAATCGGTTGAGAAACAGTAGGGGGTGGAGGTTGTTGCACAGCTGGATTGGTTTTTTACAAATTCTGTAAACCACTCATTCATCATTTGGAAGAAGGCTTCCTTAGCCTCTACTCATCGGCCTTCAAATACGAGCCCTCTACTACTAGATGTTGCTCTTTGAACTGAAGCTTGAGCATTGCTCTCAGCTTTTTCAAATTCAGTTCAGTTGGACAACATTACTATATGAAAAACATGTTCAAAATGGTTAGTAGATATCACACTATCACATGTTAAACAATGGCATGTATATTTAAACTCGTACTTGCTACATTAGTCCAAGAATCGGCTAAATTGTAGCTTTAATACCAATAAATGTAACACCCTTAACCCATATCTGTCGCCGAAATAGGGTTTTGGAGCATTACCAGAATATACAAATCAAATACATACATTTCTTATTATTTAACATTCATGTCATAAATTATTTATAAAATCCCTTCTATTAGCCCTCGAGGCCCAAAACATGCATTAAAAATAAGTCGGGACTAACCAGGAACTCAGAGAATTTTTCGCAAAATTTTAAAATTTTCCAAGGTGCAGATGACACAGGCCGTGTGGTCAGGTTGTCTGGCTCACACGGTCAACAGACACACCCGTGTATTAGGTTGTGTGGACATTCGAAATAGGGGACACAGCCATATCCCAGCCCGTGTCCATACCCGTGTAACTCTCTGACTTTGGTGACACGGCCAAGTCACATGCCCGTGTATAGGTGCAGGGGTCACACGGCCAAGCCACATCCCCGTGTGCCAGGCCGTGTGATCAATTTTGAGTATTCTATTTTGAAATTTTTAAGATGTAGGGGACATACGACCAAAACACACAGCCACGTGCTAGGCCATATGTCACACACGGCTAAGACACACGCTCTTGTCTCTGCCCGTGTGGATAAAATAAGGCAATTTCCTAGCCATATTTCTCACCCAAACTTGTCTTCCACCTACAATAACACTTAAATACATTTACAAACCATATCAAAGCACTTAAATCAAACCAAAATCATGGCTTAAACTTGACATATTACATATACAACCAATGTACTCTTAGGCACCCCAATAGACAATTTATCATTATGTCATTACAAAACTTATACTTACCTAAACACCAAATGCATATATGCATAATCAAATTCATACTTCAAACATGATAATACCATATATATCAAAACATGACCATTACAAGCCATTCCAATGGCTAATTACAATCAAAACATTTATATGCCAACATTGGCCAAGTTAACCTATACATGCCATTATAACCAAAGTTAATTTACTAAATATACCGAGATGAGCCGATGGATAGTGTGATGATATCTCCGCCAAGCTTCAAACCCAACGAGCCTCCGAATTATTATAGAACAGAGGAACATAACAAAGTAAACATATTTTAATGTCTCAAGGTATAGAAGAAGCTACCTGGGAACTAGAAGAAGCTATGAAGATCCAATACCCGAACTACTTTTCTGGTTAGATTTTCGGGGATGAAAATTCCTTTAGGGGGAGAGTTGTAACATCCCGTTGTTAGTGAAATCAAAGAAGTGGTCTCAGAACCACACATTTGATGAGTAAATTATTTTATTATTATTATTTTAATGTCTATGGAATTCTACTAAGATCATATAAAAATTTTGTTAAGAAATTTTAAAGTTTGCATGCTTAACTATGTGAAAAGGACTAAATCGTAAAAGGTGCAAAAGTAGAGTTCTATTAGTTAAAGGTGTCAAATGGCTATAGAACTTCCACTTAAAAGGAATTAGATGGTAATTACACCATTTATGTTTGTTAGTGGAAGATTATGGCAAGGTTTTATTGAAATTATTGAGGTTTTTAAAGGGAAAAATTTTAAATGGGTAATTAAATCATAAAACAAAAGTAAAGAAAAAGATGATATCATCTTCTTCATTTGAAAACCTAAGTAAATATCACTATTCGAGAGGGGTTAATATTCAACCTAGCTTACCTATTGCATGTAAGCGTAATTTTGTCTTGTTTTTAATGATTTTTATGTTTTTTAGATCGTTGTAGCTTAAACTAGCTAGTCCGGGGATCAATCTGTAGAACTGTTAAAGGTTTAGGATTTTGCCACAATTTTTTTTGCATGATTCTTGATGTTTGATGGTAGATTATGAGTCCTTGTTAATGAATAAAAAAGTTCTATAAAATGATTTTTAATGAAAATAACATTTAGGGACTTATTTATAAAATTGATAAAAGTTCATGGTCAAATTGTAAAATGATGGTTTGTGTGAATTAATATAGGTCCCTAGTGAATTCGACAAAGTTCATAGTATTTCAATATGTAATTGAATTTCTATTTGTATTTCCACGTTATATCTTTGTGATCAAATGCTTATACTTAATTATTCTATGAATTGTACATACATTCCCTATTTGTACTTCAGTACCTCTAAATTGCACATATGTGCCCCAGTTTCTACTTCGATACCCCTGAATTGAACATACGTACCCTTGTTTGTACTCCCATACCCCTGAATTTCACATACGTCCCCCTGTTTATACTTCGGTACCCCTAAATTACACATACATACCCCTGTTTGTACTTAAGTACCCCTAAACTGCACATATGTGCCCCCTATTTATACTTCGGCAACTTTGAATCGAGTAATATATGAGTTGTACTCAATTATTGTTAGGTGAAATGATATACTATGTCTTTACTGAGCTCTATAAGCTTATTCGTTTTTGTAAATTATTTTGTAGATCGTTGTTGCTAACATTTGGACGGATCGAACTTTCGGCTCACACTATCCATCGATATTGGTAGTTCTTGTGCCTCTTAGGGTAGTGGAATGTATATGTGGCTACATAGGTTATTTTGGTACACTATGACAATATACTAAACTAAGTTATTTGGTGTTTTATCAAGATTGCAAATAGGTATCTTTTTGGTATAATTAGAATCATATGAAAGTGAACACTTGTGGTTTGTTTTGGTTTATGATTGAATTAAGTTACTATGCTAGAAATGGATTAATGTTGACATGATTTAGTTGTTGATGTTGGATATAATTGCGGTGCCTATGAAGGGCACATTGGTTGGTTGTTTTTAGGACATTAAAATGCTATGTTTATGCTAAGTTACTTATGGTCTCAATTATGGTATGTTTTAAGATGATATCGAATTAGATGTGTATGTTTTAAATGTGGTAATGCATATGTTTAGGTAAGCTTATGTGTTTGATTTTGAGGTGCCTTATATGACATATTTGTTGAATTGTTTTAGACTAGTGAAATGGGTCAGTCCATGTTGATTTTGGTCATGTTATGAGGCCTTGATCATGAGTACAAAATGCTTTGAGGTACATGCTTGATTTGGTGATAGAAATGGCTTGATTTTAGCCAATTTTAGGTCCACACGGCTAGAGACACGGACGTGTGACTCAGCCGTGTCTGACACACAGCCGTGTGTCCGCTATAGGTTTAAAGGCATTCATGTCAGGCTGTTACACGGCCTAGCACATGGCCTAGTACATGGGCATGTATGGCTATTTTGAGAGTTACACTGCCTAGCACACAGGCGTGTGGCTTGGTCGTGTGACCCAACTTAGAGAGTTACATGGGCACTGGTATGGACATGGGCTGGGACATGGCCATGTGTGGCTATTTCAAAAGTTACACAGCTTGAGACATGGGTGTGTGTCTCAGCTGTATGAATCACACGACCGTGTGACCCCTGCAGTTTAAATTTTCTAACTTTTCATTAAACTTTCCAAATGTTTTTAGTTTGGTCCCGAATTATTTCTATCGTATTTTTAGGGCCTCGAGGGCTCAGTTAAGGGTCAATATGAATGTAAATGAATGATTTATGCTATGTTTATATTAATGTCACGGTTATACGGTAGTACTCTATAACCTTATTCCGGCGACAGATACAGGTTAAAGATGTTACATTTAGTGGTATCAGAGCTACGATATAGTCGATTCTAGGACTAACGTAGCGGAGTAAAGTTCAGTATGTACATGCCACATATACCTTTTGATGGTGTGATGCTTTTGATTTGTTCTAACATTGTATTTTCTTATAGATTCAAGATGTCAATAAAATCCAATTGAGCTATAGTTAATGAAATTGAAAGTAATGTTCAAGCTTTGATTCCCAAAGCAAGTAATAGTGCATCTATTCCATAATCCTTTAGTGATGAGATGAAAAATGTATTTCTTGGAATGATGAACCAATGGTTCAACGAGTTGAAGCAAGCAAATGTTACAACTCTGCCACCTCCACCCCCTGTTGTGCCTCCTCCAGCACCCCTAAATACTCCAAACCCTGTACCTGTGACAGTTACTTGAGTATCTATAGACAAAATTTGGAAATGTGGAGCAAAAAAATTTAGAGGTATGGTAGATGATGATCCTTCAAAAGTCGAGTATTGGCTATTGAACACAAAGAGAGTGTTTGCGGAGTTGTTGTACACCCCTGAAGATTGCTTGACGTGTGTAGTATCTTTACTACGAGATGAGGCATATTTATGATGGGATACTTTGAGCACGATGACATCGGATGATTGTGTTGGTTGGGACTTCTTTCATAACTAACTTAATAAGAAGTATGTTAGTCGACTGTTCATTGATAAGAAAAAGAAGGAGTTCCTCGAATTAAAATAAGGAAATTGGACTGTAGTTGAGTATGAACGTGAATTTGTATAGTTAAGTAAGTATGCTCGTAACATCGTATCAAATTAGGAGGGTGTATTAGATTTGCAGATGGGTTGAATGACAATATCCACATGGATGTAGCAGCATTAAAGTTATGGAAATTTGTAGAACTTTCAAAGCAGGCTCAAAAAGTTGACGAAATTCATAAAAGTAAACGAAAGTCAGATTTGAAACTTAGAGACTATAACAAAAGTGGGTCATTCAAACTTGTTCAAACGTTTGCCTTGAAGAAATTTAGAAACAACACTAGGCGGTCAACTTCTCTTTCAGATTTCATTGGTAGAGAGAAACAGAAGCAAAGTAATTTCCAGTTAGTTAAATCTCCAACGACTAGCGTTTGAAGTGTAAGAAATGTTGAGAGAACCATTCCTGTGTGCAATGAATGCAATAAAAGACATTTTGGTGACTATCGGTCAAAATCGGGAGCTTGTTTCCGCTGTGGGTCTACTAACCATTTTCTTCGTAATTGTTAGAAGAAGCAAAATGATTTCAAAAATCAAACAAACAAGCCTGAAGTAACTTCTTAGAGAGGTAGACAATCTAGAAACGCTAGAAATACTACTCCTAGTAGAGGAAAGAAAAACGAGTTAAACGAAAGGTCTGAAGTAAAGAAACTAGCTAGGTCCTATGCAACTTGAGCTCGAGAGGAAGCTATTGCTCCAGATGTTATTACGAGTACTTTTTCTCTCTTTGATATTAATGTATATGCATTGATTGATCCAGGATCAACTCATTTGTATATATGCACTACATTAGTACACAAAAAGAAAATACTTGTTGAGTTCACTGAATATATTATCAAAGTTACAAATCCCTTAGGTCAGTGTCTTCTAGTTAATCAATTATGTAGATCCTGTCCACTAAAAATTAGGGGTTACAATTTCCCTACCAGTTTGATGTTGCTACCCTTTGATGAGTTGGATATGATTCTGGGTATGGACTAGTTGACTCTGCATGATGCTGTTTTGAATTGTAGAAGACAACATATTATGCTAAAATGTCAGGGTGGTAAATGGATTTGAATTGAGTCAGATAGATTGAATGGTACATCTAATATAATCTCAGCTATAAAGGCACAAAAATATGTTAAAAAGGGCTGTAAAGCATATCTAGCTTATATAGTTGATTCCAGAGTTTTAGATTTGAAATTAGAATTAGTTCTAGTTGCATGTGAGTTCCCGGATGTGTTTCCAGAAGAATTACTAGGATTACCACCGCCCCAAGAGTTTGAGTTTGCTATTGAATTGGTGCCGGCAACATCCCCGATATCGATAGCTCCGTACAGAATGGCACCTACATAATTGAAGGAATTGAAAGCACAGTTGCAAGAGTTGACAGATAGGGGTTTTGCTCAGCCCAGTTTTTTTTTTGGGGTGCTCATATGTTATTTGTTAAGAAAGAGGATGGATCTATGAGATTATGTATCGATTAGCAACAACTCAACAAGGTGACGATCAAGAACAAGTATCCATTGCCACTTATTGATGATCTGTTTGGCCAGTTAAAAGGTGAGACGATATTCTCAAAGATCGATCTTCGTTCTAGTTATTATTAGTTACAATTTAAAGATTCAGATGTGCCGAATACTGCATTCAGAACCAAGTATGGACATTATGTGTTTCTTGTAATTCCATTTGGTTTGACTAATGCACTTGCTATATTTATGGATTTGATGAATAAAATATTCAAACCATATTTGGACAAATTTGTTGTTGTGTTCATTGATGACATTTTGATCTATTCACGAGATGAGATAGAGCATGCGCAACATTTGACAATTGTTTTGCAAACCTTACGTGAAAAATAACAATTCGTTAAGTTTAGCAAATCTGAGTTCTGGCGCAGAGAAGTTAGATTTTTGGGACATGTGGTATCAACAGGTGGCATTAGAGTTTATCCGAGCAAAATTTTAACAGTGGTAGATTGGAAGCCTCCGAGAAATGCATCTAAAGTAAGAAGTTTTCTAGGTTTAGCTGAATATTACAAAATATTCATCAAAGGATTCTCGATGATTTCTGTACCGTTGAAAAAATTGTTGCAAAAAGATATTAAGTTTGAATGGTGAGAAAGATGTCAGTAAAGTTTAAATTAGTTGAAAGCTTTGGTAACTGAGGCACCTGTGTTAGTTCAGCTAGAGTCCGAGAAAAAAATTATAAATTACATCGATGCTTTATTGTATGGTTAGGTTGTGTTTTGATGCAAGAAGGCAAAGTGTTAGCGTACGCTTCGAGATAGTTGAATCCGCACGAAAAGAATTATCCCATGCATTATTTAGAGCTTGCAGCAATTGTGTTTGCCTTAAAGATTTGGCGACGCCATTTATAGAGAGAAAAATGTCATATCTTCATGGATCACAAAAGTCTGAAGTATTTGATATCATAGAAAGATTTGAATTTGAGACAATGCAGATGAATCAAGTTATTGAAAGATTATGACTTGATCATTGTCTATCATCTGGGACAGGCTAATGTCGTTGCTGATGCATTGAGTAGAAAATCTTTATTTCCTTTGCTAGCTTTAAAAGTACGATTAATGTTGATTTATGATGGTTCAGTTTTAGCTAAATTAAAAGCTAGACTGACATTTCTACAACAGATTAATGATGCTTAGAAAAATGATGATGTTTTGATAGCTACACGGAAACAGATTGAAGTGACACCAAATTCAAATTTTCATGTTGGTTCAAATGATAGATTGTATTTCAAAGACAGAATATGTGTTCTAAAAAATTCTGATCTTGTTCAAAAGATCTTGTAAGAAGCTCATAGTAGTAGCTTGTCTATTCATCCTAGTAGTAATAAAATGTACGACGATTTGAAATAGATGTACTGGTGGCCATGTATGAAATGGGAGATTTTAGAGTTTGTATTGAGATGTTTGGTTTGTCAGTAGGTTAAAGCTGAGCATCAGGTACCTTCAGGTTTTTTACAGCTAATGATGATTCCTGAGTGGAAATGGGAGCATGTCACGATGGATTTCATACTGGGGTTGCTACTATCTCTGAGGAAGAAAGATGCTGTGTGGGTCATTGTTGATCTTTTGATGAAATCCACGTATTTCATTCTAGTGCGTATGAATTTTTCACTAAAGAGATTGGTAGAGTTGTATGTTGCTGAGATTGTTAGATTGCAGGGTGTGCCAATTTCTATTATTTCTGATAGGGATCCACGGTTTATGTCTCGATTCTAGAGCAAGTTACACGAAACTTTAGGTACTCAACTACATTTTAGTATAGCATTTCATTCTCAGATAGATGGTCGATCTGAATGACTGATTTAGATACTCGAAGATATGCTTCGATGTTGTGTTTTAGAATTTGAAGGTAACTGGGAGAGATTCCTACCATTAGTTGAATTTGCATATAACAATAGTTATCAATTGAGCATTAAAATGGCACTATATGAAGCTTTGTATGGTTAGAAGTGCCGAACTCCATTATACTGGACTGAGCTTAGTTAGAAAAAGTTATTCGGAGTCGATTTGATACAAGAAACTGAAGAATAGGTTAAAGTGATAAGTGATAGTCTGAACGTAGCTTCGGATCGATAAAAATCCTATTCGGATTTAAAAATAAAAGACATCTAATTCCAAATTGACGACAAAGTGTTTTTAAAAGTACCGCACTGGAAGAATGTTCTTTGATTTGGCCGTAAAGGAAAGCTTAGTTTGTAGTTTATCGGGCCGTATGAAATCATTGAGAGGATCAGGCCAATAGGTTACAGATTAGCTTTGCCGTTAGAGTTAGAAATGATTCACAATGTATTTTACGTATCGATAGTATGACGGTATCGATCAAATCCTTCACACGTAATTTCACCTGTAGATGTCGAGATACAACCAGATATAACTTATAATGAAGAACCAATCAGAATTCTAGCTCGAGAGGTTAAAGAATTGAGAAATAGAGTAAAAGTTCTCTGGCAACGTCATGGTATAGAAGAAGCCACCTGGGAACTGGAAGAAGCTATAAAGATCCAATACCCGAACCACTTTTCTGGTTAGATTTTCGGGGATGAAATTTTGAAGTTTGCATGCTTAATTATGTGAAAAGGACTAAATCGTAAAAGGTGCAATAGTAGAGTAAATGGGAATTGTGTCAAATGGCTATAGAACTTCAATTTAAGAGGACTTAGATGGTAATTAGACCATTTATGTTGTTAGTGGATGATTATGGAAAGGTTTTATTGAAATTATTTATGTTTTTTTAGAGGGCAAAATAGTAAATGGGTAATTAAATCATAAAACAAAAGTCAAGAAAAAGATGATATCATCTTCTTAATTTGGAAACCTGATCGAAAATCACCATTAGAGAGGGGTTAATATTCAACCCAGCTTACCTATTGCATGTAAGTGTAATATTTTCCTGTTTTTAATGATTTTTATGCTTTTTGGATCATTGTAGCTTAAACTAGCTAGCCGGGAGATCAATCTGTAAAATTGTTAAAGGTTTAGGGTTTTGCCATGAATTTTTTTGCATGATTTTTTATGTTTGATGGTAGATTATGAGTGATTGTTAATAAATAAACAAGTTTTGCAAAGTGATTTTTGATGAAAATAACATTTAGGGGCTTATTTATAAAAATGATAAAAGTTCATGGTTAAATTGTGAAATAATGGTTCGTATGAATTAATATAGGTCCCTAGTGAATTTGGCTAGCATGAGATGAGGATGAAAATCCTTAAATTTCAATTTATAAGCTTAAGGACTAAATTGTAAAAAGTTAAAATGTTTGTGGCCAAAGGGTAAATATGCATAAATGTTAATTATGGATTGAAGTGAATGTTTCAGATTGATTGAAACACTTAATTGAATATAATTATTTATTTAGATCAAGATAAATCTCAACCAAATTTAAATTAAGGAAAGGCGAAAATAACAGATTAGCTCGATCGTATTTCTACGCTCTAGTCTTCAAAGTAAGTTCATAGTATTTCAATATGTAATTGAATTTCTATTTGTATTTCTACGTTATAGCTATGTAATTAAATGCTTATAGTTAATTATTCTATGAATTGTTCATATATGCCCTTGTTCGTAATTCGATACCCCTGAATTGCACATACATGCCCCTGTTTGTACTTCAGTACCCCTGAATTTCAGATACAGGCCCTTGTTTGTACTTCAGTACCCCTAAATTACACATACGTGCCCCTTTTTGTACTTTAGTACCCCTAAATTTCAAAGACACGCCCCTGTTTGTACTTCGGTACTCCTGAATTGCACATACGTACCCCTATGTATACTTCGATAACTTTGAATCGAGTAATATATGAGTTGTATTCAATTATGGTTAGGTTAAATGATATACTTTGTCATAACTGAGCTCTATAAGCTTATTCGTTTTTGTGGATTATTTTGTGGATCGCTATTGCTGACATTTGGATGGATCGAACTTTCATCTCACACTATCCATCAATGTTGGTAGTTCTTGTGTCTCTTAGGGTAGTGGCATGTATATGTGGCTATCTAGGTTGTTTGGTACAATATGACAATTTACTAAACTAAGTTATTAGGTGTTTTATCAAGATTACAAATAGGTATCTTTTTGGTATAATTAGAATGGTATGAAAATGAACACGTGTGGTTTGTTTTGGTTTTTGATGGAAATAAGTTGCTATACTAGAAATGGATTAATGTTGACATGATTTAGTTGTTGATGTTGGAATAATTGCGGTGTCTATTAAGGGCACATTGGTTGGTTGTTTTTAGGACATTAAAATGGTATGTTATTGTTAAGTTACTTATAGTCTCAATTATGGTATGTTTTAAGATGATATTGAACTAGATGTGTATGTTTTAAATATGGTAATGCATATTTTTAGGTAAGCTTGTATGTTTGTTTTTGAGGTGCCTTATATGGAATATTGGTTGAATGATTTGAGACTAGTGAAATGGGTCATTTCATGTTGATGTTGGTCATGTTATGAGGCCTTGATCATGTGTACAAAATGCTTTTAGGTACATGCTTGATTTGGTGATTGAAAACTTGAATTTGGTGAATTTTATATACACACGGCCTAAGACATGGGCATGTGACTCAGTCCTGTGTGACACATGGCAATGCGACACGGCAGTGTATCCTCTGTAGTTTTAAAGGCAAGCAAGTTAGTCTATTACATAGCCTAGCACACAGGCATATGGCTTGGCCATGTGACCCAACTTAGAGAGTTACACTAGTACAAACACGATTTTGGACACGATCGTGTGTCCTTATTTCCAAAGTTACACGATCGTGTGTCCTTTTTTCCAAAGTTACACAACTGTGTGACCCCTACAGTTCAAATTTTCTAGCTTATCCTTATACTTTCCTAATGTTTTCAGTTTTGTCCATAATTGTTTCTATCGTATTTCTATGGCCTCGAGCGCTCAGTTAAGGGATATGCATGTAAATGAATGAGTTATGCTATGTTTATATTAATGTATTAAATGTCTATTTTTACGTTACAGTTATACAGTAATACTCTGTAACCCTATTCCAGCGGCATATACGAGTTAGGGGTGTTACACCAGTGATTAATAAAATTTTTGCGTCCAGTTTTGCTAACATTTGAACTCAAGCTTGTGAATTTGCTTATATTATTGATACACTCTTCATTTTCAAAATACTGTTAAAAGTTTTCATGCAACATAAAAAGAATAATATATCACAGTGGAATATGCTCTCTCTCTTCTTACAAAATTCCACATCAAGTTTTTGCACCTGGAAAGTCCTAAACTAGATAACCCTATTCAGTGCGAAGTTGTTTAATTTTAGGCGTTCAATTTTCATTCAACAACTTGTTATTACTAAAATTCGTAGTAACATTAAGAGTTGAATTCTTAAAACGTAGAATAATTTCATTTTCTTTATATATTATTCTCTATTTAGCTCTAAAGATTGCGGTATTTCATGCATCATAAAATAAAACCAATAGAGAAGCAAAATCAGAGTCATTTCAAATGCTATTGACAACAACATCATACTTTTAATGGTAGTAAAGCCTAACCTGTTATAAACTTTACCATAATTTGCAATGCAATAAAATTCATATTTTCTATTTCATTATAAGTTCTTGGAGCACTTTTTCTTGATTTATTTGCATCTAATTTCTTGATTTTTTTTGCCTATCAAGAACTTCATTCCAAACCATCTTAAAGGCTAGCAAAGCATTCCTTTTTAACTTCTTTTTGTTTCTTCTATCTTTTGATCTTTTTTGTAATGGCAAGCTTGGGCAAGAAAACTGGGGGAAAAGGAAGAATTTAGATTAAGATAATTGAAAATGAGGATGATATGCTCATCTCACTTTCAATACAGTGTACAGGAATTTATCATAAAATCTCTGAGATCTCCACTTTATGTGCTAGTGAGATTCTTTTTATTATTTTCTCACCAACTAGTAATCCTTATTCATTTTGTCATCCTTCTGTTCAATCTGCTGCTAAACAATTTTTTAACCCAAACCAACCTTTTAATGAAACCATTTATGCTTCTATTGAGGCTTTCCCTAAGGTAAGAATCAACCTGCTTATCCACGATTTCAATGAGGTCCACGACTAACTAGATGCATATAAAGAAAAGCAAATGGATGTTTGGGATTGACCCAATTAAGCAACGAACAAGTAAAAAATAGGGAAAAAATTTGAGAAATTGAACACACAAATTTAACGTGGAAAAACCCCTCCAAAGAGGATAAAAAACCACCTGTAAAGATAATTTTACTATAATGGCAAAAGAAAGAAAAATAAAAAAGATAGAGATAAAAAACTAAGCCCCAAAACCTGAAAACAAATAACCCTCAAAACCTAAACACAAAATACTCCAAATGTGTTATGAGCTCTAATATTTAATGGGTGTTTTCCTATGGTTGTAAAAGAGTCTATTTATAGGATAAATTCGTAGGTCAAATAAACTATGCAAATACATGATAAATATATTATACTAATAAATTCCAAAGCTTCAAGAAAGAAAGTATATATTTGTTTAACTTGACTTGCAAGCAATCTCTTATTTTATTTAACAGGAATTTGGGTTACACAACTGTAACAATGGAGATTTCTTTGGCCCGACAATCATATGGAAGAGAAACACATCATTGGTGGAAAATTCTCATTGATCAACTTAACCCAAGGGAGCTCTACTAATGACAATAAAGTTCCGCAGAGTTTATCAACAAGCTCTTTGTCACAAGGGACAAGAAGATTGCAGATATTTCCTCAATACATGCTCCAATGGAAGAGGATGTCCCGTTTTCCTTCCCTCTATGATATGGCCCCAATCAGTAGTAGTTTTGTACCTCAAAGTCCATGATGTTAAATGTTAATTTTATTGTTTTATTTTTTTCTGTTTGTTAGGCTTGTCAATCTTATGAATTCTCAAGGCATACATGAACCTATTCATGTAGCCGGCAAACATATGGTCCATGATCTCTGTTGTAGCATTCCAGAACCTTGACTATTTAGGGCCTAGGACTATTTTGGTTCCAATGATGATGTTGTATCAACAATCTACTTTCAATAAACTGATGATTAGTAAAATAATTGCATCCTGTTTTGCTAACATTTGAGCTCAAGCTTGAGAATTTTTTTACTAAAATTATTGCATCCTATTTTACATCGAGTTTTTGCACATGGAAAATTAGTAACTAGATAAACCTCATCAATCTGAAGTTGTTTCATTTTAGGTGCTTAATTTTCATTCAAGAACTTGTTATTACTATAATTCGCACTAACACTTAGAGTTAAATTCTTTAAAATTAGAATAATAAGATTTTGTTCATTTATTCTTCTCAATATAACTCTGATGCAGACATTGTGATATTTCATGCATCAGAAAATAAAAACAGTAGAGAAACAAAATCTGAGTCATTTTAGATGCTATTGACAACATCATCATACTCTCAGTGGTATTACAACTTATGCTGTTCTAAAATTTACCATAATTTGCAATGCAATAAATTTGATATTCATTATTTCCTTGTAGGCTTTTGGAGCACTTTTTCTTGATTTATTCGCGTTTAATTTCTTGAGCTTTTTTTGCCTATATATATGAATTCAATCCAAGAAGAACTTCATTCCAAACCATCTTAAAGGCTAGTAAAGCATTCCTTTTTAATTTTTTGCTGGCTTCTTTTGTCTTTTGATCTTTTTGTAATGGCAAGCTCAGGTAAGAAAATCAGGGAAGAAGAAAAATTGAAATTAAGATAATTGAAAATAAAGATGATAGGCTTATCTCATTTTCAAAACTATGTACAAGAATTTATAAGAAAACCTCTGAGCTCTCCACTTTATTTGGTGGTGAGATTCTTTTTATTATTTTCTCACCAACTGGCAAGCCTTATTAATTCCGTCATCCTTCTGTTGAATCTGTCGCTAAAAAATTTTGGAACCCAAACTAAACTCTTAATGAAACCACTCATGCTCCTATTGAGGCTTACCGTAAGGTAAGGATCAACTTGCTTATCCAAGTTCAATGAGGTCCATGACTAGCTAGATGCATAAAAAAAAACAAAGGAAGATTTCTTGGTGGACGTCTTTGAAATATTGGACAAGCAAGTTGATACGTGCCTAATGGTAAGCCTCAAAAGGAGCATGAGTGGTTTCATTAAGAGGTTGGATTGGGTTCAAAATTTTTTAAGAAACAGTTTCAATAGAAGGATGACCAAATAAATACAGCTTACCAGTTGGTGAGAAAATAATAAAAAGAAACTCACCACCACATAAGGTGGAGAGCTCAGAGATTTTCTTATAAATACTTATACATCGTTTTGAAAATGAGATAAGCCTATCATCCTCATTTTCAATGATTTTAACCTCAATTTTTAATTTTCCCCTAGTTTTCTTACCTAAGCTTGCCATTACAAAAAATATCAAAAGACAAAAGAAACCAACAAAAAAGTTAAAAGGAATGCTTTACTAACCTTTCATATGGTTTGGAATGAAGTTCTTCTTTGATGGAATTCATATCTATAGGCTAAAAAATGAAGGTATTAGATGGAAATTTATCATGAAAAAGTGCTCCAAAAACCTATAAGGAAATAATGGATATCAAATTTATTGCATTGCAAATTATGGTAAATTTTAGAATAGGTTAGGCTATTCTACTGTTGAAAGTATGACGATGCTTGAAATATCACAATGTCTGCATCAGGGTTATATAGAAAAGAGGAGATGAAAAAAAATCAAATTGTTCTAAGTTTTAAGAATTCAACTCTTAGTGTTACTATGAATTGTAGTAATAACAGGTTGTTGGGTGAAAATTGAACACCTAAAATTAAACAGCTTCACATTGAATAAGTTTATCTAGTTTAGGGTTTTCCATCAAAACCTTGATGTGCAAAAAATTGAACAGCTAAAATTAAAGAACTTAACACAGAATAAGGTTATCTAGTTTAGGATTTTCCATGTGCAAAAAGTAGGTAGGTAAATATGTTTCTTGAATGCAGTATAAATCTTGTGTTATTGATCGTATATATATTATATCAAATATGTCATCAAATGAAAAAAAATCATGATATTAGGGTGCATTCTAATTGGATTATATGTTGAAATGTATAAAAAATCAATAACTTTATTCGGTCAAATTAAAAGCTCACCCTAGAATAACTAACAAAATGTTCAAAAAAAGAAAGATCTCTAAATAAATGAAGAAAAAAGGCTCATAAAACCTGTAAGGAAATCATGGATATAAAATTTATTGCATTGCAAATTATGGTACTTTTTAAAACAGGTTAGGTTGTGATACCATTGAAAGTATGATGATTCTATCAATAGCATCTGAAATGACTTAGATTTTGCTTCTCTACTATTTTATTTAATGTTCCATGAAATATCGCAATGTCAACATCAGAGTTATATAGAAAAAAGTAGATGAAGAAAATAAAATTGTTCTAAGTTTTTGTAACAACATGTTTTCAGTGAAATCAGAATAGTGGATTTGAAACCACAAATTTGAAGTCAAAAAATTTATTTTAATATTATTTTATAGTCTACAACAGAATAGTGTTACCGTATAAAAATTTTGTTAAGAAATTTTACCGTTTATTTGCTTAATTGGATAAAAGGACTAAATCGTGTAAAGTACAAAAGTTGAGTTCTAATTGGTAAAGGTATTAAATAGCTATAGGACTTTAAAGTGGAGGTCCTTATATGGTAATTAGACCATAATAGTGATAGTGGATTATAATGGCTTGGCACTTTGTGTAATTTTTAAAGTATTAAAAGGTTAAATATGTAAATTAGTAAATAAAAGGTTAATTAAAATAAAACCAAATTATCATCATCTTCCATTATCAATTTACAACCAAAATTCACAACAGAAGAAGACATTTTTGGAGACTTAGGTTCGGCAAGCTCTTTTTGTTCAATTAGGTATGTAATTTGTCCCGTTATTAATGATTTCTATATTTTTGGGATCGTTGTAGCTTATTCTAGCTAGCTCGGGGAATAATTTGTGAAACTGCTAAACTATTAGGGTTTTACCATTGATTAACATGCTTGAGTTTTGAAATTTGATGATAGAAAATGAATGGTTGTTGTTAGATAAACAACTTTTGTAAAGGAATTTTTAGTGAAATTGTCAAATAGGGACTAAATTAAGAAATAGGAAATATTACATGGTGAAATTGTGAAATAACTGAAGTATAGTTCATGCTAAGGACCTATTTGATATTTTGCCATAGTTGGTTGCAATGAAATTGTGTAAATTTCCATTTTTATAAAGTAAATACTAAATTGCAAAGAACTAAATGTATAGGGACAAAATGGTAATTTTGCCAAAATATGTTTTGGACTAATTTAACTAAGAAATATATTAAATTAAATTAAATTTATCCTTATAGATCAAGATAGACCTCGTACAGAGTTAGACCGGGGCAAAGGAAAAGTCTCAGATTCATCGCCTTCATATCTACGTATACTCGTCGAGGTAAGTTTGTGTAATTAAATTGAGTATTTATATGTTGTAATTGAATTATATGTATTTGATTTGTATAATTGTCATGTATTAATATCGAATCGCATATCCAACAACGTACGACAATTACCGAGTCCCGTTTGAACCTTAGGAATTCGTAGGATACAAATGACATGTCATTAGGGTTACCGATTCGGTTGTGGTCCAGCATGTGTTGCAGACACACCACAACTCGTATGAGCTTACCAATTTACAGCTTGTTAGAGCTTGCTGATTCTCAGCTTGTATGAGCTTACCAATTTACAGCTTGTTAGAGCTTACCGATTATCAGTTCGTATGAGTTTACCAATTTACAGTTCATAAGAGCATATCAATTCATAGCTCGTATGAGCATACATGTACATGAATTGATGGATTACAGTTTAGCACACTATGTGTGAGCTATCTCGAGTATCCAACGATAGTCTAAATTGTTCAATAGACAATGTTCTGTTACGAGATGATATGAGTTCAATACGAACTATTACAGGTATATACATGAAATACATGGAAAGGTTATTACATGATATATAGTTAAATGAAATGATTGATACATGTATATGGAAAGTTGATTATTTGTTAAGCTCATCCATGAATTGGTGTATATGTTATTTTACATGGCTAACATGTTGGTGAATATATGTTTCGGCACTTGGTCAAGTTTTGTTGGGATATGTATTGTTTACTTACCTATTTTTTCGTGTTTTATAGTGAATCGGAAGCTCGTTCGAGTTGGAAGCTTGTCGGAGCTATATCACACTATCCATCAAATCTTTTGGTACTTTCAGTTGGTTTAATTTTGGTTATAATGGCATGTATAGGTTGTTTTGGCTAATGTTAGCCTATGTGTTTTGGATGTGGAAATTGCTAATTGGTTGGTTTGCATTTTGGCTTTGTGTTGGTGAAATGGTATATTTTGATGTGTATATAAGTTGCTTTATATAGTAGAATGATGGAATATAAAATGGTGGTTTGAATATGAATTTTGTGTAAGCCTTGAATTGTTGTGAAATGGTACTTGTTTGTATGACTTATATGATGTTTGAATATGCACAAGTTACATGTAAACTATATGACCATTTGGAGCTAGTTTTGTATGCCATATATGGTACTTTTTGTTATGTTTTGATGAGTAAATCATCAAGTGGCATATTATGGTATAATTTTGGTCAAGCCTTTTTTGAACAAATGATCAAATTGTGTTCATATTTGCACGTGTATGAAACGTCGTTTGAGGTGCCTAAGAGCATATTGATTGTATGTGATCATACCATTTGTATAAGGTTAGAAAATGCATGGTTTTGGTACCTTATTATGGTTTGCTTATATGCACAACGTTGAGTGTAGGTGGATGCCAAATTGGGTGAGAAATGTGGCTTGTAAAATGGTCTATTTTCGTCCACACGGGTAGGGACACGGGCGTGTGTCTCGGCCGTGTGTAACACACATCCAAGTGACACGGCCATGTGTCCCTTGTAGTTTTTAAAGAGTTGCAAGTCAGGTTGTTACACGGCCTACCACATGGCCTGATACACTGGCGTGTGAGGTTACTTTGAAGGGTACACAACCTAGCACACGGGCTTGTGGCTTGACCGTGTGACCAAGTCAGAGAGTTACACGGGAACAGACACGGGCTGGGACATGGCCTTGTGTCCCTAATTTGAATACCGACACAGCTTTGAAAATTTTAAATGTTTTTTGTAATATTCTCTGAGTTTTTGATTTAGTCCCGACTTGTTTCTAATGCGTATTTGGGGCCTCGAGGGCTTGTATAAGGGATAGTATGTAAAATTTTGATTGGTTTTTTATATGAATTTTTGATATGTTATGAAATGTTTGAAATTATGTTTGTTTGTACTGTAAACTTTGGTAATGCTTCGTAACCATGTTTCAGTGATGGATACGGGTTAAGGGTGTTACAGTTTTAAGAAATCAACTCTTAGTGTTACTACGAATATCAGTAATAACAAGTTATTGAATGATATTTGAGCACCTAAAATTTTAAAACATCACACTGAATAAGGTTATCTAGTTTAGGATTTTCCATGTGCAAAAACTCGATGTAGAATCATGTAAGACGAGAGAGAGAGACAAAGAGAGAGAAAGCATATTCCATTGTGATATATTCTTCTCCTTATGTTGCATGAAAACTTTTTAACAGTATCCTGAAACTAAAGAGTGTATCAATAATATATGCAAATTCACAAGCTTGAGCTTAAATGTTAGCAAAACAGAATGCAACAATTTTATTAACCACTAGTTTATCCAAAGCAGATTGTTGATACAACAAAATAATTGGAATCAAAATAGCCCTAGACCTTAATCAGTCAAGGCTTGGGAATGCTACAACAGAGATCATAGACCATATGTTAGTTGGCTACATGAACAGGTTCATGTATGCCTTGAGGACTCCTAAAGTTGACAAGCCTAACAAATATAAAAAATAAAACAAAAAAATAACATTTAACATCGTGGACTTTAGTGTACAAAACTACTACTGACTAAGGCCATATCTAATATGGAAGGCAAAAGGGACATCCTCATCCATTGGAGCATGCACTGAGGAAATATTTGCAACCTTCTTGTCCCTCGTGATAGAGAGAAAGTTCATGTAGCCAACCAATATATGGTTTGTGGTCTCTATTGTAACATTCTCAAGCCTTAACTATTTAGGGTCTATGACTATTATTTTTCCAATTATCATGTTGTATCAACAATCTATTTTTAATAAACCGGTGATTAACAAAATCAATGCATCCTATTTTGCTAATGTTTGACCTCAAGCTGGTGAATTTGCTTATATTATTGATAAACTCTTCATTTTTAGGATACTGTTAAAAGTTTTCATGCAACATAAAGAGAATAATATATCACAGTGGAATACGCTCTCTCTCTTCTTACAAGATTCCACATCAAGTTTTTGCACATGGAAAATCCTAAGCTAGATAACCTTATTCAATGTGAAGTTGTTTAATTTTAGGTGTTCAATTTTCATTCAATAACTTGTTATTACTAAAATTCGTAGTAACATTAAGAGTTGAATTCTTAAAACTTAGAATAATTTCATTTTCTTCATCTATTCTTCTCTATTTAACTCTGAAGCAGACACTATGGTATTTCATGCATCATAAAATAAAACCAGTAGAGATGCAAAATTCGAGTCATTTCAAATGCTATTGACAACATCATCATACTCTCAATGGTAGTACAGCCTAACTTATTATGCAATTTACCGTAATTTCCAATGCAATAAACTTCATATCCATTATATCATTATAGGTTTTTGGAGAACTTTTTCTTGATTTATTTGCATCTAATTTCTTGATTTATTTGCCTTTATATATGAATTCCATCCAAGAACTTCATTCCAAATCATCTTTTTTGTAATGGCAAGCTCAGGTAAGAAAACTGGGGGAAAAGGAAAAATTTAGATTAAGATCATTGAAAATGAGGATGATAGACTCATCTCATTTTCAATACGGTGTACAAGAATTTATCAAAAAATCTCTGACATCTCCACTTTATGTGGTGCTGAGATTCGTTTTATTATTTTCTCACCAACTGGTAAGCCTTATTCGTTTGGTAATCCTTTTGTTCAGTCTGCCGCTAAACAATTTTTGAACCCAAACGAACCTCTTAATGAAACCGTTTAAGCTCCTGTTGAGGCATTCCGTAAGGTAAGAATCAATTGGTTTGCCCAAGATTTCAATGAGGTCCTCGACTAACTAGATGCGTAAAAGGAAAAGCAAATGGATGTTGGGGATCGACCCGATTAAGCTACAAACAAGTAAAAAATAGCAGAAAAAATTGAGAAATTAAACACACAAATTTAACGTGGAAAAATCCCTTCAAAGAGGATAAAAACCCACGGGTAAAGATAATTTTACTATAATCGAAAAGAAGGAAAAGTAAAAAAGATGGAGCTAAAAACCTAAACACCGGAACCTAAAAACAAAGAACCCTAAAAACCTAAAAACGATACTCCAAATGTGTTATGAGTTCTAATATTTAATAGGTGTTTTTCTATGGTTGTAAAAGAGCCTATTTATAGGATAAATTGTAGGTCAAATAAAATATGCTAATACATGTTAAATATATTATACTAATAAATTTCAAAGCTTCTAGAAAGAAAGTATATTTGTTTAACTTGACTTGCAAGCAATCTCTTATTTTATTTAATAGGAATTTGGGTCACACAACTCTAACAATGGAGATTTCTTTGGCCCGACAATCATATGTAAGAGAAACTCATCATTGGTGGAAAACTCCCATTGATCAGCTTAACCGAAGGGAGCTCTACTAATGTGAAGAAAGTTTCGTAGAGTTTATCAACATGCTCTTTGTCACAAGGGACAAGAAGACTGCATATATTTCCTCAATACATGCTCCAATGGAAGAGGATGTCCCGTTTTCCTTCCTCTAAGATATGGCCCCAATCAGCAGTATTTTTGTACCTTAAAGTCCATGATGTTAAATGTTAATTTTATTGTTTTATTTTTTATGTTTGATAGGCTTGTAAAACTTGGGAATCCTCAAGGTATACATGAACCTGTTCATGTAGCCAGCCAACATATGGTTGATGGTCTCTATTGTAGCATTCTAAAACCTTGATTGTTTAGGGTCTAGGACTATTTCGATTCCAATTATGATGTTGTATCAACATATCTGCTTTCAATAAACCAATGATTAATAAAAATTTTGCATCTTGTTCTGCTAACATTTGAGCTCAGGCTTGTGAATTTGTCTAATAAAATTATTGCATCCTGTTTTACATCAAGTTTTTTCACATGGAAAATTCGAAACTAGATAAACCTCTTCAATCTGAATTTGTTTAATTTTAGGTGTTCAATTTTCATTCAACAACTTGTTATTACTGCTATTTGCACTAACACTAAGAGTTAAAATCTTAAAACTTAGAAAATTATGATTTATTCATTAATTTATCTCAATATAACTTTGATACAGACATTGTGATATATCATGAATCATAAAATAAAATCAGTAGGGAAGCAAAATCTGAGTCATTTCAGATGCTATTGACATTATCATCATACTCTCAATGGTAGTACAACTTAAGTTGTTCTAAAATTTAGCATAATTTGCAATGCAATAAATTTGATATCCATTATTTCCTTGTAGGTTTTTGGAGCCCTTTTTCTTGATTTACTTGCGTTTAATTTCTTGAGTTTTTTTTGCCTATATATATGAATTCAATCCAAGAAGAACTTCATTCCAAACCATTTGAAAGGCTAGTAAAGCATTCCTTTTTAACTTTTTTACTGGTTTCTTTTGTCTTTTGATCTCTTTTGTAATGGCAAGCTCAGGCAAGAAAACTAGGGAAGAGGAAAAATTGAGATTAAGATCATTGAAAACGAGGATGATAGACCCATCTCATTTTCAAAATGTTGTACAAGAATTTATATGAAAACCTTTGAGCTTTCCACTTTATTTGGTGGTGAGATTCTTTTTATTATTTTCTCACCAATTGGTAAGCCTTATTCATTTCGTCATCATTCTGTTGAATCTGTCGCTAAACGATTTTGGAACCCAAACCAACCTCTTAATGAAACTACTCATGCTCCTGTTGAGGCTGACCGTAAGGTAAGAATCAAGTTGCTTGTCAAGGATTTCAATGAGGTCCATGACTAACTAGTTGCATAAAAAGAAACAAAGGGAGATTTCTTGGTGGACGTCATTGAAATATTGGACAAGCAAGTTGATACTTACGTTACGGTAAGCCTCAGTAGGAGCATGAGTGGTTTCATTAAGAGGTTGGTTTGGGTTCAAAATTTGTTTACTGACAGTTTCAACAGAAGGATGACCAAATGAATACGGCTTACCAGTTGGTGAGAAAATAATAAAAAGAATCTCACCAGCATATAAGGTGGAGAGCTTAGAGATTTTCTTATAAATTCCTGTACATCATTTTGAAAATGAGATGAGCCTATCATCCTCATTTTCAATGATCTTAATCTCAATTTTTCTTTTCTTGCTAGTTTTCTTGCTTGAGCTTGCCGTTACGAAAAAGATCAAAAGACAAAAGAAACCAGCAAAAAGGTGAAAAAGAAATGCTTTACTAACCTTTCTGATGGTTTGAAATGAAGTTCTTCTTAGATGGAATTCATATATATATAGGCAAAAAAAATTAAGAAATTAGATGGAAATAAATCAAGAAAAAGGGCTCCCAAAACCTATAAGGAAATAATGGATATCAAATTTATTGCATTGCAAATTATGGTAAATTTTCGAACAGGTTAGACTATACTACCATTGAAACAACTCGAATTTTCCTTCTCTCTTGGCTTTATTTTGTGATGCATGAAATATCACAATGTCTGCAACAGGGTTATATAAAGAAGAAGAGATGATGAAAATCAAATTGTTCTAAGTTTTAAGAATTCAACTCTTAGTGTTACTACGAATTGTAGCAATAACAAGTTGTTGGGTGAAAATTGAACACCTAAAATTAAAAAACTTCACATTGAATAAGTTTATCTAGTTTAGGATTTTCCATTTACAAAACCTTGACGTGCAAAAAAAATGAACAGCTAGAATTAAACAACTTCACACAGAATAAGGTTATCTAGTTTAGGATTTTCAATGTGCAAAAATTAGGTAGGTAATTATGTTTCTTAAATGCAGTATAAATCTTGTGTTATTGATCGTATATATATTATATCAAATATGTCATCAAATGAAAAAAAATCATGATATTAGGGTGCATTTTAATTGAATTATATGTTGAAAGGTATCAAGAATCGATAGCTTTATTCGGTAAAATTAAAAGCTCGCCCTAGAATAACTGATAGATTGTTCAAAAAGGGGAAAATTTCTAAATAAATGAAGAAAAAAGGCTCAAAAAACCTGTAAGCAAATCATGGATATCAAATTTATTGCATTGCAAATTATGGTATATTTTAAAACAGGTTAGTTTGTACTACTATTGAAAGTATGATGATTCTGTCAATAGCATCTAAAATGACTCGAATTTTTCTTCTCTACTGTTTTTATTTAATGTTCCATGAAATATTACAATGTCTACATTAGATTTATATAGAAAAAAATAGATGAAGAAAATCAAATTGTTCTAAGTTTTAAGAATTCAACTCTTAGTGTTACTGCAAATTGCAATAATAATAAGAAAACTTCACACTGAAGAGGGTTCTCTAGTTTAGGATTTTCCATGTGCAAAAACTTGATGTAGAATCATGTTAGAAGAGAGAGAGCATATTCCATTGTGATATATTCTTCTTCTTGTGTTGCATGAAAAAATTTTAACAGGATCCTGAAAAGAGTGTATCAATAATATATGCAAATTCACAAAGTTGATATATGATATTAAATGTTAGCAAAATAGGATGCAACAATTTTATTAACCACCAATTTATTGAAAGCAATTTGTTGATACAACATAATAATTGGAATTGAAATATTCCTAGACTCTAATTAATCAAGGCTTGGAAATGCTACGATAGAGACCATAAACCATATGTTAGTTGGCTACTTGATCAGGTTCATGTATGCCTTAAAGACTCCTAAGGTTGACAAGCCTAACAAACATAAAAAATAAAACAAAAAAATAACATTTAACATCGTCGAATTTGATGTACAAAACTACTACTGACTAAGGCCATATCTAAGATGGAAGGCAAAAGGGACATCTCATCCATTGGAGCATGCATTGAGGAAATATTTGCAACCTTCTTGTCTCTCGTGACAGAGAGCAAGTTCATGTAGCCAACCAACATATGGTTTGTGGTCTCTATTGTAACATTCTCAAGCCTTGACTATTTAAGGTCTAGGACCATTTTTTTTCCAGTTATCATGTAGTATCAACAATATGCTTTTATTAAATCGGTGATTAATAAAATCTTTGCATCCTGTTTTGCTAACATTTGAACTCAAGCTTGTGAATTTTCTTATATTATTGATACACTCTTCATTTTCAGGATAGTGTTAAAAGTTTTCATGCAGCATAAAGATAATAACATATTAGAGTGGAAGATGCTCTCTCTCCTCTTACAAGATTCCACATCTGTTAAAAGTTGTTTATTTTAGGTGTTCAATTTTCATTCAACAACTTGTTAGTATTGAAATTCGTAGTAACATTAAGAGTTGAATTCTTAAAACTTAGAATAATTTCATTTTCTTCATCTATTCTGCTCTATTTAACTCTGAAGAAAATATTGCGGTATTTCATGCATCATAAAATAAAACCAGTAGAGAAGCAAAATCTGAGTCATTTCAAATGTTATTGACAACATCATCATACTCTCAATGGTAGTACAACCTAACCTATTATAAAATTTACTATAATTTGCAATGCAATAAACTTCATATCCATTATTTCATTATAGGTTTTTGGAGCACTTTTTCTTGATTTATTTGCATCTAATTTCTTGATTTTTTTACCTATATATATGAGTTCCATCCAAGAACTTCATTCCAAACCATCTTAAAGGCTAGTAAAGCATTCCTTTTTAACTTTTTGTTTCTTTTGTCTTTTGATTTTTTTTTGTAATGGCAAGCTCGGGAAAGAAAACTGGGAGAAAAGGAAAATTTGAGATTAAGATCATGAAAATAAGGATGATATGATCATCTTATTTTAAATACGGTGTACATGAATTTATCAGAAAATCTCTAATATCTCCACTTTATGTGGTGGTGAGATTGTTTTTGTTATTTTCTCACCAACTGGTAAGCCTTATTCAGTTGGTCATCCTTCTGTTCAATCTGCTGCTAAACAATTTTTGAACCAAAACCAACCTCTTAATGAAACCATTTATGCTCCTTTTGAGGCTTTCCTTAAGGTAAGAATCAACTTGCTTGTCCAAGATTTCAATGAAGTTGATATCAGTAGAAAGAACATAGGTTTTCCTCCTTACTTATTGCTTAAATTGTTCACATTTCCTTAGCGTATAGTTTAGCATTTTAAGTTTAGTAAATTACATTTTATAACTCAGTGAATCTTAGCCTATTTTATCCTTAATTTTTCTTTTTGCATTAATGTCACTGCATGAGTTAATTCAAGTTTGCATCTAGAATGGTCAGCCCACCTAACAGCTGTCTGGATAAGAACTAAAAATGCGTGACCTGTCCAGTCTAGTATAACCAACTTGTACGTACAAGGACAGAATAATTCTGGGGAAAGGATACCTGTACTATTGGAGGAAGACATAAAACGTTGACATGAAAATAAAAATAGATGAGGAGAGTTTTTTCTTGACCATCATCTTCTTTATCCTACCTTGAAGCTTGCGACTATGGCAGCTTAATCCTCTCACGGGTGAGCCAACGTGAAAATTGATGTAGATTAGCTTCTGACGAGGATACTTAAGTGTGAGATAAGAGGGAATAGAGTGATTCATTCGAGTTTCTAGGAATAGTATTCTCCACTCGATTATTTCTTATTTCTTTCTAAATGTTGGTGATTACTCTCTGTTTTCTATTTGTATAAAAGTACACATGAATTCTTGGTTAAATGTTATCTTTTTCATCTTGCTTTTATTGTTTAATCTTGGCATTGAATGTTTCTTAACACGGAAGTGTTATTGCAGTTACTGACACTATAAAGTGTAATGACAGTTCGAGCCAACAAGCATTACAACAGAAGTTGAGTGAGGACTAAAGGAATTTAGTCCACTTGTTCTTAATAGTGCCATATTGCCATCATCAGAAGGTGGGGTTAATGTGCATGTTTAAGTCTCAAATTAAATAGAGGAGTGACGCTTGGTAAGATATACATTGAAATTTATTGCCTCGACAATCACCTATCCTTTTATACCTTGTGAGCACTTAGTATTCTGCTGAAGATTCATGTAGGGGATCCCAATTTATCATTATCATATTTTATTTTATTGTTTTCAAGTTGTTGCTATGACAACTATCCTCACAATTTATCTCATTTCTATCTACTTATTGCACTGACATTAATAGACAAAAGACAATTATCCCTATGGGATCGATATCTGATAAACTCACATTTGTCTACCATACTTACATCGACAGTGTACGCTTGCACATTATTGTTGTGACGTTAAACAATCGATCAAGTTTTTGGCACCATTGCCGGGGATGGCGTTTGTTTGATGTTTATTTTTGTTTTTGTGTGTTTTTACACTTTATTTTTCTTATATAAAATTTAGTAATCACTAACTGGTTTTTCTTTGTTGCTATTTCTTCAACTTCATTTTAGGTGTTTTATGACCCGAAGCAAGTCGAATTTTCTTGCCGATTTTGATCCAGAAATTGAAAGGACTATTCGGAGTAGACTTCGAAAACGAAGAAATATGGCTCTAGTGGGGACAATGCAGCCATACCCCCGATGCAACAACAAAATGTTAATAACCCATTGTTGCCACAAGATGCTCAGATACAAAATAGGACTATATGAGATTTTGTAGTACCTGTCTTGGATGATTTACAACCAGGAGTTGTTAGACCAGCAATCGAAGCTGGGAATTTTGAACTCAAGCCAGTAATGCTTCAAATGCTGAATTCTAATGGATAATATGTTGGACTCCCACATGAAGATGCGAAAGAACATCTTAAATCCTTTTTATTGATCTGTGCTTCCTTTAGTCAACAAGGCGTTCCTAATGATGCCTTGAAGATGCAATTATTTCCTTATTTCTTACAAGGAAGAGCTTATACTTGGTTTTTTGGGCTACCTGCTGGATCAATTACTTCTTGGAATGCACTAGCAACACAATTTGTTTTGTGATTTAACCTACCAATAATGAATGCTCATATTTGAAATGATATTACTGCTTATCATCAGCTGGATGAAAATCCTCACACCACATGGAAACGTTATAAATCTGTACTTCAATGCTGTCCCATGCACGACATTCAACCAGAACCACAAATTGAGATTTTTTATCATGCTGAATTCACATGCAAGGAATCTCGTTGACGCATCAGCCAATAAATCTCTACTGGATTGCACTTATAATGATGAGGTGAGAATTCTTGAGAGAATTGCCCAGAATGATTATCAATACCCTATCTCCAAAGCTACAGAACCAAAAACTACTCCAAAAGTTATTGAATTGGATGTAATAACCACACAAAGTGCACAAGTTTTCTGTCTCACAAACATGATTAAAAATATGCGGAGGACTAGTGGCATTGCACCTATACAAGTTGTTCAGCGAGTTGATGTTCCTACTTTTTGTTGTGAGATTTGTAGTGACAACCATAACTATGAAGACTGTCCACAACATGCAGAGAATGCCTGTTATATTAGTAACATCCACAACAATTCTTATGGTAACTCTTACAACAACTCTGCATAAAACTAATAGTTTTGGGAAACTCAAAATGCTAGACAAAATGCTGCGACATTCAGATTTGTGAATACATCTACTTAAGGCAATTATAATCCAAGACAAGGGATTTACAATCAACAACAACAGAACTACAATCAACACCCACAGATGAATTCACAACAAGGCCAGACACATCCACACCAAAATCTGATGTAGACACAACACTCTTCAATATTGAATCACCATGTTCAAGGGCATATACAACAATCGTACACTCAAGCTTCTACTACTGATCCGTTAGCAACTCTTAAGGCATTAATACGGGAGCATATTACTTGCACGGAAGCTTTTGTACAAGGGAATTCATCTTCCATTCGAGCATTGGAGGCACAATTAGGACAATTTGCTTCAAATTTGAATACTCAACCAGTAGGCTCATTACCTAGTGACACGAAAAATCCCAGTCCGAAGGGGAAAGAACATTGTAAGGCTATCACTATTAGGAGTGGTATATAAATTGGCAAACCGTTTGTAGACTCTATTGTATCACCTCAATATACAGATGGAGTGATCACTGGTGAGAAGGTTGAATCTAAAGAGTTTGTTGATGCATCAGATAAAGAAGTTCCACAAATTGTCACTCATATGCCTAATGTCTGACCTTTGAAACTGTCGACGCAATCAAAAGTGTCGGTGCAAGCAAATGTATATTTACCTTTACCTTTCCCAAAAAGATTCAGGAAGAATGAGCATTACAAGTAGTATCAGCAATTCTTGGATAGACTGAAGCATCTGTAGATTAACATTCCTTTAGTAGACACTCTGGTACAAATTCTAAGTTATGGGAAATTTATGAAAGACCTCTTAACCAAGAAGAAGAAGCTGACTGATATTGATTCTATTGCACTCACAAAAGGCTGTAGTGCTATTTTGACAAACAAGTTGCCCCCTAAATTTCAAGATCCTTGGAGCTGTACCATCCCATGCTCAATTGGAAATCATTATTTGGGCGAGGCTTTATGCGACTTGGGAGCTAGCATTAACCTAATGCCACTATCTACTTTCAAAAATTTAGGAATTGGTCACATGAAATCTACTGTAGTGACATTACAACTAGTCGATCGATCCTTGGCTCAACCTGAAGGGCAAATCAAAGATGTCTAAGTTCGTGTGGATAAATTCATTTTTTGGTTGATTTTATCATAATTGACTATTAGGCAGACAAGGAGGTTCCCGTAATCTTGGGACGACCATTTTTAGCCACCGACCAAACTCTTATTGATGTTTACAAAGAGGAACTAACCATCCGACTTAATGATAAGCAAGCCATCTTTAGTGTTTTTGAATCTATTCAATGCAAGGACAAAAAAGAATGGCACATTGTCGATGTGCTAGATGATCCAATTGAGGAAGAATTCAATGACCAAAGCACAATACTTTTTGAAGAGTTTGTAGTGACATCTGATGCCGAGTCCTTAAACGATTCTGACAGCATGGTTGAAGCTAATAATCTTAAACTCAAGCATGGATGGCAGATTGAATCCTTAGACCTAATCAACAGAACAACCCCAATTTTCAAACCATCTATTGAAGAAGCTCTTACTCTAGAATTGAAATCACTACCTCCTAATCTTAAATATGTCTTACTAGGTGATCACAATGCTCTCCCAGTTATTGTCTCTACAACACTGGATGTAACTCAAGAAGAGAAATTGGTCGATATTTTGAAGCAACATAAACGAGCTATTGCTTAGAGTGTTGTCAATATTCAAGGTATTAGTCCTTCTTTTTGCATGCACAAGATCAAGTTAGAAGATGAAGGTAAGCAATCGATTAAACAACAAAGAATATTAAATGAGAAGATGAAGGAAGTTGTCAAGAAGGAAATCATAAAATGGCTTGATGTCGGAATTATTTACCCAATTTTTGATAGCAATTGGGTAAGTCCAGTGCAATACGTACCTAAAAAGAGTGGCATCACTGTGGTTCGCAATGATAAGGACGAATTAATTCCTACACACGTTCCCACGGGATGGAAAGTTTGCATGGATTATCGCAAATTGAATGCGGTCACAAAGAAGGATCACTTCCCACTTCCCACTTCCTTTTATTGAACAAATGCTGGATCAGCTTTCTGGAAAGGCCTATTATTACTTTTTAGACAGTTCTTCTGGGTGCAATCAAATTGCTATTGCACCAGAGGATAGGGAGAAAACAACCTTCACCTGCCCTTTTTGTACTTTTGCTTTTCGCCGTATGCCTTTCATTCTTTGCAACACACCAGCCACATTTCAAAGGTGTATGATGGAAATATTCTCAAATATAATCAAAGACTCTTTAGAGGTTTTTATAGATGATTTCTCAGTCTATAGGAATGATTTTGATCATTGCACTAACAATTTGGATAAAGTATTGAAGCAATGTGAGGACACACATCTTGTCCTGAATTGAGAAAAAGGTCATTTCATGGCAACTTAATGCATTGTGGTAGGACATCGCATCTCTAGTCAAGGCATTCAAGTAGACAAATCTAAGGTGGAAATCATTGAAAAATCACCTCCACCAACAAACGTGAAAGGTATTCACAGTTTTCTTGGACATGTGGGGTTTTACCGAAGGTTTATTAGATATTTTTCAAAAATTGCGAAGCCCTTATGCTCATTGCTAGAACAGAATCAAAAATTCTTCTTTGACGAATGCTAAAGAGGGAACACGCCAATACAAGCATTAGAAAAATCAATCTGGCCAAAGGTTATCCTTGTATAAGTGTGTGACAGCATAATTACGTATGCCCTGGGGGTTTGTTGTACTCCATCGTTACTTCTCAAGAACAAGGGTATAGTAATGCAATGATATCCCTTATTCTGAAAATATATAATATATAAATAATAAGTATTGTACAATAAATGTTGTATTAGTAGATAGAACTTAGGGTTTGAAGCATGATGCTAGCATTGATGAAGTTGCAACCTTATTCATTCATGCTTATGTATTGTCGATGCAATATTCTTTCATCTGAATGTGATTCATTCATTGGGAATTTAGAGGGTTCAAGTTGCTAGAATAATCATTTGCCTTAGTAAAATTTTTGTAGCCTTGTTAGTTTCTGTTTTTACTTGAGGACAAGTAAAAACTCAAGTTTGAGGGTGTGATAGCACTAGAAAGAACATAGGTTTTCCTCTTTACTTATTGGTTAAATTGTTTCCATTTAGTTATCCTTAACATATATTTTAGCATTTTCAGTTTAGCAAATTGCATTTTATAACTCAGTGAATCCTAGCCTATTTTATCATTAATTTTGCTATCTTTTTGCACTAATCTCGCTGCATTATTTCATGAATCATAAAATAAAATCAATAGGGAAGCAAAATCTGAGTCATTTCTTATGCTACTGACAACATCATCATACTCTCAATGGTAGTTTAGCTTAAGCTATTCTAAAATTTACCATAATTTACAATTCAATAAATTTGATATCCATTATTTACTTGTAGGTTTTGAAGCCCTTTTTCTTAATTTATTTACGTTTAATTTCTTGATTTTTTACCTATATATATGAATTCCATCCAAGAACTTCATTCCAAACCATCTAAAAGGCTAGTAAAGCATTCCTTTTTAACTTTTTTGCTGGTTTGTTTTGTCTTTTGATCATTTTTGTAATGGAAAGCTCAAACAAGAAAACTGGGGAAGAAGAAAAATTGAGAATAAGATCATTGAAAATGAGGATGATAGGCTCATCTCATTTTCAAAACGATGTACAATAATTTATAAGAAAACCTCTGAGCTCTCTACTTTATTTGTTGGTGAGATTGTTTTTATTATTTTCTCACCAACTGGTATGCCTTATTCATTTTGTCATCCTTCTGTTGAATCTGTCGTAAAACAATTTTGGAACCCAAACCAACCTCATTGAAATCTTGGTGGACGTCATTGAAATCTTGGACATGCAAGTTGATATTTACCTTACAATAAGCCTTAGTAGGAGCATGAGTGGTTTTATTAAGAGGTTGTTTTGGGTTCAAAATTCGTTTAGTGATAGTTTCAACAAAAGGATGACCAAATGAATATGACTTACCAACTGGTAAAAAAATAATAAAAGGAATCTCACCACCACATAAGGTGGAGAGCTCAGAGATTTTCTTCTAAACTCCTGTACATCGTTTTGAAAATGAGATGAGCCTATCATCCTCATTTTCAATGATCTTCATCTCAATTTTCCTTTTTCCACTAGTTTTCTTGCCTGAGTTTGCCATTACAAAAAAGATGCCAGCAAAAAAGTTAAAAAGGAATGCTTTACTAGCCTTTCTGATGGTTTGGAATGAAGTTCTTCTTGGATGGAATTCATATATATAGGCAAAAAAAGAAAGAAATTAGATGGAAATAAATTAAGAAAGAGGGCTCCCAAAACCTATAAGGAATTAATGGATATCAATTTTATTGCATTGCAAATTATGGTAAATTTTAGAACAGGTTAGGCTGCGCTACAGTTGAAAGTATGATGATGGTGTCAGTAGCATCTGGAATGACTCATATTTTGCTTCTATCCTAGTTATATTTTATGATGCATGAAATATCGCAATGTCTGTGTCAGGGTTATATAGAGAAGAAGAGATGAAGAAAATCAAATTGTTCTAAGTTTTAAGAATTCAACTCTTAGTGTTACAACGAATTGTAGTAATAACAAGTTGTTGGGTGAAAATTGAACACCTAGAATTAAACAACTTCACATTGAATAAGCTTATCTAGTTTAGGATTTTCCATGTACAAAACCTTGATGTGCAAAAAATTGAAAACCTAAAATTAAGCAACCTCAGACAGAATAAGGGTATCTAGTTTAGGATTTTCCATGTGCAACAATTAGGTAGGTAAATATGTTTCTTAAATGCAGTATAAATCTTGTGTTATTGATCATATATATATTATATCAAATATGTCATTAGAGGAAAAAAAATCATGATATTAGGGTGCATTTTAATTGAATTATATGTAGAAAAGTATCAAAAATCAATAACTTTATTTGGTAAAATTAAAAGCTCGCCTTAGAATAACTGATAGCATGTTCAAAAAAGGAAAGATTTCTAATTAAGTCAAGAAAAATGGCTCTAAAAACATGGAAGGAAATCATGGATATCAAATTTATTGCATTGCACATTATGGTACATTTTAAAATAGGTTAGGTTGTACTACCATTAAAAGTATGATGATTTTGTCAATAGCATCTGAAATGACTCAGATTTTTCTTCTCTAGTAATTTTATTTAATGTTCCATGAAATATCGCAATGTCTACATCAGAGTTATGTAGAAAACAATAGATGAAGAAAATCAAATTGTTCTAATTTTTAAGAATTCAACTCTTAGTGTTGCTGCAAATTGTAGTAGAAACAATTTATTGAGTGAAATTTGAGCACCTAAAATTTTAAAACTTCACATTGAATAGGATTATCTAGTTTAGGATTTTCCATGTGAAAAAACTTGATATGGAATCATGTAAGAAGAGAGAGAGAGAGAGGGAGCATATTCCACTGTGATATATTCCTCTCCTTATGGTGCATGAAAACTTTTTAACAGTATCCTAAGACATAACAGTGTATCATTAATATATGCAAATTCACAAGCTTGAGCTTAAATGTTAGCAAAAGAGGATGCAACAATTTTATTAACCACCAGTTTATTGAAAGTAGATTGTTGATACAACATAATAACTGGAATCGAAATAGTGCTAGACCCTAATTATTCAAGGCTTGGGAGTGCTACAATAGAGACCATAGACCATATATTTGTTGGCTACATGAATAGGTTCATATATGCCTTAAAGACTCCTAAGGTTGACAAGCCTAACAAACATAAAAAATAAAACAATGAAAATAACATTTAACATCATGGACTTTGATATACAAAACTACTACTGACTAAGGTCGTATCTAAGATGGAAGGTAAAACAGACATCCTCATCCATTGGAGAATGCATTGAGGAAATATTCATAACCTTCTTTCCCCTTGTGATAGAGAACAAGTTCATGTAGTCAACCAACAAATGGTATGTGGTCTCTATTGTAACATTCTCAAACCTTGACTATTTAGGGTCTAGGGCTATTTTTTTTCCAATTATCATGTTGGTTCAACAATCTATTTTCAATAAACTGGTGATTAATAAAATCTTTGCATCCTATTTTGCTAACGTTTGAGGCCAAAAATGTGAATTTACTTATATTATTGATACACTCTTCATTTTCAGAATATTGTTAAAAAATTTTGGGCAACATATAGAGAATAATATATCATAGTGGAATATGCTCTCTCTCTTCTTACAAGATTCCACATCAAGTTTCTGTACATAGAAAATCCTAAGCTAGATAACCTTATTTAGTGTGAAGTTGTTTAACTGAAATTCATAGTAACATTAATAGTTGAATTCTTAAAACTTAAAATACTTTCATTTTCTTCATCTATTCTTCTCTATTTAACTTTAAAGCAGACATTGCGGTATTTCATGCATCATAAAATAAAACTAGTAGAGAAGCAAAATCTGAGTCATTTCAAATGCTATTGACAACATCATCATACTCTAAATGGTAGTACAGCCTAACCAATTATAAAATTTATCGTAATTCACAATGGAATAAACTTCATATCCATTATTCCTTTATAGGTTTTTGGAGTACTTTTTCTTGATTCATTTGCATCTAATTTCTAGATTTTTTTTTCCTATATATATGAATTCCATCCAAGAGCTTCATTCCAAAAAATCTTAAAGGCTAGTAAAGCATTCTTTTTTTAACTTTTTTGTTTCTTTTATCTTTTGATCTTTTTTGTATTTACAAGCTCGGGCAATAAATTGGGGGGAAAAAGAAAAATTGAGATTAAGATCACTGAAAATGAGGATGATAGGCTCATCTCATTTTCAATACGGTGTATAGGAATTTATCAAAAAATATTTGAGATCTCCGCTTTATGTGGTGGTGAGATTCTTTTTATATTTTCTCACCAATTGGTAAGCCTTTTTTGTGTGGTCATCCTTCTGTTCAATCTGCCGCTAAACAATTTTTGAACCCAAGCCAATCTTTTAATGAAACCATTTATGCTCCTGTTGAGGCTTTAAGTAAGGTAAGACTAAACTTGCCTGTCCAAGATTTCAATGAGGTCCATGACTAACTAGATGCATCAAAAGAAAAGCAAATGGATGTTGGGGTTCGACCTGATTAAGCAACGAACAAGTAAAAAATAGCGGAACAAATTGAGAAATTGAACATACAAATTTAACGTGGAAAAATCCCTCCAAATAAGAGAAAAAACCACGAGTAAAGATAATTTTAGTATAATGGCAAAAGAATGAAAAGTAAAAAAGACGGAGATAAAAAAGTAAACCCCGAAACCTTAAAACAAAGAACCCTCACAATCGAAACACAAAATACTCGAAATGTGTTATGAGTTCTAATATTAAATGGGTGTTTTTCTATTGTTATAAAAGAGCCTATTTATTGGATAAATTCGTAGGTCAAATAAAATATGCTAATAAATGCTAAATATATTATACTAATAAATTCCAAAGCTTCTAGAATGAAAGTATATTTCTTTAACTTTACTTGCAAGCAATCTCTTATTTTATTTAATAGGAATTTGGGTCACACAACTCTAACAATGGAGATTTCTTTGGCTCGACAGCCATGTTGAAGAGAAACTCATCATTGGTGGAAAACTCCTATTGATCAGCTTTAGCTGTGGGAGCTCTAGTAATGAGAAGAAAGTTTCGCACGATTTATCAACATGCTGTTTGTCACAGGGGACAAGAAGAGTGCAGATATTTCCTCAATCTATGCTGCAATGGAAAAGGATGTCCCTTTTTTTTCCCCTTTAAGATATGGCCCCAATCAGCAGTAGTTTTGTACCTGAAAGTCCATGTCTTAAATGTTAATTGTATTGTTTTATTTTTTATGTTTGCTAGGGTTGTCAATCTCGGGTGCCCTCAAGGCATACATGAACATGTTCATGTAGCAAGCCAACATATGGTATATGGTATTTGTTGTAGCATCCTAAAAACTTGAATTTTAGGGTCTAGGTCTATTTCAGTTCCAATTATGATGTTGTATCAACAATCTACTTTCAATAAACCAATGATTAATAAAATTATTGCATCCTGTTTTGCTACCATTTGAGCTCAAGCTTGTGAATTTGTTTAATAAAATTATTGCATCCTGTTTTACATCAAGTTTTTGCACATGGAAAATTCGAAACTAGGTAAACCTCGTCAATGTGAAGTTGTTTAATTTAAGGTGCTCAATTTTCATTCGACAACTTGTTATTACTACAATTTGCACTAACACTAAGAGTTAAATTCTTAAAACTTAGAATAATATGATTTTCTTCATTTATTCTGCTCAATATAACTCTGATACTGGCATTGTGATATTTCATGAATCATAAAATAAAATCAGTAGGGAAGCAAAATCTGAGTCATTTCAGATGTTGTTGACAACATCATTAGACTCTCAATGGTAGTAGAGCTTAAGCTGCTCTAAAATTTACTATAATTTGCAATGCAATAAATTTGATATCCATTATTTCCATGTAGGTTTTTGGAGCCCTTTTTCTTGATTTATTTGCATTTAATTTCTTTCTCTCTCTTTTTTGCCTATATATATGAATTCAATCCAATAAGAACTTCATTCCAAACCATCTGAAAGGCTAGTAAAGAATTTATTTTTAACTTTTTTGCTTGTTTCTTTTGTCTTTCGATCTTTTTTGTAATGGCAAGCTCAGGCAAGAAAACTGGGGAAGAAGAAAAATTGAGATTAAGATCATTGAAAATGAGGATGATAGAATAGCAAATCCCTTGGACCTTCTTGTTGTACTTAGCCGTAGGCTAAGTACTAGCTTTTGGTTAACTTCCTGGGTCTCATTGAGTTCACTCAATTGTCCTGATAGAGTGAACTCAATGGCTATGAATATGATATAACCCCCTGAGGGCCTCCTCTCCTTCTGCTTCACCACCCGCAATGGTATGGGATTCTTTGAAAAAAGCTTAAAAGCCTAAATCAAATTCCCACCCATTGTGTTTGCGGTATGGAGCCAGCGTCAGTCGAGTATGACATGTGCTTTTTAGGGCATGCCACTTTAACAAAGGTATTTTTACATACCCCCCACTATGCCCGATATTCTAAGAAAAGTCCCCTTTTACATAGAAGAGGTCGGCTTAACATAGCGTTCATTTGCTAAAGCAACAACCAATGCCTTCTTGTCATCTAGCTTTTCTTATTTATCGGAGCGAAAGCTAAAGTAGTACTCTATAACCAATAGGGTAGAAGTATAGGCTTTTAGTAACGTCTTCCAAGTCTATTGAATTATAGTACTTTATCTCCCAAGTAGAATATCCTAGTCCGGGCTAGACTAAGATATTGATACTCTAGATGTTTCATTGGTCATTATATGAAATTACTTATTACCATTAGCAGCTAGAACTCTCCACTTTATTTGGTGGTGAGATTCTTTTTATTATTTTCTCACCAATTAGTAAGCCTTATTCATTTCGTCATCTTACTGTTGAATCTGTCACTAAACAATTTTGGAATCGCAACAAACCTCTTAATGAAACGAATCACACTCCTATTAAGGCTTACCATAAAGTAAGCATCAACTTGCTTGTTCAAGATTTCAATGCAGTCCATGACTAACTAGATGCATAAAAAAACGAAGGGAGATTTCTTAGTGGATGTCATTGAAATCTTGGACAAGCAAGTTGATACGTAGCTTATGGTAAGCCTCAAAAGGTGCATGAGTGGTTTTCTTGAGAGGTTGGTTTGTGTTTAAAATTCGTTTAGTGACAATTTCGACAAAAGGATGACCAAATGAATACGCCTGGCCAGTTGGTGATAAAATAATAATAAGAATCTCACCACCAAATAAAGTGAAGAGCTCAGAGGTTTTCTTATAAATTCTTGTACATCGTTTTCAAAATGAGATCTATCATCCTTATTTTCAATGATCTTAATCTTAATTTTTCTTCTTCCCTAGTTTTCTTGCTCGAGCTTGCCATTACAAAAAAGATCAAAAGACAAAAGAAACCAACAAAAAATTTAAAAAGGAATGCTTTACTAGGCTTTCAGATGGTTTGGAATGAAGTTCTTCTTGGATAGAATTCATATATATAGGCAAAAAAATGAAGAAATTAGGTGGAAATAAATCAAGAAAAAGGGCTTCCAAAACCTATAAGGAAATAATGGATATTGAATTTATTGCATTGTAAATTATGGTAAATTTTAGAACAAGTTAGGCTGTACTACCATTGAAAGTATGATGATGGTGTCAGTAGCATCTAAAACGACTCAAATTTTGCTTCTCTCCTGGTTATATTTTTTTATGCATGAAATATCGCAATGTCTGCATTAGGGTTATATAGAGAAAAAGAGATGAAGAAAATCAAATTGTTTTAAGTTTTAAAAATTCAACTCTTAGTGCTACAATGAATTGTAGTAATCATAAGTTGTTGGGTGAAAATTGAACACCTAAAACTAAACAACTTCACATTGAATAAGTTTATCTAGTTTAGGATTTTCCATGTGCAAAACCTTAATGTGCAAAAAATTGAACACCTAAAATTAAAAAACTTCACACACAATAAGGTTATCTAGTTTAGGATTTTCTATGTACAAAAATTGGTTAGGTAAATATGTTTCTTGAATGTAGTATAAATCTTGCGTTATTGATCATATATATATTATATCAAATATGTCATCAAATGGAAAAAATCATGATATTAGGGTGCATTTTAATTGAATTATATGTTGAAAAGTATCAAAAGTCGATAACTTTATTCGGTCAACAGATTCTTTCTCAGCAGCTTCTATCTTAGTATTTTCTTCCTCGGCCTTCTCCTTCACAACTTCAACACAAAATTCCTTCTCTTCCACAGTAGCTTCCTCCTCAATAGCAGATGCCCCATGACCAGTAATAACCTCACCCTTGACCAGGCTATCAATCCTTCGTATGCACTTCTCAACATCCCTTGAGACCTCTTCTTTCTCAACATCAGAGACATGCACAGTGGGAGGGGATTCCACCGATCTGTCTCAATCCCCTAGGTCAACTTCCTCGGAAGAAGGTTCATACTCTCGGATAATCAGTGGGAACACTAGAAATTTTGAGAGTGGGGTCGGGCTTAACTAATGTAATGTGGCTACAATAGAGTTATTATAGGCCCTGGTATAAGCATAGAACAAATCTTGTGATTTGTCCGTATCCACTATTATAGCGACAAGCCTGATCTGCTTATTACTGATAGAATTGGCCAACTTCTCGATATGTTTTATTTTGTGCATCAATGATGTCTCTGTAGTCAAGTTTGTTCCCTTACTTTCTGCTTCGGTTTTGCCCTTCATTGTTTTGTTGGTCTTTGCCTCCTTCATTGTCGGTGTATCTTTTCCATGAGTCATTCTTTTAATGGACGCTTCATTGATCGAACTCTTATTTTCCAAGACCTTTTCATCATCACAGGGCATGATCCCTTTCTGGTGGAACAGTAGCATCACCAACGATGGGAAACAAAAATTCCATTTTGCCTTGCGGTGCAGTTAGTAATTTCCTGGTGAAGTGTTGCACCGACATCAATCTGTCTGCCCTTGGTAATTGAATTTATCAGGAAAATTATATCAAGGTTGACTTTGGTGTTGTTAGTAGAAGGCAGTAGCCTACAATTGACAAAATGAAACCAGATTTTACTTTGCAGTGTCAAGAAGCGGCGGTGCATCGTATAATTCTTTTGATGTGAATCGGTCCACAATGCTCCTTCAATACATAAATCCTTCACCAATAGGTCCCTTTTGTTGTCTATGATATCCTCAATAAAATTGGAGTGTTCATCGACATTCGCCTTAGTGTTGTACAACTCATTGATTATTGTAGTATCCCATGGGATTAAACCTTTTCGAACAAAGATAAACTCCAACTCATGGTCATGAAGGTTAGCATAAAACTCACGTACCAATGAAGGAGAATAGCTTCTAGGATACGTGCAGAAAGTGCCCCACTTCAACTTAGAGATAGTTTTAGAGGCTTGTTTGCCCAAGTCTTGCTGTTGCGAAAGGAAAATGCCCTATTTTGGGTGGAAGTTTTGCTTTAAAATGTTGTTTTGAAACTGGTCTTTGGCCGCTTTCATTAAAAAGATCACTGGCTCCTTTTTCTCCGTTAGCATGGAGGATTTTGACTCACGAACTGTAGTTGTGGAGGATGAGTATTCTTCAACAGGCTTGGTGGCTTTCTTGACTGATCCTCTCGTTCTTGCCATATTTTTCCTGTTTTGTAAAGTGAAGATGGTTTAAAGGTGTAAAGGTAAGAACTTGGGGAAGAGAAATTGAATAAAAATGGCTGCTTGGGTGTTTTACAGTCGGCACAATGAAGAAAGGTTTATAGTGAGTGAAAGAAGAAGATGGAAAGGCGTGATTTTTCTAAAAGGAAAAGATGGCGGGAATAATTACGTCCAATGAGAGTTGTGCTCGCTCAAACAGATCAGACAGCTAGGTGGCTTTTGATCAAATGGTGGGATCTGAAATTTCTGAGGTGCCCTCATTCTTGCTGAGTTAGAAATGACAATACAATAGTACGAACTGTGTTGGCAATAAATCCTAAGTGTGTCGACAATGGTACCTAATTATTCTACAAAAATAGAAATCAATAAATAAATAAAGAATGAAACAAACTTGAACAAAAACAAATAAAATAAAATAAAAATAAAATTACATAATAAATTTCATAAGAATTAAAATTTTTTGACCAATTTAATGGTCTCTGTCTGCTTGTGATCAATATTCCAAAGATAATGTTTCAATCGCTGGCCATTGTAACACCCCTTACCCGAGATCGTTGCCGGAGTCGAGCTCGAGGCATTACTTTACTTGTCTTACTAGTTTGGGACATAAAAAGTTACTTTTGAAATCAATTTCCAAATTTACAGCAAAACTGTCCACTTGAGCAGCAGTTACTAAATCATTTATAACTTGAGCTACGGAACTGGAAATCTAAATCCGTAAATTTTCCCTAGAACTAGACTTATATATCTTTTTACCATAAAATTTTTAAAATTTTAATTCAGCCAATTAGTACAGTTTATTAGTAAAATTCTCCCCTGTTTCACCACTTAACTGACCTAACCTCTTGCCACTAAAAATAAGTTTTCTCACTGTAGGATTTTCATATGAAGTTCTTAATTGTTTCTATAGAAAATAGACTCAATAAGGAATCTAGAAATATAAACTATAACTCATAACCATTTTTGTACAATTTTTAATGATTTTCTAAACTCAGAATAGGGGACTCCAAAAACAAATCTGACCCTATCTCACTAAAATTCACACATCTCAAAATATAAAAATTTTTTTGACACCGTTTTTTTTCTATGAAAATAAACTCAACCAGATATAATTCCATATATCATTCACCCTCTAATTCATTTTATACCATCCTAGGTGATTTTTCAAAGTCATGTCACTGTGCTACCTGAATTCTGTTTCTTTCCAAGATTTTACCTTTTCATGTTTTCCATGCATAATTTATCACCTAGACTTTTATAATAGCAAACTGCTTCATACTTAATCATTTTAAAACAGTTCATCAACAAATAATTACACATCATTCTTTAGCAAAATCATAATTACAAACATGCAAAATAACTAAATCCCTATACATGCCATAAGTCAAACGTGTTTCATCATAAAATACTGAGCAATTATGGTTGATAGTGTGGACGATCTCCGACTTCTTTAGGATCCCTGAAGCAGCTTTGCAATACTATAAGAGTAAGAAAAATAAAAGAAGTAAGCATTAAGCTTAGTAAGTTTACTAGCAAATAAATAACAACATTTAACATAAATGATTATACTCGAACGTCAAGGTCTCTAATTTACTCTTTAATTAATCTCATTCTCATTCTCTTGCTTGTTTACTTAGTTAACTCGTGATTATAACTTTCTCTTCCCTTGTGGAAACATTGAGTATCAATTGATAATATCATAAGTTCTTAACTCTTATAACTTACCTGAGCTTGCCATTTATGCTTTTAACTGAATTTTCATGAACATGATTTGTTTACTAGCCCGTTGAGCTACATTGGACTAATAAGGATACTAGGGTGTCTTCTGATAATAACATGCCAAAGCCATGTCCCAGACATGGTCTTACATGGGATGTTCTCATATCGGTGCCCATACCATGTCCCAGACATGGTCTTATGGGGGACCTCTCATATCGGTGCCAACACCATGTCCCAGACATGGTCTTACATGGGACCTCTCATCTCGGTGCCATGTCCCAGACATGGTCTTACATGGGACCTCTCATCTTGGTGCCAACGCCATGTCCCAAACATAGTCTTACATGGGACCTCTTTACCCAAATGTCATGACATTTGTATCTGATACATTCCTCAAGTTTCAACGGGGCTTTTTAGCACCGATTCTCTGTCATCTCATACTTGAGTCAACATTAAATAAATTTATAAAATAAATTTAAATTGCTGGAAAACAGCAATATTAATAATAATTATTGAAATATTGTATTTATTTACCGTAAACTTACCTTGGTACCAATTATAGCCAAATTCACCAACTTAGCCTTCAACGTTATTCTTTCCCTTGTCTAACCTCGAGTTTCGTTCTTCTTGATCTAAAATAGAAAATTTAACTCATTTAATACTCACATTTATCAAAACAGCCCTCGATTCTAACTTTGGAAAAATTATGATTTTGCCCCTAAACTTTTACATAATTACATTTTTGCCCCAAGGCTCGAAAATTAAACTTCATCCTATGTTCTTATGTTTTATGACATTCTTAACATTTTCCCCTGCTATGGCAACATCAAATTCCCACTAAAACACTTACTTATAAACATTAGATATTTTTACCGGTTATGTCGTTTTACTCGTTTTCACTTAAAATCGCTTAGCAAAAGTTGTTTAACATAAATCCTAGCTTCATACTCTACCATAAAACATCAAAATAAACACTTTTCACCAATGGGTATTTTTCCAAATATAAACCCTAGGTTAAATTATTGCTAGAATTAGCTAAATTAAGCTAACTATAGAGCTTGGAAGCTTGAAAACCCTAACTATGCTTCTCCCCTTGCTAAATTCGGCCTAATGAAGAAGATGATCAAAAATTGGTTTTTAATTTTGTTTTAATTGATTTTAATAACTAAATGACTAAAATGCCCTTAATGAAAAAATTTGGAAACATGCCTAACCATGTCCATTTTTGTCCACCAACTTAACCAATGGTCCAATTACCATATAAAGATCTCCAATTTAAAATTTCATAACAATTGGACACCTCTAACATATAGAACTCAACTTTTGCACTTTTTATAATTTAGTCCTTTTGACTAAATTGAGTGCCCAAACATCGAAATTTTTGAACGAAATTTTCACGAAATCTTTCCATGAAATTTTAGACCATAAAAATATAATAAAAATAAAATTTTTCTCGTCGGATTTGTGGTCCCAAAACCACTGTTCCGATAACCTTAAATTTGGGCCATTACAACTCTCCCCCCTTTAAGGATTTTCGTCCTCGAAAATCTTACGAGTAAAGAGATTCGGGAATTGTTTCCTTATTGTCTCTTCCTCAATCCCATGCTTTTGCCATAATACTTTTACCAAATTTATCCTTTTATTTCTAAGCTCCTTTGTTTCCCGTGCTAATATCTTGACCGGTTCTTCACTATAAGTCATATCCGGCTGAATCCCTACTTCTGTCGGAGAAATAATATGTGAAGGATCTGATCGATACCATCGTAGCATAGATACATGAAAAACATTATGAATTCTGTCGAGTTTCGGTGGTAATGCCAATCGATATGCAACCGGTCCAATTCTTTCTATGATTTCATATGGTCCGATAAATCTTGGACTCAATTTATCTTTTCAACCGAGCCGGAGAACTTTCTTCCAAGGAGACACTTTTAAGAATACTTTATCACCCACCTGAAATTCAATCTCTTTTCATTTAAGATCGGCATATGACTTCTGACGATCGGAAGTTGCTTTTAGACTATCCCGAATTAGCTTTACTTTTTCTTCTGCTTCCCGAATCAAATCAACCCCATGTATCTTCTTTTCACGAAGCTCTGTCCAATATAACGGCATTCTACATTTTCTACCATACAAAGCTTCATACGGAGCCATTTTAATACTGGACTGATAACTGTTATTATAAGCAAATTCAATCAAAGGTAGATACCTTTCCCAATTACCTTGAAACTCTAATACACAACATCGGAGCATATCTTCCAATACCTGAATTACACGCTCAGATTAGCCATCCGTCTGAGGATGAAATGCTGTATTGAAATGCAACTGAGTACCCAAAGCTTTTTGCAATTTGTCCCAGAAACAATACGTAAATCAGGGGTCTCTATCTGATATAATGGAGACAGGCACTCCATGTAGTCTAACAATCTTAGATATGTACAATTCAGCCAATTTATCTAAAGAATAATCCATACATACCGGGATAAAGTGCGCGGACTTTGTCAATCGATCGACAATTACCCAAATGGCATCTTTCTTCTTTGGAGACATCGGTAACCCAGATACAAAATCCATAGTGATTCTTTCCCATTTCCATTCCGGTATAGTGATTGGCAGAAGTAACCCCAAAGGTACCTAATGTTCAGCTTTAACCTGTTGACATACCAAACACTTTGATACAAACTCAGAGATATCACGTTTCGTACCTGGCCACCAATACATCTTTTTCAAGTCATTATACATTTTATTACTCCCTGGATGTACAGACATAGTACCGCTGTGGGCTTCGTGTAGAATCTTCTGTATAAGCTCGGAATTCTTCGGTACATATACTCTACCTCTGAATAATAAACAACCATCAGTCCCAGTCTAAAATTCTGAACCATTACCGGACTCACAATGTACCCGTTTAGCCTGTAACTTCTCATCATTTTTCTAGGCCTCACATATTTGTTGACGAAACATCGATTTAGCCTTCATTTTAGCTATGATTGAACCATCATCATTCAGTGACAACCGGGCATTCATAGCTCGTAAAACAAGCAGAGATTTCTGGCTCAAAGCATCAGCTACAACATTAGCCTTACCCAGATGATAATCAATAACTAATTCATAATCTTTTATCAATTCTAACCATCTGCGTTGTCTCAAATTAAAATCTTTCTGTGTCATCAAATATTTCAAACTTTTATGATCAGTGTAAATATGACATTTCTCACCATACAAATAATGTCGCCATATTTTCAATGCAATTACAATAGCAGCTAATTCAAGATCATGTACCGGGTAGTTTCTTTCATGTGGCTTAAGTTGTCTTGAAGCATAGGCTATTACTGTATCTTCTTGCATCAAGACACAACCTAAACCATTTAACGATGCATCACTATAAATAATAAATTCCTTACCCGATTCAGGCTATACCAACACAGGTGCTTTTGTCAACAACTCCTTCAATCGGTCAACACTTTGCTGGCATTTATCTATCCATTCAAATTTAACATCTTTCTGTAATAAAAGAGTCATCGGAGAAGCTATCATAGAAAACCCCTGTACAAATCTCCGATAATAACCAGCTAAACCCAAGAAACTTCTAACTTCAGATACATTCTTTGATGGACTCCAATTGACAATAGCTGAGATTTTACTTGGATCTACCCTGATGCCTTCTGCAGATACAATATATCCAAGAAAACCCCCTCTCGAAGCCAAAATTCACATTTACTGAATTTAGAATAAAGTTTCTTTTCATGCAGAATTTGTAACACTATTCTCAAATGTTCTGCATACTCATTTTTATCTGGAGAATATACTAAAATATCATCAATGAAAACTACTACAAACATGTCTAAATACGGTCTAAATATCCGGTTCATCAAATCCATAAATACTGCAGGTGCATTAGTCAGCCCAAACGGCATAACCAGAAACTCATAATGCCCATACTTGGTTCTGAAAGCTGTCTTTGGCACATCTGGCTCTTTTACCCGTAACAGGTAATAACCCGATCGGAGATCAATCTTCGAGAATACTGTGGCACCTTTCAGCTGATCAAATAAATCATTAATTCGAGGCAACGGGTACTTATTCTTTATAGTTACTTTACTGAGCTGTCGATAGTCAGTACACAATCTCAGAGACCCGTCTTTCTTTTTCACAAATAGAACTGGAGCACCCCAAGGTGAATGACTCAGTCGAACAAAACCTCTATCAACAAGTTCCTGTAACTGTGTTTTTAACTCTTTTAATTTTGTAGGAGCCATACGATACAGAGCTATAGAAATTGGGGTAGTTCCCGGAATCAGATCTATAGAAAAGTCTACTTCTCTTTCTGGTGGCAACCCTGGTAATTCCTCTGGAAACACATCAGAAAATTCACATACAACCAGCACTGCCTGTATCTTTGACTGAGATACCTTAGTATCTAACACATATGCCAAATAAGCATCATACCCTTTTCTGACACACTTCTTAGCCGTCACAACTGAAATCACATCCGATAATCCCTCTGCCTGATCAGATTTAACTCGAAGTAATTCTCCATTCTGGCACTTTAGCACAATATATTTCTGTTTACAGTTTACTACTACATCATGCTAAGTTAACCAATCCATTCCCAATATCACATCAAATTCATCAAAAGGCAATAACATCAAGTCAATCGGAAAACAAATACCTTTTACCATCACTGGACAATTTTTACAAACTTTATCCACCATCACAAATTGGCCCAGGGGGTTCAAGACTTTAACCACAAATTCAGTAGATTCAACAGACAAATTTTAAGCAAATACTAATTTTGTGCATATGTATGAATGTGTAGAGCCAGGATCAATTAATGCAATAACATTAGTGTCATAGAGAGAAAATGTACTCGCAATTACATCAGGAGAGGACGCCTCTTCACGAGCTCGAATAGCATATGTTCTTGCGGGTGCTCTATCATCTGATCTAACTACTGAGTCTTTGGACATACCCCTGTTATTCGCTTCAACTCCTAGGCTTCTCTGCAGTCTACCTCTGGTAGGAGCATTTCCTGATCTCGCACTCATTATCTCTTCTCTTTTAGTTGTTTTAGGACAATCCCGAGTAAAGTGATCAGACGCTCCACATCTAAAACAAACATTTTCACCTGCTCTACACTCTCTGGGGTGGCGTCTCCCACATTGAGGACATTCCGGCCTAGGAGGTCAAGTACTACCCATACTTGCAACTGTAGTGGTTTCAGCTCTAACACCTTCGAATCTTCTGCCCCTGCTTCGGCTAGAATATCTAGCTAGAAAATGTGATCCGCTAGAGAACTCCCTAGGCCTCTTAGACGTAGACTGAAATGATTTACTCATTTGCCTCTTCTTTGTACCCTACGCTACAGCTTCAGCTTTGCCTTTCTCTTTTTCTTTTAGCAAATCTTCTACTTTATAGGCTCTCTCAACTAAAATAACAAACTCTCTAATTTCCAAGACACCCACTGCTAATTGAATATCGTTATTAAGCCCTTCTTCAAATCTCTTGCACATGTTAGCTTCAGTGGACACAAATTCCCGGGCATACTTACTAAGTCTGACAAATTCACATTCATATTCAGTCACAGACATCTTACCTTGTTTTAGCTCAAGAAACTCCTTCCTTTTCTGATCTATAAATCTCTGGCTGATATACTTCTTTCGGAACTCCGCTTAAAAGAAATCCCGGGTCATACTCTCACTCGGTACTACTGAAACAAGGGTCTTCCACCAATGGTAGGTTGAATCTCGAAGAAGTGAAACAACACACTTCATACATTCTTCCGGTGTACAAGATAAAAACTCTAATGGTATTCTCGAGCCAGAATTCTACTTTTTCTACATCATCATCTTTGGTAGTCTGAAATTCTTCAGCCCCTTGCTTCCTAATCTTATCAACAGGTGGTCTCTCCCTGATAACTATACTTGCAGCTGGGGAAGCTACATGGGGAACCTGTGAATCATGAAGGGGTGGAAGTCTCACAGCTGGCTTCGTACGAACGAACTCGGCAAACCAATCATTCATGGCTTGGAAGAAGGCTTCTCTAGCTCCTCCTCCCTGACTAACTGATGCAGGCCTTTCACTAACATTAATATATGGTGACACCGTCCCTTCTGCGGGAGCAGGTGCATTACTCTCTACTTCATCTGTACCAGCTCGTTCAGGATCTATAACTATAAAAGGAAACATTTTAAAATTCGTCAAGAGTCGTCACACTATCAAAATATATAAGTATGGCATGTATAGGTAGACTCTTATTCATACTGCATATTTCTGAGAACCGACTAAACCTACTTTGATACCAACAAAATGTAACACCCCTTACCCGAGACTGTTGCCGGAGTAGAGCTCGAGGCATTACTTTACTTGTCTTACTAGTTTGGGACATAAAAAGTTACTTTTGAAATCAATTTCCACATTTACAGCGAAACTATCCACTTGCGCAGTAGTTACTAAATCATTTATAACTTGAGATACGGAACTTGAAATCTAAATCTGTCAATTTTCCCTGAAACTAGACTCATATATATTTTAACCATAAAATTTTTAGAATTTTTCATTCTCCAATTAGTACAGTTTATTAGTTAAAGTCTCCCCTATTTCACCACTTAACTGACCTGACCTGTTGCCACTAAAAATAAGTTTTCTCACTGTAGGATTTTCATATGAAGTTCTTACTTGTTTCTACAGAAAATAGACTCAATAAGTAATCTAGAAATATAAACTATAACTCATAATCACTTTTGTACAATTTTTAATGATTTTCTAAACTCAGAATAGGGGACTCCTAAAATAGATCTCCCCTGTCTCACTAAAATTCACATATCTCAAAATATAATATTCCTTTTTTGACACCGTTATTTTTCTATGAAAATAGACTCAACCATATTTAATTCCATATATATTCACCCTCTAATTCATTTTATACCATCCTAGGTGATTTTTCAAAATCACATCACTGTGCTGCCTGAATTTTGTTTCTTTCCAAGATTTTACCCTTTCATGTTTTCCATGCATAATTTATCACCTAGTCTTTTATAACAACAAACTCCTTCATACTTAACCATTTTAATAATCGTTCATCAACAAATACTTACACTTCATTCTTTAGCAAAATCATAATTACAAAAATGCAAAATAACTAAATCCCTATACATGCCATAACTCAAACGTGTTTTATCATAAAATACCGAGCAGTTGTGGTTGATAGTGTGGATGATCTTCGACTTCTTTAGGATCCCTGAAGCAGCTTTGCAATACTATAAGAGAAAGAAAAATAAAAAAGTAAGCATTAAGCTTAGTAAGTTTACTAGCAAATAGATAACAACATTTAACATAAATGATTATACTCGAACGTCAAGGTCTCTAATTTACTCTTTAATTAATCTCATTCTCATTCTCTTGCTTGTTTACTTAGTTAACTCGTGATTATAACTTACTCTTCCCTTGTGGAAACGTTGAGTATCAATTGATAATATCATAAGTTCTTAACTCTTATAACTTACCTGAGCTTACCATTTATGCTTTTAACTGAATTTTCATGAACATGCCTGTTGAGCTACATTGGAATAATAAGGATACTCAGGTGTCTTCTGATAATAACATGCCAAAGCCATGTCCCAGACATGGTCTTACATGGGATGTTCTCATATCGGTGCCTATGCCATGTCCCAAACATGGTCTTATGGGGGACCTCTCATCTCGGTGCCAACGCCATGTCCCAAACATGGTCTTACATGGGACCTCTCACCTCGGTGCCAATGCCATGTCCCAGACATGGTCTTACGTGGGACCTCTCATCTCGGTGCCAACGCCATGTCCCAAACATGGTCTTACATGGGACCTCTCATCTCGGTGCCAACGCCATGTCCCAGACATAGTCTTACATGGGACCTCTTTACCCAAATGTCATGACATTTGTATCTGATACATTCCTCATGTTTCAATGGGGCTTTTTAACACCGATTCTCTGTCATCTTATACTTGAGTCAACATTAAATAAAGTCATATAATAAATGTAAATTGCTAGAAAATAACAATATTAATATTAATTATTGAAATATTGTATATATTTTTCGTAAACTTACCTCGGTACCAATTATAGCCAAATTCACCAACTTAGCCTTCAACGTTATTCTTTCCCTTGTCTAACCTTGTGTTTCATTCTTCTTGATCTAAAATAGCAAATTTAACTCATTTAATACTCACATTTTTCAAAACAGCCCTCGACTCTAACTTTGGAAAATTTACAATTTTGCCTCTAAACTTTTACATAATTACATTTTTCCCCAAGGCTCGAAAATTAAACTTCATCCCATATTATTTTGTTTTATGACATGCTGAACATTTTTTCTCTTCTATGGCAACATCAAATTCCCACTCAAACACTTACTTATAAACATTAGGTATTTTTACCGATTATGTCGTTTTACTCGTTTCCACTTAAAATCGCTTAGCAAAAGTTGTTTAACATAAATCCTAGCTTCATATTCTACTATAAAACATCAAAATAAACACTTTTCACCTATGGGTATTTTTCCAAATATAAATCCTAGGTTAAATTATTGCTAGAATAAGTTAAATTAAGCTACCAGGATCTTAAAGACGTAAAGAACATTAAAAACGGAGCTTGGGATCACTTACTATAGAGCTTAGAAGCTTGAAAACCCTAGCTATGGCTTCTCCCCTTGCTAAATTCGGCCTAATGAAGAAGATGATCAAAAATTAGCTTTTAATTTTGTTTTTATTTCATTTTAATAACTAAATGACTAAAATGCCCTTAATGAAAAACTTTGGAAACATGTCTAACCATGTCCATTTTTGTCCACCAACTTAACCAATTGTCTAATTACCATATAATATAAAGACCTCCAATTTAAAATTTCATAACAATTGGACACCCCTAACATATAGAACTCAACTTTTGTACTTTTTACAATTTAGTCCTTTTGACTAAATTGAGTGCCCAAACGTCGAAATTTTCACGAAATCTTTCTATGAAATTGTAGACCATAAAAATATAATAAAAATAAAATTTTCCTCATCGGATTTGTGGTCCCGAAACCACTGTTCTGATAACCTTAAATTTGGGCCATTACAGCCATTCACTTTAAATTGGTGTCCATCATTTAAATCTCTAATTGTGTTTGCACCATGAGGAAATACTTCGACAACTTTGAAAGGTCCAGACCTACGAGAGCATAATTTACCCGAGTGCAGCTTTAGTCTACAATTGAATAATAATACTTGTTGACCTGCAGTAAATTGTCGCTGTAAAATAATTTTGTCATGCCATCTTTTGGACATTTCCTTGTAAATTGCAGTGTTTTCGTAGGCATTTTGCCTAATCTCCTCTAGTTCAGTGATATCAAACAACCTTTTCTTTCCAGCAGCTTCATAGTCCATGTTCACTTATTTAATTTCACACATTGCTTTGTGTTCCAATTCAACTGGAAAGTGACATGCTTTCTCAAAAACTAATTGATACGATGACATCCGTAATGGAGTTTTATATACTGTCTGCAATGCCCATAAAGCGTCATCCAGTTTGGAACAATGATCTTTCCTCGAAGGGTTCACAACCTTCTAAAGAATGCTATTAATTTGATGATTCGATACATTGACTTGTCCATTAGTTTGCGGATAATAAGTAGTAGCCATTTTATGATTAACTCCATATCTTTTCATTGCGCCTGCCACTTGGTTGCAATGAAAGTGTGTACCCTGGTCACTAATGAATGCCTTTGGTGTGCCAAAGCGAGTGAGTATATGCTTGTGAAAAAATTTAAGCACTGTCTTTGCATCATCCTATGGGACTGCAACAACTTCAACCCACTTTGAGACGTAGTCAACAGCTACTAATATATAAATATTTCGAAATGAACTTGGAAATGGTCTTATAAAATCCATACCCCAAACATCAAACAATTCAACCACCATAATTGCCTGCTGTAACATTTCATTGTGTCGGGATATAAAACCTGTACGCTGACACCTATCGCATTGATTCACAAAATTATGGGCGTCTTTGAATAATGAAGGCCAGTAGAATCCTGATTGGAGAACCCTAACAGTAGTTTGCATGCCACTGAAATGACCTTCATAAGGAGCATCATGATAATGCTTCAGGATTGAAAGCATCTCCGCTTTCAGAACACAATGCTAAATAATGTTGTCATTGTATAACTTGAATAGATACAGCTCATTCCAATGATATTTCACTACTTCAAGAAGAAATATTTCTTTTTTATGGCTTGTGACACCCAATGGGAGTTTTCCATACAATAGATAATTAACCAGATCTGCATACCAATGGGTTGCATCTACAGCAAAAAACTCCTCATCTGGGAATGCATCGACAATTTGAAGCATGTTTCATTCTTCGCTACAAATTTCCAATCAAGACAGATGGTCTGCAACTTGATTCTTTGAACCCTTACTATCTTTTATCTTGATGCCGAATTCTTGTAATAGTAAGATCCAGCATATCAATCTTGATTTTGCATCCTTCTTGGCAAAAAGATATCTCAACGTTGAGTGATCAGTAAATACAATAACCTTTTCACTGAAAAGATAAGAACAAAACTTGTCCAAAGCAAAGACTACAACCAACAATTCTTTCTCTATAGTGGTATAGTTGATTTGACCGTTTGTAAGAGTTTTGTTAGCATAATAGATGGCATGAAATATATTTCCCTTGCGTTTTCCTAAAACAACACCCACAGGAAAGTCACTTATATCACACATAACTTCAAAAGGTTGAGACCAAACTGGTGTCATGATAATGGGTGCCTTTACTAGCTGCATTTTTAATTGAATGAATGCCTCCAGACATGTATCGTCAAAGAGGAATTTTTTATTCTCTTCTAGCAATGAGCATAAGGGCATTGCAGTTTTCGAGAAATCTCTAATAAATCTTCGGTAAAACCCCACATGCCTAAGAAAACTGCGAATACCTTTCACAATTTTTGGTGGAGGTAATTTCTCAATGATTTCCACTTTAGGTTTGTCTACTTCAATGCCTTGACTAGAGATGCGATTACCTAACACAATGCTTTCACTTGCAATGAAATGACATTTTCCCTAATGATCAAAATCATTCTTATAGAATGAGAATATTGCCATCGTTTACCTTTGAAATGTGGTTGGTGCATTGCAAAGACAGAAAGGTATACGAAAAAAAGTAAAAGTATCAAAGGGGCAGGTGAAATTTGTTTTCTCTTAATCCTCCGGTGCAATAGCAATTTGGTTTTACCTAGAATAGCCATCTAAAAAATAGTAATAGGCTCTTCCAGCAAGCTTGTCCAATATTTAGTCAATCAAACGAAGTGGGAAGTGGTCCTTCCTTGTAGTAGCATTAAGTTTACGATAATACATACAGACTCGCCATCCTGTAAGAATGCGTGTAGGAATTAATTTGTCTTTGTCGTTGCTCACCACTATGATGCCACTTTTTTTAGGAATGCATTGCACTGGACTTACCCAATTTCTATAAAAAATAGGGTAGATAATTCTAGCATCAAGCCACTTTATAATTTCTATCTTAACAACTTCTTTTATTTTCTCGTTTAATTATCTTTGTTGCTTCATCGATTGCTTGCCTTCATCTTGCAACTGGATCTTGTGCATGAAAAAAGATGGACTAATGCCTCAAATATCAACAATACTCCAAGGAATAGCTTGTTTATGTTGCTACAGAATGTCGACCGATTTCTCTTCTTGAGTTACATCCAGTGCTGCAGAGACAATAATTAGGAGAGTATTATTATCGCCAAGAAAGATGTATTTGAGATGAGTAGCTAGTGGTTTCAATTCTAGAGTAGGAGCTTCTTCGATAGATGGCTTGAAAATTGTATTTATTCTATTGGCTAAGTCTAAGGATTCAATTTGTCATCCATGCCTAAGTTCAAAATTATTAGTGTTAACCTTATTGTCACATTTATATAAGAATTCATCATCAGATGTCACTGCAAACTCCTTAGAAAGTATTATGCTTTGGTTATTCAATTCTTCCGCAATTAAATCACCTAGCACATCGATAGTATGTCATTCTTCTTTATCCTTGCATTGAATAGATTCAAAAGCACCGAAGGTAACGTGCTCATCATTAAGTCGCATGGTCAGTTTACCTTTGTACACATCAATAAGAGTTCATCCTGTAGCTAAAACTGGTCGTCCCAAGAAGATGGGAACCTCATTGTCTGTCTCGTAGTCAAGTATGATCGGAAAAATGAATTTATCCATATGAACTAAGATATCTTTGATTTACCTGTAACACCCCAAACCCGGTCTAAACGTTATGACCGAATCTAGCGATGTCACATTGTAACACCCTTTACCCGTATTTGATGCCAGAATAGGGTACGAGGCATTACTAGAAGACATACATTTGCATACGTATTAAACTGAGTTACAAAATTTATCCGAGTTAAAACTTTCAAATTATTAACGTGCTTTCATAATTCTTTACAACATAACCTTGAAATATTATAATCATAACAAATAGGGCCTATGAGACCCGATATTTACTCATGTAATTCAAAGCTTCATTTCCATTTCATTCAATTCACAATTTCTCATGTTCACAATTCAAATCAATTTCTCAATCCAATATATATATTTCAATCATCTAAGAATATAATTCAAGTTACACGAACTTACCAGGCTAAATTGCAGAAATACTAAAATTTAAGGACATTTTGGTAATTTTCTATTTTCCTCGAATTTCCACCCAATCTTGATCTAAATTAATATTTCATTCAATTTAATAATTTAAATAATAAAACAATTCATTTCATGCAATTTGGTCACTTTTTGACATTTTTACCAATTTACCCTTAAAATATTACTTTTATTCAATTTAGTCTTTGAACCTAAACCATGCAAATTGGCCATTTTTAATGAAAACTCATGCTAGTTGAATAATCATTTATTTTCCTCCTCCTCCTCTCCATTCCATATCCTTAATGTATAATATCTTATATGTAACATTATATATAATTCCATTATTTATTTATATATTAATTCAAAGCTATCCACTTGAGTCATAGTCACTAAATTATTTATATCTTGAGCTACGAAACTCCAAATTAAGATCCAATAAATTCCTCTAAAACTAGACTCACATATCTTCTTACCATAAAATTTTCAGAATTTTTGGTTTAGCCAATAAGTATAGTTTATTCTTTAAATTTCCCCTATTCCACTGTTTGACAGTTTCGACCCCTCTTAACTAAAAATTAATTATCTCTTTGTAAAGAATTTGGATGATGTTTTTGTTTATTTCTATTGAAAATAGAATCATTAAGTATTTTAAAAATATAAAATTAAGCCTCTAATTATTTTTATTCAATTTTTGATGATTTTCCAAAGTCAGAATAGGGGAACCCAAATTCATTCAGACCTTGTCTCACAAAAATTATTATATCTCATGATTTACAATTCCATTACTTACACTGTTTCTTCTATGAGAAACTAGACTTAATAAGATTTAATTTCATATTTTTTCCATGCTATAATTCGATTTTCACAATTTATGGTGATTTTTCAAAGTTAACCTACTGCTGCTGTACAAAACTGTTTTATTGCAAGATGTTGATTACTAAATTTATAACTCCCTTATTCCCTTTCTCTATAATATTTCCCATCATTTTCACTTATTTCCCTCACTAATATATCAAGAAAATAAGACTTTATTTAAGAAAACTCTACTATAATATCATTTCCATACTTTTTCAACAATAACAAACTTAAAAATATATTGAAATCTTGATGTTCTTACCTTATGCTATTGATTTCAATCTTTAACTTGATTTTCTCTCTCCTCCAGCTTCTATTTCTTGAATCTAACTTGACATTCTAGCTCCCCATTGTATCCTTATTATTTTTCTCTCTTGGAAGCTATGGAAATTCTTTTGATTTCTAGGTGAAAATAATGAATTTTTGGTGAAAGGACCAAATTGTAAAGAAAGCAAAACTTTCTTTCTTCTCTTCTCTTCTAACGTTGGTTGCATGGAAAGATGATGATTTTTCATCATCTTTCCTCCCTTTTATATTAATCATTTAATAATAAAATAATACTAAAAATCTTAATAAAATATTAATTAAATAATATTTATCTAATTAATTAATTAAAAATATCACAAACATCATCATTACCTTCTAGAATTCTCTCTCTCTATTTGACCATTTTTCCCTTTATAATCTTTTGAAATTCCATCCTTGAGTCATCACTTAATTTGGTAAAATTACAATTTAGTCCCTCAAAATTATTCACCTTTTCAATTTCGTCCTAATTATCCATTTTCCTTAGTTTCTAGATTATTCCACCCCTAAAATATTTACACTATTGGTCCTTTAACTTTTTTGTATTTACACTTTAACCCCTCAAATTTTGAGTATTTACTCTTGGGCAACAAAAGTTTTCTCACTTTTGCGATTTTATCTTTTCTTGAATTAATATGTCATAATATAATTCCCAATGTTGCCATAACTCAAAATTTCCCTTTTTGTCACTTTATTTCCTTATTTTACTATCAAGGATACCTACTTTCTTACTGTAGTAATTTTCGAGGTATTATATTACTCTTCAAGTTGATCCAAAGATCGATCAGCTAGTTGCAATGTCACTGTAGTAGGTTTCATGTGACAGATTCTCAACTTTCTGAAAGTTAATGCTAGCTCCCAAGTCGTATAAAGCCTTGCCCAAATAATGGTTGCCAATTGAATATAGGATAGTAAAGCTCTCAGAATCTTTCATTTTGGAGGGCAACTTATTAGTTAAAAGAGCACTGCAGCCCTCTATGAGTGCAATAGTTTCCATATCACTAAGCTTCTTCTTCTTGGACAAGAGCTCCTTCATGAATTTCCCATAATTCGGAATTTGCACCAAAGCGTCTACTAAAGAAATATTGACCTAAAGTTGCCTTAGTGTGTTTAGGAACTGTTGGTACTACTTATCCTGCTCATTCTCCTTAAATCGTTCTGGAAAAGGTAAGGGTAGAGATACATCTGATTAAGCCGACACTTTTGGTTGCGTCGACAGTTTCAAGGGTCGAACATTAGGCATATGAGTGATAATCTGTGGAACTTCTTTGTCTAATGCATTGACAAGCTCTTCAGATTCAACCTTCTCACTAGGGATTATTTCACCAGTAGTTTGAAGTGCGATAGTAGAGTCTATAATCGGCTTGCCAGTTTGTTTACCACTCCTAAGCGTGATACCCTTGTAGTGTTATTTCCCCCTTGGACTGGGGTTTTTCGTGTCACTAGATAGTGTGCCTGGTGGTTGAGTACTCAGATTAAAAGCAAGCTATCCTAATTGTGCCTCCAACGCCCAAATGGAAGATGAATTCCCTTGCACAATAGCTTCTGTGCGAGTCCTATGCTCCTGCATTAAAGCCCCAAGAGCAGCTAACGAGTCAGAAGGAGAAGCTTACATGTACTCTTGTCGTCAATGTTCTAGAGCATGTTTATTCGGCGTTGAAGAGTGTTGTGATTACGTCTGATTCTAGTGTAGGTGCATTTGGCTTTGTTGTGGCCGTATCTGAGTGTGCAGATTGTAGTTCTGCTATTGTTAAGTGTAATTCCCTTGTCTTGAATTGTAATTACCTTGAGTAGATATATTCCCATATCAAAATGTCGCAACAATTTGTCCAGCAATCTAAGTCCCCCAAGACTATTGATTGCGTGCAAAATTATTATAAGAGTTGCCATAAGAATTGTTGTGAATGTTACTGACATAAAAGGCATTCTTTGCATGTTGTGGACAATCGTCATTGTTGTGGTTGTCATTGCAAATCTCACAACAAAAGGTAGGAACATCAACTTGTTGAGTGACTTGTATAGGTGCAACGTCACTAGTCCCTTGCATGTTTTTTACCATATGATAAGCTGTAAACGTAACATATTTTAATCACATTCTTAATGCGTTTTTGGATGATTAATTTGTAAATTAGAGAATTTGATGCTCTTAATCATTCAAATTTATGTTGCTATACTTAAGAGAGCATTTGGGAGTGAAGGGAGAGAAAAACAAGCCAAAATTACACAAATAGAGCTCTTTTTAGGATCTACATAGCCTGGGTATTTCCACACGGGCAGGCCACACGCCCGTGTGATCCATACAGGCTGGCTACACGCCCATGTGCCAGTCCGCGTCGATATCGCATCCTACTTCCCAAATACACGGAAAAACCCAATTTTTAGGCTTTTTGAGCATTCTAAAGTCTATAAATACCATTTAGACGAAGATCTAAGAGAAAAATAAAAGAAGATCGAAGAAAACACTTGAAGAACGCCATCGGAATAAACTCAGAAGTGGATCTCCCTCATGATCAAAGATCTCTATTTAATTTCCTTGGAAGTTTTATTGAGTTTCTTTACGTCTTGTTGTTAGCCTAACTTTAAGATGTTTCTATTCAAGATTATGAACTAAATTCCCTAGATACCTAGGGAGGATGAAATCTATGATGAATCTTACTATTTAATTTCTATTTTTACGCGATAAATACTTGATTCTTGTTCTCAATTATGTATGCTTATTTCCTATATTAATATTTTTGGGATATTAATTCATGTTTAATGTGCTTATTTCAGTGGAGCAAAAGACCCTGTTTAAGAGTAGATCTAGCATAATTGAATGGAGTTGCATGCAATCCTAGAAATAGAATGACATAAATCTACTGTATTAGAGTCAAATCTAATAGGGGAATCCATAGATCGAGTTAATTTGATGTTAGGGGTTTTAATTAGAAAGAGATTTCAATTAATCAATCTAGAGTCAGTTGTTCTTACTCTCAAAAGAGATATTAACATAATTTAGGAATTTCTACGGATCAAGGCACAAGTGAATAAATCGTTTAATTCAGATTCATAGTAATAGGTGAAGTCTAGGTGGATTCTTTCCTGGGTATTGTCTATCTCATTGCTATCTTTGACTATTTTCCTATTTCATTCTCTGTTGCATTCTTAGATAAATTAGTTTAGTAATTTTAGATTAAAAACAATCACTCCAATTTGTCGGCTAAATAATAGAAAAACAGTAATTACTAGTACTTTTAGTCCTCATGGATACAATATTCCCTACTCACCATAACTATACTATTGTTCGATAGGTGTGCTTGCCTTAGTCGTATTTATAGTTAGTTTAGTGACCATCATCATATTTGCAAGAGAAGAAACTTGAGAACTAAATGTAGATATTGCATCCAATTCCATAACTCCCAGAGTAGCTTTTGGTTGTGCACCTCTAGAGATAGGGTATTGATAATAATTTTGAGCAATTTTCTCAAGAATTCCAATCGCATCATTATAAGTACAATCCAACAAAAGTCCATTGGCTGATGCGTCGGCAAGATTCCTCGCGTGTGAATTCAGCCTATTATAGAAAATCTCAATTTTTGTTTCCTGTTGAATGTCATGCATGGGACAACATTGAAACAAAGATTTATAAGGTTCCCATGTGGTATGAAGATTCTCATCATCCAGCTGATGATAAGCTGTAATATCGTTTCAGAGATGAGCATTCATTGTCAGTGGGTTAAATCACAAAACAAACTGTGTTGCTAATGCATTCTAAGTAATTGATCCAGTAGGTAGCCCAAGGAACCATGTACGAGCTTTTCCCTACAAGAAATAAGGAAATAATTGCATATTCAAAGCGGCATCAGGAATGCCTTGTTGACTAAAGGAAGCACAAATAAATAAAAATGATTTCAGATGTTCTCATGCATCTTCATGTGGCAGCCCAGCATATTTCCCATTAGAATTCAGCATTTGAAACATTACTGGCTTGAGTTCAAAATTTCCAACTTGGATTGCTGGCCTAACAACTCCCGGTTGTAAGTCATCCAAGTCAGGTACTACAGAATCTCGTATAGTTCTATTTTGTATTTGAGCGTCTTGCTGCAACGATGGGTCATTAGTATTTTTGTTCCACACCAGGGGTATGACTGTATTGTTTCTTGGCAAAGTCATATTCCTTTGTTTTCGAAGTCTCCTCCAGAAGGTTCTTTCAATTTCTAGATCAAAATTGGAAATAAACTTCAAATTGGTTCGGGTCATGCAACACCTAAAATAAAATGTGCAAATAATGACAAAAAGAAAACCAGTTAGTAGCAACTAAATATTATGAAATGAAAAAAAACAATAATAAACATCAAACAAATGTCATCCCCGGCAACGATGCCAAAATATGATCGGCTGTTTAATGTCACAACAATAATGTGCAAGCGTACGCTATTGATGCAAGTATAGTAGATAGATATGAGTCTGTCAGATATCGATCCCACGAGGATGGTTGTCTTTTGTCTATCAATGTTAGTGCAATAAATAGATAGGAATGATATAATTTGTGAATGCAGTTGTCGAAGCAATAACTTGAAAACAATAAGATAAAATATGATACTAATAAACTGGGATCCCCAACGTGAATATTCAATAGAATGCTAAGTGATGACAAGGTATAAAAGGATAGGTGATTGTCAATGCATTAAATTGCAATGAATATCGTACCAAGCTTAACTTCTATATTTAATCAAAAACTTAAACATGCACATTAGCCACACCTTCTGATGATGGAAATGGAACACTATCAAGAACAAGTGGATTAAATTCCACTAATCCTCAAGCAACTTACATTGTCATGCTTGTTAGCTTGAACTGTCACTTCACCTTCCATTCTCAGTGACCGCAATAACACTTCCATGCTAAAAACATTCAAACCCAAAGATTAAACCCTAGAAGCAAGATTGAATAAAATTACATTTAACCCAGAAATCATGTGTACTTCCGTACTAACATGACATAGAAAGTAATCACCAGCGTTTAGGAAAGAAAAATAAAAGAAACAAGTGGAGAATATTATTCCTAGACAACTCAACTTGAATCTATCTATTCCTTCTTATGTCGCACTTAGGGCACCACATAAATAGCTAAGCTGCATTCTTTTCACGCCGATTCACCCGTCTGAGCTTAAGCTGCCATAGCCGAAGGCTTCAAGGGATAGGTTGAAGAAGATGATCCAAAAAGCTTTCTTTTTTTCTTTTTTTATATGAATATTTACATTTTCCCCAAATAGCCCAAGTGTCCTTTCATCAGAATCATGCTACCTTTGTACGTTCAAGTTAGTTGTACTAGACTGGACAGCTTACGTATTTTTGTTCCTATCCGAACATCTATCAGGTGCAGCGACAATTCTGGGCACAATTTGAAATTACTCATACAGCGAATCAGTACCAAACTATGACAAAATAAAGGGTAAATTGGCTAAGATACATTGAGTCATAAAACGTAAATCACTAAACTGAAACTACTAAAATATGTGCTAAATATAACTAAATGGGAACAAATTAACCAATAAGTAGGGAGAAAACATAAGTTCTTTCTAATAGTATCATAAATCTTGAGAGTCCTTAAGGCATACATGAACCTGTTCATGTAGCAAGCCAATATATGGTAGATGGTCTCTATTGTAGCATTCCAAAACCTTGACTATTTAGGGTCTAGGACTATTTCAATCCCAATTATGATGTTGTATCAACAATTTTCTTTCAATAAATAGACGATTAATAAAATTATTGCATCCTGTTTTGCTACCATTTGAGCTCAAGCTTGTGATTTTGTTTAATAAAATTATTGCATCCTGTTTTACATCAAGTTTTTCCACATGGAAAATCTGAAACTAGATAAACCTCGTCAATGTGAAGTTGTTTAATTTAAGGTGCTCAATTTTCATTCAACAACTTGTTATTACTATAGTTTGCACTAACACTAAGAGTTAAATTCTTAAAACTTAAAATAACAAGATTTTCTTCATTTATTCATCTCAATATAACTCTGATATAGACATTGTGATATTTCATAAATCATAAAATAACAACAGTAAGGAAGCAAAATCTGAGTCATTTCAGATGCTATTGACAACATCATCATACTCTTAATGGTAGTACAACTTAACCTGTTCTAAAATTTACCATAATTTGCAATGCAATAAATTTGATATCCATTATTTCCTTGTAGGTTTTTGGAGCCTTTTTCTTGATTTATTTACGTTTAATTTCTTGAGGTCTTTTTTATATATATGAATTCAATCAAAGAAGAACTTCATACCAAATCATATAAAACATATTTGATATAATATATATACGACAAATATTGTAAGATTTATACTGCATTCAAGAAACATATTTCACTACCTAATTTTTGCACATGGAAAATTGTAAACTAGATAACCTTATTCTGTGTGAACTTGTTTAATTTTAGGTGTTCAATTTTTTGCACATCAAGGTTTTGCACATGGAAAATCCTAAACTAGATAAACTTATTCAATGTGAAGTTGTTTAATTTTAGCTATTCAATTTTCACCCAACAACATGTTATTACTATAATTCGTAGTAACACTAAGAGTTGAATTCTTAAAACTTAGAACAATTTGATTTTCTTCATCTCTTCTTCTCTATGTAACCCTGATGCAAACATTGCGATATTTCATGTATCATAAACTAAAACCAGAAGAGAAGCAAAATTCGAGTCATTTCAGATGCTACTGACAGCATTATCATACTTTCAATGGTAGTACAGCCTAACCTGTTCTAAAATTTACCATAATTTGCAATGCAATAAATTTGGTATCCATTATTTCCTTATAGGTTTTTAGAGCCCTTTTCTTGATTTATTTCCATCTAATTTCTTCATCTTTTTGCCTATAAATATGTATTCCATCTAATAAAAACTTCATTCCAAACCATCTGAAACGCTAGTAAAGCATTCCTTTTTAACTTTTTTGCTGGTTTCTTTTGTCTTTTGATCCTTTTGTAATGGAAAGCTCAGGGAAAAAAACTAGGGAAGAAGAAAAATTGAGATTAAAATCATTGAAAATGAGAATGATAGGCTCATCTCATTTTCAAATGATGTACAAGAATTTACAAGAAAACCTCTGAACTCTCCACTTTATTTGGTGGTGAGATTCTTTTTATTATTTTCTTACCAACACGAAAGCCTTATTTATTTCGTCATCCTTCTATTGAATCTGTCGCTAAACGATTTTGAAACCCAAACCAACCCCTTAATGAAACCACTCATGCTCTTGTTGAGGCTTACCATAAGGTAAGAATCAACCTGCTTGTCCAAGATTTCAATTAGGTCCATGACTAACTAGATGCATATTAAAAACAAAGGGAGATTTCTTGGTTGATGTCATTGAAATATTGGACAAGCAAGTTGATACTTACCTTACGGTAAGCCGCTATAGGAGCATGAGTGGTTTCATTAAGAGGTTGGTTTGGGTTCAAAATTCATTTAGCAACAGTTGTAACAGAAGGATGACCAAATGAATAAGGCTTACCAGTTGGTGAGAAAATAATAAAAAGAATCTCACCACCACATAAGGTGGAGAGCTCAGAGATTTTCTTATAAATTCCTGTACATCGTTTTGAAAATGAGATGAGCCTATCATCCTCATTTTCAATGATCTTAATCTCAATTTTTCTTTTCCCCCTAGGTTTCTTGCTTGAGCTTGCCATTACAAAAAAGATCAAAAGACAAAAGAAACCCACAAAAAAGTTAAAAAGGAATGCTTTACTAGCCTTTCAGATGGTTTGGAATGAAGTTCTTCTTAGATGGAATACATATATATAGGAAAAAAATAAAGAAATTAGATGGAAATAAATCAAGAAAAGGGCTCCAAAAACCTATAAGGAAATAATGGATACCAAATTTATTGCATTGCAAATTATGGTAAATTTCAGAACAAGTTAGGCTGTACTACCATTGAAAGTATGATGATGCTATCAGTAGCATCTGAAACGGCTCAGACTTTACTTCTCTTCTGGTTTTAGTTTATGATGCATGAAATATCGCAATGTCTGCGTCAGGGTTACATAGAGAAGAAGAGATGAAGAAAATCAAATTGTTCTAAGTTTTAAGAATTCAACTCTTAGTGTTACTACGAATTGTAGTGATAACATGTTGTTGGGTGAAAATTGAACAGCTAAAATTAAACAACTTCACATTTAATAAGTTTATCTAGTTTAGGATTTTCCATGTGCAAAACCTTGATGTGCAAAAAATTGAACACCTAAAATTAAACAAGTTCACAGAGAATAAGGTTATCTAGTTTAGGATTTTCCATGTGCAAAAATTAGGTAGCGAAATATGTTTCTTGAATGCAGTATAAATCTTAAGATATTTGTCGTATATATATTATATCAAACATGTCATCAAATGAAAAACAATTGTTATATTATGGTGCATTTTAATTGAATTATATGTTGAAAAGTATCAAAACTCGATAACTTTGTTCGGTAAAATTAAAAGCTCACCCTAGAATAAGTGATAGAATGTTCAAAAAAAGGAAAGCTTTCTAAATAAATCAAGAAAAAAGGCTCCGAAAACCTATAAGTAAATCATGGATATAAAATATATTGCATTGCAAATTACAGTACATTTTAAAATAGGTTAGGTTGTACTACCATTGAAAGTTTGATGATTCTGTCAATAGCATTTGAAATGACTTGGATTTTTCTTCTCTACTATTTTTATTTAATGTTCCACGAAATATTGCAATGTCTACATCAGAGTTATATATAAAAAATAGACGAAGAAAATCAAATTGTTCTAAGTTATTGAATGAAATTTAAGCACCTAAAATTAAAAAACTTCACACTGAATAGGGCCATGTAGTTCAAGATATTCCATGTGAAAAAACTCGATATGGAATCATGTAAGAAGAGATAGAGAGAGCATATTCCACTGTGATATATTTCTTCACCTTATGTCGCATGAAAACTTTTTAACAGTATCCTGAAACTGTAGAGTGTATCAATAATATATGTAAAATCACAAGCTTGAGCTTAAATGTTAGCAAAACAGGATGCAACAATTTTATTAACCACCAGCTTATTGAAAGCATATTGTTGATACAACATAATTACTAGAATTGAAATAGTCCTAGACCTTAATTATTCAAGGCTTGGGAATGCTATGACATAGACAATAGACCATATGTTAGTTGTAACAGCCCGTTTTCAGTAAAATTGGAATAGTGGTTTTAGGGTAACATATTTGATGTCAAAATATTTATTTTACTATTATTTTATTGTTTATAGCATGATAGTATTATTGTATAAAAATTTCATTAAGAAATTTTACCGTTTACATGCTTAATTTGATAAAAATGACTAAATTGCATAAAGAGCAAAAGTAAAGTTGTAGTAGCTAAATGTATTTAATAGCTATAACATCTTAAAGTATGAGTCCTTATGTGATAATTAGACCATTCTTGTTGATAGTGGAATGTGATGGCTTGGTATTTGTGAAAATTTTAATGTTTTAATGGATAAAAAGGTAAATTGGTAAGTAAATGATAAATTAAAGAAAATAAAACCAAGTTATGATCTTTTTACACTTTCTTCAACTAAAACTCAAAAGGGAAAAAAAGCCATGGAAGCTTGAACTTTCGACCAACCCTATTTTGCTTGCATGTGAGTACCGTTTGTCTCATTTTTAATTATTTTTATACTTTCGAGATTGTTGTAGCTTAACCTAGCTAGCCCAGGGACTAGTTTGTAAAGCTGTTAAATGGTTAGGGTTTTGCCATGAATGAATGTCTATGAGTTTTGATGATTTATGGAAGAAAATGGTTAGTTGTTGATAGATAAACAACTTTTGTTAAGTGATTTTTGATGAAATTGTCAACTAGGGATTAAATTGAAAAATAAAAAATTATACATGGTGAAATTGTAAAATAAATGAAACATGGGGCTTGTTAGGGACCTATATGAAAATTTTCTATGATGGGTTTTGGGAAAATTGCATGAATTTCCATTCTATTAGTTAGGGACTAAATTGAAAAGAAATAAAAAGTGTAGGGGTAAAATTGTAATTTTGCTAAAATATGAGTTTGGGTTAAATTGAATAAAATAAGTATTGAATTGAGCTGAATTTACTCGTTTAGATCAAGAAAAACCTCGTATGGCTTTAGATCAGCGCAAAGATAAAGTTTCAGATTAGTCGTCTCCGTATCTACGCTTAATAGTCGAGGTAAGTTCGTGTAATTAAATTGTGTTGATATGTTTTATTTGAATTATACATGTATTTTGAATTTCCATATATATATATCAATCGCATATATAATGATGTAACGTCGACTACAAAGCCCCGTTTGAACCTTAGGAATTCGTAGGATACAAATGACATGTCATTAGGGTTTACATGATTAGGGTGGTGGTCTTGAATGTCCTACCGATGGCTGAGGTCCGACATGTGTTGTGGATGCTCCACAGTTTGTGTGAGCAGCACCGTATAGCTACGTTCTGACCCACAGCTCGTGTGAGCAGACCCATTTTCACAGCTCGTGTGAGGATTTTGATTCACAGCTCGTGTGAGCATACATGTATAGGAATTGTCGGAATATAGTTATATGGTTTAGCACACTATGTGTGAGCTATCCCAAGTACCCAACGGTATTCTAAATGGTTCAATGGGCATTATTTCGAAATGAAATGGTAAGAGTTCGATACGAACTAAGACATGGACATATGTGAATTTCATTGAAATGGTGATACATGGTATATCAAGAGTGAAATGAATGATATATGCATATGATACATGATTAATTGTTGTGCTCATCCATGATTATATTGTCTATGTTATATGATTAAATGGCTAACATATTTGGTGTATATGGTTAGGCTTTGGCCAAGTTGTGGTTGGATTATGCCATGTTTAAATTACTTATTATGTGTTGAAATGGTAAGTTGTGTAACATCCCATAAATCAGGGGTTAGTAGAATTGGGTTTGTGAATCGAGAGAGAGTGATCATGCCTTAATTTTTTAAAATTATCTATGCATTTTTAGGAAATAAATGAGGTATTAGTTTGTTGGTTAAGTGTTAGTGTAACGCTTTATGAAACCCAAGTTCAAATACCTTATTTCGCATAATTTTTATTATTTTGTAAATTTTGCCTTAAATCGTAGTATGAGACATGCCTTGTTTTCTAAAATAAATATTTCAAATTATATCAAGAATGAGTTATTGGTTTTATGGTTAAACATTAGTGAATTTATCATTGAGGCCCTAACTTCAATTCCTTTCCCATGCAAATAATTAAATTTTTTGACAAAAACCCCTTATTTTAATGTGTGGGCCATCCAAGCCTAGTTAACCTAGGTATAAATATTATTTTTTTTACTAACAATTAGCCTTTACTCCTCTTCTTCATTTCCCTAGCCGTTCCTCTCTTCTTCTCATTCTCTTTGATTTTAATTTTTTTTCTTCCCTCAATTGTTGTTGTCACCTACACCTAGTTTTACCATCTCTTTCTTTTTATATCTTTTTCTTTTTGCCACAAGATTTGTTAACATATTCCGCACCATATTGCTTTCATTTTTCCTCATTAATATTAGGCCCAAATCAGAAATCTTGAACTCCAATTTTGATCCCGAACATTGCCAAGAAAGTGCCACTATCGTTTCTCTCGACTAGCTTGGGTAAGGTCTCTTCTCTCTTCAATCTCTTAATTAATCTTATCCATTTAAAACTTAAATTTCTAGATCTAGAATTTGAGGGATTTTAAATGATTGCGAAGGTATTTTTCCAGAATTTAATGAGATCTCAAACCGTTTTAAAATTTAGCCCCAATTTGGTCACCATGGGTGGTGGTGCATACGACTATGTGCAAGAAAGGGGGTTGTTTTGGTTCTTGCTTCTTGATTATATTTTTCCAGAATTAATTTGAGTTCTTGAACCCTCTTAATCAGCTTTTAAACCCATTTCAATTAGGGAAAAAATTATTGATTGAGTGTCCATTCAGATCCCACAAATCGTTAAGCGTAAGTGCAATTAAGGGTAACTAGTTTGTTATTTCAATATAGTTGTTGGGTAAAGGTTATGAATTGATTAAATGATGAAATTTAATAATTAATTAGCTACTTATTTTCCAGTATATTATTGAATTAGGTGCTGACCCAAACTCCCCAAATCATCCGTAAAGGCGAAGAACGATTGTACGTACGGTTTGCATTGATATAGGGTAAGGAATCTAACTAGTTTGGATTCATAAAATAGTTATAATTTCAACGATTGGTTTGAGCTCATAAGCGGGCATTTGGGGCTGGTTTAATGGTAAATTTATTGAATTTGTACTGAATTTTGGTTAGGTTCATTTAAGAAATTATTAAGGAAAATTGAAAGATTCGCTAGTGTGCTGCGAGGAAGCGAAAAATAAGGTATGGGTCCTAAACTCATAAAATTGTTTGAAAATGTTGAATATCATGTTATATATGATAAATTAGCTTGCTGATTAGATTGTCTTAATAGCCAAATTATTGATTTTGTGAGTGATCGAACTAGGTATGTTTCGAGCCTTAAAAGATTGATATGTTGGCAAAATTGCTAGTTTGATAGTATGGATGTTTGATTGAGTTTGTAATTGCATATTTGAGTTATGAGATATGAGAATTTTTACTGAATGATATAATGTGTTGAGATATTAAGCTTATGTATGATTTAAACACATGAGATATTTGTTATATTGTGTACTGAAAAGGGTATTATTTATGCACAATGAAAATCTGTAAAGTATGTGAAATTGAACAATATTGATTGATACCAACACAATGGTAATTTGAAAGATTGGAATACTTTTTCCATTTACTGAAAGTATGTGATTATTGAGAACATGCTGAGCATGTCAAATGAATGTGAAAAGTATTGAGATATGATTATGTATGAGATTATGTGACATATTGCATATGCACTGCATTGAGATATGATCGGAATACTTTTATGATACTTTTTCCATTTTTTGTATTATTAATTATTTGGTGGTTTTACCACATTGAGCTATGCTCATAATGTTTTAGAGTTTGGCAGACGAGTTCCCCAGAACTCATGGTGTGTAGTGGATGGTATGGGTAGGAACCTTTTTGCATTGCATCATGTGCACGACATATTCGAATGTTATTGATTTATGCTACGCATTGTATTTTGTTGTATTGAATGGTATCAAAATTAATGATTGTTACTTGAATGAATGATGACCTATGCTCATACACCGTTTGACATCAATTTGATAATGGCTATGTACTGACATTAAATTCCTTTGATGGTTCTATTTTCTTCTGTTAATGCTAATAAGTTTCACTGTATTTAATGTTTCTATCCGTTTAAATAATTATTCGACTCACACTGAGCTTTTCAAAAGCTCACCCCCAATAGTGTTTAACTTTTCAGGTAAACCATAATAGGACCGAACTCGGCATTTAGAGAATCAACTTGGACCTCAGATTATTATAATTTTAATTAAGTATTATTAAGTCTTTATTAGTTTTGGCATGTAATTTTTAATTATTTCTGGTCTGTGGCTTGGTTACTTGTTTTTTGGGGATTTTTGCATGCATGAATTACTCAAGCATAACAACCAAATAATGCACGATATTGGGCTCAAGTAAAATTTGATACTGTTCCCTAGTTTCCATTACATTGCAAAGGAAATATTTTTGAAAAATAAATCAATAAGGCAATTAATTTTCCAAAATGACTTGAAAAATGGTTTTTCCATTACGTTAGTTTAACTTCGAGTTTTTTTTTAAAGAAGAGCAACAAGCAAACGATTTTTCTAAAACAACACTCTCAGTAATAAAATGAATCCTAAGCATATAAGACCTAATGAATGAATGCTATTAAGCTAACTCAAAGTACAACTACGGTTTTCTCTAAAATGAGTTTATTTAGAGTCTTAAAATGTAACCTTCTAAATCTAGCAACAACGTCTAGGCTGGGTTTGAGAGGTTACAAGTTGGGTTTTACATTATACAAACTTCCTAAGCATTTATGCTTACTCTGTGTAATTTTTACATGTTTTTAGTGAACCAAAAGCTCAATCGGGTTGGAAGCTTGTCGGAATTATATCATACTATCCATCGACTATATTGGTACTTTTGGTGTTTCTAAGTTTGGTTATACTGGCATGTATAGGTATTTTGCTTGTTAAAGTAGCCATTTGTTTTGACTTATGTTTTTGGCTTTTTAGGTGATGATATGGAATTAGTTTTGGTATGTAAATATTTGTCCTTAAAGTGGTTGATATTTTGGCTCATGATACTTGAATCATTTAAGATGGAATGGCAGTTAATAATGCATGTTATAAATGTCCTGATATGTTTGAATGTGGTGATTTGGTACATTTGTTATAAATGACATATATGGCTATTGGTGCTAGTTTTTGAATGGTAAATTTGGTATCATTTGGTGTGTAATTGATAGGTAAATCAAATAGTATGTTCTAACATAAACTTAGTCAGAAGTCAGTGAACATTTTGACCAATTTGAGTATATGGTTATACATGTTTTAGGTGTTGAGATTGAGGTGCCCTTTGGGCATATTGGTTGTATGCAAATGGACCATATTTGAATAGCTTGATTATGCATGGTCTTGGTGCATTTTGATAGCTTGTTTATTTATGCGAAAGTGATTATAGGTATATGCATGAATGAGTGAGAAAAATGACTTGGAAATGGCCTATTTTTCATCCACATGGGCAAAGACACGGGCGTGTGTCTCAGCCGTGTGTCACACATGGCTTGGCGACACGGCCATGTGTCCCCTGTAGCTTTCAAAGGGTTGCAAGTTAGGTTGTTACACGACCTACCATACAGCCTGACACATGGGTGTGTGAGGACATTTTGAAGGGTACACGGCCTAGAACACGGGCGTGTGGCTTGGCAGTGTGACCCAAGTAAGTGAGTTACACTGTCACGGACACTGGCTGGGACACGACCGTGTGTCCCTACTTCGAATGTCCACACGGCCTAAGACATGGGCATGTCTCTTGGCCGTGTGACCCCTGTAGTTTTTGAAAATTTTTATTCTTTTTTGGAAAATTCTATATGTTTTTGATTTAGTCCTGACTTCTTTCTAATGTGTTTATTGAGCCTCGAGGGCTCGTATGAGGGACGATATGCATGTTATGGATTGGTTTTGATATGATTAATGATATGAATTGAAATATTTATAATTTTTTTTTGTTTGCAAATGGAAACTTTAGAAATGCTCCGTAACCCTATTCCGGCGATGGATACGGTTTAGGAGTGTTACATTAGTTTGCTACATGAATAGGTTCATGTATGCCTTCAGGACTCCTAAGGTTGACAAGCCTAAAAACATAAAAAACAAACATTTCACATCATGGACTTTGATGTGCAAAACTACTACTAACTAAGGCCATATCTAATATGGAAGGCAAATGGGATATCCTAATCCTTTAGAGCATGCATTGATGAAGTATTTGCAACCTTCTTGTCCCTCGTGACAGAGAGCAAGTTCATGTAGCCAACCAACATATGGTTTGTGGTCTCTATTGTAACATTCTTGAGCCTTGATTATTTAAGGTCTAAGACTATTTTTGTTCTAGTTATCTTGTTGTATCAACAATCTACTTTCAGTAAACCAGTGATTAATAAAATCTTTGCATCTTGTATTGCTAACATTTGAGCCCAAGCTTGTGAATTTGCTTATATTATTGATACATTTTTCATTTTTAGGATACTGTTAAAAGCTTTCATGCAACATAAAGAGAATAATATATCACAGTGGAATATGCTCTCTCCCTACTTACAAGATTCCACATCAAGTTTTTGCACATGGAAAATCCTAAGTTTTTTAATTTTAGGTGTTCAATTTTCATTCAACAACTTGTTAGTACTGAAATTCGTAGTAACATTAAGAGTTGAATCCTTAAAACTTAGAATAATTTCATTTTCTTCAACTATTCTTTGCTATTTAACTCTGAAGCAGAGATTTCAAGCATCATAAAATAAAACCAGTAGAGAAGTAGAATTCGAGTCATCACAAATGCTATTGAGAACATCATCATACTCTCAATGGTAGCAGAGCCTAACCTATTATAAAATTTACCGTAATTTGCAATGCAATAAACTTCATATGCATTATTACATTATAGGTTTTTAGAGCACTGTTTCTTGATTTATTTGCATCTAATTTCTTGATTTTTTTGCCTATATATATGAATTCCATCCAAGAACTTCATTCCAAACCATCTTAAAGGCTAGTAAAGCATTCTTTTTTAACTTTTTTGTTTCTTTTATCCTTTGATCTATTTTCTAATGGCAAGCTCAGGAAAGAAAATTGGGGGAAAAGGAAAAAATTGAGATTAAGATGATTGATCAATTTCAATACAGTGTACAGGAATTTATTTGAAAATCTCTGAGATCTCTACTTTATGTGGTGGTGAGATGCTTTTTATTATTTTCTCACCAACTGGTAAGCCTTATTTGTTTGGTCATCCTTCTGTTTAATCTGCCGCTAAACGATTTTTGAACCCAAACAAACCTCTTAATGAAACCATTTATGCTCCTGTTGAGGCGTTCTGTAAGGTAAGAATTAACTTGCTTGTCCAATATTTCAATGAGGTCCACGACTAACTAGATGCATCAAAAGAAAAACAAATGGATGTTGGGAATCGACTCGATAAAGCAATGAACAAGTAAAATATAGCAAAAGAAATTGAGAAATTGATCACAGAAATTTAATGTGGAAAAACCCCTCCATAGAGGATAAAAAACCATGGGTACAGATAATTTTACTATATTGGCAAAAGAACAAAAAGTAAAAGAGATGGAGATAAAAAACTAAACCTCAAAACCTGAAAACAAAGAACCCTTAAAACCTAAACACAAAATTCTCCAAATGTGTTATAATTTCTAATATTTAATGGGTCTTTTTTTGTGTTATAAAAGAGCCTATTTGTTTAACTTGACTTGCAAGAAATCTCTTATTTTATGTAACAGGAATTTGGGACACATAACTTTAACAATGTAGATTTCTTTGGCCGTGACAATTATATGGAAGAGAAACTCATCATTGGTGGAAACCTCCTATTGATCAACTTAACCCGAGGGAGGTCTACTAACGGGAGGAAAGTTTTGTAGAGTTTATCAACATGCTCTCTATCACAAAGGACAAGAAGACTGCTGATATTTCCTCAATACATGCTCCAATGGAAGAGGATGTACCATTTTTCTTCCCTCTAAGATAAAGCCCGTACCAGCAGTAGTTTTGTAACTCGAAGTCTATGATGTTAAATGTTACTTTTATTGTTTTATTTTTTATGTTTGTTAGGCTTGTCAATCTCAGGAGTCCTCAAGGCATACATGAACCTGTTCATGTAGCCAGCTAACATATAGTCTATGGTCTCTATTGTAGCATTCTAGAACCTTGACTATTTAAGGTCTATGACTATTTTGGTACCAATTAAGATGTTGTATCATTAATCTTCTTTCAATAAACCGGTGATTAATAAAATTATTGCATCTTGTTTTGCTAACATATGAGCTCAAGCTTATTAATTTGCATATATTATTGAGGCACTCTTCAATTTCAAGATACTGTTAAAAAGTTTTCCCGCAATGTAAAGAGAAGAATAGATCACAGTGGAATATGCTCTCTCTTTTCATATAAGATTCTACATCAAGTTTTTGCACATGGAAAATTCAAAACTAGATAAACCTCTTCAATGTGAACTTGTTTAATTTTAGGTGCTCAATTTTCATTCAACAACTTGTTATTACTACAATTCGCACTAACACTAAGAGATAAATTCTTCAAACTTAGAATAATATGAATTTCTTCATCTATTCTTCTCAATATAAGTTTGATGCAGACATTGTGATATTTCATCAATCATAAAATAAAATTAGTCAGGAAACAAAATTTGAGTCATTTCAGATGCTATTAATAACATCATCATACTCTCAATGGTAGTACATCTTAAGTTGTTCTACAATTTACCCTAATTTGCAATGCAATAAATTTGATATCCATTATTTCGTTGCAGGTTTTTGGAGCCCTTTTTCTTGATTTGTTTCCATCTAATTTCATTATTTTTTTGCCTATATATACGAATTCAATCCAAGAAGAACTTCATTCCAAGCCATCTGAAAGGCTAGTAAAGCATTCCTTTTTAACTTTTTTGATGGTTTCTTTTGTCTTTTGATCTTTTTTGTAATGGCAAGCTAAGGCAAGAAAATTGGGGAAGAGGTTAAGTTGAGATCAAGATCATTGAAAATGAGGATGATAGGCTCATCTCATTTTCAAAACGATGTACAAGAATTTATAAGATAACCTCTGAGCTCTCCACTTTATTTGGTGATGAGATTCTTTTTATTATTTCTCACCAATTAGTAAGCCTCACTCATTTCATCATCCTTCTGTTGAATGTATCGCTAAACGATTTTGGAACCCAAACCAACCTCTTAATGAAACCACTCATGATCTTGTTGAGGCGTATTGTAAGGTAAGAGTCAACTTGCTTGTCCAAGATTTCAAAGAGTCCATGACTAACTACATGCATAAAAAAACAAAGGGAGATTTCTTGGAAGACGTCATTGAAATCTTGGACAAGGAAGTTGATACTTACCTTACAGTAAGCCTCAATAGGAGCATGAGTGGTTTCATTAAGAGGTTGGTTTGGGTTCAAAATTCGTTTTGCAACAGTTTTAATTGAAGGATGACTAAATGAATACAACTTACCAGTTGGTCAGAAAATAATAAAAAGAATCTCACCACCACATAAGGTGGAGAGCTTAGAGATTTTCTTATAAATTCCTGTACATCGTTTCAAAAATGAGATGAGCTTATCATCTTCATATTCAATGATCTTAATCTCAAGTTTTCTTCTTCCCCTTAGTTTTCCTACATGATCTTGTCATTACAAAAAATAAAAATAAAGAGACAAAAGAAACAAACAAAAAACTTAAAAAGGAATGCTTGAATAACCTTTTAAATGGTTTGGAATAAAGTTCTTTTTGGATGGAATTCATATATACAGGAAAAGAAATTAAGAAATTAGTTGGAAATAAATTGACAAAAAGGGCCCCCAAAACCTGTAAGGAAATAATGGATATCAAATTTATTGCACTGAAAATTATGGTAAATTTTAGAATAGGTTAAGTTGTACTACCGTTGAAAGTATGATGATGCTGTCAGTAGCATCTAAAACGACTCGAATTTTACTTCTTTCCTGGTTTTATTTTATGATGCATGAAATATCACAATGTCTGCATCAGGGTTATATAAAGAAAAAAGATGAATAAAATCAAATTGTTCTAAGTTTTAAGAATTCAACTCTTAGTGTTACTATGAATTGTAGTAGTAACAAGTTGTTGGGTGAAAAATGAACAGCTAAAATTAAACAACTTCACATTGAATAAGTTTATCTAATTTAGGATTTTCCATGTGCAAAACCTTGATGTGCAAAAAATTAAACACCTAAAATTAAACAACTTCGCACAGAATACAGTTATCTAGTTTCGAATTTGCCATGTGCAAAAATTTAGTAGGTAAATATGTTTCTTGAATGCATTATAAATCTTATGATATTGGTCGCATATGCATTATATCAAATATGTCATCAAATGAAAATAAATCATGATATTAGGGGGCATTTTAATTGAATTATATGTTGAAAAGTATCAAAAATCGATAACTTTATTCGGTAAAATTAAAAGCTCACCCTAGAATAAGTGATAGAATGTTCAAAAAAATTGAAGGATTTCTAAATAAATCATGAAAAGAGGCTCCAAAAACTTATAATGAAATCATGGATATCAAATTTATTGCATTGTAAGTTATAGTACATTTTAGAACAAGTTAGGTTGTACTACTATGTACAGTATGATGATTCTATCAATAGCATCTAAAATGACTCAGATTTTCCTTCTCTACTATTTTTATTTAATATTCCATGAAATATCGCAATGTCTACATCAGAGTTATATAGAAAAAAATAGATGAAGAAAATCAAATTGTTCTAAGTTTTAAGAATTCAACTTTTAGTGTTACCCTCAATTGTAGTAATAAAAATTTATTGAATGAAATTTAAGCACTTAAAATTGAAAAAGTTCACACTGAATAAGGTTATCTAGTTTAGGATTTTCCATGTGCAAAAACTGGATGTGGAATCATGTAAGAAGAGAGAGAGAAAGAGAGCATATTCCATTGTGATATATTCTTCTCCTTATGTTGCATGAAAACTTTTTAACAGTTTCCTGAAACTGAAGAGTGTATCAATAATGTATGCAAATTCACAAGCTTGAGCTTAAATGTTAGCAAAACAGGATGCAACAATTTTATTAACCACCAGTTTATTGAAAGTAGATTATTGATACAACATAATAATTGGAATCGAAATAGCCCTAGACCCTAATTAGTCAAGGCTTGGGAATGCTACGATAGAGACCATAGACCATATGTTAGTTGGATACATGAACAGGTTCATTTACGCCTTGAGGACTCCTAAGGTTGACAAGCCTAACAAACATAAAAAATAAAAGAATAAAAATAACATTTAACATGGTGGACTTTGTTTAAAAAAACTACTACTAACTAAGGCCATATCTAATATGGAAGGAAAATGGGACATCTTCATCCATTAGAGCATGCATTGAGGAAATATTTTCAACCTTCTTGTCCCTCGTGACAGGAAGCAAGTTCTTGTAGCCAACAACATATGGTTTGTGGTCTCTATTGTAACATTCTTGAGTGTTGACTATTGAGGGTCTATGACTATTTTTGTTCCAGTTATCATGCCGTACTAACAATTTCCTTTCAGTAAACTGGTGATTAATAAAATCTCTGAATCCTGTTTTGCAAACATTTGAGCTCAAGCTTCTGAATTTACTTATATTATTCATTCACTCTTCATTTTTAGGATACTATTAAAAGTTTTCATGCAACATAAAGAGAATAATATATCACAGTGGAATATGCTCTCTCTCTTCTTACAAGATTTCACATCAAGTTTTTGCACCTGGAAAATCCTATGGTAGATAACCCTATTCAGTGTGAAGTTGTTTAATTTTAGGTGTTCGATTTTGATTCAACAACTTTTTAGCACTAAAATTCGTAGTAACATTAAGAGTTGAATGCTTAAAACTTAGAATAATTTCATTTTCTTAATCTATTCTTCTACTTTTAACTCTAAAGTAGATATTGCGGTATTTCATGCATCATAAAATAAAACCAGTAGAGAAGCAAAATCAGAGTCATTTCAAAAGCTATTGACAACATCATCATACTCTCAATGTTAGTACAGCCTAACCTGTTATAAAATTTACCGTAATTTGCAATGCAATAAACTTCATATCCATTAATTTCTTGATTTATTTCCTATATATATGAATTCCATCCAAGAACTTCATTCCAAGAAATCTTAAGGTTAGTAAAGCATTCCTTTTTAACTTTTTTGTTTCTTTTGTCTTTTGATCTTTTTTGTAATGGCAAGCTCGGGTGAGAAAACTCAGGGAAAAGGAAAAATTGAGATTAAGATCAATGAAAATGTGGATGATAGGCTCATCTCATTTTTAATACGGTGTACAATAATTTATCAGAAAATCTATGAGATCTCCACTTTATGTGGTGGTGAGATTCTTTTTATTATTTTCTCACCAATTGGTAATACTTATTCGTTTGTTCATCCTTCTATTAAATCTACCGCTAAACAATTTTTGAATGCAAACCAACCTCTTAATGATACCATTTATGCTCCTATTGAGGCTTTCCGTAAGGTAAGAATCAACTAGCTTGTCTAAGATTTCAATGAGGTCCACGAATAACTAGATGTATCAAAAGAAAAGCAAATGCATGTTGGGTATTGACCCGATTAAGCAATGAACAAGTAAAAAATAGTGGAAGACATTGAGAAATTGAACATATAAATTTAACGTGGTAAAACCCTTCCAAAGAGGATAAAAAACCACTGGTAAAGATAATTTTACTATAATGACAAAAGGACGAAAAGTAAAAAAGATGGAGATAAAAACTAAACCCTAAAACCTAAAAACAAAGAACCCTCAAAACCTAAACAAAAAATTCTCCAAATTTGTTATGAGTTCTAATATTTAATAGGTGTTTTTTTATGGTTGTAAAAGAGCCTATTTATAAGTTAAATTCGTAGGTCAAATAAATTATGCTAATGCATGCTAAATATATTATACTAATAAATTCCAAAGCTTCTAGACAGAAAGTATATTTGTTTAACTTTACTTGCAAGCAATCTCTTATTTTATTTAACAGGAATTTGGGACACACAACTCTAACAATGGAGATTTCATTGGCTCGACAATCATCTGGAAAAGAAACTCATCATTGGTGGACAACTCCCATTAATCAGCTTAACTCAAAAGAGCTCTACTAAGAAGAAGAAAGTTTCGCAGAGTTTATCAACATGCTCTCTCTCACAAGGGACAAAAAGAGTGTAGATATTTCCTCAATGCATTCTCTAATGAAACAGGATGTGTCGTTTTCCTTCCCTCTAAGATATGGCCCCAACCAGCAGTAGTTTTGTACCTCAAAGTCCATGATGTTAAATGTTAATTTTATTGTTTTATTTTTTATGTTTGTTAGGCTTGTCAATCTTGGGAGTCTCCAAGGCATAGATGAACTTATTCATGTAGAATGCCAACATACGGTGTACGGTCTCTGTTGTAACATTCTAGAACCTTGACTATTTAGGGTCTACGACTATTTCGATTCCAATTATGATGTTGTATCAACAATCTGCTTTCAATAAACCGATTATTAGTAAGATTATTGCGTCCTGCTTTGCTGCCATTTGAGCTAAAGCTTGTGAATTTGTTTTATAAAATTATTGCATCCTGTTTTACATCAAGTTTTTGCACATGGAAAATTTGAAACTAGATAAACCTCGTCAATGTGAAGTTGTTTAATTTTAGGTGCTCAATTTTCATTCAACAACTTATTATTACTACAATTTGCACTAACACTAAGAGTTAAATTCATAAAACTTAGAATAAAATGATTTTCTTCATTTATTCTTCTCAATATAACTCTGATACAGACACTGTGATATTTCATGAATCATAAAATAACATTAGTAGGGAAGCAAAATCTGAGTCATTTCAGATGTTATTGACACCATCTTCATACTCTGAATGGTAGTACAACTTAAGGTTTTCAAAAATTTACTATAATTTGTAATACAATAAATTTGATATCAATTAATTCCTTGTAGGTTTTTGGAGCCGTTTTTCTTGTTCCATTTGTCTTAAAATTAAGTGACCCGAATCCTTCTTTAAATAAAATACTGTGGTAAAATAAAATAAAAGTAAAATCCCTATAGAATTATACTTATTTTATTTTATTTTAGAATAAAGTTTTTTAAACCTTATTAAACTCCATCTATTTGATATTAATTAGAATAAGGTGTTTCACTCTGATTAGAATATGGTTTTACAAGCCTATATATAGACATAGTCTACTCCTCTTATAATGATGAGAATTCGACATAATGAATTTTCTTCTCCTCTGCCCGTGGTTTTTTCCCGAAAGTGTTTCCATGTAAAATCTGTGTGTTCTTTATTTTTATTTTCTTTGCGATATATTGTCGTTACCAAAGTTATATTTCTACAATTTGCGTTTAATTTCAGGAGTTTTTTTGCCTATATATATGAATTTAATCGAAGATGAACTTCGTTCCAAACCATGTTAAAGGCTAGTAAAGCATTCATTTTTAACTTTTTTGCTAATTTCTTTTGTCTTTTGATCTTTTTTGTAATAGCAAGTTTAGGCAATAAAACTAGGGAAGCAGAAAAATTGAGATTAAGATGATTGAAAATGAGGATGATAGGCTCATCACATTTTCAAAATTATGTACATGAATTTATAAGAAAACCTCTGAGCTCTCCACTTTATTTGGTGGTGAGATTCTTTTTATTCTTTTCTCACCAGCTGGTAAGCCTTATTCATTTTGTCATCCTCCTGTTGAATTTGACGCTAAACGATTTTGGAACTCAAACCAACCTCTCAATGAAACCATTGATGTCCTTGTTGAGGCTTACCGTAAGGTATGAATCAACTTGCTTGTCCTAGATTTCAATGCGTTCCATGACTAACTAGATGCTTAAAAAACAAAAGGAGATTTCTTGTTTGACATCAATGAATTCTTGGACATGCAAGTTGATACTTACCTTATGGTAAGCCTTAGCAGATGCATGAGCGATTTCATTCAGAGGTTGGTTTGGGTTTAAAATTCGTTTAGTGATAGTTTCAACAAAAGGATGACCAAATGAATACGGCTTACCAGTTGGTGAGAAAATAATAAAAAGAATCTCACCACCACATAAGGTAGAGAGCTCAGAGATTTTCTTATAAATTCCTGTACATCATTTTGAAAATGAGATGAGCCTATCATCCTCATTTTCAATGATCTTAATCTTAATTTTTCTTTTCCCCTAGTTTTATTGCCTGCACTTGCCATTACAAAAAAAGATCAAAAGGCAAAAGACACCAACAAACAAGTTAAAACGGAATGCTTTACTAGTCTTTCAGATGGTTTGGAATGAATTTCTTCTTGGATGGAATTCATATTTATATGCAAAAAAATGAAGAAATTAGATGGAAATAAATAAAAAAAAAGGGCTCCCAAAACCTATAAGGAAATAATGGATATCAAATTTATTACATTGCAAATTATGGTAAAATTTAGAATAGGTTAGATTGTATTACCGTTGATGATGATGTTGTCAGCAGCATCTGAAATGACTTGGATTTTGCTTCTCTCTTGGTTTTATTTTATGATTCAAGAAATATTGCAATGTCTGCATTGGGTTTATATAGAGTAGAAGAGATGAAGAAAATCAAATTGTTCTAAGTTTTAAGAATTCAACTCTTAGTGTTACTACGAATTGTAGTAACAACAAGTTGTTGGGTGAAAATTGAACAGCTAAAATTAAACAACTTCACATTGAATAAGCTTATCTCGTTTAGGATTTTTGATGTGGAAAAAGTTGAACACCTAAAATTAAAAAACTTCACACAGGATAAGGTTATCTAGTTTAGGACTTTCCATGTATAAAAATTAGGTAGGTAAATATGTTTCTGGAATGCAGTATAAATCTTATGTTATCGATCATGTATAAATCAAATATGTCATCAAATGAAAAAAAAAATCATGAGATTAGGGTGCAATTTATTTGAATTATATGTTGAAAAGTATCAAAAATAAATAACTTTTTTCGGTAAAATTAAATGCTCAACGTAGAATAAGTGATAGAATGTTCAAAAAAGGAAAGATTTCTAAATAAATCACGAAAATGGGCTCCAAAAACCTGTAAGGAAATCATGGATACCAAATTTATTGCATTGTAAATTATATTACATTTTAAAACAGGTTAGGTTGTACTACCATTGAAAGTATGATGATTCTGTCAATAGCATCTGAAATGACTCAGATTTTGCTTCTCTACTGTTTTTACTTAATGTTCCTTGAAATATCGCAATGTCTATATCAGAGTTATATAGAAAAAAATAAATGAAGAAAATCAAATTGTTCTAAGTTTTAAGAATTCAACTCTTAGTGTTACTGTGAATTTCAGTAATAACAAGTTATTGAATGAAATTTGAGCACCTAAAATTGAAAAACTTCACACCGAATAGGGTTCCCTAGTTTAGGATTTTCCATGTGCAAAAACTCGATGTGGAATCATGTAAGAAGAGAGAGAAAGAGAGAGAGCATATTCCAGTGTGATATATTCTTCTCCTAATGGTGCATGAAAACTTTTTAACAGTATCCTAAAATTGAAGAGTGTATCAATAATATATGCAAATTCACAAGTTTGAGCTTAAATGTTAGCAAAACAAGATGCAACAATTTTTTTAACCACCAGTTTATTGAAAGTAGATTGTTGATACAACGTAATAATTGGAATCGAAATAGTTCTAGACCCTAATTAGTCAAGGCTTGGGAATGCTACGACAGAGATCATAGACCATATGTTAGTTGGCTACATGAACAGGTTCATGTATGCCTTGAGGGCTCCTAAGATTGACAAGCCTAGCAAGCATAAAAAAATAAAACAATAAAGATAACATTTAACATCATGGACTTTAATGTAAAAAAACTACTATTACCTAAGGCCATATCTAATATGGAAGGCAAATGGGACATCCTCATGCATTGGAGCATGCGTTGAGGAAATATTTGCAACCTTGCTGTCCCTCGTGACAGGGAGCAAGTTCTTATAGCCAACCAACATATGGTTTGTGGTCTTTATTGTAACATTCTCGAGCGTTGACTATTTAGGGTCTAAGACTATTTTTGTTCAGTTATCATGTTGTATCAACACTCTGCTTTCTGTAAACTGGTGATTAATAAAATCTTTGCATCCTGCTTTGTTAACATTTGAGCTCAAGCTTGTGAATTTTCTTATATTATTGATACACTCTTCATTTCCAGGATACTGTTAAAAGTTTTCATACAACATAAAGAGAATAATATATCACAGTGGAATATGCTCTCTCTCTTCTTACAAGATTCCACATCAAGTTTTTGCACCTAGAAAATTCTAAGGTAGATAACCCTGAAATTCAACAACTTGTTAGCACTGAAATTCATAGTAACATTAAGAGTTGAATTCTTAAAACTTAGAATAATTTCATTTTGTTAATTTGTTCTTCTCTATTTAACTTTGAAGCAAACATTGCAGTATTTCATGCATCTTATAATAAAACTAGTAGAGAAGCAAAATTAAAGTCATTTCAAATGCTATTGACAACATCATCATACTCTCAATGGTAGTACAACCTAACCTGTTATAAAATTTACCGTAATTTGAAATGTAATAAATTTCATATCCATTATTTCATTATAGGTTTTTGGAGAACTTTTTCTTGATTTATTTGCATCTAATTTCTTGATTTTTTTCCCTATATATATGAATTCCATCCAAGAACTTCATTCCAAACCATCTTAAAGGTTAGTAAAGCATTCCTTTTTAAGTGTTTTGTTTCTTTTCTTTTTGATCTTTTTTTGTAATGGTAAGCTCATGCAAGAAAACTCAAGGAAAAGGAAAAATTGAGATTAAGATCTTTGAAAATGTGGATGATAGGCTCATCTCATTTTTAATACGGTGTACAGTAATTTATCAGAAAATCTATGAGATCTCCACTTTATGTGGTGGTGAGATTCTTTTTATTATTTTCTCACCAATTGGTAAGCCTTATTCGTTTGTTCATCCTTCTATTAAATCTACCGCTAAACGATTTTTGAATGCAAACCAACCACTTAATGATACCATTTATGCCCCTATTGAGGCTTTCCGTAAGGTAATAATCAACTAGCTTGTCGAAGATTTCAATAAGGTCCACGACTAACTAGATGGATCAAAAGAAAAGCAAATGGATGTTGGGGATCAACTCGATTAAGCAACGAACAAGTAAAAAATAGCATAAGAAATTAAGAAATTGAACACACAAATTTAACGTGGAAAATCCCCTCGAAAGAGGATAAAAAATCACGGGTAAATATAATTTTACTATAATGGAAAAAGAACGAAAAGTAAAAAAGATAGAGATAAAAATGTAAACTATAAAACGTGAAAAAAAAAGAACCCTCAAAACCTAAACACAAAATTATCCAAATTTGTTATGAGTTCTAATATTTAATGGATGTTTTTCTATGGTTGTAAAAGAGCCTATTTATAAGATAAATTCGTAGGTCAAATAAATTATGCTAATACATGCTAAATATATTATACTAATAAATTCCAAAGCTTCTAGAAAGAAAGTATATTTGTTTAACTTGACTTGCAAGCAATCTCTTATTTTATTTAACAAGAATTTAGGTTACACAACTCTAAGAATGGAGATTTCTTTGTCCCGACAATCATATGGAAGCTCATTGATCAGCTTAACCTGAGGGAGCTCTACTAATAAGAAGAAAGTTTCGTAGAGTTTATCAACATGCTCTCTCTCACAAGGGACAAGAAGACTTCAGGTATTTCCTCAACATATGCTCCAATGGAAGAGGATGTCTCGTTTTCCTTCCCTCTAAGATATGGCCTGAACCAGCAGTAGTTTTGTACCTCAAAGTCTATGATATTAAATGAACCTGTTCATGTAGCAAGCCAACATATGTTCTTTGGTCTCTGTTGTAGCATTCCAAAACCTTGACTATTTAGGGTCTATGACTATTTTGGTTCCAATTATGCTGTTGTATTAGTAATCTGCTTTCAGTAAACTGATGATTAATAAAATTATTGCATCCTGTTTTGCTACCATTTGAGCTCAAACTTATGAATTTGTTTTATAAAATTATTGCATCCTATTTTACATCATGTTTTTGCACATGAAAAATCCAAAACTAGATAAACCTCGTTAATGTGAAGTTGTTTAATTTTAGGTGCTCAATTTTCATTCAACAACTTGTTATTAATACAATTCACACTAACACTAAGAGTTAAATTCTTAAAACTTAGAATACTATAATTTTCTTCATTTATTCTTCTCAATATAACTCTAATACAGACATTGTGATATTTCATGAATCATAAAATAACATCAGTAGGGAAGCAAAATCTGAGTCATTTCAGATCCCATTGACAACATCATCTTACTCTGAATGGTAGAACAACTTAATTTGTTCTAAAATTTACCATAATTTGTAATGCAATAAATTTGATATCCATTATTTCCTTGTATATTTTTGGAGCACTTTTTCTTGATTTATTTGCGTTTAATTTCTTGAGTTTTTTTGCCTATATATATGAATTCAATCGAAGATGGACTTCATTCCAAACCATCTACATTCAAGAAACATATTTACCTACCTATTTTTTGCACATGGAAAATCATAAACTAGATAACTTTATTCTTTGTGAAGTTGTTTAATTTTTTGCACATCAAGGTTTTGCACATGGAAAATCCTAAACTAGATAAACTTATTCAATGTGAAGTTGTTTAATTTTGGTTGTTCAATTTTCACCCAACAACTTGTTATTACTACAATTCATAGTAACGCTAAGAGTTGAATTCTTAAAACTTAGAACAATTTGATTTTCTTCATCTTTTCTTCTCTATATAACCCTGATGCAAACATTGTGATATTTCATGCATCGTAAAATAAAACCAGGAGAGAAGCAAAATCTGAGTCGTTTTAGATGCTACTGCCAGCATTATTATACTTTTAACGGTACTAAAGCCTAACTTGTTCTAAAGTTTACCATAATTTGCAATGCAATAAATTTGATATCCATTATATCCTTATAGGTTTTGGAAGCCCTTTTTCTTGATTTATTTCCATCTAATTTCTTTATTTTTTTGCCTATATATATGAATTCCATCTAAGAAGAACATCATTCCAAACCATCTAAAAGGCTAGTAAAGCATTCCTTTTTAACTTTTTTGCTGGTGTTTTTTGTCTTTTGATCTTTTTTTGTAATGGCAAGGTCAGGCAATAAAACTAGGGGGAAAAAGAAAAGTTGAGAATAAGATCATTGAAAATGGGGATGATAGGCTCATCTCAATTTCAAAATGATGTACAGGAATTTATAAGAAGACCTCTGAGCTCTCCACTTTATTTGCTGGTGAGATTCTATTTATTATTTTTTCACCAAATGGTAAGCTTTATTTATTTCGTCATCCTTTTGTTGAATCTATCGCTAAACAATTTTGGAACCCAAACCAACCTCTTAGTGAAACCACTCATGCTCTTGTTGAGGCTTACCATAAGATAAGAATCAACTTGCTTGTCCAAGATTTCAATGAGGTCTATGACTAACTAGATGCATAAAAAAAAAGGGGAGATTTATTTGTGGACGTCATTGAAATCTTGGACAAGCAAGTTGATACTTACCTTATAGTAAGCCTCAGCAAGAGAATGAGTGGTTTTATTAAGAGGTTGGTTTGGTTCAAATTCGTTTAGTGACAAATTCAACAGAAGGGTGACGAAATGAATACGCCTTACCAGTTAGTGAGAAAATAATAAAAAGAATCTCACCACCACATAAGGTGGAGAGCTCAGAGATTTTCTTATAAATTTCTGTACATTGTTTTGAAATTGAGATGAGCCTATCATCCTCATTTTCAATGATCTTAATCTCAACTTTTCTTTTTTCCCCCTAGTTTTCTTGCCTGACCTTGCCATTACAAAAAAAGATCAAAAGAAAAAAGACACCAGCAAAAAAGTTAGAAAGGAATGCTTTACTAGCCCTTCAGATGGTTGGGAATGAAGTTCTTCTTGGATGGAATTCATATATATAGGTAAAAAAATGAAGAAATTAGATGGAAATAAATCAAGAAAAAGGGCTCTCAAAACCTATAAGGAAATAATGGATATCAAATTTATTGCATTGCAAATTATGGTAAATTTTAGAACAGGTTAGGCTTTTGTACCGTTAAAAGTATGATGATGCTGTCAGTAGCATCTAAAACGACTCAGATTTTGTTTCTCTCCTAGATTTGTTTTATGATGCATGGAATATCACAATGTTTGCATCAGGGTTATATAGACAAGAAAAGATGAAGAAAATCAAATTGTTCTAAGTTTTAAGAATTCAACTCTTAGCATTACTATGAATTGTAGTAATAACAGGTTGTTGGGTGAAAATTGAACAGCTAAAATTAAACAACTTCACATTGAATAAGTTTATCTAGTTTTGGATTTTCCATGTGTAAAACCTTGATGTGAAAAAACTTAAACACCTAAAATTAAACAACTTCACACAGAATAAAGTTATCTAGTTTATGATTATCCATGTGCAAAAAATAGGTAGGTAAATATGTTTCTTGAATGTAGTATAAATCTTGTGTTATTGGTTGTATATATTTTATATCAAATATGTCACCAAATGAAAACAAAATCATGATATTAATGTGCATTTTAAGTGAATTATATGTTGAAAAGTATCAAAAATTGATAACTTTATTTGGTAAAATGAAAAGCTCACCCTATAATAAGTGGTGGAATGTTGAAAAAAGGAAAGATTTCTAAATAAATCAAGAAAAAGGGCTCCAAAAACCTGTAAGGAAATCATTGATATCAAATTTATTACATTGCAAATTATTCTACATCAGAGTTATATAGAGAAAAATAGATGAAGAAAATCAAATTGTTCTAAGTTTTAAGAATTCAACTCTTAGTATTATTGCGAATTGCAGAAATAACAAGTTGTTGAATGAAAATTGAGCACCTAAAATTGAAAAACTTCACACTGAATAGGGTATCTAGTTTAGGATTTTCCATGTACAAAAACCTGATATGGAATCATGTAAGAAGTGAGAGACATAGCATATTCTGCTTTAATATATTCTTCTCTTTATGTTGCATGAATGCTTTTTAACAGTATCCTGAAATAGAAGAGTGTATCAATAATATATGCAAATTCACAAGCTTGAGCTTAAATGTTAGCAAAACAGGATGCACCAATTTTATTAATCACCGGTTTATTGAAAGCATATTGTTGATACAAGCTGATAGTTCGAATCAAAATAGTCCAAGATCCTAAATTGTCAATGCTTGGGAATGCTACAATAGAGACCGTAGACCATATGTTGGTTGGCTACATGAATAGGTTCTTGTATGCCTTTAGGACACCCAAGCTTGACAAAAGTAACAAACATAAAAAATAAAACAACAAAATTAACATTTAACATCATGGAATTTGAGGTACAAAACTACTGTTGATTGGAGCATGCATTGAGGAAATATCTGTAGACTTCTTGTCCCTCATGATAGAGAGGAAGTTGATAAACTTTGCGAAACTTTCTTCTCATTCGTAAAGCTCCCTCGGGTTAAGCTGATCAATGGGAGTTTTCCACCAATGATGAGTTTCTCTTCCATATGACTATTAGGCCAAAGAAATCTCTATTGTTAGAATTGTGTGACCCAAACTCCTTTCAAATAAAATAAGAGAATGCTTGCAAGTCAAGTTAAAAAAATATAGTATCTTTCTAGAAGCTTTAGTATTTATTAGTATAATATACTTAGCATTTATAAGCATAATTTATTTGACCTAGAAATTTAGCCTATAAATAGGTTTTTTTACAACCTTAGATAAACACCCATTAAAAGATTAGAACTCATAACACATTTTGAGAATTTTGTGTTTACGTTTTGAGGGTTCTTTGTTTTTGGGTTTTGAGGTTTAGTTTTTTATCTCCATATTTTGTACTATTCGTTCTTTTTCCATTATAGTAAAATTATCTTTGTCTGTGGTTTTTTATCCTCTTTGAAGGGTTTTTCCATGTTAAAATTGTGCGTTCAATTTCTCAATTTCTTCCGCTATTTTTTACCTTTTTGTTGCTTAATCGGGTCAATCCCCAACATCCATTTATTTTTCTTTTGATGCATCTAGTTAGTCCTGGACCTAATTGAAATCTTGGACAAGCAAGTTGATTCTTACCTTACGGTAAGCCTTAATAGGAACATGAATGGTTTCATTAAAACGTTCATTTGCGTTTAAAAATCATTTAGTAATAGTTTCAAAAAAAGGATGACCAAACGAATAAGCCTTACTAGTTGTTGAGAAAATAGTAAGTAGAATCTCACCACCATATAAAGTGGAGGCTCAAAGATTTTATTATAAAATCCTAAACATCGTTTTGAAAATTAGATGAGCATATCATACTCATTTTCAATGATCTTAATCTAAATTTTTCTTTTTCCCCCAGTTTTCTTGGCTAAGCTTTAAAAAAGTTAAAAAGGAATGCTTTACTTGCCTTTAAGATTGTTTGGAATGAAATTAGGGTTTAGTCGTTTAGGGTTTCAAGAAATTAAATGCAAATAAATCATGAAAAAAGTGCTCCAAAAACCTAGAATGATATAATGGATTTCAAATTTATTGCATTGCAAATTATGGTAAATTTCAGAACAGGTTAGGCTATAGTACCATTGAGAGTCTAATGACCTTGTCAATGGCATTTGAAATGACTTGGATTTTTCTTCTTTACTTGTTTTATTTTATGATGCATGAAATATCATAATGTCTGAATCAGAGTTACATTGAGAAGTATAGATGAAGAATATTAAATTATTCTATGTTTTAAGAATTCAACTCTTAATCGCCTGTTTAACATCACAGCAATAATGTGCAAGCGTACACTATCGATGCAAGTACAGTAGATAGATATGAGTCTGTCGGATATCGATCCCATGAGGATGGTTGTCTTTTGACTATCAATGTCAGTGCAATAAATAGATAAAAGCGAGATAAATTGTGAGGGTAGTTGTCGAAGCAATAACTTGGAAACAATAAGATAAAATATGATAGTGATAAACTGGGATCCCCAACATGAATATTCGACAGAATACTAAGTGCTCACAAGGTATAAAATGATAGGTAATTGTTGATACAATAAACTCCAATGAATATATTACTAAGCTTAACTTCTACATTTAATCTAAAACTTAAACATGCACATTAACCACACCTTCCGATGATGGCAATGGTACATTATTAAGAACAAGTGGATTAAATTCCTCTAATCCTCAAGCAACTTCCGTTGTCATGCTTGTTAGCTTGAATTGTCACTACACTTTCCAATGTCAGTGACTGCAATAACACTTCCATGCTAAAAACATTCAAACCCAAAGATTAGACAGTAGAAGCAAGATTGTATAAATTAACATTTAACCCAGAAATTATGTGTACTTCCGTACAAACATGAAATAGAAAGTAATCCCCATCGTTTTGAAAATAAATATAAAAGAAACAAGTGGAGAATACTATTCCTAGACAATCTTGACTTGAATCTCTCTATTCCCTTTTGTGTCGCACTTAGGGCTCCTCGTTAGGAGCTGATCTGCTTTCCTTCTATGTCGGTTCACCTGTAGGAGACTTAAGTCGCCATAGCCACAAAGCTTCAATACCCCCCAAAAGCCTCTCCTTTTCCTTTTCACGTGAATATTTATATTCTTCCAAATAGTACAGATGTCATTTCATCAGACTCATGTTGCCTCTATGTGTAAAGTTGCTTGTACCAGACTGGACAACTCACACATTTTGTTCTTATTCGGACAGCTGCCAAGTGCGACGACAATTCTGAGCACAATCTGGAAATACTCATGCAGCGACATTGGTATGAAAACATGACAAAATTAAGGATAAATAGGCTAAGATCCACTGAGTTATAAAATGCAATTTACTGAACTGAAAATGCTAAAATATGGGCTAAAGATAACTAAATAGGAACAAATTAACCAATAAGTCGGGAGAAAACATATGTTCTTTCTAGTACTATCACACACCCCAAACTTGAGTTTTTACTTGTCCTCAAGTAAAATAGAAACTAGCAAGGCTACACAAGAATTCACTAAGGCAAATGATCATTTTAGCAACTTGAATAACCTAAAATCGCAATGAATGAGTGATATTCAGATGATAGAATATTGCATCGACAATATATAAGTATGAATGAATAAGATTGTAACTTCATCAAAACCAGCATCATGCTTCAAATCCTAAATTCTATCTACCAGTATAGCATTTATTGTATAATACTAAGTATCTATAAAGATCATAAATATATGTCCCTTTTTTTTTTTTGAATAAGGGATATCGTTGCATTCCTATATCTTTGTTCCTAAGAAGTAACGATGGAGTGCAACAAACCCCTAGGGAGTACATAATTGCGTCGACACAAACTCATGCAGCGACAGTCTTTGGCCAAATTCATTTTTCTAACACTTGCATTGGAGTGTTCCCTCTTTGACATTTCACAGTACACCCACTCTAGTGTGTCTCTTATTCATAACCATATATATAAGCAACTGTAAAAGGCAAATTCACTCAAGATTCAAGGAATGCTACTAGTCATCCATTACTAATGCAACCTAAATCATTCATCAAAGAATTGAAGATACAACATTCAATCAAATTTATCCAACTCATTTATTGATAATTCACATGATTTAAGAATTAAGCATCGAATGTAACAAAAATTTTCAAACAATTTGCATTAACCACAAATATACCTTGCATGCTTCATTAAACTCAAAATTTTTTTTAAATGTGGGTGTATTTCCAAACCCATATGCATTCCCTCAAAATTAAAGTTTTCATTGTCCTCAATGCACTAAAATTAAAATGCAATCACAACAGAAATGCAACAACAATGTGCAATAAGAAAATAAAAATTACAGTTACGTGAATGCATGAACACTATAGCTAAAAAAAATTGAAAATAAACTAACTCAGTTTTCCTCAGCCACAGATGTGGCTACATGATGTTTCTTCTTCCTCCTCGTTCTTGCACTTTTTGGCTTTGGAGGGCTTTCTCTTCTTTTTTTGGGCTTCGCACAGTCCTTGGATCGTACATCAGGTTTCAGCTCTGCCTTGGCATTATCGGTTGCTTTCTTTGCAGCTTCTGTCAATCTAGCTCCATTTTGCTCTAAATTATCAGTAGTTGCACCCACAAACTCGGGTGTAGTGACAATGTTCTGAGCAGATTCTTTCTTAGCATCTTCTTCCTTGTCCTTCTTGTTCACATCTGTAGTAAGGACTTCCTCCTCTCTGACAACAACTTCCTCTTCAACAGCAGGTTCCTCTTGACCAGCAAAGAAGTCACCCTCGACCAGGCTATCAATCCTTTGCATGCACTTCTCAATGTCCCTTGATTCCTCTTGTTTCTCATCAACTGAGATGTGCACAATGGGCAGGAATGCCAGCGATCTATCTCGGTTCCCTAAATTATCATCCTTGAATGAGAGTTCTTAATCTCGGATGATCGGCGGGAACACTAGAAATTCTGGGAGTGGGATCGGGCTTAACTGATTTAATGCAGCTACAATAGAGTTGTTCCAAGCATTGATATAAGCATAGAACAAATTTTGGTATCTGTCTATATCCTCTATTGTAGTGACAAGTCTAATCTGCTTATTGTTGATGGAATTGGCCACCTTCTCGATATCCTTCATTCTGTGCAACAATGATGTCTTTGCAGTCAGGTTTGTTCCCTTACTTTTTGCCTTGGTTTTGCGCTTCCTCGTCTTACTTGTCTCTGCCTCCTTCATTGTCAGCGTATCTTTCCCATGAGTCATTCTTTCAATAGACGTTTCATTGATCGGGCCCTTATTATCCACGACTTTTTCATCATCACGAGGCACGATCCCTTTCTGTTGGCACAATAGCATCACCAACGATGGGAAAACCAAAATTCCAGATTTCCTTGCAGTGCAGTTAGCAATTTCCTGGTTGAGTATTACGTCGACATCAATATTTTTGCACTTGAAATTGAATATATCAGACACATTCTATCGAGGGTGACTGTGGTGTTGTGAGTAGAGGGTTGTAGCTGGCAGTTGACAAAATGAAACCAGATTTCACTTTGCAGTGTTAAGAAGCGTCAGTGCAGCGTATAATTCCCTTAGCGTCAGTGCATCGTATAGTCCCCTTGATGTGAACCCGTTCACAATGCTCATTTGACACATAAATCCTTCACCAACATGTCGCTTTTGTCGTCTATGATATCCTCAATGAACTTGGAGTGTTCATCTACAACCATTTTAGTGTTGCACAGCCCATTGATTTTTTTAGTATCTGGGATTAAGCCTTCTCGAAAAAAGATGAACTCTAAATCATGGTTATAAAGGTTAGTGTAAAGCTCACATACCAATGAAGGAGAATAGCTTCCAAGATAAGTACAGAAAGTCTCCCACTTTTGCTTAGAAATGGTTTTGTAGACTTGTTTGCCTAAGTCTTGCTGTTGCGAAAGGAAAATGTCCTGTTCTGGGTGGAAGTTTCACTTTTAAATGTTGTCTTGAAACCTATCCTTGGCTACTTTCGTTCAAAAGATCACCGGCTCCTTTTTCTCCATTGGCATGGAGGATTCCAGTTCACGAACTACAGTTGCAGAGGACAAGTATTCTTTAACAGACTTGGTGGCTTTCTTGACTGATCCTCTCGTTATTGCCATATTTTTTTTTGAGTGAAGAAAATTTAAAGTTGTAAAGGTACGAGCTTGGGGAAGAGAAAGTGAATAAAAATGGCTGCTTTGTATGTGTACAGTTAGCACAGTGGAAAGGGGGTTTAGAGCGAGTAAAAGAAGAATATGGAAAGGCGTGACTTTTGTGAAGGGCTATAAAGCTAGCGGGAATAAATATGTCTAATGAGAATTGCGCCCACTCAAACATATCAAATAGCTATGTCACTTTTGACCAAACGGTGGGATCTGAAATTTCTGATATGCCCTCATTCTTGATGAGACATAAGTGACAGTACAATAGTACGAACTGTGTTGACAATAAAGCCCAAGTACGTCGACAATGGTAGCTAATTATTTTGCAAAAAAAAAAGAAGTAAAACAAACTTCAACAAAAACAAAATAAAATAAAATAATTTTTGACCAATTTAATGGTCTATACTTGCTTTTGATTAATATTCCCAAAATAGTGTTTCAACTGCTGTCCATTCACTTTGAACTAGTGTCCATCATGTAAATCTCTAATTGTGACTGCACCATGAGGAAATACTTTGACAACTCTGAAAAGTCTAGACTAACATGAGCACAATTTACCCGGGTGCAATTTCAATCTAGAATTGAATAATAAAACTTCTTGACCCGCGATAAATTGTCGCTACAAAAAAAATTCTATCATGCCATCGTTTGGTCTTATCCTTGTAAATTGTAGCGTTTTCATAAGAATTTCCCCTAATCTCCTCTAGTTCAGTGATATCCAATAGCCTTTTCTTTCTAGCAGCTTCATATTCCATGTTCACTTGCTTTATTGCCCACATTTATTTTTGCTCCAGTTCAACTGGCAAGTGACATGCTTTCCCAAAAACCAATTGATACGATGACATCCCTAATGGAGTTTTGATTGCTGTTTGCAATGCCCATAAAGCATCATCCAGTCTAGAAGACCAATCTTTCCTCAAAGGGTTCATAACCTTCTTAAAAATGTTTTTAATTTATCTATTCGATACTTCAACATGTCCATTAGTTTGCGGATGATAAGTAGTAGCCATTCTATGATTAACTCCATATCTCTTCAGTGTGGCTGCCACTTGGTTGCAATTAAAGTGTGTACCTTGATCCCTAATCAATGCCTTTGGTGTGCCAAAGCGGGTGAGTATATGCTTGTGAAAAAATTTAAGCATTGTCTTTGCATCATCCTTTGGGACTGCAACACCTTCAACCTACTTCGAGACGTAGTCAACAACTACTAATATATAAAGATTTCCTAATGAACCTGGAAATGGTCCCATGAAATCCGACCCCAAACATCAAACAATTCAGCCTCTATAATTGGCTGTTGCAACATTTCATTGTGTCGGGATATAGAACTAATGTGCTGACACCTATCGCATTGATTTTAAAAATTGTGGGCGTCTTTGAATAATGAAAGCCAGTAGGATCTTGATTGGAGTACCTTAGCGGCAGTTCGCATGCCACCGAAATGACCTCCATAAGGAGCATCATGACAGTGCTTCAGGATTGAAAGCATCTCCTCTTTCGAAACACAACACTAAATTATGTTGTCATTACATACCTTGAATAAATATGGTTTGTTCCAATGATACTTTACTACTTCACGAAGAAATCTTTCTATTTTATGGCCTGTGATACCTAATGGGAGTTTTCCACACACTAGATAATTAACCAAATCCGCATCCTAAGGGGTTGTATCTACAGCAAATAACTTCTCATCTGGGAATGCATTGACAATTTGAAGTTTGTTTCCATCTTCACTGCCAACTTCCAATCGAGACAGATGGGCTGCAACTTGATTCTTTGAACCTTTGCGGTCTTTTATCTCGATGTTGAATTCTTGCAATATTAAGATCCAATGTATCAGTCTTGGTTTTGCATCCTTTTTTGCAAAAACATATCTCAACGTCGAGTGATCAGTAAATACAGTAACCTTTGAGCACACAAGATAAGAACGAAACTTGTTGAAAGCAAATATTGTAGCCAACAATTTTTTCTCTGTAGTGTTATAATTGATTTGAGCCTCTGTAAGAGTTTTGCTTGCATAATAGATGGTGTGAAATATTTTTCCCTTGTGTTGTCCTAGAACAACACCCACAACAAAATCGCTTGCATCACATATAACTTCAAAAGGTTGAAATCGATCTAGTTTAATGAAAATGGGTGCATTTACTTGCTGCTTCTTTAATTGAATAAATGCATCCAAATATGCAGCATCAAAGAAGAATTTTTGATTCTATTCCAGCAATAAGCATAAGGGTTTTGCAATTTTCGAGGAATCTCTAATAAATCTTCGGTAAAACCCCACATGCCCAAGAAAACTTCAAATACCTTTCACATTTGTCAGTGATGGTAATTTCTCAATGATTTCCACTTTATCTTTGTCTACTTCAATGCCTTGACTAGATATGCGATGGCCTAACACAATGCCTTCAGTTGCCATGAAATGAAATTTTTCGCAATTTTGAACAAAATGTATGCCTTCACATCCCTTCAATACTTTATCCAAATTGTCGGCGCAATGATCAAAATCATTCCCATAGACTAAGAAATCATCCATAGAAACCTCTAAAGAATCTTCAATCATATTTGAGAATATTGCCATCATGCACCTTTGAAATGTGGCTAGTGCATTGCAAAGACTGAAAGGTAGATGGCGAAAAGCAAAAGTTCCAAAGGCACAGGTGAAAGTTGTTTTCTCCTAATCCACCAATGCAATAGCAATTTGATTGTACCCAGAACAGTGGTCTAAGGAGCAATAATAGGCTTTTCCAGCAAGCCTGTCCAATATGTGGTCTATGAAAGGAAGTGGGAAGTGGTCCTTCTTTGTGGCAGCATTATGTTTGCGATAGTCCATACAGACTCGCCATCCTATAGGAATGCGTGTAGGAATTAATTCATCTTTTTTGTTGCTAACCACAGTGATTCCACTCTTTTTAGGAGCGCATTGCACTGGACTTACCCAATTGCTATCAGAAACAATGTAAATAATTCCAGCATCAAGCCATTTTATAGTTTCTTTCTTAACAACTTCCTTCATCTTGTCATTTAATCTTCTTTGTTGCTAAATCGATTACTTACCTTCATATTCAAATTTGATCTTATGCATGCAAAAAGATGGACTAATGCCTCGAATATCGATAACACTCCAAGAAACAACTCGTTTATGTTACTTAAGAATATGAAACAATTTCTCTTCTTAAAATACATCTAGTGTTGCAGAGACAATAACTGGGAGAGTATTGTTAGCACCAAGAAAGACATATTTAAGAAGAGGAGGTAGTGGTTTCAATTCTAGAGTAGGAGCTTCGTCAATAGATGGCTTGAAAATTGGAGCTGTTCTATTGGCTAAGTCAAAAGACTCAATCTGCTATCCATGCCTGAGTTCAATATTATTGACTTCAACCATGCTGTCACAATCATCTAAGAATTCACAATCAGATGTCACTGCAAACTCCTCAGAAAGTATTGTGCTTTGGTCATTAAATTCTTTCTCAATTAGATCATCTAGCACATCGACAGTATAACATTCTTCTTTATCCTTGCATTGAATAGATTCGAAAACACTGAAGGTAACATGCTCATCATTAAGTTGCATTGTCAGTTCACCTTTGTAAACATCAATTAGAGTTTGTCCGGTGGCTAAAAATGGTCGTTCTAAGATTATAGGAACCTCCTTGTCTACCTCACAGTCATGTATGATACAATCAGCTGGAGAAACAAATTTATCCACACGAACTAAGATGTCTTTGATTTTTCCCTTTAGGTTGAGCCAAGGATCGATCTGCTAGTTGTAATGTCACAGCAGTAGGTTTTATGTGACTAATTCCCAACTTTCAGAAAGTAGATAGTGGCATTAGGTTGATGCTAGGTCCCAAGTCGCATAAAGCCTTACCCAAATAATGGTTGCCAATTGAACATGGGATAGTAAAGCTCCTAGGATATTTCATTTTCGGTGGCAACTTATTTGTCAAAACAACACTACAGCCATCTGTGAGTGCAATAGTTTCAATATCACTATGCATCTTCTTCTTGGACAAAAGCTCCTTCATAAATCACCCATAATTCAGAATTTGCATAAGACCGTCTACTAAAGGAATATTGACCTGAAGTTGTTTTAGTGTGTTCAGGAACTGTTGGTACTGCTTATCCTACTCATTCTCCTTGAATCTTTGTGGAAACGGTAAAAGTGGAGATACATTTGATTGCGCCGACACGTTTGATTGCATTGACAGTTTCGAGGGTCAAACATTAGGCTTATGAGTGACAATTTGTGGCACTTCTCTGTCTGGTACATCGATAAGCTCTTTAGATTTAACTTTTTCACCAGGGATTAGTTCACCAGTATCTTGAGGTGCTATAGTAGAGTCTGTAGCCGGCTCGCCAGTTTGTTTACCACTCCTAAGAGTGATAGCCTTGCAGTGTTCTTTCCCCCTCGGATTGGGATTTTCTATGTCACTAGGTAGTGTGCCCAATGGTCGAGTATTCAGATTCGATGCAAGTTGTCCTAATTGTGTCTCCAATGCCCGAATAAAAGATGAATTCCCTTACACAATCGCTTCTGTACGAGTAATATGCTCCCGCATTAAAGCCTCAAGAGCTACTAACGGGTCAAAATAAGAAGGTTGCGTGTACTGTTATTGTCGATGTCCTTGAAAATGCTGATTTTGCATTGAAGAGTGTTGTGGCTACATTTGATTCTAGTGTGGATGCATCTGACTTTGTTGTGGATGCATCTAAGTGTTGTGATTGTAGTTCTATTATTGTTGATTGTAATTCCCTTGTCTTCGATTATAATTACCTTGAGTAGATATATTCCCATATTGGAATGTCAAAACATTTTGCCCAGCAGTCTGAGTTTCCCAATACTGTTGATTATTGGGTGCAAAATTATTATAAGAGTTGCCATAAGAATTATTACGGATGTTTCTAACATAAAATGCATTCTCTGCATGTTGTGGATAATCTTCATAGCTATGGTTATCACTGCAAATATCACAACAAAATGTAGGAACATTAACTTGTTGAGTGACTTGTATAGGTTCAACGTCATAAGTCCCTTGCATATTTTTTATCATATTTGCAAGAGAAGAAACTTGAGCACTAAGTGCAGATATTGTGTCCATTTCAATAACTCCCGGAGTAACTTTTGCTTGTGCAGCTCTAGAGATAGGATATTGATAATCATTCTGAGAAATTCTCTCAAGAATTCTAACAGCATCATTATAAGTACAATCTAGAAAATGACCATTGGTTGATGCGTCAACAAGATTCCTTGTTTTTGAATTTAGCCCATTATAGAAAATTTCAATTTGTGTTTCCTGTTGAATGTCGTGCATGGGGCAATGTTGAAGCAAAGATTTATAACAATCCTATGTAGTGTGAAGGTTCTCATCATCCAGCTGATGATAAGCTATAATATCATTTCAAAGACGAGCATTCATTGTTGACGGGTTAAAGAGTAAAACAAACTGTGTTGCTAATGCATTCCAAGATGTAATTGATCCGGCAGGTATCCAAGGAACCAAGTACAAGCTCTTGCCTACAAGGAATAAGGAAATAATTGCATCTTCAAAGTGTCATCAGGAACACCTTGTTGACTTAAGGAAGCACAAATCAATAAAAATGATTTAAGATGTTGTCGTGCATCTTCATGTGGATGTCCAACAAATTGCCCATTAGAATTCAGGATTTGAAATATTACTGGCTTGGTTCAAAATTCCTTACTTGGATTGCTGGCCTAACAACTCCAAGTTGTAAGTCATCCAAGACAGGTACTACAAAGTCTCGTATAGTCCTATTTTGTATTTGAGCGTCTTTCAACAACGGTGGGTCATTAGCATTTTGGTGTTGCACCTGGGGTATGGTTCATTGTTTCTTGGTAAAGCCATATTCCTTTGTTCTTGAAGTCTCCCCGAACAGTTCTTTAAATTTTTAGATCAAATTGGTAATAAACTCTGAATTGCTTCGAGTCATTAAACACCTAAAATAAAATGTGAAAATAGCAAGAAAAAGAAAACAAGTTAGTGGCAACTAAATATTATATAATAAGAAAAACAAAGTGCAAAAAAGAAATATCAAACAAATGCCATCCCCAATAACGACGCCAAAACTTGATTGGCTATTTAATGTCACAGCAATAATTTGCAAGCATACACTGTCGATGCAAGTATAGTAGACAGATATGAGTCTGTCGGATATTGATCCCACAAGGATGGTTGTCTTTTGTCTATCAATGTCAGTGTAATAAATAGATAGAAGTGAGATAAATTGTGAGAGTAGTTATCGAAGCAATAACTTGAAAACAATATGATAATTATAAACTTGGACTCCCAACGTGAATATTCAATAGAATACTAAGTGCTTACAAGGTATAAAAGGATAGGTGTTGTCGATACATTAAATATCAATGAATATCTTACCAAGCTTAACTTCTATATTTAATCTAAGACTTAAACATGCACATTAACTACACCTTCCAATGATGGCAATGGAACACTATCAAGAACAAGATTGTCAAGCTTGTTAGCTTGAACTGTCGCTGTATTTTCCAGTGTCAGTGACCGCAATAACACTTCTATGCTAAAAAATTCAAACCCAAAGATTAAACAATAGAAGCAAGATTAAATCAAATAACATTGAACCAAGAAATCATGTGTACTTTTGTATAAACATGAAATAGAAAATAATCACCATTGTTTAGAAAAGAAATATAAAAGAAACAAGTGGAGAATACTATTCCTAGACTATCTCGACTTGAATCTCTTCACTCCCTCTTGTGTCGCACTCAGGGCTCCTCTCAAGAGCTGATTTGCATCCTTTCCACGTCGGTTCACCCGTAGGAGACTTAAGCTGCCATATTCGAAAAGTTTCAAAAGAAAGGTTGAAGAAGATAATACCTCCCAAAAAACTTTTTTTTCCTTTACATGAATATTTACATTCTTCCAAATAGCACAGGTGCCCTTTCATCAAAATCATGCTGCCTCTGTACATACAAGTTGGTTATACCAAACTGGACAGCTCACACATTTTCGTTCTTATCTGAACAGTTGTCAAGTGCGGCGACAATTCTAGGCGCAATCTGGAAATACTCATGCAGCGACATCGATACCAAAACATGACAAAATCAAGGATAAATAGGCTAAGATCAACTGAGTTATAAAATGCAATTTACTGAACTGAAAATACTAAAATATGTGCTAAAGATAACTAAATAGGGACAAATAAACCAATAAGTAGGGAGAAAACATATGTTTATTCTATTACTATCACAAACCCCAAAACTTGAGTTTTTATGTTTGTTGTAGCATTCCCGAGCCTTAACTATTTAAGGTCTAGGACTATTTCATTTCCAATTATTAGGTTGTATCAACAATTTACTTTCAATAAACCGGTGATTAATAAAATTGTTGCATTCTGTTGTGCTAGCATTTGAGCTCAAGCTTGTGAATTTGCATATATTATTGATACACTATTCGGTTTCAAGATAATGTTAAAAAGATTTCATGCAACATAAAGAGAAGAATATATCATAGTGGAATATGATCTCTCTTTCTCTCTCTCTCTCTTCTAACATGATTCCATATTAAGTTTTTGCACATGGAAAATCTCTAGATAACCCTATTCTTTGTGAAGTTGTTTAATTTTAGGTGCTCAATTTTCATTCATTAACTCGTTATTATTGCAATTCACAGTAACACTAAGAGTTGAATTCTTAAAACTTAGTACAATTTGATTTTCTTCATCTATTTTTTTCTATATAACTCTGACGCAGACATTGCGATTTTCATGCAACATATAATAAAACCAATAGAGAAGCAAAATCCGAGTCATTTTAGATGCTATTGAGAGAATCAACATACTTTCAATGGTAGTACAACCTAACTTGTTTTAGAATTTACCATAATTTGCAATGCAATAAATTTGATATCCATGATTTCCTTATAGGTTTTTGAAGCCTTTTTTTCTTGATTTATTTGGAAGTCTTTCATTTTTTAAATATTCTATTAGTTATTCTAGGGTGAGATTTTAATTATACCGAAAAAAAGTATCAAATTTTGATACTTTTCCACATAAAGCTCACTTAAAGTGCACCATAATATCATGATTTTTTTTTCATTTGATGACATATTTGATATAAAATATATACGATCATAACACAAGATTTATATTGCATTCAAGAAACATATTTACCTTCTTATATTTTGCACATGGAAATTCCTAAACTAGATAACCTTATTCAGTGAAAAGTTGTTTACTTTTAGGTTTTCAATTTTTAGCACATCAAGTTTTTGCCCATGGAAAATCCTAAACTAGATAACCTTATTCAATGTGAAGTTGTTTAATTTTAGGTGTTCAATTTTCACTCAACAACTTGTTATTACTGCAATTCTCAGTAACACTAAGAGTTGAATTCTTAAAACTTAGAACAATTTATTTTCTTTATCTATTCTTCTTTATATAACTTTGATGCAGACATTGTGATATTTCATGCATCATAAAATAAAAACAGTTAGAGAAGCAAAATCTGAGTGATTTCAAATTCTATTGACAACATCATCATACTTTCAACAGTAGTACAAGATTCCACATGAACATAAACAAAAGAATATATAAAAGTGGAATATGCTCTCTCTCTTCTTACAATATTCCATATCAAGTTTTGCACATGGAAAATCCTAAACAAGATAATATTATTCAGTGTGAAGTTTTAATTTAGGTGTTCAATTTTCATTCAACAACTTGTTATTACTGCAATTCGTAGTACCACTAAGAGTTGAGTTCTTAAAACTTAGAATAATTTGATTTTCTTCATGTATTCTTCTCTATATAACTCTAATGCATGAATTGCGATATTTCTTGCATAATAAAAGGAGAGAAGCAAAACCTGAGTCATTTCAAAAGTTATTGAGAGCATCATCATACTCTCAATGGTAGTAAATCTTAACCTATTCTAAAATTTACTGTAATTTGCAATGCAATAAACTTGATATCCATTATTTCCTTATAGGATTTTGGAGCCGTTTCTCTTGATTTATTTGCATCTAATTTCTTCATTTTTTTGCCTATATATATGAATTCCATCCAAGAAGAACTTCATTCCAAGCCATCTAGAAGGCTAGTAAAGCATTCTTTTTTAACTTTTTGCTAGTTTCTTTTGTCTTTTGAACATTTTTGTAATGGCAAGCTTAGGCAAGAAAACTGGGGGAAAAAGAAAAATTGAGATTAAGATCATTGAGAATGAGGATGATAGGCTCATGTCATTTTCAAAACGATGTACAAGTATTTATAAGAAAATCTCTGAGCTCTCCACCTTATGTGGTGGTGAGATTATTTTTATTATTTTCTCACCAACCAGTAAGCCGTATTCATTTCGATCATCCTTCTGTTGAAACTGTCACTAAACGATTTTTTAACCCAAACCAACCTCTTAATGAAACCACTCATGCTCCTTTTGAGGCTTACCGTAAGGTAAGTATCAACTTGTCCAAGATTTCAATGACGTCAACCAAGAAATCTCCCTTTGTTTTTTTTATGCATATAGTTAGTCATGTACCTCATTTAAATCTTGGACAAGCAAGTAGATTTTTTCCTTATGGTAATCCTCAACAAGAGCATGGTTGGTTTCATTAAGAGGTTGGTTTGGGGTCCAAAATCGTTTAGCGACAGATTTAACAAAAGGATGACGAAATGAATAAGCCTTACCAATTGGTGAGAAAATAATAAAAATAATCTCACCACCAAATAAAGTGGAGAGCTCAGAGGTTTTCTTATAAATTCTTGTACATCATTTTGAAAATGAGATGAGCTTATCGTCCTCATTTTCAATGATCTTAATCTCAATTTTCCTTCTTCCCAGTTTTCTTTCCTAATGTTGCCATTAAAAAAAAATCAAAAGATAAAAGAAACCAGCAAAAAAGTAAAAAGGAATGCTTTATTAGCCTTTCAGATGGTTTGGAATGAAGTTCTTCTTAGATGGAATTCATATATATAGGAAAAGAAATGAAGAAATTAGATGCAAATAAATCAAGAGAAACGGCTCCAAAATCCTTTAAGGAAATAATTGATATCAAATTTATTGCATGTAACACTCTATACCTAGCCTAGTCGATAAGCCTGAATATGGGATGCCACACCACTGTCTCATGTCATATACAACAAGTAAAAGTTCATTCTAAACAAAGCACCATCCATTTTAGTATTCGTATAGGTTTTAAGTCCATTATACTTCTTAGTTATCAATGTTACATGCTAACCATACATAAAATAGACATATAATAATACTGAAACATGCGTAAGGTCCATTTAAAAAAATTTCCAAAACTTCTCCCTAGGTAACGACACCACTTGGAAAAATGATATCAAACTTACATTTTGTTTCTCAACCAAAATCCCAAAGTATAGAAAGTTATCGGTACCTGTCATGAAATATCGATATTTTGACCCCGAATATTTATACTCGAGCAAAGGTATCGATACCAAATATCTAATCCAACATCCTGCTCGTTTCAAAATACAGAGGTATCAATTTTACAACATAAATATCGATACCCCTGCTCTAGACCTCAAAAATGCATCTTACATAAGCAAATAATCCATTCCTGTTTAGTTTCTAAACATCATGCATCATATACTTAAACAATTATCCAATGGCCAAAATTCGATAGTTCAACATGTCAAAAATGTGTCCAAGCAAGAAACACCATGCCATCATCAATGTTTATAGCCTAAGCATAATCATAACTCTTAAAGCTAATAAACAAAAGCAATAACCAGAAAAATGTCTAGAAATTAACATGTCCACAAAAAATTCTACCACATTGCCTTTTACCCAAAATGTAAGTAAATAAAGAATACCTATAGAATAACACAAAACTGGCTTAGATCACCTCTCGAAAACCACACCGCTCACACTGGCACACAACTAACCTACAATAGGTAAATAAGAGAGTGGGTGAGCTTAACAAGCTTAGTGAATGATTAGAATAATCACATCACAAACATATCATCATGCATCCTAAAGACAACCATTTGTACATACATTTACAATAGTACTATGTCTAGTGTCGCAAGGTACATACCCATGCATTATCTACTGGTTCTTCTACATAGCATTTACATATTCAAGCAAACACATATACCATGTAACACATATTTAATCAAGCATATATTACATTTCTCACAAATCATATAAATGATAAATTGACAATATAGCACATACTCCATTAAGCATAAAACATGCTCCACACAACTAAATATAATATGATAGATTGGCACTTGAGTTACTATACATATAGTGAGCTCTATCATCACTCATTGGATACATGGATCTCCAACACACCAAACATAGAATTTTTAAGCCAAACATGTCCTAAAAGTGTAGCATAAAGCTAACACTCTCCTTATTTCCCTTCACATGTCCCATTGAATGAAGTTTAGCTCACATTCTCTCATTCCTCCAACATATCCAAGGGCCTCAACGCCCAAAAATCACTGTACATATAGGTGAGTACTCACAATCCTATGGAATACCAATTATATTAATAGTTTCAAGATCACAAGGCCAAAATATTTGAAAACAAACACATATGACTTCCTAATTATCCATGCACTATCACTGCATGTTAGCATCTTTTGTAAAACACTATCATTGTCATATAACATATCATGTATACTTTTGTACCTTTCACAACAGTTACCATATCCACGTATCACACATTTGAGCTTCTCATATAACCATATAAGCAAAAAACCAAAAAGCAAATATAGATACAGGAAAACTTACACTCGAAATTTAGGGTAGGGGTTTAGGCTACTACTAAATTCCCAAATGACACATGACTCATGTCTACGAGCAGTGATTCCAAGCACTCACCACTATGCTTTCGTCGAGTAGTCAAAAGCTCAAACTAGTTTTTCCTTTAACTTGTAGAAGGCTCCAATGAATTTGAGGCTTTACACACAGTAATCATACAAAACTCATAATCAGACAATAGCCAAGGTCTCACTTAAACTAACTAAAAACATCAACCTATTCTAAGTTCTCATGCAACCAAAATTTAACATAACAAACTTAGAATGCTCATAACTCGATCTACGCTTAACCTTTTCGACTAAAACGAATTCCGTTCACCTAATTAGTCATCTACGCCTAATCCTCAACCCTTAAACCTCTGAAAACTACGCAATTCACGATATCAAATTTTTTTGACATCTTTTCGGTAATTTTCACAAATTTTATTAAAACGTAAGAAATCATTAATGAAACTTCAAGGTAATTTTATAAACCTTCTAACCATGACAAAACGAGTTGAAAAACACTTTGAAAACACATTTTTACTCAAAATCTCGAAATCCACCATTAATATCCAAATTTTTGGGTTTTATTAAAAATTTATGGTTCAATGGCTAATACTTGAATTTTAATGACTAGATATCATGAAAAACTCATAAGAATTCGAAACATTACCTTTGATGAAAGATTAAACGAATTTTGATGCAAATCTGTAAAATCCACGTTATGAGAAGATGATGAAATCTATGGTGTTTTGGGTGTTTTTAAAGTTATTCTATGAGTGTTGTTTAAGGCTTGGGTGTTGAGAAAAATTAAAAGCTTGTAGTTTTCAAATCAAAATCGAGTGGTTTAGTGTTGGGAGAATGAGAGACGACAACAAGGGAGAAGAGAGGATGAAACTAATGTGAATCTACTATTGGGGGAAATAAATAGGCTAAAATTTTAATATCTGGGCTAATTGCCTCCTAAAAACCCCCAGTTTTGCCCCTTTTACAATTCAATCTCTTGGCCCAAATTGAAAGACTTTTAAAACATATTTTAAAAAATTTATTTAACAGCTAAGATGCCATAGTCGAATAAAATTCCGACTTACCATGCTACTAAATTCCGAGCACTTTAAGGCTAAAATTCCTAAAATAGCCCTAAAACTCCTAAGCACTATTTTGGGGTGTTACAATTCTACCACTCTAAAAAAATTTCATCCTTGAAATTACCTGACCTAAAGAAATAAAGATATTGCTCCCTCATTGTCTCTTCTGCTTCCCAAGTAGCCTTTTTAGTCTTATGGTTGCGCCAAAAAACCTTACCCAACGGAACTCTTTTATTACGCAAAACCTTGTCTTCACAAGCTAGAATTTCAATTGGTTCTTCTTCATAAGTAAGATCATCTTGGACTTCAGTTTTCTCAAGTGGAACTATATGCGACGGATCTGAACGATACTTCCTTAACATCGACACATGAAAAACATCATGAATTTGCTCAAGTTCTGGCAGCAACTTAAGACGATAAGCTATCAAACCAAACCTCTCAACAAGTTCATGAGGCTTAATATATCTTAGACTTAACTTACCCTTTCTACCAAACCTCAAAACTTTCTTCCAATGTGACAATTTCAAGAACATCTTATCACCAACTTGAAACTCGAGATCTCTTCGTTTCAAGTCCGCATCAGACACTATTTTCAAATGATCAAAAATCAATTTTACCTTCTTTTGAGTCTCATGAACTAAATTTGATCCAACAACTCCATTCTCATCTAATTCTTTCCAACACAAAGGAGTTCTACACTTCTTACTGTAGAATGCTTCAAAACATGCCATACGAATACTCGCTTGGAAACAATTGCTGTAAAAAAACTTTGCCAAAGGCAAATGTTGCTCCCAACTACCATTGAACTCAATAACACAACTTCACAACATATATTCTAAGACTTGTATTACCCTATCAGACTGACAATATGTTTAAGGATGATAAGCTATACTAAAACTAAGCTTCAATTTCAAAGCTTCTTGCAAACTCTTCCAAAATCTCAAAGTAAACTCGGATCTCTACCTAAAATAATTTAAACTGAAACCCTGTAAAGACGAACAATCTCAGCAATAGACAACTATGCAAAGAATAATTAGTGCGCATAGCTAAGAAATGCACACTTTTCAAAATTTGGTCCATTATAACCCAATCTAATATCTTTTTTTGATGGAGTCAAAGGCAAACCCAAAACAAAGTCCATAGTGATTATTTCCCACTTCCGTTCAGGAATTGCAATCAGTTTCAACAAACCCAAAGGAAACTGACATTCAGCTTTCACCTTTTGACAAACCAAACATCGAGTCACGAAATCCGTAACATCACTTTCCAGCCTAGGCCACCAATAAACTTCTCTAAGATCATGATACATCTTACCACTACAGGGATGCATAGCATAAAAGGCTACTATGTGCCTCAATAAGAATCATTGGCCTTAAACCTACATCATGCGACACACACAACCTACCTTGAAAATTCAAGATACCATCACTAACAACATCGAAATCCCCCTAATACCTTGTTCAACCTATCAAATCCTATTTAATAACTCCCCATCTATATATTGCTTCTCCTTAATTTGTTGCGACAAAGTTGGCCTTATTTTAAATTCAACTAACAATCCACCATCACTACTTAAACTTAAACGTGCAAACATAGCTTTTAATTTCGGCATCGACTTTCTACATAAAGCATCAACAACAACATTCGCTTTGCCAAGATGATACTCTATCACACAACCATAATCTTTTAAAAGCTCAATCTAATGCCTTTGCCTTAAATTCAACTCCTTTTAGGTAAGGAGGTACTTAAGGCTCTTATGATCGATATAGATATAACATTTCTCTCCATACAAGTAGTGGCGCAAAATCTTAAGTGCAAAAACCACAACAACTAACTCCAAATCATGAGTGGGATAATTACGTTCATCTGTCTTCACCTTTCTCGACATATAAGCCACAACTTTAACTTCTTACATTAACACACAGCCGAGTCCTGTATAAGAAGCATCACTATAAACGATATAATGTTTCTTAGGCTTTGGTTGAATCAACACTGGTGCCTTAGTCAACACTTCTTTGAGCTACTCAAAACTTTTTTGCCTAGCATCAATCCATTCAAACACCATATCTTTCTGAAGCAATTTTGCTAAGGGTTCTACAATAAGAGAAAACCCTTCTACGAATCTGCTATAGTAGCTAGCCAAACTCGAGAAATTCCTAACTTCAGTAACACTCCTAAGCGGTTTCCATTCTAGAATGGCCTCCATCTTCTTTAGATCCACATGAATCCCTTCTGCCGATACAGCATGTCCCAAAAATGTGACTTCCCTAAGCCAAAATTCGCACTTACTTAACTTTGCATACAACTGCTTATCCCGTAGAATCTGCAAAACAAACTTTAAATGCTCGTCGTGATCCTCCTGAGAATAAGAATATACCAAAATATTGTCTCTAAAGACAACCACAAATTGATCCAAGTACGAGTGAAACACACGATTCATCAAATCCATGAACATAGCAGGGCCATTACTTAATCCAAAAGACATCACCAAAAACACATAGTGCCCATGCCAAGTCCTTAAAGGAATTTTCAACACATCAAACTCATTCACCTTCAACTAATAATACCCAGATCTTAAATCAATCTTAGAAAACACCGTTGCACCTCGGGACTAATCAAACAAATCATCAATTCAAGGCAAAGGATACTTATTCTTATTGCTCAACTTGTTCAACTACCTATAGTCGATACACATTCTCATAGTACCATCATTCTTCTTCACAAACAAAACTGTGCACCCTACGAAGATACACCCAGTCGAATAAAACCTCTGTCAAGTAATTATTGCAACTAAATCTTTAACTTTTTGAGCTCTTTTAGTGCCATGCAATAGGGTGCAATAGACACCGGTTCCCGTGTGTTAGGCTGTGTAACTCTCGAATTTTCCATACATGCCTGTGTGCCAAGACGTGTGCTAGGTCCTCTAACTCACTAACTTACACACAAAAGAATTCCCAGATGACACACGGCCACATCACTAGGCCGTGCGCCATACACTATTGAGTCACACGCTCGTGTCTCAGGCCGTGTGGACATAGATTTGCCTAAAAACAAGCCATTTCCTATACCATTTCATGCATAAACACTTGAACAATTTGTGTACGCCTACAATGCATCAAACCATACCTAAACATGCATATATGTGCCATTCCAAAATTCCTAATTCAACTAACCAATAAGCCATTCAAAGGCACCTCAAACACACACAACAACACTTACCTAAACATGCATATATTACCACATTTCTATCATCAATTACTAGTTCAAAACTTACCAAACATGCCACAAGTTGACCATTATCATACCAATTCAAAACATATCATATGAGTCATTCAAACATATATCACAAGTTAACCAAAATAACACCATCCAACAAAGTATCAAATGGTACCAATCAAGATAACTTACACAACTTTTATATACCAAATCATCCATTAAACATTCAACTAAACGTCATTTTAAGTCCACCTATACATGACATTATAACCTTGGCCAAAACATTCAAAAATTATCAATATTTATGCTAGATAGTAAGATAAATCTCTGACGAGCTTCAAAACTGATCGATCTTCTGATAATCTATAAAACATATGAAAGAAACTATGTAAGTACTTAATACTTAGTAAGTTCGTATAAAATAAAATATAAATTACCATTTCATTCATATAACAATAAGTATAAGCATAATATAACCCAAACTACAAGCTTGGCACAAGCCTATATATGATCAATACACAAGTTAGTGCATTTAGAGATAACTCTTTTGAATTAACCATATGATAACTCATTTTCACGTGAAAATACATCATTGATTCATGCATCCTTTTCATGAGCATATGCACAATTCCACTTGAAAACTTACCATTTCAATCCCTATTTTTTACTTTTTGAACAGTCTAGAATATCATCAGATACTCAAGAAAGCTCGCATGAAGTGCGCTTAAACATATAATTATAACCTTTCCTTTACATCATCGCTCACACGAGCTATGAAATGGGCTTGCTCACATGAGCTGTGAGTCAAAATGTAAGCTACACGATGCTGCTCACATGAGCTATGGATTATCTGAAACAAATGCAAGACCTCAGCCATCGGTAGGACATTCAAGAACAACACCCGAACTGAAATCCCTCATGACATGTCATTTGTATCCTACGAATTTCTAAGGTTCAACCCAGACTTGATTACCGTCATAGCATTGATTTAGGTATGCATCATTCAATTACATTATGAATACATAATAACATACATTTGAATAACATGAATATAACATCCGTTCATACGAACTTACCTTGATAACTAAGGGCGTGAAGGTTAAATCGAGTTATTCTGAAGCATTAACTTTGCGTCAATCTAAGTTTGTATGTGGTTTATGTTGATCTAAATAGACAATTCCAATCCATTTAATACTTCTAGTTTCAATTCAGTCCACATTTCATATTTATGTAAAATTACTATTTTCCACTAATATTTCAACTTTTCACAATTTAGTCCTTAAGCACATAAATTAAAATCTAAGAATTTTAATCCTCCATTCAAGCTAACCCAAATTTTTAGGGACTTATATCAACCCATACAAACCATCCTTTCATAAATTGTCACGAACTTTTACAATTTTTATAGATCAATTCGTAAATGAAAATTTCATCAAAAATTACTTTACAAAACTTGTTTACTTATCAACAAGGACTTATAATCTACCATTAAACATAAAGAAACATTCAAAAAAAATCATGGCATAACCCTCAATCATTAAAAATGTTATAATTTGACCCCCGGGCTAGCTAGATTAATCTAAAACAACCTCAAAAACATAAAAATCATTAAAAATAAAGTTAAAATTCATACCATGCAAGAAAAACAACTTGGTCGAATGCCCTAGCAAGCTTCAATGGTGTTTTCCTATTTTAATTTTGATGGTGGATGATAAAATGAGAAAGATGAAGTGATTTTGTTTTATTTAGTTTAATTCTATTTTATTTAATTACCATTTTAACCTTTAAAAACTTTAATAATTTCATCAAAACCATTCCATGCACATCCACTAACTTTATGAATGGTATAATTACCATATAAGTCTACTCACTTCAAGGTTTCATAGTCATTTGACCCTTTTAACTAATAGAATTCTACTTTTACACTTTTTACGATTTAATCCTTTTCACTTAATTAATCATGCAAACATCAAAATTTCTTAATGAAATTTTAATACGACCTTACTAATATCATATAAAAATTAGAATAATAAAAAAATAATAATTTAATAATCAAATATTAGGTCTCAAAACCAATGCTTTGATTTCACTAAAAATGGACTATTGCAACTCTCCCCCTAAGGGAATTTTCGTCTCGAAAAATCTTAGGTTCGGGTATTGCACTTTCATAGCTTCTTTCAGTTCCCAGGTAGCCTTTTCTATTCCGTTTTGTTGCTAGAGAACTTTAACTAAAGCTATACTTTTATTTCTCAATTCTTTAACTTCCTGAGCTAGAATTCTGATAAGTTATTCACTGTACGTCATATTAGACTAAATCTCAACGTCAACTAGGGATATTATTTGTGAAGGATCTGCTTGATATCGTCGTAACATCGATACATGGAATACGTTGTGAATCTTTTGTAACTCTGACGGCAAAGCTAACCGGTAAACTACTGGTCCAATCCTCTCAATGATTTTGTATGGTCTAATAAACCACGAACTGAACTTTCCTTTCCGGCCAAATCGAAGAACTTTCTTTCAAGGCAATACCTTCAGAAATATCTTGTTGCCGACTTGAAACTCTATATCTTTTCTTTTCAAATATGCATAAGATTTTGGATGATCAGAAGCCGCTTTCAAATTGTCACGTATCACTTTGACCTTTTCTTCGATTTCTCGAATCAAATCAACACCGAATAACTTTTTCTCACTCAGCTTAGTACTGTATAACGGAGTTCAACACTTTTGACCATACAAAGCTTCGTACAACGCCATTTTAATGCTCGCTTGATAACTGTTATTGTATGAAAATTCAATCAACGATAGAAATCTCTCTCAGTTACCTTCGAACTCTAAAACACAACATCGAAGCATATCTTCGAGTATCTGAATTACTCGCTCAAACTGACCATTGGTCTGTAGATGAAATGCTGCACTAAAATGCAATCGAGTACCTAGAGCTTCATGTAACTTGCTCCAGAATGGAGACGTAAGTCGTGGATCCCTGTCAGGGATAATAAAAACTGGCAAACCGTGTAATCTAAAAATCTTGGAAACATAAAACTCTGCCAACCCCTCAAGTGAAAACTCCATATGCACTAGAATGAAATGCGCAGATTTCGTCAAATGATCTACAATGACCCATATGACATCTTTCTTTCTCAGAGATAGAGGCAAACTCGATACAAAATACATTGTAATACGTTCTCATTTCCATTCTGAAATCATAACAGATTGTAATAAACCAAAAGGTACCTCGTTTTTGGCCTTGACTTGGTGACAAACCAAACATTTTGGTATGAACTCTGAAATCTCTCGTTTCATTCCTATCCACCAGTACATCTGTTTTAAATCACCCTACATTTTATTGCTACCAGGATGTACCGATAAGCTACTACTGTGAGCTTCCTGTAAAATCTTCTGAATGAGATTAGAATTTCTCATAACACAAATTCTATTTTTGAAATACAAACTGTCGTCTGAACCAATATGAAAATCTGAATCAGATGTTGACTCAATCTATTTCCGTTTAGCGATCAATTCAGCATCACTTTTCTAAGCTTCAGGTCTAGCTTTTAATTCAACTAAAATTGAACTATCATCAATCAACATCTACCGTGTGTTCAATGCTCATAAAGCAAACAGAGATTTTCTACTAAAAGCATTGGTAACAACATTAGCCTTTTTCAAATGATAGTTGATAATCAAATCATAATCTTTCAGTAACTCAAGCCACCTACGATGTTTGAAATTCAAATTCAAATCTTTCTATGACATTTTCTCCGTCAAAAAATCATCAATACGTGGCAATGGATACTTGTTCTTGACCGTGATTTTTTTGAGCTGCCAGTAATCTATACATAATCGCATTAACCCATCCTTTTTCTTAACAAACAACACAGGAGTACCCCAAGGACAAAAACTGGGCTGAGCAAAGCCCCTAACTGTCAACTCTTGCAACTCTACTTCCAACTCTTTTAATTCAGTATGTGTCATTCTATACAGAGCTATCGATATCAAAGATGTTCCTGGCATTAATTCAATAGCAAACTCAACCTTTCTGATCAGCGGTAACCTTGGTAATTCTTTTGAAAATAGATCTGTGAACTCACACATAATCAGAACCGATTCTAACTTCAATTCTGAAACTCTGGAATCAAAGATTTAAGTGAGATACGGTTCACAACCTTTTCTAACATATTTTTGTGTCGTCATAGCTGAAATAACATTAGATGTACCATCCAATCTATCTAATTAAATTCGTATCTTTTCACTGTTCTGACATTTTAACACAATATGCTTTTGTCTACAGTTCACAATAGCATCATGCAAAGTTAACCAGTCCATACCCAAAATCACATCAAACTCATCGAAAAGTAATAACATCAAATCAGCCAGGATATTGCAACCCCGAATCATCAAAGGACAATTTTTATAGACTTTATCGACTAACACATACTGACCTAAAAGGTTCGTTACATTAACCACAAACTCAGTAGACTTAAAAGGTATTTTCTTATCTGACACTAAATTTGTGCACATATATGAGTGCGTTGACCGCGGGTCAATCAAAAGCATTAATATTAGTATCAAAGATAGAAAATGTACTAGTGATCATATCAAGTGCTAAAGCTTCCTCTCTAGCACGAATCGCATAAGCCCTAGCTGGTGCCCGTGCCTCGGATCTCACAGTAGAATCTTTCATCCCACTACGACTGTTACCTACATTTCCAGTGTTTCGGGGTGTTGTCCCTCTCGCATCCATGTTACTCAAAAGAGTGTTCTAAGCCTTTTCATTATTGGATCTTTCAAGGCAGTCTCTAAGATAATGATCATAGGAACCACATTTAAAACATGACCCATCTTTCAGTTTGGATTCACCAAAGTGTCATATATTACATTGCTGACATTCAGGCTTGTTGTTTTTGACACTGCCCACACTCGCTACTAATGTAGCCTAAGGTTTCGAGCTCGAATGTTATTTTCCTCTATCTCTCGTAGAATAAGCCACCGAAGCTAATGAATGACTATGACATTCTTTTGAATTCTTTGATAGAGATGAGAATGATTTACCCATAGGTTGTTTTCTCATATCACGAGTCTTTAAATCAACTTTTCTTTTTGCTTTGCTGAGTTCTTCAACCTTGTGTGCTCTGTCAATCAGTAAAACAAATTCTTTCAATTCTAGAATTTCAACTAACAACGTGATATCCTCATTTAGGCCGTCTTCAAACTGAGTGCACATAGGAACCTCTCGTACTCAACTACTTACATACTACCTTCTTCAATTCAAGAAACTCTTTGTGTTTCTTATCTAGGAACCTCTGACTCACATATTTCTTTCTAAACTCTGTCTGGAAGAATTCCTAGTTTACTCGATCCCTCAGTACTACCGTGATCAACAAGTTCCACCATTGATAAGCTGAGTCTTTCAATAGAGAAACAACACATTTCAAGCATTCAATCGGTGTACAAGATAATTCATCAAAAACCCTAATTGTGTTTTCTAACCAGAACTTGACTCTCTCTGGATCGTCTTTGACTGTACCATGGAAGTCTTCAGCCCAATACTTTCAAATTTTATTAACTAGAGGCTTACTCACTCGTATTGGTTCCAAACCCTGAGGAACTACATGGACCGGTTGGAGTACCGGGGGGTGGAGATTGTTGAGCCAAGGTTCGTTCTCACGAACTCAGTAAACCATTCAAACATCATCTGGAAGAAGGCTTCTTTAGCCTCTCCTCTCTAGAGCCCAGATACAGGCCTACTACCACTAAATGTTGCTCCGAAAATTGAGACTTGCGCGTTACTATCAACTTCATCGGAATCAGCTCGGCTGGATGACATCTTATCTATATGAAAACATAATTCAAATTGAGTCAAGAGTTATCACACTTTCACAAGTTATATAATGGCATGTATTTCTAGACTCTATACATGCTATGTTCAGTTTTAAAACTGACTAAATTGTAGCTCTGATACCACTAAATGTAACACCCCTAACCCTTATCTTTCATCAGATTAAGGTTAGAAAGCAATACCATACAATAAAAAACAATTAGATAATATTTCATTCACTAACATAAACATATCATATATCAATCATACATGCACATTCTGTCCCTAAATCGAGTCCTCAAGGTCTTAAAAAATTAGGGACTAAATTGAAAATATTCGATAAGTCTACGAAAAAGTTACAAAAATTTGGATATAGGGGTCACACGGCTAAGACACACTCCCATGTCTTAGGCTATGTAACCTTCAAACTAGGGGTACACGATCGTGTCCCAACCTGTGTCTTCACCCATGTAACTCTCAAAGTAAGCTCATACGGTCATGTCACATGCCCATGTGCCAGGTTGTGTAACTCTCAAAATTTCCCCACTCACCAGTGTGCCAGGTAGTGTGCTAGGCCGTGTAACTCACTGACTTGCATACAAAGGAATTCCTAGGCTATGTGCCACAAACTGTTAAGTCACTGATACCACTAGAAAGGACATAGGTTTTCCTCCTTACTTATTGGTTAAATTGTCCCCATTTAGCTATCCTTAGCATATATTTTATCATTTTTAGTTTAGTAAATTGCATTTTATAACTCAGTGAATCCTAACCTATTTTATCCTTAATTTTGCTATCTTTTTGCATTAATGTCGCTGCATGAGTTAATTCCAGATTGTGTCTAGAATTGTCACTGCACCTGACAGCCATCCGGATAAGAATTAAAAATGCGTGAGCTGTCCAATATGGTATAACCAACCTATACTACAAGGATAGAATAATTCTAAGGAAAATACACCTGTACTGTTGGAGGAGGACATAAAAGGTTTACGTGAGAATAAAAATAGAGGAGGAGAGCTTTTTCTTGACCATCATCTTCTTCATCTTACCTTGACGCTTGCAGTTATGGCAGCTTAAGCCTCTCACGGGTGAGCCAACGTGAAAATTGATGTAGATTAGCTTTTGATGAGGAGACCTAACTACGAGACAAGAGGGAATAGCGAGATTCAATCGAGTTGTCTAGAAATAGTATTCTTCACTTGATTCTTTCTTATTTCTTTCTAAATGCTAGTGATTACTCTCTGATTTCTGTTTGTATGGAAGTACGCATGAATTCTTGGTTAATTGTTATCTTATTCAATCTTGCTTTTATTGTTTAATCTTGGGATTTGACTATTTCTTAACACAAAAGTGTTATTACAGTCATTGACACTTGAAAGTGCAGTGACAGTACGAGCCAAAAAATATTACAATGGAAGTTGAGTGAGGATTAGAGGAATTTAGTTCACTTGTTCTTAATAGTGCCATATTACCATCATCGGAAGGTGGGGTTAATGTGCGTGTTTGAGTCTCAGATTAAATAGAGGAGTGACTCTTGGTAAGATATACATTGAAATTTATTGCCTTCACAATCACCTATCCTTTTATGCCTTGGGAGCACTTATTATCCTACTGAAGATTTATGTTGGGGATCTCAGTTTATCATTATCATATTTTATTTTATTGTTTTCAAGTTGTTTCTTCGACAACTATCCTCATAATTTATCTCGTTTCTATCTAGTTATTGCATCGACATTAATAAACAAAAGACAACCATCCCTATCGGATCGATATTCTACAAACTCACATCTGTCTACTATCTTTCACTGACAGTGAACGCTTGCACATTATTGCTGTGACATTAAATAGCTGATCAGTCACACCCCCGTGTCTCAGGCCGTGTGGACATAAATTTGCCTAAAAACAAGGCATTTCCTATCCCATTTTATGCATAAACACTTGAACAATTTGTACACGCCTACAATGCATCAAACCATACCTATACGTGCATATATTTTCCACTCCAAAAGTCCTAATTCAACTAACCAATATGCCATTCAAAGGCACCTCAAACACACACAACAACACCTACCTAAACATGCATATTTTACCACATTTCAATCATCAATTACTTATTCAAAACTTACCAAACATGCCACAAGTTGACCATTACCATACCAATTCAAAACATACGATATGAGCCATTCAAAAATACATCACAAGTAAACCAAAATTACACCATCAAACAAAGTATCAAATGGTACCAACCAAGATAACTTACACAACTTGTACATACCAAATCATCCATTAAACATCATTTTAAGTCCACCTGTACATGCCATTATAACATTGGCCAAAACATTCAAAAACTACCTATACTTATGCTAGATACTGTGATAAATCTCCGACAAGCTTCCAAACCGATTGAGCTTTCGATGATCTATAAAACATAGGAAAGAAATTATGTAAGCACTTAATGCTTAGTAAGTTCATAGAAAATAAAACATAAATTACCATTTCATTCATATAAAAATAAGTATAAGCATAATATAACCCAAACTACAAGCTTGGCACAAGCCTATACATGATCAATACACAAGTTAGTGAATTTATACGTAACTTATTTGAATTAACCATATGATAAGCCATTTTCATATGAAAATACATCATTGATTCATGCACCCTTTCATGAACAAATGCACAATTCTACTTGAAAACTTACCATTTCAATCCCTTTTCTTACCCATTGAACAATCTAGAATATCATTGGATCCTCAGGAAAGCTCATACGAAGTGTGCTTAAACATATAACTGTAACATTTCCTTTACATCATTGCTCACACGAGCTGTGATATGGGCCTGCTCACACGAGTTGTGGGTCGAAATGTAAGCTACACGATGCAACTCACATGAGTTGTGGAGTATCCGCAACAAACGCAGGACCTCAATCATCGGTAGGACATTCAAGATCAGCACCTGAACATGAAATCCCTAATGACATGTCATTTGTATCCTATGAATTCCTAAGGTTCAATCGAGACTCGATAACCGTCATAACAATGGTTTGGATATGCATCATTCAACTACATTAGGAATACATAATAACTAGGGGCATGAAGGTTAAATCAAGTTATTCCGAAGCTTTATCTTTGCCTCGATCTAAGTCCGTACATAGCCTATCTTGATCTAAATAGACAGTTTCAATCCATTTAATACTTCTAGTATTCAATTCAGTCCACATTTCATTTTATGCAAAATTAATATTTTTCCCCTAACATTTTAACTTTTCACAATTTAGTCCTTAAGCTCATAAAATAAAATATAAGCATTTTAATCCCCATTCAAGCTAACCAAATTTATGAGGGACTTATATCAACCCATTCAAACCACCATTTCATAAATTTGTCATGAACTTTTACCATTTTTTACAAATCATCCCCTAAATACAAATTTCATCAAAAATCACTTTGCAAAACATGTTTATTTATCAACAAGGACTCATAATCTACTATTAAACATCAAGAACCATTCAAAAAAATTCATGGAATAACCCTCAATATTTAACAATTTTACAAATTGACACCTGAGCTAGCTAGACTAAGGTAAAATAGCCTAAAAATCATTGAAAATGAAGTTGAAATTCATACCATGCAAGCAAAACAACTTGGTTGAATGCCCTAGCAAGCTTCAATGCTGTTTTCCTCTTTTAATTCCAGTGGTGGATGATAAAATGAGAAAGATGAAGTGATTTTATTTTATTTAGTTTAGTAAAGTTTCATAGACATTTGACCAGTCACTTTAAAGTTTCATAGCCATATGATAAGCCATTTTCATATGAAAATACATCATTGATTCATGCATCCTTTCATGAGCATATGCACAATTCCACTTGACAACTTACCATTTCAATCTCTTTTCTTGCCCGTTGAATATTATAGAATATCATTAGATACTCGGGACAGCTCATACGAAGTGTGCTTAAACATATAATTATAGCCTTTCTTTTTACATCATTGCTCACACGAGCTGTGAAATGGGCTTATTCACACCAATCCCTAAATGAAAATTTCATCAAAAACCACCTTACAAAACATGTATATTTATCAACAAGGACTCATAACATACCATTAAACTTCAAGAACTATTCAAAAAAATTCATGGCATAACCCTCAATCTTTAATAGTTTTACAAATTGACCCTTAGGCTAGCTAGACTAAGCAAAAATGACCTTAGAAACATAAAAATCATTAAAAACAAAGTTGAAATTCATACCATGCAAGTAAAACAACTTGGCTGAATGCCTTAGCAAGCTTATATGGTGTTTTCCTCTTTTAATTTCAGTGGTGGATGATAGAATGAGAAAGATGAAGTGATTTTATTTTATTTAGTTTCATAAAATTTCAGTGGTGGATGACCACTCACATTAAAGTTTCATAGCCATTTGACCCTTTTACCTAATAGAATTCTACTTTTACATTTTTTATAATTTAGTCCTTTTCACTTAAATAATCATGGAAACATCAAAATTTCTTAACAAAATTTTAATACGACCTTACTAATATCCCATAAACATTAGAATAATAATAAAATAATAATTTAATCGTTAAATTTGTGTTCTCAAAACCACTATTCTGATTTCATTAAAAATGGGCTGTTACAAACGTATGAGCTACAATTTGCTGCCCAACTGGTCACCTATTACCTTTGCCGCGACCTCTAGTAGGCGCAGAAATAGGTGCCAAACTCTAAGTTTACGAAACCTTAATTTGATTTAGACAATCCCTAAGGAAATGTTCCATCAAAAACATTTAAAACATCCACTCGTCAACTTACGACACTCTTTAAAATGCCTATGCCTACATTGTGCACAAAACTGCCATCCAGAACCACCCGTTGAACCATTAGCACTAACCACAGTACTACTCTGCTGCCTAGACTGACTCAGTCGACACCTACTTCTCGCTCCCCTACTAGAGCTATGACTGTCACACCCTCTCTTAGGCAATCTGCCTAACGCACCATCAGAAGCTCTCATACCAAAATTAGTAACCACAGAACGATGCAGCTCCACTAAGGTGTACTCAACTTCCTTATCTCTCTCAACTAACTCATCAAACATCTCCACATTTTGAGCTACTAAATAAACATGAATCTCATGATTAATCCCAAAACAAAACCTCTTACATCGATCCCTCTTAGAAAGAATCATCTCAAAAGCGTACTAACTAAGTCGCACAAAATTAGCTAGAAATAAACCACCTTGAATAAAATTCAGGAACTCACACTTCAACCCAAAAAATTTCTGACCACCCAACACCTGTTGACGTTCAAGCGACAATCCATGATTCATAAGTACAGGATTGGCAAGAGCAAGATTAGCACCAGCAATCCACTAAAATGCTCCTATCATAGCTTCCATCAGAGGGCCTACACCCTTATAAGGTATATTCACTCTACGCGGTGGCACAGGAGGGTAGAGGATGTACCATCCTCTTGAACACTGGCTCTAGCATTAGCACGTCTAGGAGACATATCTAATAATCTAGCATACAAACAAATAAGATAAACAGTGTGAGTGGTGAACAGATGATCCAAGTTTCATCCCTGCAAGGAAAATTTATGATCAATGTAATGTGTTTCCATTCCTACCCCACATGTAACTCAACAAACTATTTCAAACAACCTCATGCACATCTAACAAAGTCATATAAGCCATTTCATGAAAACAAGGAAATTTAAACTCATGAGTTTCGAAATTCCACACACACCACAGTCATTTAGGTTTAAGAGTTATTGAACCTAGAGCTCTGATACCACCAAATGTAGCACCCTATACCTGACCTGGTCACAAAGCCTGAATACGAGATGCCACACCACTGTCTCATGTCATATACAGCAAGTAAAAGTTAATTCCAAACAAAGCATCATCTATTTTAATATCCGTATAGGTTTTAAGTTAATTATACTTGTTAGTTCTCAATGTTACATGCAGAACATACATCAAGTAGTTGTATAATAATACTTAAACATACAAAAGATCCATTTAACAAAATTTCTAAAACTTGTCTGTAGGTACCGATACTGACACTTGGGTATCGATACTTTACCTAGGTGGTATCGATACCATTTTGAAAAATGATACCAAACATACATTCTGTTTCTCGACCAAAATCCTAAAATCCCAAACATATGGTTTATGGTATCTGTTGTAGCATTCCTGAGGCTTGACTATTTAGGATCTAAAACTATTTCAATTCCAATTATTAGGTTGTATCAATAATCTACTTTCAATAAATCGGTGATTAATAAAATTGTTGCATCCTATTTTGCTAACATTTGAGTTCAAGCTTGTGAATTTGCATAATTATTGATATACTCTTTAATTTCAGGATACTATTAAAAAGTTTTCATGCAACATAAAGAGAAGAATATATCATAGTGGAATATTCTTTCTCTCTTTCTCTCTTTTTACATGATTTCGCAACAAGTTTTTGCACATGGAAAATCCTAAAGTAGATAACCCTATTCTGTAACACCCCTAACCCATATCCGTCATTGGAATAGGGTTACGAAGCCATACCAGAGTTTACAATTCAAACAGACAAAAATTTCAAACATTTCAGATCATAGCAATGAATATACTTAAACTAGGTCAAAACATACATATTGTCCCTCATACAAGCCCTCGAGGCCCAAAATATGCATTAGAAACAAGTTGAGACTAAACTGAAAACTCAGAGAATTTTTCAAAAAATAGTAAAAATTTTCAATATTGTAGGGATCACAAGGCCGTGTGGGCATTCGAAATGGGAACACACGGCCGTGTCCCAGCCCGTGTAATTCACTGACTTGGGCCACATGGCAAAGCCACACACCTGTAAGCCAGGCCGTGTACCCTTCGTAGTAACCCCACACGCGCGTCTGCCATGCCGTGTGCTAGGCCATGTAACAGCCTAACCAACAACCCCTTGAAAGCTATAGGGGACACACGGCTAAGACACATGCCCGTGTCTCTACCCATGTGGACAAAAAAATCTATTGTTCAAGCCCAAATTGGCATGTACCTACAATCACTAATGGACATATACACAAGCCATTACAAAGTACCAAAATCATGCACATCCCATCTTCATTCATATGGTATAATCACATACAACCAACATGCCCTTAGACACCTCAAATGAAAATATAAAAACATGTATAACCATAAACTCATTTTGGTCAAATGATCAACTAATTTCCAACTAGATTTGCATCAATACAAACCATTGAATCAACTTACCAAATGATACCAAATATACTACTCAATTACTAGCCTCAATTTACATATATGTTTTCCATAACAAAGTACCAATTCACATGAAGTTATAAAACATATAGAATATGCACATTCAACTACCATTTCACCTTTCAAACACATTAAGCAAATCATCAACCATTTCAAGGCTAATATTCACATGCCAAAATGAAATTCATTAGAACACCAAAATACCACAACTCAAGCCAAACCAAATGGCCATTTCAACAGTTAAACACATAGGCCGATATTAGCCAAAATACCAATACGTGCCATTATAACCAAAATTAAACATCTAAAATGTACCAAAAGAGTCGATAGATAGTGTAATATAGCTCCAACAATCTTCCAACCCGAACGAGCTTTCGATTTACTATAAAACACGAAAATAACACAGAGTAAGCATTTAAGCTTAGCAAGTTCCTATAACTTCGAATTTAACTTACCATTTAATAAAGTAATAAGTAAGTACAAGGCATATCCTAACACATTTTGGCCAAATGCCTAAGCACATATTCACCAACCAAATTAGCCATGTAAATACATATATTAACCAATAATCATGGAGAGCTCAACAATTAATCAAGTTCCATATACAAGTATCATCCATTTCATATATCTATATATCATGTAACATCATTTCCACGTATGTCATGTGTATACCTGTAATAGTTCATATCGAACTCATATAATTTCATATCAATAGTTTTCCTGTTGAACCGTTTAGAATACCGTTGGATACTCGGGATAGCTTACACATAGTGTTCTAGCTCATTAACTGTAATTCATCAATTCATGTACATGTATGCTCATACGAGCTATGAATCGGTATGCTCACTCGATTTGTAGATTGGTATGGTCTCACGAGCTATAAATCGGCATGCTCTTATGAGCTATAAATCGGTATGCTCTTATGAGCTATAAATCAGTATGCTTTCACGAGCTGTGGAGTATCCGCAACACAAGCAGGACCTCAACCAAATTATGTAACCTTAATGACATGTCATTTGTATCCTCTCGATTCCTATGGTTCAAATGGGCCTAGGTAATTGTAGTACGTAATTGGATATACAATCGGTAATCATGTAAGACATTTCATAACATTATATGAACCAATAATCATGGATGTTTATTGGATCAAATGAAAAGACATAGAATTTCAACTCGACGAAAGAGTGTTTCTGAAAGTATTGCCCTGGAAGAAAATCCTTCGATTCGGTTGCAAAAGGAAGCTGAGTCTGTACTTTATCGGGCCGTATGAGATTACTGAAAGAATCAGACCTATTGCGTATCAATTAGCTTTACCGTTAAAACTAGAAAAGATTCACAATGTCTTTCACATGTCTATGTTATGACGGTACCAATCTGACCCTTCACACGTTATCTCCCCGACGGATGTCAAGATTCAGTCTGATATGACATACAATGAGGAACCAATCAAAATTTTGGCTCGAGAGATGAAACAATTAAGAAACAAGAACATAGCTTTAGTAGAAGTTCTCCGAAAGTGATTGAAAATAGAAAAAAGCCACCTAAGAACCCGAGGAAGCTATGATAAAGTAATATTCGAACCTCTTTTATGGTAAGATTTTAAGGGACACAAAGTCATGTCTCAGCCTGTGTCCATGCTTGTCTAACTCACTAACTTGGGCCACTCGGCTAAGCCACACTCCTGTGTGTCAAGCCGTGGACCCTTCGTAGTAACCTCACAAGCCTGTGTGCCAGACCGTGTGCCAGGCCGTGCAACAGCCTGACTTGCAACCTTTTTAAAGTTTCAGGGGACACACGACCGTGTCACCTGGCTGTGTGTCACACACGGCTATGACACACGCCCATGTCTCTACCTGTGTGGACGAAAATAGTCAATTTTTCAAGCCATTTTTCTCACCAATATTGGCATGTACCTATAATCACCAATGCGTATATACACAAGCCATTACAAAGTACCAAAATCATGCACATTCCATTTTCACTCATATGGTATAATCACATACAACCAATATGCCCTTAGAAACCTCAAATGACAATATAAAAACATGTATAATCATAAACTCATTTTGGTGAAATGATCAACTAATTTCCAACTAGATTCACATCAATACAAACCATTGAATTAACTTACCAAATGATACCAAATATACTACTCAATTACTAGCCTCAATATACATATATGTTTTCCATAGCAAAGTACCAATTCACATCATGTTATAAAACATATACAATATGCACATTCAACTACCATTTGACCTTTCAAACGCATTAAGCAAATCATCAACCATTTCAAGGCTAATATTTACATGCCAAATCTAAATATTTCATGTGTATACCTGTAATAGTTGATATACCCTTTCATATACCAAGATATTTACATCATTTCCAAGTATTTCATGTGTATACCTGTAATAGTTCATATTGAACTCATATCATTTCGTATCAGAATTTTTCCCGTTAAACCGTTTAGAATTCTATTGGATACTCGGGATAGCTTACACATAGTGTTCTAGCTTATTAACTGTAATTCATCAATTCATGTACATGTATGCTCATACGTGCAATGAATTGATATGCTCACTCAAGCTGTAGATTGGTGTGCTCTCACGAGCTATAAATCGGTATGCTCTTACAAGCTATAAATTGGTATGCTCTTATAAGCTATAAATCAGTATGCTCTCACAGGTTGTGGAGTATCCGCAACACATGCAGGACCTCAACCAAATCATGTAAACCTAATGACATTTCATTCGTATCCTACGAATTCCTATGATTCAAATGGGGCTCTGTAATTGTTGTACGTAATTGGATATGCAATCGGTAATTATGTAGGACACTTTATAACATTATACATATTTCAATTAAAAACATATAAACATGATTTAATTACACAACTTACCTTGATGAGCATACGTAGATACGGAGGCGATTAATCCGAGACTATCTCTTTGCCCCTATTTAACTTCATACGAGGTGTATCTGGATCTATACAGACAAATTTAACTCAATTTAACACATAATTCATTCAATTTAGTCGAAAACATATTTTTGGAAAATTTATCATTTTTCCCTATACTTTTAACTTTTTTGCAATTTAATCCCTAGGCTCGAAAAATAAAATTCATGTAATTTTACCCCTACCCAAGCCTAGCTGATTATTGTACAAACATATAACAGCCCACATATATCATAAATTCACAAATTATACCATGAATTTATCACATTTTTCAATTTAACCCCTAATTGACAAATTCATCAAAAAATCTCTTTACAAAAGTTGTTTATCTAACAACAACCATTTATTTTCTAACATCAAACTTCAAAACTCATACACATGCATCAATGGTAAAACCCTAATAGTTTAACAATTTCACAAGTTAGTCCCTAGGCTAGCTAGATTAAGCTACAACAATCCCGAAAACATAAAAATCATCAATCACGGGACAAAAATACATACCTAATTGAGCAAAATAAGCTTGTCGAAACTTCAAGCTTCCATCGCTAGGTTTTGTCTTTAAATTCGTTTGAAGATGATGATAATGGATGATAATAGTTTGTTTTATTTAATTAATTATAACTTTAATTACTAATTTTCAAAAATAACCTTATTAATTCATTCAAATTTCAATAATGCCAAACGATTAAAATCCACTATCAACTTGAATGGTCTAATTACCATATAAGGACCTCCACTTTATAGTCCTATAGCTATTTAATACATTTAGCTATTAGAACTTAACTTTTGCACTTTACATGATTTAGTCCTTTTTATCAAATTAAGTATGTAAACAGTAAAATTTTTTAACTAAATTTTTATACGGTATTTCTATCATGCTGTAAGAAATAAAATAATAAAAAATAAATTTTCTGACTTCGAATTTGTCGTCCCAAAATCACTGTTCCAATTTCACTCAAAACGGACTGTTACAGATTCATTGTGAAGTTGTTCAATTTGAGGTGCTCAATTTTCATTCAACACCTTGTTATCATTGCAATTCTCAGTAACACTAAGATTTGAAATCTTAAAACTTAGAACAATTTGATTTTCTTCATCTGTTTTTTTCTATATAACTATGATGTAGAGATTGCGATATTTCATGCAAAATAAAATAAAACCAGTAGAGAAGAAAAATCCTACTCATTTTAGATGTTGTTGATAGAATCATCATACTTTTAGTGGAAGTACAACCTAACCTATTTTAAAATTTACCATAATTTGCAATGAATAAATTTGATATCCATGATTTCCTTACAGGTTTTTGGAGCCTTTTTTCTTGATTATTTTAGGGTGAGCTTTGTTTGAACATTCTATCAATTATTTTAGGGTGAGCTTTTAATTTTACTGAATAAAGGTATCGGTTTTCGATACTTTTCCACATATAACTCGCTTAAAATACATCATAATATCATGATTTTTTTTTCATTTTATGGCATATTTGATATAATATATATACGATTAATAACACAAGATTTATACTGCATTCAAGAAACATATTTACCTACTTAATTTTTACACATAGAAAAATCCTAAACTAGATAACCTTATTCAGTGTAAAGTTGTTTAATTTTAGGTGTTAAATTTTCACTCAACAACTCGTTATTACTACAATTCACAGCAACACTAAGAGTTGAATTCTGAAAACTTAGAACAATTTGATTTTCTTCATCTATTTTTGTTTATATAACTTTGATGCAGACATTGCGATATTTCATGTATCATAAAAAAAAAAAACCAATAGAGAAGCAAAATTTGAGTCATTTCAGATGCTATTGACAACATCATCATACTTTTAACAATAGTACAAGATTCCACATCAATATAAAGACAATAATATATCACAGTGGAATATGCTTTCTCTCTTCTTACAAGATTCCACATCATGTTTTGCACATGGAAAATCCTAAAGTAGATAACATTATTCAGTGTGAAGCTATTATAATTTAGGTGTTCAATTTTCATTCAACTTGTTCGTACTGCAATCCGCAGCAACACTAAGAGTTGAATTCCTAAAACTTAAAACAATTTAATTTTCTTCATCTATTCTTCTCTATATAACTCTGATGCATAAATTGTGGTATTTCTTGCATCATAAATTAAAACCAGGACAGAAGCAAAACTCAAGTCATTTCAGATGCTATTGAGAATGTCATCATACTCTCAATGATAATACATCCTAACCTATTCTAAACTTTATCATAATTTGCAATGCAATAAATATGATATCCATTATTTCCGTATAGGTTTTTAAAGCCCTTTCTCTTGATTTATTTGCATATAATTTCATCATTTTTTTGCCTATATATATGAATTTAATCCAAGAAAAGCTTCATTCCAAACCATCTGTGAGGCTACTAATGCATTCCTTTTTAACTTTTTTCCCGGTTTCTTTTGTCTTTTGATCTTTTTTTGTAATGGCAAGCTCAAACAAGAAAACTGGGGAAAAAGAAAAATTGAGATTAAGATCATTGAAAATGAGGATGATAGGCTCATCTCATTTTCAAAATGATGTACATGAATTTATAAGAAAATCTCTGAGCTCTCCACTTTATGTGGTGGTGAGATTCTTTTTATTATTTTCTCACCAATCGATAAGCCTTATTCATTTAATCATCCTTCTTTTGAATCTGTCGCTAAACTATTTTTGAACCCAAACCAACCACTTAATGAAACCACTCATGCTCATCTTGAGGCTTACCATAAGGTAACAAAGAACTTGGTTGTCCAAGATTTTAATAACATCCACCAAGAAATCTCCCTTTGTTTTTCTTTTGATGCATCTAGTTAGTCGTGGATCTCATTGAACTATTGGACAAGAAAGTTCATTTTTGCCCTATAGTAAGCCTCAATAGGAGGATGAGTGGTTTCATTAAGAGGTTGGTTTGGGTTCAAAAATCGTTTAGCCATAGATTCAACAAAAGGATGACTAAATGAATAAGGCTTACCAATTGGTGAGAAAATAATAAAAAGAATCTCACCACCACATAAAGTGAGAGCTCATAAATTTTCTTATAAATTCCTCTACATCATTTTGAAAATGAGATGAGCCTATCATCTTCATTTTCAATGATCTTAATCTCAATCTTTCTTTTTCTCCCAATTTTCTTGCCTGAGCTTGCCGTTACAAAAAGAAAAAAGAAAAAAAGATCAAAAGATAAAAGAAACAAGCAAAAAAGTTAAAAAGGAATGCTTTACAAGCTTTTAAGATGGTTTGGAATGAAGTTATTCTTGGATGGAATTCATATATATATGCAAAGAAAATCAAGAAATTAGATGCAAATAAATCATAGAAAAGTGCTCCAAAAATATATAATGAAATAATGGATATAAAATTTATTGCATTACAAATTACGATAAATTTTAAAACAGGTTATGTTGTACTACCATTGAGTGTATAATGATGTTGTCAATAGCATCTAAAATTACTCAGATTTTGCTTCTCTATTGGTTTTATTTTATGATGCATGAAATATCACAATGTCTGTATCAGAGTTAAATAGAGAAGAATAGATTAAGAATATGAAATTATTCTAAGTTTTAAGAATTCAACTGGCAGTGTTACTATGAATTGCAGTAATAACAAGTTGTTGAATGAAAATTAAACCTTAAAATTAAATAACTTTACCTTGAATAGGGTTATCTAGCTAAAGATTTTCCATGTGCAAAAACTTGATGTGGAATCATGTAAGAAGAGGAAGAGCATATTCCACTGTGATATATTCTTCTCTTAACATTGAATGAAAACTTTTTAATAGTATCCTGAAAATGAAGAGTGTATCAATAATATAAGCAAATTCATAAGCTTGAGCTCAAATGTTAGCAAACTAGAATGCAACAATTTTATTAATAACCAATTTATTGAAAGCAAATTGTTGATACAACATGATAACTAGAACAGGAATAGTCCTAGACCCTAAATAGTCAAGGATCGGGAATGTTACAATAGTGACCATAAACCATATGTTGGTTGGCTACAAGAACTTGCTTTTTATCATGAGGGACAAGAAGGTTGCAAATATTTCCTCAATGCATGCTCCACTGGATGAGGATGTCCCTTTTGCCTTCCATCTTAGATATGACCTTAGTCAGCAATAGTTTTGTACCTCAATGTCAACGATATTAAATGTTATTTTTATTGTTTTATTTTTTTATGTTTTTTAGGCTTGTCAATCTTGGGCGTCCTCAAGGCATGCATGAACCTGTTCATGTAGCCAACCAACATATAGTCTATGGTCTCTGTTGTAGTATTCTCGAGCTTTGACTATTTAGGGTTTAAGACTATTTTGATTCAAATTATCAGGTTGTATAAACAATTTGCTATCAATAAACTGATGATTAATAAAATTGTTGCATCTTGTTTTGCTAACATTTGAGCCCAAGCTTGTGAATTTGCATATTTTATTGATACACTGCTTAGTTTTAGGATACTATTAAAAAGTTTTCATGCAACATAAAGATAAAAATATATCATAGTGGAATATGCTCTCTCTCTCTTCTTACATGATTCCACATCAAGCTTTTACATATGGAAAATCCTAAAGTAAATAAACTTATTCATTGTGAAGTTGTTTAATCTTAGGTGCTCAATTTTCATTCAACTTGTTATTACTGCAATTCACTGTAAGACTAAGAGTTGAATTCTTAAAACTTAAAACAATTTGATTTTGTTCATCTATTCTTCTTTATATAACTTTGATGCAGCATTGCGATATTTCATGCATCATAAAAAAAACCAATAGAGAAGCAAAATTCGAATCATTTCAGATGCTATTGACAACATCATCATACTTTTAACAATAGTACAAGATTCCACATTAACATAAAGACAAGAATATATCAAAGTGGAATATGCTTTCTCTCCTCTTACAAGATTCCTCATCAAGTTAGTGCACATGGAAAATCCTAAACTAGATAACCTTTTTCAATTTGAAGTTGTTTTAATTTAGGTGTTCAATTTTCATTCAACGACTTGTTATTACTGCAATTGGTAGTAACACTAAGAGTTGAATTCTTAAAACTTATAACAGTTTTATTTTCTTCATGTATTCTTTTCTATATAACTTTGGTGCAGACATTGCGATATTTCATGCATCATAAAATAAAACCAGGAGAGAAGCAAAACCCAAGTCATTTTAGATGCTATTGACATCATTATCATACTCTCAACGGTAGTACAGCCTAACCTGTTCTAAAATTTACCGTAATATGCAATGGAATAAATTTGATATCTATTATTTCCTTATATGTTTTTGGAGCCCTTTTTCTTCATTTATTTGCATCTAATATCTTCATTTTTTGCCTATATATATGAATTCCATCCAAGAAGAATTTCATTCCAAACCATATGAAAGCCTAGTAAGACATTTCCTTTTAACTTTTTTAAGTGTTTGTTTTGTCTTTTGATCTTTTTTGTACTGGCAAGCTTAGGCATAAAAACTGGGGGCAAAAGAAAAATTAAGATTAAGATCATTGAAAATGAGAATAATAGGCTCATCTCATTTTCAAAATGATGTCTAGGAATTTATAAGAAAATTTCGGAGCTCTCCACTCTATGTGGTGGTGAGATTCTTTTTATTATTTTCTCACCAACTAGTAAGCCTTATTCATTAGGTCATTCTTCTCATGAATATGTCGCAAAAATTTTTTTGAACCCAAACTAACATCTTAATGAAACCATTCATGCTCCTATTGAGGCTTACCAAAAGGTAAGAAGGAACTTGCTTGTCCAAGATTTCCCTTTGTGTTTCTTTTGATGTATCTAGTTAGTTGTGGACCTCATTGAAATCTGAGAAAAGCAAGGTGATTCTTACCTTACGGTAAGCCTCTATAGGAGCATAAGTGGTTTCATTAATAGGTTGATTTGGGTTCAAAAATCATTTAGTGATAGATTCAACAGAAATATGACGAAATAAATCAGACATACCAGCTAGTGAGAAAATAATATAAAGATTCTCACCACCACATAAAGTGGAGAGCTTAGATATTTTCTTATAGATTCCTATATATCGTTTTGAAAATGAGATGAGCCCATCATCCTCATTTTCAATGATCTTAATCTCAATTTTTCTTCTTCCCCCAGTTTTCTTGCCTGAGCTAGCCATTACAAAAAAGATCAAAAGACAAAAGAAAGCAGCATAAAAGTTAAAATGGAATGCTTTACTAGCCTTTCAAATGGTTTGGAATAAAGTTCTTCTTGGATGGAATTCATATATATATCCACAAAAGACTCGAGAAATTAAATGCAAATAATCAAGAAAAAATGCTCCAAAAACCTATAAGAAAATAATGGATATCAAATTTTTTGCATTGTAAATTATGTTAAATTTTAGAACAGGTTAGGCTGTACTACCATTGAGAGTATGATGATGTTGTCAATACCATCTGAAATGACTCAGATTTTGCTTTTCTACTAGTTTTATTTTATGATGCATGAATTATCGCAATGTCTGCATCAAAGTTATATTAAGAAGAGTAGATGAGAAAAGCATATCGTTCTAAGTTTTAAGAATTCAACTCTTTGTTTTACTACGAATTGCTATAATAAAAAGTTCTTGAATGAAATTTGAGCACCTAAAATTAAACAACTTCACATTGAGGAGGTTTAACTAGTTTCGAATATTTCATGTGGAAAAACTTGATGTGGAATCTTGTAGGAAGTGAGATAGCATATTCCATTGTGATATATTCTTCTTTTTATATTTTATGAAAACTTTTTAACAGTATCCCGGAACTGAAGGGTGCATCAATAATATATGCTAATTCACAAGCTTGAGCTCAAATGTTAGGAAAACAAGATGTACAATTTTATTAATCACTAGTTCATTGAAAGCAGATTGTTGATACAACATGATAATTGGAACCAAAATAGTTCTAGACCCTAAATAGTCTAGGTTCTAGAATGCTGCAACAAAGACCATAGACCATATATTGGTTGGCTAAATGAACAAGTTCAGGTATGCCTTAAGGACTCCCAAGATTGACAAGCCTAACAAACTTAAAAAATAAAACAACAAAATTAACATTTAACATCGTGGAATTTGAGGTACAAAACTACTGCTGATTGGGGCCATATCTTAGAGAGAAGGCAAAAAGGACATCTTCTTGCATTGGAGTATGCATTGAGGAAATATCTTTAGTCTTCTTATCCCTCGTGACAGAGAGCAAGTTGATATACTCTGTAAAACTTTCTTCTCATTCGTAAAGCTCCCTCAAGTTAAGCTAATCAATAGGAGTTTTCCACCAATAATAAGTTTCTCTTCTATGTGATTGTTGGGCCAAAGCGATCTCCCTTTGTTTTGCTTTTGATGCATCTAGTTAGTCATGGACCTCATTGAAATCATGGACAAGCAAGTTGATTCTTACCTTACGATAAGCCTTAACTGGAGCATGAGTAGTTTCATTAAGAGGTTGGTTTTGGTTCTAAAGTTGTTTAACGAAAGATTCAACAAAAGGATGACCAAATGAATAAGACTTATCAGTTCGTGAGAAAATAATAAAAAGAATCTTGCCACAACATAAAATGGATAGCTCAGAGATTTTCTTATAAATTCTTGTACATTATTTAAAAAATGAAATGAGCATATCATCCTCAGTTTCAATGTTCTTAATCTCAATTTTTCTTTTTCCCCTAATTTTCTTGCTTGAGCTTGCCACTGCAAAAAAGATCAAAAGAGAAAAGAAACCAACAAAAAGGTGAAAAAGGAATGCTTTATAAGCCTTTCAGATGGTTTGGAATGAAGTTCTTCTTGGATAGAATTCATATATATACGAAAAGAAAACTTAAGAAATTAAATGTCGAAACTAATTAATTTAGGTGATCAATTTTGACGTTCAACAATTGATTATCGTGTTAGTAAATGATCTAGTCTTGAATTAGGTATATAAATATGTTTCTTGAATGCAATATAAATCTTGTGTTATTGGTCGTATATATATTATATCGAATATGCCATAAAATGAAAAAAAATCATGATATTATAGTACAATTTAAGTGAGTTTTACGTTGAAAAGTACCGAAAATTGATACTGCTATTCGGTAAAATTAAATGCTCACCCTGGAATAACGGATAGAATGTTCAAAAAAGGAAAGACTTCTAAAAGAAATCAAGACAATAAAAGGCTCAAAAAACCTTTAAGGAAATAATGGATTTCAATTTTATTGCATTGCAAATTATGGTAAACTTTTGAACAAGATAGGTTGTACTACCATTGAGAGTATGATTGTAACATCCAAAAAATTGGGGGTTAGTAGAATTGGATTTGTGAATCGAGAGAGAGTGGTCATGCCTTGATTTTTGAGATTATCTATGCACTTTTAGGAAATAAATGAGGTATTGGTTTCTTAGTTAAGTGTTAGTGAAATGTTCTTTGAAACCCAAGTTCAAATCCCTTCTCTTTTACCATTTTTATTATTTAGCAAATTTTACCTTAAACCCTAGTATGTGACATTCCTTATTTTTAAAATAAATATTGCAAAAATATTTCAAGAATGATGAAAAACTTAATAGTTAAAAGAAATATGTGAAAGTATGTAAATTAAATGAGTTCTCAAGTTCGAATAATTTCCTTTGAGAAATTATTAAATTTTGCAAAATCCTTTTTTTAATGTGTGTGCCATTCATACCCTTGAACCCTAAGTATAAATACAAAATTTTATTGTGTTTTTTAGCCTTTAATTCAATTTTTCCCTACCCTAGTCATTCACCCTCTCCCTCTACTCTTTTCTCTTCAATTTTCTTTCTTTCTCCTATTGCTGTCGTCGCCTACACCCATTTTACCATCTCTTTCTTCTTATTTTTGCATCAAGATAGTGCAACATCTCCTTTACTCTATTACTGCTATTTATCCTTGTAATAACTCATTTTTCAGTGGTGTCAGAAACAGTGGTTTCGTCGCCACAAATTTGACATGTGAGCCCGTAAATATTATTATTTAATATTTATGAGTCAATTATTGTATTAAAATAAATTTTGAATAGGAAAATTATTTTATTTGAATTAATAATTAAGTTCAAGTGGTAAGACCTTAAACTCAAGTGGTTTTAGAAATGAATAATTAAGGTTGTATTAAAGTTTCGTTAAGAAATTTTGATGTTTAAGTTATTAATTAATTGGAAAGTATTAAATTGTAAAGATGTAAAATTTAATGGCTATAGCATTATTTGCATCTAATGGATATAAAAGCATGAAATAAGGGCGTAAAGTAGTAATACAACCAATTTAAAGATGTAAGATTTTGAATTTTGTCATTGATGAATCTTTGTGATTTTAGATGTTAAATGATAAATTTGAGGTATTGGTTGTTATTTTCAAGTATTTTGTTAGGTGATTTTGATGAATTTAATGATTAGGGATTAAACTAATGAAATAGTAAAATACAAGGACTTAGTGTGAAATTGTTACAAATGTAGGTTGTAATGGATGCTATTAATATTCGACCAGTATGAATTTTCAATAAAATTGGTTTATTTGCATGATTAGGACAAAGGGACTATATTAAATAAAAATGAAAAGTTGAGGGTCATTTTGTAAAAATATCAAAAATGACTAAATTGCATAAAATGAATTGGTTTTACTATCCAAATTAATGAATTACCAAATAGCCCCTGTAATTAGTCATTTATGCAATTTAGCTAGTAAATTCATAGTGATTTGTTATTTAATGTAATTCACTTGTGATTATTATTGTTCTCTAATTAATTGATTTATATATATGTGAAATTACTTCGGTTATTTATATAACGATGAGTGGTGCAAATACTTATGTATATATGAAATTGAGAAGAGATTAATAGCAGTGTTTCTTTTTAGGTTGTATCAAAGTTATATGCAAATGAGATGAATTTAAATATGTATACGGAAATGAAGAAGTGCCCCTATTTGTACTTCGGTACCCTTGAATGCACATATGTGCCCCTGTTTGCACTTTGGTGCCCCTGAATGCACATTTGTGCCCCTGATTGCACTTCGGTGCCTCTGTTATGCATCTATTATGCCCTTGGTGTGGTGTAGTTACCCAAGTATTCGAGTCAAGTTATTAGTTCAATAGACTAAAGGTCAATGGAATTTACAAAATTATTTATGTGCTTAAAGGCTAATGTATAGATGAGATAGTAGTAAATGTTAAATTTTCAATGATCTACTTCATCATACGTGAGTATAATTATGTTTATGATTTTACGGTTAAATTTAGATATTTATATACGTATATGAATGAGTTTGGATTAAATTGTTATAGTAAAGGAAGCATACGATGAACCATTTTTCAGTACTAATTAGTGGATAGACTAAACAGTATCGAATCTGCTAATAATACACTGTCTATGTGTGAGGGAAACAAACTACTCTTCTACTACATCAACAGTCCTATCGAGGGTGTGAATTATATCAAAATTAGGGGTGGAAACCCTTATTCAAATACCTATAATCTCGGCTGGAGAGATCACCCAAATCTGAGATAGAGATGAAACTAAGGAAGAGGTAATAGATCGAATCAAGCTAAAAACACTAACTATCATCCTCCTTATTTGTAAAAACCTCAGGATAGGGTCAACCCAAGTGACATTACTATATGTGGTCAACGTTTGAATATAATTGAGGGAGAGATGCAGTCAATGAGAACATATGTAAAGCAGGTGCAATCAGAGTGCACCAATTGAACAAGAAAATTGACTAAACTTGGAGATCAAATGAGCCAGTTGATTAGCATGTTGGTTGACATCCAAAGACAAATTGGCACAGGTACTCCCAGCAATACAAAAAATAATCCTCGTAGGGAAGGAAAGGAGCACGTGAAACCAATTGTGCTTTGATTGGACAAAGTCCTGAGTAGCCCAAAAAACCCTACTCTGAAAGTAAATATTGAGAATCTTGATCTTCAAAAGAAACCCCTAGAGGTCGAAGATGAACCAGAGTCAAAGGAGGAAATTGCACCGGTAGCTTAGTCAGAAGAAGAAATAACTAAAGATGCTGTCGTTGAAAAAAATCTCATTCCCTTCAAGATTAGAAAAAAAAGCGAGATGATTAAGAATTTGTAAGTTTTCTTAACTTGTTAAAAACATTAAACGTTAACCTACCTTTAATCGAGATAATTGAAAAAGTTCCTAAGTACACCAAGTTTTTAAAAGAAATTATTTCTAGGCGTAGGAAAATTAAGGTAGGTGAATAAGTTAGTATAAGAGCTTCCTGTAGTGCTATTATCTCAAGATAGGTTCCCAAAAAATTGAAAGACCTGGGAAGTTTTACTATTCCTATGGAGATAAGGAGCATTCATTTTAATAGAGCTCTATGTGACTTAGAAGCTAGTATTAATTTAATGACTATAACAATTTTTGAAAAATTTGAGTTAGGGACCTCAAAAATACCCATATAACATTACAGTTGGCAGACAGACCTTCAGTACATCCGAAAGGTGTACTGGAAGACGTGTTAGTTAAAATGCACAGCTTCATCATCCCAACAGATTTTGTGGTTCTAGATTTTGAAGAAGATCTTAACATACCAATCTTATTAGGTAGGCCTTTCCTAGCCACCTATAGGTCTACCATTGATTTAGAAAACAATGAATTAACCGTGAAAATCAATGGTGAGACTAAAATCTTTAAATGTGGTCATCGAACGAGCGAGGAAGAAAGGAGGGAGTTAAGAGAGCAGTGTAAGGAATTATTTGTTTCTAACATTCCCAAGTTAAGGGACATACTTCCTTTAATGCATACAGATCGAAAAACCAGGTTTAAGGAAGGGGATAAGCGGGAAAAGGTGGAATGGCACGAGGGACAATAGACTAATACTGATAGAATTGAAAGATCGTCTATCTGTGAATTAATGATCTTGTTAGACGAATCCAACAATAAGACATAATTTATTTGAATTGTTATTTAAGTTTTGTAAATTATTGTATATTTAGCTAAAATTTTAGTATATATTTTAATTTTTACTAACTTGATGTTTTATAAAAACCATAACGCTCTAGAAATTGGAATTTTGGGTGAAAACAGAGCCGGTGTTACAACATGGTAGTCTCGTGTCACAACACTAAAGGTAGAACCGATGAGACTAGGAAAATTACTTCGATGTCATGACACAAACTTTGTGTGTCGCGACACAAGCTTTGTGTGTCGCGACACCAAAGCTAGTACACCCAGGAATAAAAAAATCTAAAGCATGTCGCGACATCAAACCCCAACGTTGCGATAATGGTAAACTACTAGGGATGTTGTGACACGGAAGCCTTGTGTCGCGACATCGTTGTAATTTTTAGCAGGGTTGACCAGACCCATTCACACAACTCGATAGATTAAACCCTTATTTACCCGATTTTTAACCTTCCAAACACCTACTTTGTAAGCTAAATGCATATTACTCTTAGTTTAACACATCTCTTAGCCCCCATAATTTCTTAAAGCCTCTCAAACCCCTTAAACCCTAAACCTCACTCTTCTCTTTTTCTTTTTGATTTGCTAGGAAAATTTTCTTCCTTCAATCTTACTTGGTGTAGGAAAGCACGAAAACATCTCAAGGAATGACGCACAAACAAAATGTAACAAGGAATCTAATGATCTATACAAGGTTAAGGGTTCCCAACTCAACTTTTACTGTTCTATAGAATTAAGTTGCTTGATAGTTCATTAGTTAGTAGAACTAAATATCATGCATTCTAGAAAAGTTAGATGAACTAATCAACCGAAATCATCGACGGTTCCAAACCATTTTAATTTTCCAAACCGGAATATTGAAAAATACTTTTTTGAACTTCATGGACAAACCTTTATCCAAGAGAGGGTATTTGATCCATCCATGATTCTTTGTAGTTCTACTTTATGCTATTTTGTAGAGAAAACAAATATGCATCGGGAAATGGATTTATCAAAATATGAAGAGGTGTGTCAATGGCCAAAAAGTAGGAGTGTTCTTTCCCCACTTAGTGGTGGCCTTATACGAAAGAGTAGGCATTCCTATGCCATCCTCTGAGTAGTTGCTGAAACCATCTTGGAGCATTATTGGTGATACTTTGCTCCTATAGTGCGTAGAACTAAAAGCCAAACAAATCAAAGAATAGAACAAATGATAGTAAGAAGTGACGACTACACCAGCTTCGTCACAAGGGTTGACTCGAGCTCAATAGGAAGTTGGTGAGAGTAGTCAATCTAAACTGGACTGGATGATGTAGTGGATGAAGGAGTTCAGACCAATATTTCAAGAATCTACAAGATAGAGTAATACAAGGGTCCCTAACTACACGCCAGGTGTGAGTCTAAACATTAAGAACACCCAATTAAACAAACATATAGTAGCCATTACTATTAATGCAACACATAATGCAATATTCAACTTTATTAGTAAAAAATGTCATGATAATAACACATTGCATAAAGAATCCTACCCAACCACCCACTGAACACCATGAGTTCCCCAAAACCCATCTAAAAACTCCAAACATTGCAAGCTAAGCTCGATATGGTTAAACCACCATTATACGTAATACATTTATACTACGATTTAAAATGTTATAGAATCGACATTCTCCTCATTACTCTTGGCGCAGTGCATTGACAACATATATGCAGACTTAATCTGCCACCAATACTCCACGGTACTCCTCCGTTATCCATAATATCCCACCCCATGCACATGCGTTATGTCATAAAATATACAACCAGGAACATGTTTCCATTAAATTTACATTTAAGTAGCATGCTTTACACGCCCTCATTATATCATTCAATTTCATTAATTAGTAACACTCATCAAGCATTTGATTTCACCATCAATATGATGACTTTCTAACTTGGCTCAATTTCATAATCATTTCATAACCAATCTTTCCAAAACATGTATAACAGCCTTTCATTCAGTACTTTTCATAACATTTCACCCAACCATACATTTCATGCATTCAGTCATTATTTTCATATTAATACATTCTAAGAATACAACCAACATTCATTCCATAATCAAATCATCCATGTAATTTCATGCCAATACCACTCATAAAAATTATCAATCAACCATGCCAAATCTCCAAACATGCCATTTAATTAGGCTCGAAACGTACATGATTTGACCACCTTAAAATCACTTAATTATACATTTAACGAAGCCTGAACAGCAAGCTTAAATATCAATTTATCCACTAAAAATATAATTTCAACAATCAAGTTTACACGTTAGAACCCACACCTTAATTTCGCACAACTGTAGCACTACTTGTGAAACCCGCGATTCCTCATTTAGACTTAAGTTAAACCTAAAATCAAATAAAATATTGATCATGTTAAGATGCTATTAAATTAGCCTTTAAACACCCTCTAAAATTTTGATCAAATTAGGGTTACCATATATCAATTATAAAATCTAAATCAGTTAGTTCGCTTGCACAGTTTCTGTGAGAAATGAGGGTGCGAAGGGTGAACATCTCACTACTGGTCTGGAGTGTTTAAGTCAGCGCCTAACAAGTAAAATACTAAAAAATTAGTAGCTAATCATCCATATATAACCTTAATTCAATTAACTAACACATTCCCTAACAACCAAGCCAACACTATGCATTAACCCACAAACAATCGCTCTTACGCTTCTCGATTCGTCATATCTGAGTTGCTAAACGATTAAGATTGAATTTTCCAAATTCATACATGATTAAAGGCTGATTAGGAAGTTGATTAATAGATCTAAATGTTGTTGCAAATAAGTGGTAAAAATAATAAAAATCGGCAGCCCGCAATGGTAGATCTAGGAGTTGCACACAACCAAAATTGACTACGAAGGGGATTGTTTTGAAAAACACCAAAGAGATTTGTTTAGGACTACTTAAGAATTATTTTTAGACTTGACAAATAGTAAAAATCAAGGATGGAATAGCAGTGTATTTTACTAAATAAATCTGACACTACTAATCCATAAAAATCGAATCCCCTAGCTCCTAAGTAGCCTTTTCAATATCATGATTTCTCCAAAGAACTTTGACCAAAGGGATCTACTTCCTTCTCATAACTTTAACCTCACAAACTAAAATTTGAACAGCCTTTTCCTGAAATGTTAGATCTGATCTAACCTCGGTGTCCTCAGCTAAGACAACATAAGAAGGATCAAATTGATACCGTCTCAACATCGAGACATGGAACACATCGTGATTGCAATCTGACTCAGGAGGCAATTCAAGCTGATATGCCACTAGACATACCCTCTTAAGCACCCGATAAGGTTCAAAGAACCTAGGGCTCAACTTGCCCTTCTGAATGAATCTCAAAACTTTCTTCCACAAGGAAACCTTAAGAAAAACCCATTTTCTTGTTGAGACTGCCGGTGTGCCCCATAGCACAGCGAAAAAAAATTTCGACGATCCATAGCCATGGATACATGTATACGAAATGAAACTATTTAAGATAAGGTTGAAGATATACTTTCTTAACAAAAACAATGAGAGGATGTTGTTGATTTCCTGTCGATTCCAAGCCACAACAAAAGAATTGTAGCCTCTACGTAGTCCACTCGATATTAAAACGAACTATAAAACTCTCTTGGAACTATTCTTGAGAAAAATCTCCCAAAACAGCTGCTAGGCCCTTTTTGTTCACTTTTCTTTTAAAACACACTTACCCTAATTCAGGATTTTAGTATGCATACATTGAAAAAATAATCAAATCTTATAGAGAACATATGGAAAGTATTAAACATGTTATATTCTTTCTGGAAAGAATTATAACATATGGAAACTATTAAAAAATGTTATATTCTTTCCAAAGAAAATTATAACTACCATGTTTCAATGTTTGACCGAAATCATAATAATAATTTATTATAATAATTTCAATAAACTATATTATGTTAAAATTTTATATGAATCAAATTCATACATTAATTTTAACTATGTTCTCTATTTGTGTATAACAAGCTTGTATATTTAATTCGTTTGATAATTAATTATCAAATTAAATTAATTCAATAATTAATTTAATTCATGTGACATCCAAACACAATACAAAATGTGTTTTGATTTTGTTTGTTTTAACCATAGGTTGTAACCCTATAGGTTCTAGTAATGTTCATAGTAATACTAGAACATTTCTAATAATACAAGCAATGAGTGACATCTAGCATTGCATCATTGCTACCTAAGTTACAAGAAGTCATAATTTGACATAACCTTTCCGTGATAATCTTTTCATGTATTATATCCTTTTATCCTTAACATCTAGAATGGACACAAATCATGGAATAGTTAAACTTGTATAGTTCAATATCATATTTCTTAATTTTCTAAGTAGACTACAATAAACAAATAAGTGTGATATCTCATATCAACTTATTCGAGCATGGCCATGCATTTTTAGTCTCACTCCATCAAGAGACCTAAGATATTGCTCCCATTATGTAGGAGGGATAAATCTTATCTTGATCAACCATATCCCACTACATCGATTGTGGTATATCCAAAATCAGTCTTTATTGTACAACCTATTACGGTAGACGTTTGAATATATCAAAATACATGACTCACGATGTTGGGACAGTGATGATCTCAAGTCTTATGATTGTTACATAGTTATCACTATGAGTAATATTGTGACTATTACATAATAATCCAAGAAACATACTCATAGCGGGTTAGTCCAATATGTTGTTCTCTAACACATTCTAATGTATTGATTTTGACATCCCTATGTCAATGATAACTTTTTGTCATCAATCAACTAGACATTAGTCTCAATGCATTATTGTTGTACAAGCCCACAATAATACTTGACTAAGGACCTTTTAAGAATAATCATATTTTTTAGGACTTTACTACAATTCAGTTTATTTATATACATAGAAAAAAAAACTAAAATAATATTTGCAATGCCTTATATTAATAAACAAGGTAAAACAAGTATGTAATTACAATCATCTCATGATTGGTCTTTGGGCATACTATAACATCTCTCGCATTAAACTCAATTGCACTTTAAGTCAGCATATGACTTTTATTTGTCCAAAGTCACCTTTAATATGCCCTAAATTAATCAAATTTTGTCCTTAGTCTCCAAAGCCAATTCTGAACCCAATAACCTTTTCTCACTCAACTCAGTCTAACATAAAGGCGAACGAAACTTAAGACCATAAAGAGCCTCATAAGGTGTCATTTGGATACTAGACTGGAAGTTGTTATTATAGGCAAACTCTACCATCGGCAAATACTCCTCCCAACTAACTTGAAAATCAATCACATAACTTCTCAGCATACCCCCTAAAATTATAATGGCCCTCTCTGACAGACCATCAGACTGTAGATGAAAAACCGTACTAAAGTCTAACCGCGTATGCAAAGCCTTGTGCAATTTCTTCCCGAATCAAGAAATAAAACAGGGATCCCGTTTGAAATAATTTATACTGGCACTCCGTCCAATTTTACTATCTTGAAAATATAAAGCTTAGCTAGCTTCTGTAGAGATTAATCCGTATGAACCAAAAGAAAATAGACAGTCTTAGTCAGTTTATGCACTATGACCAAGAGATCATATTTCTTAGTAGGTGTTAAGGGCAACCTATTAACAATGTCCATAGTTACCCTCTCCCAGTTCCACTACGGAATACGAATCGATTGTAGTAACCCAAATGGAAACTAATGCTTAGCCTTAACTTGTTGGCAAGTCAAACATTTCGACACGAACTCAGTTACCTCTCATTTAAAACCTAATCACCTATACACTTCCCTTAAGTTAGGATACATCTTATTACTACTAGGATGCATAGCATAAGGGCTGCTATGTGTTTGTTGTAGTATAGATTACCTTAAACCTTAATCATTCAGTACACAAAATCTGCCTTTAAAACACAAAATACCATTAGAAATAATCCCGAAGTCCTCAAGCAACCCATCCTCAACCTTTTTAAACTAAAGTGTTAAACATTCATCCAGACTCTCTTTATCTTTGATTTCTTGAACCCAAATAGCCTTTAATTGCAACACAACCAAAATGCCCCCATCATTAAACAGACTCAAACAAGCAAACATAGCCCTCAAGTCAGACATTACCCTTTTACTTAAGGCATCGGCCACTACATTAGCTTTCCCAGGGTGATACTCAATCGTACAATCGTAGTCTTTTAACAATTCAATCCACCTACGTTACCTCAAGTTAAGCTTATTTTGGGTAAGGAGATATTTGAGATTTTTGTGATCTGTGCAAATAATACACTTCTCACTCTATAAATAGTGTCTCAAGATTTTAAGAGCGAAAATGACAGTCGCCAACTACCTTACCTCCCTGCATTAAAACACATCCAAGTCGAACATGCAAAGCATCGCTATACATAACATAATCTTTACCAGATTCTGGTTGAATTAGAACGGGAGCTTCAGTCAACACAGATTTTAATTTCAAAATGGTGTCCAATTATTCTTTCTTCCCACTTACATGGAGTAGTCTTCCTTAATAACTTAGTCAATAGGGCTGTTATTAAGGAAAACCTCTCAACAAACCTTTGGTAATACCCAACAAGACCTAGAAAAATCTAAATCTCTTAGATATTTTTTGGTTCTTTCCAATCTAGGATAGATTCAACCTTTTTAGGATCCACATGGATACCCTCAGCTGATACCACGTGACCCAAAAACATAACCTTCTTTAATCAAAACTCACACTTATTAAGTTTATTGAAAAGATGTTTTTCACAAAGTATTTATAGGACTACTCTCAAATGCTCATTGTGCTCAGATTCTGTCTTTGAGTATACTAGGATGTTGTCAATGAACACAACGACGAATTGATCAAGGAAAGGTTGAAAAACATGGTTCATAAGATCCAAAACTACAGCCAGTGCATTAGTCAATCCGAAGGGCATGACCAGGAACTCGTAATGTCCATAACGAGTCCTAAAAGCTCACTTGGGTACATCAAATCCTGTCACCTTGAGTTGATAGTACCCGGATCTCAAATCAAATTTTGAAAAGACAGTTGCACCTTTGATCTGATCGAATAGGTCGTCAATCCTTGGTAGAGGATACTTATTCTTTACAGTTAGCTTACTCATCTATCCATAATTAATAGATAATCGGAGTTTCCCATCCTTTTTCGTTACGAACAATACCGGTGCGCTCTATGGAGAAACACTAGGTCTAATGAATCCCTTATCCAATAGTTCTTGCAATTGTAGTTTCAACTCTTTCAGTGCCATTCGGTAAGGAACAATAGGCTCTGGTGTCATTCCTATAAGCAACTCAATACTGAATTCCACTTTCCAATACAGATGTAACTCTGGTAGTTCCTTGGGAAAAACATTTGAAAATTCCATTATTGTTCGAATACTATCCATAGAAGGATCAACTATACTCACATCTCGAACATAAAGAAGAAACACCTCACACCCTTCCCAAAACATTTTCTCCACTACCATAGTAGAGATCACATTGGACAGATAGTTCCGATGTTCCCCAGCCATAACAACTTCTTTCCAGACCACTCACCAAAGTTACCCTCTTTAATGCACAATCCAGCCAAACTTGATGCTCAACCAACCAATCCATTCCCAAAATCAAGTTAAATTCATTAAAAGGAAATTATGTTAAGTTAGCAAGAAAAAAACCTCCCCTTGAATCTCTAAAGGGCATTTCCTATATATTTTATTTACAAGCACATATTATCCTAGAGGGTTGACTATGGTAATAGTGTTATTAGTTTTCTCTACCCCAATTCCCAATTTTACAACTAGATCACATGCAATATAAGAGTGGGTATATCCTATATCTATTAATGCAAAATAAGGAATCCTAAAAATGTGCCCAATCAATGTGCTCTGGTAGTGTACCCTTAACCACTGATTGCCACCACCTATTTGCCTCGTCCCTTAACAAGGATACAACACCCTTAAGTTTCTACTTAGGTGTATAGTCTAGATCATCGAATATGCCCGCAATGATCTTCATCCAATATCCGACCACTGTAGGGGTAGTTCCAACAATACCACTGAACAACTCCATCCTATTTGAGTGGAGCGTCTTAGCAATTTGGGCCCCAGCGACACTTTCTAAGGCCCTCAACAAAGCTTGTGTTACCACATCATCCCCACGATGTTCATTATCATAGTTCTGATTATCCACACTCCCACCTTCAGTGGTGGGTGCACTAACAGTCTCATTTGGTTCATTATTCTATGCGTGCTCTTGAGATGTTGACGAATCAATCGAAGCCATTGAAGGTTGCCCTTTATGGCTCCTCCAACCACGAGTTAGCATTCTGCGAGTATTCATTTTGATGTTTTATGGAATCTACAATTTAAAAGTGAGAATATCTTTAGTATTATATTCAATCTTTTCTTGCACTTTAACAAGGTTCTTTTGCTTAAAGGTTTATGCAATAGTTTCTAGTATTTTTCTAGAGCTTCAACATTAAATTTATGGCCATGGCATTAGACCTCTGGACTTTTTCATTTTCTTAATAAAAAATATATATTTTTAAATTGTTGTGGTTTGTTTTTCCTAGAATTCCCTCCTTTTTCATGTATGCATGCATACAGACTCATTTTTTAGAAGAATCAGAATTCATTTTGAGATTTTAAACCTAGGCTCTGATACCACTAAATGTAACCTTCCAAAACCAGCTTAGACTTTATGGCCAAATTGTGAAGATACATTAATCACTTGTCCAAAAAACTATCCTACTGTTTTTTGAAAACCTTGATTACTCTCTTTTAGGACAAATCACGGTTTACACTTGTAATTTTGATTAATCATGTCAATTATTCTTATGTCATTTACTAGCAGCAATGTGGTTTTGGTAAACACTTTGCTCGTTGTGTCACTCAACAAAACCTCATTATCTTTTATTGCAGCAAAAAACTCAATTTATGATAGATTTATTATTAAGTCAAATATGATGCATTATCCACTTCCAAATTGCACTCAAAAAACTGATTAACATGACTAGTATTCATACATGTAAATCCTCTATAAAAGTAAAATCAAAACCACAGTCCAAAACCAAATAAATTTAAATAAAACTTACGCAAAATAATTATTTAGTTCAAAGTCCGTCGTATGTTTGCATACCGAGTCCAATCCTAGTCTTGAGCACTATCTTAGATGTATAAAACTATGGGGTGAGCTAGTAGCTCAATGTGAGTCTAAACAGTAAGAACACCCAATTAAGCATACAAATAGCAATCATTAATATTAATGCAATACATAATGCAACATTCAACTTTATCATTCAAAAATGTCATGATCATAACACAATGCATAAAGAATCCTACCCAACCATCTGCTACACACCACGTGTTTCTAGAACCTGTCTGCCAATCTCCAAACATTGCTAGCTAAGCTCGATGTGGTTAAACCACCATTATACATAATACAATTATACTAGGATTTAAAATGCGATATAATCACCATTCTCATTACTTCTGGTGCAGTGCACTCACAACATATATGTAGAATTAATTTACTGACATTACACCACGAAACTCCTCCGTCATCCACAATATTCCACCCCTTGCACATGCGTTATGTTATACAAACACATCCAGTAGTAACACTCATCAAGCATTCTATTTCACCAACAATACAGTGACTTTCTAACCTGCCTCAACTTCATAATCATTTCAAAAGCAATCTATCCAGTGCATGTATAATAGCCTTGCATTCATTACATTTCATAGAATTTCACCCAAGCATATATTTCATGAATTCAGTCATTATTTTCATATTAATACATGCTAAGAATACAACCAACATTCATTTTATAAACAAATAATCCATGTCATTTCATACCAATACCATTCATACAAATTATCAGTCAACCATGCCAATTTTGCAAACATGCCATTTAATTAAAGCTCAAAACATACCTGATTTGACCACCTTAAAATCACTTACTTAGCCATTTAACTAAGCTTTACCAACAAGGTTAAATATTAATTTAACCACTAAAAAGCAATTTAAACACTCATGTTTACAAGTTAGAACCCAAACCTTAATTTCGCACAACCGTAGCACTACTAGAGAAACCCATGATTCCTCATTTAGACTTAAATTGAACCTAAATTGAAATTAAATATTCATCGATTTGAGATGTTTTTAAATCAGCCTTAAACACCCTCTAAGGGTTCGATGAAATTAGTGTTGCCATATCTCAATTATAAAATCTAAATCAGTTAGTTCACTTACACTAATTCAATGAGAAATGAGGGTGCGAAGAGTAAATGTCTCACTACTAGTCTGGAGCATTTAAGCCAGTACCCAACACTATAAAATACTAAAAAATCAATATCTAATCATCCACTTATAACTTTAATTCAATCAACTAACACACTCTATAACAACCAAGCCAAAACTATGCATTAACCAGCTAACAACCGCACTTACGCTTCCCGATTCATTAGATCTGAGTTGTCAAACGATTAAGACTGAATTTTCCAAAATCACGAATGATTAAATACTTATTAGGAAGTGGTTTAATAGACCTAAACCTTGCTGGAAATAAGTCGTGAAAATAAAAAAAATGGTAGCCCCCAATGGTAGAACTAGGAGCGACATACCACCCAAATTAACTACGAAGGCTACTGTTTTAAAAAACACCAAAGAGATTTGTTTAGAACTAATGAAGAATTATTTTTAGACTTGGAAATCATTAAAAACCAAGGCTAGAACATCAATTTATTTCACTAAATAAATCTCATACCGACGGTCCATAAAAATGAAAACTTTAGAGATAACAACCACTACTTGCAACAGCGGTTTTTGGGATAGTTTTGGGTGGTTCAAAAGGGATGTTTGAGGGCTAGAAATCATTTGTTTAAAAATATTTTTGATTTTTAAAACAAAATGATAAGAAAATGATGTAGAATAATGAGAGAATTAGGAACTTACTCTGACAATGTAAAGGGGTGGCAATGGAGATCTTTAGGGTAGAAATGGAGGCCAATTTTTTAGTGGTTCAAGAGATTATTTCAAGGCTAGAAAAATACTGAACTAACAACAAAAAGGGAGGAAGAAACACATCTAAAACCAGCACCAATAAAGGAGGGAAGGACGACAAGGAAAAGGAGCTTTGGGGCTGCATAATGGAGGGAAAAGGGGGAAATTTTGAATAAGAATAAAGGAGAAAAAGAAGAAAGGGTGGCTATGGTTGAAAATAAAAGACTAAAGGCTGATAATTAGGTGAAAACCTGATATTTACACCTACGTTAATAGGCATAGGTGGCACAAAAATGGGGGGAAGGAGAAAATTTAGCAAAACTAAGCTATTTTGCAAGAGAAGGGAATTAAACTCGAGACATTGATCTAATTACACTGTCTCCTCATTTTTCTTTCAACCACTGGCCTATTTACTCATCTTTAATATAATTCTACATTATTTTAAGAAAAAAATGGGATGTTACAAGGAGTGTTTTGATTGTGTTACTTCTATTAATATTACATATGTATTGTGTTTGATGTGTGAGAAGTGAAAAATCAAGGAGGAGCCTCATCGAGCAAAGACAGAGGTAAGGAAAAGCTTACCTAGGTTCAGTAGCAAGTAGTAAAATAGCAGTGGTGATTGGTCATGAGTGACACAATTAAGCCCTAGTTCACGTGATAAGGGGAGCTTAGGTAGTCTAAACACATATCCTAAGTTCCCGGAGTAAGTGTTTCTATCTATGCGAGCTATGATAACATGCGAACTATATTATGCAAGCTCCGCTATGATTATGCAAGCTCCATAAAATTTAGAAATATATCAAAAATAAGGAATTGACCCAATGGTTAGTTATTAAATGTGAAAGCTTGAAGGTTAGTTGGAGGTCCCAAATTCAAGTCTCAACTTTTACAAAATAATTTTTTTTTTGCAAATTCTCTTGCTTTTTTTATGTGGTGGCATCTAAGCTTAGGAAACCTAGGTATAAATACAAATTTTTATAAAAATAATCAGCCTTTTAACCCATTTTATTCTACCTTAGCCATCCCTAACCCCCTCTCCCTCTCTTCATCTCTAGTTTTTTTTTCTTTTCCCTTTTTCCTCCATTATTTTTGTTGCCTACAGCTTCCATTTTACCATATTCTTCTTCTTCTTCATGCATCAAGATTGTGCACCATCTCCTTTTCTATATTTTTGAAAATTTACCTCAATTAAATTAGCCCTAAATCTAAAATTTTGTACTCCAGGATCGATCCCAAAAATCGCCTAGAAAGTGCCATTGCCGTTTCTCTCAACTGGCTTGTGTAACGTCTCTTCTGTCTTCAATTTCTTAATTAATCTTGCCCATTAAAAACCTAAATTTATAGATCTGGAATTTAGGGGATTTTAAATGTTTTTAACTTTATTTTTCTAGATTTTAATGAGGTTTCAAATCATTTTTAAATTCAGCCCTAATTTCGGCAATCATGGGCGGTGGTGCATGCGCATATGTGTAGCATAGGGGGTTGTTTTGTTTCTTGAATCTTACCTAATTAATTTCAGCCTTAATTTGAGTTCTTGAACCCTCTCAATCATCTATTAAACCCATGTCAATTAGGGGAAAAATGTTCTTGATCATTTGGGCATTCAAAACTCACAAATCGAGAAGCATAAGTGCGATTAAGTGTAAAATTAATTGTTGTTTCGACATAGTTGTAGGGTAAATGTTATGGATTGATTAAATGAAAGAATTGAATAATTACTAGCTACTAATTTTCCAGTATATTATAGAATAAGGCACTGACCCAAATGCCTCGAATCAACTGTAAAGCTGAAGAACGATCATACGTATAGTTCGCATTGATAAAAGGTAAGGAATCGAACTAGTTGAAACCGTAAAATAGTTATTAATTCGACAATTAGTTTGAACACATAAGTGGGTAATTGGTAGTTGGTTAAGTGTTTTATTGATTTAATTTATACTAAATTTTAGTTTAGGATTGTAAAAAAGGTTTATTAAGGAAAATTGGAAGATTCACTAGGGTGCTGCGAGAAAGCGAAAAATAAGGTGTGGGTCCTAAACTTGTAAATTTTTTTTTGAAAATGATAAATGTTATGTTATATTTGATAATTAACTTGCTGATTGGTTTGACATAGTAGCCAAAATATTATTTTTGCGAGTGGCCGAACCAGGTATGTTTCGAGACTTAAAAGATTGATGTGTTGGTAAAATTGCTAGTTTGACCATATGAATGTGTAATTGAGATTGTTATGCATAGTTATATTATGGGACATGAGAATGTTTGATTGAATGGTATGAAATGTTGAGATATTAGTTTTATGCATGATTTAAATGCATGAAATATTTACTATGATATATACATGTGAGTTTTCTATTAGTGCATAATGAGATTCGTAAAGTATGTGAATTGAAAGATATTGATAGATACCATCTGAATGGTAAATTGAAAATTGGAACACTGCTTCCTTTCTCTAAAAGTATGTGATTGTTGAGGACATGTTGAGCATGTCGAATAAATGTGAAAAGTATTGAAATGTGATTATGTATGAATTTGTATGACATATTGCATGTGCATTGGGATAAAATTTTGTGGTTGACAGAGGAGTTTCGTGGAATACCGGTGGCATATTAAGTCTGCATATATTTTTAGTCAGTGCACTGCATTTGGAGTACCGAGGGGATTGGCGATTATATCGCATTATTCATTTGGCAGTTTCACTACATTATTGATTATTGGTGGTTTTACCACTTCGAGCTTTGCTCACATACGTTGGAGTTTGGCAGACGGGTTCTGGGAACTCGTGGTGTGTAGTGGATGGTATGGGTAGGATCTCACATGTGCATTTGAAAATTATTACTGTTAATGTTTGATTATGCTATTGGTACCTCTATGAAATTGTCTGTATGAATGCTTAATACTCATTTAGAGTCACACTAAGCTTGTTAGGCTCACCCCATTATCTCAACTTCTCAAGTAATGGTCGAACTTAGGATCGAAATTGGCATGCGGACGTATGGTGGACTTTGGACTTTACTTCGTCATATTATTTTACCTTACTTATATTTTTAGGTTATATTATTATTATTTGGTTTTGGATTATAAAGTTTCTTTAAACTGTGGTTTGGGACTGTTTGATATTTTAGGGTTTTTCATGCATGCATGACACACCTATTTGGTATATATACATGGTTTTAATAAATATGTTGAAATGGACTATGCATGATATATGAGTAAATTAATAATTTGACTACTAATGGTACATTTCTGCTGCTAACAAGATAACAAAATGATTTTTTAAAGGCAACACCGTCAGTAAGGTGTTACACAAACTCACCTAAATTGCTAATTTGACCTACGAATGGTTGGACTAAGTAAATGGACGTTTCCTAAATCTAACAATAGAAGCCACGATTTTATAAAAAGAAGTACTTAAAGATTTTAACTATTATTAGGGTAAATTTGACACTAAGGTGTCCAATATGGCCTTCCCAATTCGACTATAACGTATAGGCCAGGTTTGGGATGTTATATTTAGTGGTATCAGAGCCTTGGTTCCAAACCTCAGTCTGAGATTTTAAATCTACTTAAGTTAGTCCGCATGCATGCGTACATGAAAAGGGAAAATTTTGGGGAAAAAAAACTACATTGGATTCAGAAAATGTTTTATACAGGAAATGACAAAGCCCGAAGGTCCGATGCCAAGTCCATAGAAACATTACTGAAAATGTATTAAAACTATAGAGACTATTGTATAAAACTTTTATAAAAGAATTATAAAATGTGAGTGCCTAAAAGACTAAAACAAGGTACTAAAAGCTCTTACTTGTAAAATTGTAGATCCATAAAACACCAAAATGAATGCACGTGGAATGATAACTCGTGGTTGGAGGGGCCATAGGGGGTGACCTTTAAGGGCTCCGGTTGAGTTAGCTACATCATAAGGGCCAGAATTGGGTAATGAACAGAATAAGGTTAATAGTGAACCCACTACTGAGGGTGGGAATATGGAAAATGGGAAAATGAATGATGACCATGTTGAGAATGATCCAGTAACTCAAGCTTTATTGAGGGCTTTGAATAGGGTTGTTGGGGCTCCAATAAGAGGTGTTAGTCAAAGGACGATTGCGAAAAGGCTCTGCTCTAGTGCGGCAGAATTGTTTAGGGGTATTGCTGAAACTACTCCTACTGTGGCTGAGTACTGGATGGAAACTACTGAACGAATTTTGGAGGATTTAGAATGCACTCTTGAGCAAAAACTTAAGGGTTTCGTGTCTCTGTTAAGGGATGATGCATATCGGTGGTGGCAATCAGTGGTTAGAGGAATGCTGCCAGAGCATATTTGATGGAATTTATTGAACTTAAACTGGGAGAAAAGACAGTTTTTGAGTGTGAGGTAGAATTTCTAAGGTTGGGTCGCTATGCACCTAGGTTGGTGGCGTCTGAGCAGAAAAAGTGTTTCCGTTTTCAGGAAGGTCTAAGGTATGACCTCAAGGTTTAGGTAGCTCCACACCAAGAGCATGTGTTTGATGCTTTGGTCGAGAAGAACAAAATTATTGAGGAGATTAAACGTGTGAAGAGTGAGAGGAAAGGGAAAAAGAGGGACCAACCCAAAAGAGAAACGGGCCCTACTGGCCCAAATTCGCCACCTGTTAAGCGGGCCAAAGAGGCTAGGCCACTGCAGAAAAGGGAAGTAGTAGATCTTCGAGAACGGCAGATTCAGGTTTGCCAGTATTGTTAGAGGCGCCATTCAGGCTAGTGTTGGAGGAGGATGGGTGCTTGTTTGGTTTGTGGTTCAATGAAGCATAAGATTTAGGATTGTCCTCGTCATCAGTATTAGGTGCAAGCTCCAGCTCAGACTCAAGGCCCAGCTGGGGGTAAAAATTAGAGAGTTAATTAGGGTGCTTAGAGGGGCCGTAATCAGAACCGAAATAGGAATGGTAATAAGGGTCAGAGAGCACCAGCACAAGGTGCTAACCGAGTTAAGGCGAGACAAGCTACTATGGTTTATGTGGCTAGGTGCCAAGAGGATAAAGATGCATCTGATGTCATAGCAGGTACCTTTATTATTTACTCGATGCCCTATTTTACTTTGGTTTACATAGGATCTACCCATTCATATGTTGCTTGAAATGTGGCTGTAAAATTGGGGATTAGGGTAGAGGAAACCAAAAACACTGTAATTGTAGTTAGTCCTTTAGGATCCTCCACACTTATAAGTAAAGTTTATAAAATATGTCCTTTAGAGGTTCAAGGAGAGGTATTCCTTACCTATTTGATGGAACTTCCTTTCAATGAATTCAATTTGATTTTGGGGATGGACTGGTTGGTTGAGCATCAAGTTTGATTAGATTGTGATTTGAAAAAGGTGACTTTGGTGACTGAGTCTTGGAAAGAAGTTATTATGGTAGGGTAACGTCAGAATTATCTGTCCAATATAATCTCTACTTTAGCAACAGAAAAGATGGTTCGAAAAGGGTGCAAAGCATTTTTGGCTTATGTCTGAGATTCAAGCTTCGTTAACCCTGCAGTTGAAGGTATCCATACAGTGAGGGAATTTCCTGATGTATTTCCCGATGAACTGCCAGGGTTACCTCCGGAGAAGGAAGTGGAATTTGAAATTGAGTTGTTACCGGGAATGACACTGGTGTCCGTTCCCTACCGCATGGCACCGAAAGAGCTTTAGGAGTTGAAGGTGCAGTTGCAATAACTATTGGATAAGGGTTTTATTAGACCTAGTGTTTTGCCATAGGGTGCACCAGTTTTATTTGTGAACAAGAAAGATGGAACCTTACGGTTGTGTATTAATTATAGGCAACTGAATAAATTAACTAGCAAGAATAAGTACCCTTTACCAAGGATTGATGACCTATTCAATCAATCCAGAGGTGCAACTATCTTTTCCAAAATTTACTTAAGATCTGGGTATTACCAACTCAAAGTGAAAGAATCTGATATTCCCAAAACTTATTTTAAGACTCGTTATGGACATTACGAGTTCGTTGTCATGCATTTTGGGTTGAATAATGCTCCAACATCCTTTATGGATCTTATGAATCGTGTCTTCCAACCATTCCTTGATTAGTTCGTCGTGGTGCTCATTGATGACATCCTTGTTTACTCCAAGATAGAAATCAAGCATGATCAGCATTTAAGAGTGGTTTTGCAGATACTCCATGAAAAATAACTTTTTGCCAAACATAGTAAGTGTGAATTTTGGTTGAAGGAAGTGATGTTTTTGAGTCACGTGGTATCAGCTGAGGGAATTCACGTAGATCCCAAGAAGGTTGAAACTATCCTAGATTGGAAGCAATCGAAGAATGTTTCAGAAATTCAGAGTTTTTTAGATCTTGCTGGGTATTATCGAAGGTTTGTTGAGGGTTTTTCCTTGATAGTAGCCCGATTGACTAAGTTGTTGAGGAAGAATGCTCCATTTAAGTGGGTAGATGAACAACAAGCCAGTTTTGAAATATGAGTGACCAAATTTGTATCTAAATGTTTGACTTGCCAGCAAGTTAAAGCAGAACATTAGTTTCAACTAGGGCTGCTCCAATCGATTCGAATTCCACAGTGGATGTGGGAGAGAGTGACAATGGACTTTGTTAGTAGGTTGCCCTTAATGCCAACTAAGAAAGATTCGATTTGGGTTGTGGTTGATAGATTGATTATGTCTGCCCATTTTGTTCCTGTTCGTACTGGTTACTCTCTCCAAAAGTTAGCTAAGCTTTATGTTTCTGAGATAGTGAGATTGCATGGTGTGCCAGTGTCGATTATTTCAAATCAGAATCCTAGATTCACGTCTCGATTCTGGAAGAAGTTGCATGAGGCTTTGGGTACTCGATTAGATTTTAGTACAGTTTTCCATTCACAATCCAATGGTCAGTCAGAAAGGGTCATTCAAATATTGGAAGATATGTTGAGCAGTTGTGTAATCGACTTCCAAGGTAGTTGGGAGGAGCATTTACCAATGGTAGAATTTTCCTATAATAATAGTTTTTAGTCAAGTATCCAAATGGCACCTTACGAAACACTTTATGGTCGTAAGTGACACTCACCTTTATGTTGGACTGAAGTAGGCGAAAGGAAGTTGATTGGTTTAGAATTAGTTACAAAAACTGTGGATAAAATTTGATTAATTCAAGAAGGATTGAAGGCAGCTTCTGATAGACAAAATTCATATGTCGATTTGAAGTGCAAGGACATTGAGTTCAACGTGGGGGATTTTGTTTTTCTTAAAGTCTCTCCATGGAAGAAAGTTTTGAGATTTGGTCGAAAGGGCAAGTTAAGCCCTAGATTCAATGGTCTCAATCGAGTGCTTAAAAGGGTTGGTTTTGTGGCTTACCAACTGGAGTTGCCACCTCAGTTAAATCATATTCATGATGTGTTTCATGTCTCGATGTTGAGACGATATCAATCTGATCCCTCGCATATTGTTCCAGTTGAGGAGATTGAGGTTAGACCGGATTTATCATTTGAAGAGGAACCGGTTTGAATATTAGAACGTGAGACCAAAGTGCTAAGATGAAAGAAAATTCCATTAGTTGAAGTATTGTGGAGAAATCATGGAATCGAAGATGATACTTGGGAGCCAGAGGAATTAATTCGGCTTCAGTATCCTCATCTGTTCGAAATAGGTAATTTCGAGGAAGAAATTTCCTTAAGTGGGTAAAGCTTTAACATCCCAAATTTAGCTCCATAAAATTTAGAAATATATCAAAAATAGGGAATTGACCCAATGGTTAGTCATTAAATGTGAAAGCTTGAAGGTTAGTAGGAGGTCCCAAGTTCAAGTCTCAACTTTTACGAAATAATTTTTTTTTTTTTTGCAAATTCCCTTGTTTTTCTTATGTGTTGGCATCCAAGCTTAGTAAACCTAGGTATAAATACAATTTTTTATCAAAATAATCAGCCTTTTAACCCATTTTCTTCTACTTTATCCATCCCAAACCCCCTCTCCCTCTCTTCATCTCGTTTTTTTTCTTTCCCCTTTTTCCTCCATTGTTATCGTTGCCTACACCTCCCCTTTTACCATCTGCTTTTCTATATTGCTGTAATTTTCCCTCAATTAAATTAGCCCTAAATCTAAAATTTTGAACTCTAAGATCGATCCCAAACATCGTCTAGAAAATGTCATTGCCGTTTCTCTCGACTAGCTTGTGTAAGGTCTCTTCTCTTTTCAATTTCTTAATTAATCTTGTACATTAAAAACTTAAATTTCCAGATCTAGAATTTAGGGGATTTTAAATTTTTTTAAATGTATTTTTCCAAATTTTAATGAGGTTTCAAATCATTTTTAAATTCACCCCCAATTTCGGCCACCGTGTGAGGTGGTGCGTGGACATATGTGTAGAATAGGGGGCTGTTTTGTTTCTTGAATCTTGCCCAATTAATTCTTGCCTTAATTTGAGTTCATGAACCTTCCTAATCATCTATTATGCGACATGAGAATGTTTGATTGACTAGTATGAAATGTTGAGATATTAGTTTTATGCATGATTTAAATGCATGAAATATTTACTATGATATACACACTTTAGTTTGCTATTAGTGGACAATGAAATTTGTAAAGTACGTGAATTGAACGATATTGATGGATGCCATCTGAATGGTAATCTGAAAATAGGAACACTGCTTCCTTTCTTTGAAGGTATGTGATTATTGAGGACATGTTGAACATGTTGAATAAATGTGAAAAGTATTGAAATATGATTATGCATGAATTTGTATGACATATTGCATGTGCATTGGGATGGGATTTTGTGGTTGACGGAGGAGTTCCGTGGAGTATCGGTGGCATATTAAGTCTGCATATATTTTTATTCAGTGCACTGCATTTGGAGTATCGAGGGGATTGGCGATTATATCGTATTATTCATTTGGTAGTTTCACTGCATTATTGATTATTTGTGGTTTTACCACATCGAGTATTGCTCACATAGTTGGAGTTTGGAGACAGGTTCAGGGGAGCTCGTGGTGTGTATCTGATGGTATGGGTAGGATCTCACTTGTACATTTTTCATGATCATGTGCATTTGAAAATTATTATTGTTAATGTTTGATTGTGCTATTGGTACCTCTATGAAATTGCCTGTGTGAATGCTTAATACTTGTTTAGACTCACACTAAGCTTGTTAAGCTCACCCCATTATCTCAACTTCTCAGGTAATGATCGAGCTTAGGACCAGAATTGGCATGTGGACCTACGGTGGGCCTCAGACTTTACTTCGTCATCTTATTTTAACTTAATTATATTTTTAAGCTATTTTATTATTATTTGGTTTTGGATTGTAAAGTTTCTTTAAAATGTGGTTTGGGACTGTTTGAGATTTTAGGGTTTTTCATGCATGTATGACTCACCTATTTGGTATAGATACTTGTTTTTTATAAATATGTTGCAATGGACTATGCATGATATATGACAAAATAATAATTTGACTAGTAATGGTACATTTCTGCTGCTAAGAAGATAATAAAATGATTTTTTTGAAGGCAACGTTGTTAGTAAGGTTTTACAAAAGCTCACCTAATTCGCTAATTTGACCTAACCATGGTTGGACTAAGTAAATAGACGTTTTCCAAAGCTAAAAATAGAAACCGCGGTTTTATAAAAAGAAGTACTTAAAGCTTTTTAACTATCATTCAGGTAAGTTCGACATTAAGGTGTCCAATGTGTCCTTCTCGATTCGACCATAACGTTTAGGCTGGGTTTGGGAGGTTACAAAATTTGAGGGGTTGTAAATGGACATTCTAGATTGTTTAAATTTTTGTTTTTTTGTTGGAACTTTTATAACTTGTTGGATGAATATTTGAATGCTTGAATTGTGAAGGTGTGATAGCTTTTATGTTTGATTGTTTGTCTAACATTAGCTTTTATGTTTGATTGTTTGTCTAACATGTAAATACAGTTGGAAAAGCTTGTTGGACATTAAGATAAGTCCCCAAATTATTTAAGTATGCTTGAAACAATCTGATGCTTGGTATGCATGAGAGATAAATTTTGACTTGTTACATGTAATTATTGATGTTTTCAAACTGTCTAATTGATGAATGAATGAGTGGGCATAAACATTTTAGGGGTTGCAAGAGTAAGGGCTTCGTAAAATTATAAAGGGTTGTGATGTAGAAACATTAAGTAAGTTGAAAAGTAAAAAATGAAATATGTGGGGGATAGAGTTTGCAAGTGTAGGGTTTGCGTGAGAAAAAGTGGTTCGTGAATAGATTATACGCGAGACAGTCTACCAATTATATGTTCAATGGATTGTTTTGTAAAAAGGGTTCGCATGTTCTCTTCCTAGTGAGTGTTCCCAAAGCGGACTTCTATAGGGTTCACCAAATGCCATCTGCGAAGTAGCAGGCGAGAAGTTAGAGTTTGAAAGGTGCAAACCATGCCAGCCTACAAGCCTGAAAATGTTAGACTTTAAGAGCTCGTAGGAATTAAATTATTTTACGTTGTTTATATTTCACTTTGTTTGTTGCCCTATGTGTGGGTTGACCCTACATACAGTCAAGCGAACTCGATTGACGCATGCGAAGTATGTCTATGAAAGTATTCTACGTCTGAAGGATGCCCGTTTAATATGAATTATAGAAGTATGGTTTTAGGATATTTATATAATGCTTAAATAATTGTGAGGTGCGATTGGTTGGTTGGTGTGTTTGGTGATTGTTGATTGGAGAGTCTTTTCGATGGCTAATGTTACATTTTGTATTCAGGTCAGACCGTCCCGGCTAGGTTTGGGGCACTACATTTGGTGGTATCGAAACTAGGTTTCGTAAAAACTGGGCAAAGCCACTGGTTTCGCCAAGAAATTTTTTAATTCTCAAGTTTTCTTAGAAAAAAACATTAACTATTTTTGAAAGATTTAATTTTCAAATATAATCAAGAATATTTAAGTCTTGAATAAAAATACCCTTTTCTGAAAGTACTTCTTTTCGGGGTAGTAATGGGAACACATTGCCTTTTTTTAAATGTTTTCTTTATAGGAATTGCCTTAGATCACTTGTCACTTCTCACTTTCTCGTATCGTTTAATTTTTTGTTTATAGTATATTGAAATGCCTCCTAGATGTGGGCGTCTGGTTGTTAATGTGTATGAGAGGCCTCTTTCGTGACAAGTTGAACCTAACATTGGTGTCAAGCCCCTAATGCAAGCGATAATTGGGGCATTTCAAAGGATAGTCGAAAACCCTGCCCCAGCTAACAAAGGTTTGGTACTCAAACATCTCCGAGCTCTAGGTGGTAAGGAATTTCGTTGTATGAAGGGAGCTAATCCAACCATTGTTGAGTACTGGTTGGAGAGTGTACAGGGGATCCTTGAGCAGATTGATTGCTCGGATAAGGATAATTTGGGTTGTATCTTGTCCCAATTTAACGGTGAAGCTCATTGATGGCGAAACATAGTGAGGATAGGGACCACAGCTGATCGATTGAAATGGGATTTCTTCTTTGGAGTCATTCTGGAAGAAGTATTTGGGTGAATAGTATTTGGATGCAAGGAAGAGAGAATTTCTTGACTTGGTTCAGGAAGGTATGACAGTAGCATAGTATGAGTTGGAGTTTCTGTGGCTCAGCCAATATGCTCCGAAGATGGTTTAATTTGAGAAGGATAGGTGTAAGAGGTTCGGATATGGACTAAACCAAGATATTCGCGTATATTTAGTGGCACAGAGTACTGAGGCCTTTAACAATTTGGTTGAGAAAGCTAACGTTGTTGAGGAGACACTTATTGAGCCATTGAGACCAATGGTATCTGAGTCTAAAAAGAGGGGCTCTTATGATTCATAGAGTAAGAGAGGCCATGATTTTTAGAGGTCTGAGAGGAATGCTTGACTCAGTTTTTGACCGAGTTATTCTAGACAATAGAGCACCACAGTGGTTGTTATAGGTGGATTGACTGATGTGACATCTTGTAAACATTTTGAACGTAAACACTCGAGAATATGTTGGAGAGTATCTAAGGCGTGTCTACGATGTGGTTGAATGGAGCATCAATTGTGAGATTGTCCAAAGAGGATTGAGTTGGCTCAGAATACTGCACCTGTTCGAGGCCGTGGCTGAGGTTGTGGTGGTAATGGGAGACTAATCTATTGTAATTTAGTGTAGCAAATTAAACTAGTTTTTGATTTGAGGAGCTTGAATATGAGCATTTTAGCTAGATTTTAGTTAAGTTTTCTTACATTTACTTAAATTCACTAAATTGTGTTATTTGAGTCTTTGACCTTAGGGGCCGAATGAGGCCTAAGGGTGAGCTGATATACTTTGTGAGTGTGCAGGAGACCATTAGAAGGCATACAAACTGGATATTGCTTACAAGGTTGCAACATGGAGAATTGGACGCCACAACATAAGGAGCAGAACTGAAGAATTCCAAGACTGTATTCAATGTTGCGACATACCCCTGAAGATACCCTGAAGATGAGTATACTACCCTCGATGTCGCGACACAGGACTTGATGTATCACGAGATCACCTCTATACTATAAATTAATACGAGCCAAGGGTATTTTAGTCTACACAATCAAACTTTAAGCTCGAGGATGTCAACTAACCTAGGTTTAAGGACGATGACCATTCTAAGTCTATAAACAGGCTCGGGTAACATATGTTATGGACACCTTTTCCGTTACTGAGTTTTTTCCTATGTAATTTCAGTTTTAGTTTTTCCTTGTCTTAGGTTTTAGATTTTATTCTTGTTATTGTTATTTAATTTTTGGGAGCAATCAAATTCTGAAATTATTCTCAAACTCTATGAGGATTCTATGCTTAAATTCAACACAATCAAGCCTTTTCTAAACTCTTTGCTTGAAATTGTTCTGTATGTTTATTCTTCCATTCAAGTCGATATTGTTTATTAGATCCATGAGGAACTAATCCTCTTATGGGGGATTAGCGAGTGGAGGTATGAATAATTAATTGTTTTGCATGGATTTCTTAATGGATCAACTGTTCAGGAAAGAAGGATTCTAAACCCTAAGCCTGACAACCCTAGGGTATGGACTAGTTGATTGAACAAGAAAACCAAAAACGATGACAATTGATTAAGATTACCAAAGCTGGTATGGCCTATTCGTGAACAGCTTAGCCTTGAACTGGGTTGGACTGTAAGGTTAGAAGATAAGTAGTTCTTGCCAACTCAATATTTCAGTGGATGTATTGGAAGATCCTGCTAGGGTATGGACTAGTTGATTGAACAAGAAAACCAAATACGATGACAATTGATTAAGATTACCAAAGAGAGCTAATCACCCATGCCCAAATTTGATACATATTTGCTTATTCAATTTCTTGTTTTTCATTTATTTAATATTCTATTTTGTTCTTGCTTATTATTAGTATAGTTTATTAAAAACCCTTCTTTTAATATTTCATACTATAATTTGATTAAAGTATTAATTAGATCTATTTATCTTTAAATTAGAATTACTTTAGTGCTAACCTCCCTTGGGTACGATCTTCGGAGTACTTACCTACTCTGTTGTAACTATATTACAACCTAACCCGTATACTTGCAGATACCGGTTTTTCACATCTTTTGTGCAGGATTTCTACTTTGGACGTTGACACGTCCAGAGGCGATCAAGTTGTTGGCACCGTAGTCGGGGAGGCAATGTCACTATATTAGTTTTAATTTTTGCATATTAATAGAACAATTAGGAAAATTTTAGGTTATAGTTACAAATTTAATTTTATTTTCTACTAATTTTGTCTTATTGGATTTAGTGCATGACCGTAGTAGGGAAACACCTATAGAGCCAGTCACAAATCTAGAGAGAATAATCCGCAGAAATCGTTGCCAACATCAACAACAGTAGCAAATGCCAAATCTTCCACCTGTTGTAGGCAATGTACCATGTCAGAATTCGTTGTTTAACGAGGCTAACAATAATAATATAGAATACCCGCTATGTAATGCGTAGGTTTGTGCAAGTGTACACAATCGTTATCAAGTAATAAGTAAGTATCGAGTTATCGTCTCCACAGGGATTGTATTTGTGCTAAGTCACTTAATTTGCAAAATTATATTAACAATTTGGTAAAATAAAAACACAATATAGTTCAGAAGTGGTGATTAAAATATATTAAACTAAATGCAATGATCCCTAATGCAAATTACCCTAAGTATGCAAACTATATGAATGAAATAGATTTTAGTAAAATTAAACACAATTACCAATAATTATAACATAAATATACTAGGACAATTACTTTAATTAAACTCAATTTATTATCAAAATGCTTAATAACATTAGGAAAAACGTCCCATGGCAACTCGATCTTTCATGAGTTTGGAAACCACATTACATCCTTTCGAAATCCTTTACTTAGTAAATACACATTTTATTGATCCTTATTTACTAAGGGTTTCTTAGCATTCGTGTGAGGTAACAGGGACGTGTTAGGTTTGAAATAATTTAATCACACAAATCTAAAAACTATGCAGATAACAGAGCTTGGTTAGAGTTGTTATGCAACCTAAAATTCAATTGGGTTAGGATCTAAATTGAGCATGCACATTTCAATTATGCGTCCATTAGCCGTTGTCTGGTTAGGATTGCTCAGCTAATGTAGGTGTATTTCAATAACGTATGAACGAAATACATACTTGATTTTAATTGAAAACATGATCGATTGAGGCACAAACATTATACGCATGAATCAAATAAATATTATTTAATCAAAATAATCATCCTATCTTAAATAAAGTTAAGCTATCATTGTTGTAAACAAGAACAAAGAACACATAGCAAACATTTTTATATTAAATTAAAGAAAAGAAAGATTAAACCCAATCCAGAGTGGCTGTCACCCAAGACTCTAACTGACGAGGCTCCTTCGCTTCTTTGCATTGCTCCTTTGCTGATGGCTCTCCAAGGTGGCCAACCAAGGGTTCTTTAAGAGGCTTAATTGCTAAAATCCTTATGCAAGGATGATGAAGGGGAAAGATAGCTAAAAGAGTTGAGAGAATGATGAATGAGTGAGAGATGATGGGATGAAGGATGACGAGAAATGAGCGCTTATTTATAGGTGAGGCAAGGGAGCTAGTTTGCTAAAAATAGAGTGTCCATCCTTGATTTTTGGTCAATTTAAGTGCCAAAACAACTCAGGACTAAGACTCGATCATCAGCAAATCTTCGGGAATATCTCTTTTTTCTTTAACTCTTCAAGGACTTTGTATAATTAAACCAAAAAAATGGTTTATGACATCCATATGCAGCCAAAAATTGGGTTGACTTGGTCCCCAATTTGGACGGTTTTGCAATTAGAAGAAAACTCTCAGACCTGTCCAAAAATAGTAGATAGTTTAGAGGATCAAATAATATAATTTAACCACTTTAATTAATCAATTTACTTAATTAATTAAAACCCAATTTATTAATGAATTATTAAAAATGTATTATTAAATATAACTTTATATTTTATTATTTAATTTAATCATGCATGACCCACTTTATAACTTAAAAATATAATATGCTCAAATTAATATAAAATAAGTCATTTTGTGCATGAAAACTATATAATAAAGTATAAAATCACATTTTCATAATTTATATGTCCTAATTTCATATTTTCGCATATTTCATTAATTTATTATTAAACAATTACTTGGTTTTAACAACAAATTTAAGTAAAAAGGTGATGAATTATATAGGAAAAATCCTATATATTTTTTAGTTTACACACTACCACCACCAACACCACAGCTACCCACAAATTTAACCATGGCACGTAACCAGAGGACTCTGAGAGAGTTTGCGCTACCAAATCTAGATATGGTTCAGGAGAGTATAACAAGGCCAATTATCACGACCAATAATTTTGACATTAAGCTAGCTATGATCCAAATAATCAAGAATAATTTATAGTTTCGAGGAACAATGTAGAGGATTTGAGTCATCATCTAAAACGGTTTCTCCAACTTTGTGATACCTTCAAGTATAATGGGGTCACTGATGACTCTATCCATCTTCGGTTGTTCCCCTTTTCACTAACCAATAACACATTTTCTTGGCTAGATTCGTAGGCACCAGGGTCAACCACGACATGGGACTAACTCGCAGGGAAATTCCTATAAAAGTTCTTCCCCATTAGTAACATGGTCCAGTTAAGAGGGGAAATTTCAATGTTCAAATAGTTAAAAGGGGAAAGCTTTCATGAAGCAAGGAAGAATTTTATGATGCTAATTTAGAAGTGCCCACACCATGGATTGCTTGAGTGGTTATGACTCCAAATTTTCTACAACGAGTTGGAAGTGCATTTGAGGTCAAGTTTAGATGGAACAGCAAGTGGAGCCTTGATGAACAGAATGTACAAGGATGCGTACAAATTAATATATAGTATGGTGATGAATTCCTACCAATAGCTAACTAAACAATAAATATATGGCAAAATACCATCTACAGTGAAAGTTGTCCAAAAGGATGAATGATATCAACAACTGATGGATAGAATCAAACTAATAGAGATTGAGAAGAGTGCACCATCTATTTATAAAGGAGACAAACCACTGTTCGACTATACTAATAATCCTACTGAGCATGTGAACTGCATCAAAAATAGGGGTCGAAGTCCCTACTTGAATGCATACAATCTTGGATGGAGAGATCACCCAAACTTGAAATGAGGAGGAAATCAATGATGAGGTAATAGCTCGAACCAAGTTAAAAATTCTAACTATCAACCTCCTTATTTACAGAAACCTCAGGAAAGGGCCAACTTGAATGACCACACTGTAGGTGGTCAATGTTTGGATAGAATCAAGGGGAGATGCAAACAATGAGAACGAATCTGAAGCATGTGCAATCTGAGTGCACCGATTCAACAAGAACATTGACTAAACTTGAAGATCAGATGAGCCAATTGATGAGCATGATGGGGGATATAAAAAGACAAATTGGCACAGGTATTCCTAGCAATATTAAAAGTAATCCTTCTAGAGAAGGGAAGGAGCACATAAAAGCAATAGCACTCTGTTCGAGCAAAGTACTGAATAGCCTAGAGATCCTAACTCAAGAGATGCATACGGAGAATACTGATATCTTTAAGAAAGACCCCAAGAATCTGACAATAAACTTAAACTAGAGGAAGTAGTTGCATCGGTAGTTGAGCTAGAAATAGAAACAATTAAAGATTCTGCCATTACAAAAATATCGTTCCCTTCAAAACTAGAAGAGAAGCAAAAGCGGGATGAAGATGAGTTTGTAAGTTTTCTAAACTAGTTCGAAACATTAAACGTTAACCTACCCTTGATTGAATTAATTGAGAAAGTTTCTAAGTACGCTAAGTTTTTAAAGGAAATTATGTCTAGGTGTAGGAATATTAATGTAGGCGAACAAGTTAATATAAGTGCCTCCTGTAGTGCTTTTATTTCGAGACAAGTTCCCCAAAAATTGAAAGACCTAGGAACTTTTACTATTCCCATAAAGATAGGGAGCATTCACTTTAATAGTGTTGTATTTATGAAAATCTCGGGTTAGGGGACCTTAGAAATACCTAGATAACACTACAAATGGCCGACAAATCCTCAGTGCATCCGAAATGAGTACTAGAAGATGTGTCAGTGAAAGTGCGCAACTTTATCATTAAAGTGGATTTTTTGGTTCTAGACTTAGAGGAAGATTGAGAAATACCAATCCTGCTACGTAGACCTTTCCTAGCCACCTCAAGGCCAACTATTGATTTAGAAAAAAAATGAATTAACCATGAAAATCATTGGTGAGATCGAAACTTTTAAGTGTGGTCACCAACTGAGTGAGGAAGCTAGGAGGAAGCCAGGGGTGCATTGTAATGAATTATCTATTTCTAACACTCTCAAGTCAAGGGACATACTCTCTTTAATCCATGTAGATTGAATGGCACAAAAAACAATGGACCAATACAGATAGAATTGGAAAATCGTCCATCATGAATTAATGATGCTGTCAGATGAATCCAGCAGTAAAACTTAAATTATTTAAATTAAAATCTAATTTTTTGTAAATTATTGTATATTTAGCTAATTATTTAGTCTAAGTTTTAATTTTTAGTAAACTCATGTTTTATAGAAATAGTAACACTCTAGAAATTGGAAATTAGGTTAAAATAGAACCATTGTCGCAACACGTTAACCTCATGGCGTGACATCAAGGGCAGAATTTGTGAAATTGAACAAATCCTTTCGGTGTCACAACGCTGAAGCCAATATACCTAGAAATCAAAAAGTCTAAAGTGTATCGCAACATTGAACCCCAGTGTCACCACAACGGTAAACTGACAGGGATGTCGTGACATGGAACCCCTATGTCGTGACATCATAGCAATTTTCTGCAAGGTTGACCCGACCCGATTACGCAACCCAGTTTTCTAAAACTAATTTTTACCCAATTTTGAAACCCTAAAGCATTACGTTCTAACCTAAAAACACCTTCAATCTCCCATTCTAAACGTTTCTTAATATCCTAACCTTATCAAAAATCTTTCAAAATCAAAACCATTTTTCATTTAAAACCCTACAATTCACTTTTTACTTTTACTTCTTAGTTTATTAGAATTTTTTATTTTTCTAATTCGGTGCAAAGAAAGAACGGGAACACACTAAACAGAACAACAAACGCACCTCATGAGGAATTCCACGACTTACATGAGGTTAAGCGTTCCCAACATAACTTTTTTATTGTTCCATTGAAATTAATTGCTTGATATTTCATTAGTTGTAATCTGAAAACACCGTGCCTCTTAGGAAGGTTTGAAGAACTAATGAACCAGAATCGTCAATAGTTTTGAACCCCTCTAATTTCTCAAACCCGAATGTTGAAAAATATTTTTTAGAACTTCAAGGAAAAAGCTTTATTCAAGAAAGGAGATTTGATCCATCGATTATTATTTGCAACGAAATATGGCCTTTAGTTAGACATCATAGGTGGGAGCATTTCTGAATGATCCCAAAAGATATTGCTGTGGTCCCTGTTGTTCAAGAGTTTTATGCATCTATACGGGACCAAGAGTTTAGAAATACCGAAGGTCATATGTGGGAAGTGTAAATGAAAAAATATATAGGATTTTTCCTATGTAATTTATCATCTTTTTACTTAAATCTGTTGTTAAAACTAAGTAATTGTTTAATAAATTAATGAAATATGTGAAAATATGAAATTAGGACATAGAAATTATTAAAATGTGATTTTATGCTTTATTATATAGTTTTCATGCAATAAATGGCTTATTTTATATTAATTTGAATATATTATATTTTTTAAGACATAAAGTGGGCCATGCATGATTAAATTAAATAATAAAATATAAATTATATTTAATAATTCATTTTAAAATATTTCATTAGTAATTTGGGTTTTAATTAATTAAATTGGATAATTTAATTCTTTGGTCCTCTAACTTGTTGATTTATTTTGGATAGGTCTGATAGCTTTGCTCGATTACAAAACCGTCCAAATTGGAGATAAAAGTCAACCCAAAATTCGACTGCACATGGCTGTCCATAAACCACTCTTTGGTTTAATTGCACAAGGTCCTTGAATAGTTGAAGAGATTAGAGATTTACCTAAAGATTTGCACTTGACCGAGTCTCAGTCCTGAGTTGTTGTGGCACTCAAATTGACCAAAAATCAAGGAAAAATTAGCTCAACTTGCTTAATTTATGGCCGACCACCCATGGAAGATTCTTCAAAAGATGAAAACTCCTATTTTTAGTAAACTATCCCCCTCTCCTCACCTATAAATAAGACCCTCTCATTCTTTCATTCATCATCCCCCAAGCATCATTCTCTCTTTTCTCTAAACTCTCTTAGCATTTTCCATTCCCATTTCTCGCATCATCTCTTCCTAGAGATTTTAGCAATTAAGCCTCTTAAAGAACCCTTGGTCGGCCACCTTGAAGAGCCATCAGCAAAGGAGCAAAGCAAAGGAACGAAGGAGCCTCGTCAGTCAGAGTCTTGGGTGACAGCCACTCTGAATTGGGTTTAATCTTCCTTTTCTTTAATTTAATATAAAGATGTTTTCTATGTGTTCTTTGTTCTTGTTTACAAGAATGATAGCTTAATTTTATTTTATCTAGGATGATTGCTTTGATTAAATAATATTTATTTGATTCATGCTTATAATTTTTGTGCCTCAATCGATCATGTTTTCAATTAAAATCAAGTTTGTATTTTGTTCATACGTGATTGAAATGCACCTGAATTAGCTGAGCGATCCTGACTAGATGATGGCTAATGGACACATAATTGAAATGTGCATGCTCAATTTAGATTCTGACCCGATTAAATTGTAGGTTGCATAACAACTCTGACCAAGCTCTGTTATCTGAATAGTTTTTAGATTTGTGTGATTAAATTGTTTGAAACCTAACACATCCCTGTTACCTCACACGAATGGTAAGAAACCCTTAGTAAATAAGGATCAGCAAATGCATATTTACTAAGTAAAGGATTCTAGAATGACCTAATGTGGTTTCCAAACTCATGAAAGATCGAGTTGCCATGGAATATTTTTTCGAATGTTAATAAGCATGTTGATAATAAATTGAGTTTAATTAAAGTAATTGTCCTAGTTTATTTATGTTATAATTGTTGCAAATTATGTTTAATTTGACTAAAATCTATTTCATTCATATAGTTTACATACTTAGGATAATTTCCATTAAGGATAATTGCATTTAGTTTAATATATTTTAATCACCACTTCTCAACTATATTGTGTTTTTATTTACCAAATTGTTAATATACTTTTACAAATTAAGTGACTTAGCACAAATATAATCCCTGTGGAGACAATAACTCGATACTTACTTATTATTTGATAACGACTGTGTACACTTGTACAAACCTAGCGTTACAGGAAGCGGTACTTGTGCGAGGGAAAGAAGTGTGAATAACCCCTTAAATTATTTGTGACTTTTATAATGCTCCGTACTATGAAAAAGATTTTATTGATGAAACTAACTTAGAGTATTTTAGAGACATAGATATGGATAACATTATAAACTTTTTAACAGAGGGAAGGGGTAAATGGAAATATCACCCAGGTACTAATAATCCAACCTCCTTTCATCAAGCTATAATGTTTCCTGAAGCTAAAATATGGATTCAATTTATATGCTTACAAATTTTCCTGCTTTAAATGTGTCTAGTGTCAATACTTTTCGAGTGGTTTTGCTTTATGTTATCTTGCAGAAAAAATAGATATGCATTGGGAAATGGATCTACCAAAATATGAATAGATATGCCAGTGACTAGAAAGTGGGAGTTTTCTTCCCCTACTTGGTGACTGCTTTACGCAAAAAATAAGGCGTTCCAGTGGCATCCACAGAACAATCAATGAACCCTTCCTGAAGCATTATCAGTGGCACTCTATTTACACAATACATTGAAATTTGGGCACAACAGATAAAAGAGTGGAACAAATGCCAACAAGAAGCGATAGCCACCATGGCTTCGTCTCAAAAGAAAGCAAAATCAACCGCTCAAGAAGAAGTTGGAGAGAGCAGTCATCCAAAGCTGGATTGGATGATACATTGATGCAAGAATTGGGCCCAATTTTTCAAGAGTTTACATGACAGAAAAATATTAGGGTGCCTAATTATATGCCAGATATGTTTGGGTCAACACATCTTGAGCAAGAGGAAGAAGCGCGTGAAAGTGAAGTGAAAGGAGATGATGAGATAAATTTTGAGGAGGATGACTGAAATTTTTAAGTTTTGTTTTTAAAGATTGTATTAATTCTTGGATGATTTTAATTTATTTTTTTGGAGTAGGATTAATAGTAGATTATGAATTGTTTTGTGTCTTATTCTAATTTTCTACGTGGGAACCCCATATGGAGGAGGCACAAGAATTAGAATTTTCAACGAGCAATGGATGAAGCACCTATCAATAGCCTACAAAACAATCATGGTCAATTAGATAACTTCTTTCCTTATCTTTTTAGGGGCTACACCTTGAGGACAATGTGTTATCTAAAGTATGGGGTGACATAGAAAATTGGTTAGGAGCATGTACATAGGTTTCTTGTATTTACAATAAATTTGGCATGAGTTAGGTGATTTTAATTTTTTATTACTAGACTACTAGGTTCTATATATTACACTGTAAATAGGCATTAAAGTAATTGAATGTACCAAATGATATAGAGAATACAAGGAAATGAGCAAGCTACTGTGATTGATAAATTGTTGAATTTGTCATTGTTTGGTTGATTAGAGTTATGAATATTGAGATACCTAGGGATGACTTAAGGTATTGTTTGGAATACACCAGAGCTAAAAAGCTAGCACTGTTCTTTATCTTTAGTACCTATTTTTGAGCCAAAAAATACTTCTTGATGAACCTTTATACAAAACCCGAGCCAAAATATAAATTTGTACGTCGGTCATGAACTGCACAATTATAGGCATCTAGCCATACGTATTAAAGGTTAAGTAGATACTTTATGGTGGATTTTGTCAAAGTAGAGTGAAATGGGAGGGATCAATGTGATATCGCAATTACAGGTTAGCCAATATGTGCAACAAAAGAAAAATTCAAAGAAGGAAATCAAAACGAGTAGAAAAAGTACTTGGAAAGTAAAAGCATTTGTGAGTGAGATGTATTGAAAAGGAAAAATTTGTGACAGAGGCGCAAAAGTAGAAAAGCTAATTCATTAGTGCAAAAAAAACTCGTGAGCTAACCATGATTGTTATATTAGATGGTGATTTCCTATATGGAGAAATAATGAAGGTGAGAGAAAGAGACATAAGGCGGTTAACGGGAAAGGGTTACTAAGAGGGAGAATAGGGGACAATATGATGTGCCAAACTATTTTCGTGCTTGAAACTATTTGATGCTTACTATTTTTGAAATTGTAACATCCCAAAAATTAAGGGTTAGTAGAATCAGGTTTGTGAATCGAGCGAGAGTGGTCATGCCCTAATTTTTGAGATTATTTGTGCATTTTAAATAAATAATTGAGGTTTGGTTAGTAGGATAAGTGCTTGTGAAATGTTCCTTGAAACCCAAGTTCAAATCCATTCTCTCGCACCATTTTTATTATTTTCCAAATTTTGCAACAAACCCTAGTATATGACATGCCTTGTTTTAAAATAAATATTGCAAAATTATTTTACAAATGAGGAAATAACCTACTGGTTAAAAGGAAAAATAATGAAGCATGGAAATTAAAAGGTCTCAACTTCGAATCTTTTCCCTTGCAAAATAATTAAATTTTACAAAATCCCTTTTTTTATGTGTGTACCGTCCATACCCTCTTAAAGCAAGGTATAAATATTTGTAACACTCCTAACCTGTATCTGTCGCCAAGATATGGTTACGGAGTATTACCGCAATAACGTAATTTAAAACATTCAATCAGATACATTTCATGAATCATATCTAAACTCATTCAACCACATGTATATTGTCCCTATTTTGAGCCCTTGAGGCTTTAGAAACACATTAGAAATGATTCGGGACTAAATCAGAAACATTTAGAATTTTATAGAAAAAGATAGAAATTTTCACACTGCAGGGTCACACGAGCCATGTGGACATTCGAATTAGGGACACAACTGTGTCCCAGCCCGTGTCTGTGCTCGTGTAACTCTCTGACTTAGGTCACACGGCCAAGCGACACGGCTGTGTGCCAGGCCGTGTGCTAGGCCATGTAACTGCCTGACTTGCAGCCCTTTGAAACCTACAGGGGTTACACGGCTATGTCACATGGTCGTGCGGCACACACGGCTAAGACACACACTCATGTCTCAGGCCGTGTGGACAAGAATTAGGCCATTTTCAAGCCATTTCTTTCACCCAATCCATGCTCACACCTAAAAGCAATTTACACATACAAGTAAGCTTCAAAACATACCTAAAACATGCATAATAAAGCTAGATCAATATGGTATCTATCCATACAACCAATATGCCAAAAGGCACCTCAATCTCAAAACATCAAATCAACCAAAACATAGACACATTTGGCTTAAATCAACCACACACAACTACCTATATTCATGCCAAGCCATAGCACGATTGACCACATGCCAAACACATCTAAACATACCAATTTGGTCACTCAAAACATATCATCACTTAACCATTTCAACATTAGCCATCAAAGCACCAAAATGCCAAAATGCCATCAACCATGTAACCACATATTTACATATCAAACATAACACTATATCATCAAACAAAATTCACTTATACATGCCATCATAACCATGACTCAAAACATCAAAATCTACCGATATAGTTGTTGGATAGTGTTATAGGTCTCCGAAGAGCTTCCAAACTGAACGAGCTTCTGATTATCTATAAAACATGGGAAAGGAGAATATGTAAGCATATAATTCTTAGTAAGTTCGTATAACATAAAACACAACTTACCATTGCATTTCATAACATTAAAATTTAACATGGCATAATCCAACTTTTAGCTTGGCACAAGCCTAAGCACCAACACAAACATGTTAGCATGCTCGAACATAATTCATATGAATTTAACATTAATAACCATTAAACTTGAGCATGATTCAATTGGATTTATCATTCATCATAACATAACATGTCTCCCATGTAGCTCACCATTTCAATGTGTTTCATACATACATGTCTTGGTTCATATTGAACACTTACCATATCCTTTCAAATTCATGCCCGTTGAACTATTCGATTAACAACAGATACGTGGGATAGCTCACACGAAGTGTGTTAATCACATAATCGTAATCTTTCCCGTCATATCCATAGTTGTTCACACGAGTTGTGAAATAGGTATGCTCACATGAGTTATGAAATGGGCCTGCTCATACGAGCTGTGGGTCAGAATGTAAGCTACATGAGCTGTGGGGTATCCGCAATATATGCCAGACCTCAGCCATTGGTAGGTCATTCGAGACCAGCACCTGAAACATGTAAACCCTAATGGCATGTCATTTGTATCCTATGAATTCATAAGGTTCAAACGGGGCTCGATAGACATCGTAACATCGTTGGATTTGCATCAACCATTTACATAACAATCCATAATTTACATATAGCATCAAAAGATAGCATTAAAACATTACATAATTACACGAACTTACCTTGACAATAAAGGCGTAGAAATGGAAAATCCGAGGTCTATCTTGATAAATAAATAAATTCAATCTACTTAATAACCATTCTATTCAATTCAATCCAAATTTATATTTTTGCAGAATTACACTTTCCCCTATTATTTTATTTTCATTTTAATTTAGTCCTTAAGCTCATAATTTGAAATTCATGCAATTTCATCCCTACCCAAGCTAGTCGAATTTCATATAGGTTCATATCAAATCATACAATTCATTATTTCACACTTTTTACCATGTATTTTATTCATTTTACAAATAAATCCCTAATTGACAATTTCAATAAATATCACCATACAAAAGTTGTTTATTTATCAACAAGAATTTATTTTCTTCCATCAAACATCAAAAACCACATGAATACATTCATGGCAAAACCCTAACCTTTTAATAATCTTGCAAATTAGTCCCTGGGCTAGCTATATTAAGCTATAACGGCTTCAAAAACATAGAAATCATTAAAAATGGGAGGGAAAATGCTTAAACACAAGAGGAAGAGATGACCGAATGCTTTGAAGCCCAAAATGTTCTTTCATTTTTCTTCAATTTTGGTGGTATCACTCAAGGTTGAAAATGATACATGTTTTAATATATTTTATTTTAAGTTATTTATTGAATTACTAGTTTAACCTTATTAATTAACCTTAGAAATCACATGTTTAATATCCATAATTGTCCACTCATAATAACAATGGTATAATTACCACATAAATCCCTTAACTATTTAATATTATAGCCCTTAAGTACCTTGTAGAACTCAAATTGTGCACCTTTTGCAAATTAGTCATTTTTACCAAATTAAGCATGCAAACGATAAAATTTATTAACAAAATTTTTATGCTACCTTGCTAATATTCCATAGACTCTAAAATAATAATAAAATAAATATTTTCACATCAGATTTGTGGACCCCAAACCACTATTTTGATTTCACTGAAACGGGTTGTTACAATATTATTTTTAGATAAAATAATCAGTCTTTAGTCTCATTCTTCCCACCCTAGTCATCCCTCCCCTTCTCTCATCTTCTCTTTCAATTTTTTTCTTTCTTTCTCCATTGTTGCACCGCCCATAGCTCTTGATTTATGTGTGAACATAAAATGCCTATTCATGTGCTCCAAAGCTAACATTTGTACCATACTTGCTCAAGGGTTGTCTATTCTTTTTTTGTTTTTGTTTCTGTTGCTTTAGGACGAGTAATGACTTAAGTGTGGGAGAGTTTGATCTGTCATAATTTGGTGTATCAGATTAAACTAGTTTTCGCATTTGAGGAGCTTGAATAAGAGCATTTTAGTACGAATTTAGTTAAGTTTTCTTACATTTACTTAAATTAAATAAATTGTGTTATTCGAGTCTTTTATTGACCTTAGGAGCTGAATGAGGCCTAAGGGTGAGCTGATATACTTTGTGAGTGTGTAGGAGACCATTAGAAGGCATACTAGCTCGATATTGGTAGCTACGTTGCAACATGGAGCATTGGATGTCATAACATAAGGAGTAGAACTGAAGAATTCGAAGACAGCCTTCAATGTCGTGACACAACATGAGGATGTTACGACATACCCCTGAAGATACCCAAAATATGAGTATGTTGCCTAGGACCTGATGTGTCGTGACCTCACCTCTGTACGAGAAATTAATACAAGTTAGGGGCATTTTGGTCTGCACAATCCATCTTTAGGCTTGGGAATGTCAGCTAACCTAGGGTTAAGGATGACAACCATTCTAAGTCTATAAATAACCTCAACTAGCATATGCTATGGACACATTTTCCATAGCCTAGTTTCTTCCTATGTAATTTTATTTTTAGTTTTTCTTTTTCTTAGGTTTTAGATTTTATTCCCGTTCTTGATATTTACTTTTAGGGAGAAATCAGATTCTAGACTTATTCTCAAACTTTGTGAGGATTTTGCGCTTAAATTTAATATAATCAAGATTCTTCTAAACTCTTTGCTTGAAATTGTTCTTTATGTTTATTCTTCCATTCAAGTCATTATCATGAGGAATTAATCCTCATGTGGAGTATTAGCGAGTGGAGGTATGAATAATTAACTTTTTTGTATGGATTTTTTAACAAATCAACTATTCAGGAAATGAGAAATCTAAACCCTAGGAAGTCATCAAGTTGGGAATTAACCCAAATTTGATATGGCCTATCCATGAACACCTTAACCCTGAATCGGTCTAGACTATGAGGTCGAGAGAGAAGAAGTTCTTCTCGACTCAGTTTCGATGGATGTATCAGAAGATCCTTCTGGGGTATATTGACTAGTTGATTGAACAAGAACACCCCAGACGATACTTGATTAAGATTACCAAAGCAAGCTAATCACCCATGCCCAGATTTGATACATATTTGCTTATTTGATTTCTTGCTTTTCATATATTTAATTTTCTTTTATGCCTATGCTTATTATTAGTATAGTTTATTAAAAACCCTTCTTTTAATCTTTCATACTATAATTCGATTAAAGTATTAATTAGATCTATTTATGTTCAAATCAAAATTACTTTAGCGCTCGCCTCCCTTGGGTATGATCCTCGGAGTAGTTACCTACTCCATTGTAACTATATTACAACCTAACCCGTATACTTGCAAATACGACTTTTTCACATCTTTTGTGTAGGATTTCTATTATGGACGTTGGTACACCCAGAGGCAGTCAGAGATAGATGGGTCATAGGACTTTTGCTCATACTATAGCTGCACCAATTAAGTCCAGAGGTCCAGCACGTGTTTATGTAGTTAGGGAGCTAAAGGACCTTGAATCAACCGACGTGATTGCAGGTACTTTCATGTTGCGATCTATTTCTTTGTTTTTGTTGGTTTATTTAGGATCTACTCATTCATATATTTTGAGTGACTTAGATGGTTATTACTGTAGGTTTATTGAAGGGTTCTCCATCATATTTTCCCCTTAACGAAACTATACAGAAGAATATGGTATTTGAGTGGACTGATGAGAAGTAGAAAAGCTTCGAGATGCTTAAGGCAACATTGACTAAGGCGTCGGTTTTTATCTAGCTAGAGTCCAATAAGAAATATGTTGTTTCTAGTGATGCGTCATATACAGGACTCGAATCTGTTCTAATGCAGGATGGTAAGGTGGTAGCCTATGCCTGGAGATTGTTGAAGCCACATGAGCGTAATTACCTGACCCATGATTTGGAGTTGGTTGCAGTGGTATTTGCGCTTAAGATTTGGTGCCACTATCTGTATGGTGAGAGGTGTGTCATCTACACCAATCACAAGAGTCTTAAGTATCTCTTGACCCAGAAAGACTTGAATTTGTGATAAAAGCATTGGATTGAGTTGCTGAAGGATTACGATTGTGTGATCAAATATCACCAGGAAAAAAGTGAATGTTGTTGCGAATATATTGAGCTTGAAATCGATGACTGACTAGTAAAACATGTTTGTGTGATTGAGCTTATCTAGTAATGGTGGTTTGTTGTTGAACTTCAAGAGAAGCCGATTTTGTCACAACAGATTAAGGAAAGACAGTTGATTGATGAGTCTTTAATAAAGAAAATCTATCAGGTTGAGGAAAGTAATGGAGGAGACTTAAAGTTGAATGCGGATGGTATTCTAAGTTTTCGAGGGAGATTATGTTTGCATATTGCTATGGAAATTAGGCATGCGATTTTTACCGAGGTGCATGTAATCTATATGTTATGCATCCTTGTAGTAAAAATATGTATCGCGATATTAGAGAGATGTGTTACTGGCCTGGATTGAAGCGTGATGTGACTGATTTCATGGGTTGATGTTCAGTGTGTCAAAGGGTGAAGGAGAGCATCAACATTTTTTAGGTTTGTTACAGCTGATTCGAATTCCAGAAAGGAAATGGGAGAGGATCACTATGAACTTTGTCTCGGGATTTCCATTAATCCCGACAAAGAAAGATTTGGTTTGGGTGATTGTCAATCAATTTTCAAATAGTGTGCATTTTCTAACTGCGCATACTAACTATTCAATATAGAGGTTAGTCAAACTGTACATAGCCGAGATAGTCAGACTTCATGCTGTTCCAATTTCGATTATTTCTGAAAAAGATCTGTGATTTACCTCAAGATTTTGGAAGAGTCATTATGAAGCTTTGGGTTCAAAGCTTAACTTTAGTATGGCTTGTCATCCTAAGACAGATGATCAGTCAGAAATAGTAATTGAAGTACTCAAGGATATGTTGCATAGTTGTGTCATCGAGTTTAGTAGTAGTTGGGAGCCATATCTGCCTTTAGCAGAGTTCACCTACAACAACAGTTATCAGTCGAATATTTAGATGGCGCCATTCGATGCATTATATGGTAGGAGATGTAGGACACCTTTATATTGGTCTGAATTGGATGAAAGATAAGTTCTGGGTCTAGATTTGATTCAAGAGACTAAGGAGAAGGTGAAACTGATTTGCGACAGACTGAATGCCTCTTTTGGTAGGCAGAAGTTTAATGCAGAGCAGAAACGTCGTGATATCGAGTTTTAGGTTGGGGATGGAGTATTGCTTAAGGTTTCACCTTGGAAGAGATTTTTGAGTTTCAGACGGAAAGGAAAGTTGAGTCCAAGACTTATTGGACCCTATCAAGTTATTGAGAGAATCAAAATGGTAGCATATCAACTCAGGTTGTTGACTGAACTTGAGTGTATTCATGACGTGCTTCACGTATCCATGTTGCAAAAATATTGATTCGACCCATCGCATATTGTTTTGATCAAGGAGATTGAGGTTTGACCTGATGTTACCTACAAGGATAAACCAATTGAGATATTAGCTTGGGAGGGAAAGGTGTTGTGTAATAAGAGCATACCTTTAGTAAAGGTTTTGTGGCATAATCACAAAACTGAAGAGGCTACTTGAGATATCGATAACACATTGAGACTTGATTTTACGTTGTGTGTATTTCACCTACTCTATTGCCTTATGTGTGGGTTGACTTTATGAAGAGTCGAGCAAACTCAATTAATGCATGCGAAGTATGTCTGTGAAAGTATTGCACATCTGAAGGATGTCCATTTAATATGTGATAATTTTAATTAGAGAAGTATGATTTTAGGAAATTTATATAGTGATTAATTAATTGTGAAGTATGTCCATTTACTATGTGATAATTGTTGTGTTTGGTGAATGTTGATTGGAGAGTCAGTTTGGTGGCTAACATGAAGTTCAAAATTCAGGTTGGACCATGCCTGCCGGGTTTGGATGACACCAAGAGAATCTGTTGATTGGGGGGTTCTCCTCATCGACCACACCAAGACATATAGGTTAGTTACCTATACTCTGCCAAACAATGAACTTCAACCAAGTCATAACAGAGTTACTTGATTGGCTAAACAATCCGCCAACATGGTACGATGACCAACACTAACACAAGACTAGCAGATAGGGCGTAAATCAGCCTTCCTAGCTAATACTTAGCCAACAATCCGCCCACACAAGCTACCCACTAGAACTACGCTAGAGGGGGTGTTACAACTCTCCCACCCTAAAGGAATTTCCTCCATGAAATTCTTAGCATCAAGCATGACACCATCTTGAGTTCTCCATTCACAAACATTGACAGATAATCTCGACCTGGTCTTAGCAGAATTTCTACTTAGAGCTCCTAGGGAAAATTTCAATCTCATAGCAGTTTTTGCTCTCATATCACAGTGATTCATGTTAATTTCTTGAACTCATCGTTCAGATTGGCCTCCAGTCTTTGCTGGACAATCACGAACCAAATGGTCAAGTGACCTGCATTTGTAACAAACTTTCATCATATTCCAACAAATTCCCCCATGGTTCCTTCCACAGGTATTATAGACTGGAATCTTTATCTTCTTCGATCCACCAAAACATGCCATATATATAATCCAATGCTTATTACTATCACGGTGACTTCCCATCATCTAATATTCTCTTGTTGGCTTGTAGGAGAAATTTCTCACATCTTTAGGCTTCTTAAAACTTGTGATAGGGACTAGTTCAGCATTCACATGCTTATTTTCTCTCTCTCTCCCCCTACCCTCTACTTCTATCTTGAACAATCATTTCCATCTTATGAGCCTTGGCTATCATGGCTGCTAAACTCTAAGCTTCTGAAGCTGCCACTAGAGCACAAATTTCATCTCTTAAGCCCTACTCAAACTTATCACAAAAATTTTTCAGTCTAAAACATATCCATTACATATCAACTATGTTTGAAAAATTCTTGTTCGTATTCCATTATTGACATTTGTCCTTGTCTAAGATATAAAAGTTCTTTCTTCATCTACTCCACAAATATAAAATTTACATATTTCTCTCTGAATTTCTTTAAAAAGAAATCTCAATCTATTTGTTCTTCCAGGGTCACACTTACCAACGTTTCCCACCATTAATATGCCTTTTCTTCCAACAAAGAAACAATGCATAACAAACTATATGTTGGGTGCATTTCAGTTGTGTAATCACCCTTACTAAGCGACATAAAGACTATTCTGCTACTGCAAGGTCATTGCTTCTATCTCTAGAAATTCCTTAGCACCCCGTCTACATATCTCTCTCACAGGATCTCCTCGAAGCTAGTTCATAGCTGGTACAGTTGGAATATTCGTTCTTTGTGGAGTAGCTTTTGATTGAGATTGAGGTTGATGTGGAGGCATACGAGTAGTTTCTGTAAATTGGTCAAACCATCGCTCCATCATCTTAACAAAAATATCTTTCGTAACATTCCCAGTTGCTCTTAGGTCAACCAAAGGTTTCAGACCACGAGGTTGAGGATTATTTGTCTTCATTCCTTTGCCAATTGCATCATGTAAATTCGAAGATATTTTAACTACACACAAAAACACAGTTTAGCAAAACTATAAGGGAATAGCCAAAAACATATAACATGCATATTGGGGCGTGACTCAACTTTCGTTTTTTCAAGAATCGACTCAACCTAGGCTTTGATACCAAACTTATAACACCTCAATTCCTTAACATCAGCCCGAGGCATTACGTATAAAAGTAAACTTAAACTTAGAATGAAATCTTATTAAGCTTTTGGCACATAATTATTTAACTGGGGCAATAACCCAAAAATTTAAGAGAAACATTCAGAACAGGTTTATGCCATATAATATAAAACATAATCTAAAGCAAATCTTTCGGAGGAGACCTTACAAAGTCGACAAGCTTATATAAAATGCAATGTAAGTTCCTTTTTTCATAAAAACATTAAATACATTATTGGCAGTAAAACATTATTTAAATCAATCTAGCATACATAGTTAAAAGATAACCTTATAAACCCAATTCATAAAAGCTTAATCAACTCTTCAAAAGTAATATTCTCTTGAAATAGTGATTTATCAAAAGAAGTAAATTATTACAAATCTTCGTTATAGGATAAAGCTACATGCCACCCCCATATTAAACATATGCATGTTACAAAACAAACATAAGTGAAGCTCACAACCCAGTTCACTCTTTCTGGTTAAGTCCCCTCAACAAGCCCTTATGACGAAGTACCACCTAGAAAAGGAAAAGAAAAGAGTAAGTTTGAAATAACTTAGTGTGCTCCAGAAATAGCTTTGCTCAACCCTTTCCAGGAAAATTATAAGAGGAAGGATGATACAACATATATATACACATATATTTCTAAGTCAACATTCTAAATGTAGAGATAGTTGGGTGTATACCCTTAAACATGGATCAATGGGGGATGCCTATCCTTGGCGGGTGAATATTCTTTGCCTCCACTTCCTAGAGAATAGTTTCTTTGAGATAATGGGTACTTCACTTTAGGAACATGATCTCTACCAACATTTACCTTTATCATCTCAGACATACGATTAGACTAACATTTAGACGCATACCGAACTCACTTTTACTAGGGCGAATATTGGACACCAAGCACAACAACTTAATGGATACACTACGTACACAACACAACCAAAGGATGAAAATTTACCACTTAACATGCAATATTATCAACGTCTCTTTCCTATATGCAAATATACATAACATGCAACACATCCAAAATCATATTTTCTTACTGTTTTTCTCGCCCTTCCGTGTGCTAACCTCAGATCCTATATTCACATTTCAGAACAGATATTGTAATCATTATAGTTTCGAACACATGCATGTTTCCATGAGCTCAGGGCTTTTTTCCATGGTTAACAACTAGCATGTCCTACCGATGGCAGCACCCATATCGCTAGGCTAGTTAGCAACTAACATGCCCTACCAGAAACCCAACACTCACTCCAATTTGGTTAGCAAGTAACATGCCCTACAAGTGGCCAATCTTATTCATCCATCTTGTAACGCTCTAAACTCGGCCTAGACATTATGGCTAAATCTCGAAAATTACATAAAATGACGCTAGATTTTATTTGTTTATTGAAAATCACTAGGTTTGAATTGCTTTGAGAAAACCTAAAAATTTACAGATCGAATAATTTTATTTCTTTAAAAAAATACTTAATAATATATTTTATTTGAAAAATGCGACATTTATCGAAATATCATTTTAAGTTTTTTAAAATAAAGAATTTTGCATTATAATTATAAAAATGATTTTTGGAAGAACTTCGTAGCGGATTTCAATAAAACTATTTAGAAATTTTAAGAGTTATTATTTTGTTTAAAAACCAAGTAAAATCATAATTAGTTTAGATAAATTTCATAATTCAAAAATACTTAAATCTCATAAATTTGCATGCATGTATGATAGTTCTAAAGTTGTAAAAACAACCCACAACCCAAAATAAAAGTAGTGTCCAAAGTCAAAAGTCCGCAAACCAAAATCTGAATAGTTTTTAAAATTCATAAAAATGTTCATAAGGTAAAAATACCCGAGAGGCTCCACAGAATGTTGAATCCAAGTCCTATGTCTATGTGTTACCTGAAAGATTATAACACTAATAAGGTCATCTTTTTAAGCCCGGTGTGAGATTAACATAAATACAATCACATACATATGAACATATACATTATACAATCATAATAATCATAGCAATTTCATATAACTCAATATTTCACATTTATACTATGCATGATCATGTTAATGCACTTTTTCTAAAACGTTGCAGATTTTATGAAAATGGTCCACCCATCTCCGCTACACACCACAATTGAGTTCCCTATAACTCATCCATCCAATAACACACCAAGTTGTGAACAGTGTCATGGTAAAGCAGATAAACTGCCACATAATCAAATTTGTGGACAAGCCACCACTTCTGCAGATAAACTGCCACATTCTTCCACCTTTCACATGTCCCACCCCATGCATGTGATATGGCCACAAAATTACTTTTTCACTCAAAAATCACTTTTCACTTTGGCATGTGAGACATGCTCATTATATCACTTTTCACTTAAAATCATATAAGCATGCTTAACATGCAAATCACATATATACACTTTATATCAATATTCCACATTTTATAAATCATGCGAAAATCATACATGCCATAAGATCACATAACATGAGAATGAGATTTCATACATTTCATATAAAAAATAATCATCAAGATCACATATCATGCTTTTCACAACATATACGATTCGGAATCACTTACTTGATGTAGTCTGTATCGATGGGTTTTATCTCTCTTAATGGATACTATTATTTAAATAATGATTTTAATCAATATAAAATATAGATTTATTTATTTTTTAATGTTAAAACCCACACCTGATCATAGACCCGATGTGCAACCACTCTCTGAGAATGCCCACACTTGGATCTAACAATTAGATTACCCTAAAAATAATTAGTCAAATTAGTGATTTTGATCCCAACGTTAATGATCTCTCGGGTTGGTACCGATTGACCCTTTGAAAAGACATCATAACTAAAAATTAATAAATGAGGGAAAAATTCACCATAGCTCTTATGAATATTCCATCAAGAGAGAAACAGTGAGGGAGGAGTGGTTCTCATTCAACCCTTGTACTTACTCTATATCAGCCGAAAAGGAGAGATCGGTGGATCTTCTTGACTTTGATCCGGTGAAATTGAATGATATAAAGAAGGGGTTGATTAAGAGTAAGTTTACGAAATAAAGACTTAGAATTTAAGAAACTATGTGAAATAAATAGTGCAGAATTTTATTTACTAAAAGAAATGATGTTTGTTGAAAAATGATGAAGAAAAAAGAAGGAAACACAACCATCCAGGGTGGTGCTATGTTGGTGATGGCGGTGACAGAAGTGACAATTCGGCAGCAAGGGTGATGGTCTGACAACGGAGGCAAAAATTTGATGACGACAAAGTCAGCCATTCATCAAAGGAAAAAGAAAAGATTATATGGGTTTCAGTCACTCACTTAAATAAGAAGACAAAAAAATAAGTGGTGTTGCGTAGTGGTTGCGAGAGTGGTGGAGGGCAACACTAGGTGCGACGTTGGACAAAAATTAGAGGAGGGAGGTGGCAAGTGTAAGAGTATGCCCAAAGATCAATCATGAGATGGTTGTAATATCATACTTGATTTACCATGTTTATTAATATAAGGTGTTGCCATTATTATTTTAGTTTCTTTTCTGTGTGTATAAATAAACTATTTTATAATAATGTCCTGAGAATAATATGATTATTCTTAAAAGATCCTTAGTCAAGTATTATTGTTGACTAGGACAACAATAATGCATTAAGACTAACATGTAGTCGATTGATGATAAAGAGTTGTCACTGTTGGATCGCCGGTAACCCTACGGCGCAGTGAAAAAATAAAAAATTCAGCGAACCTAACCATGGATCCATGTGTGAGGAACGAATCAGGGTGATAAAAGTTACATAATTACCGAATGTTTATTCTGAGTAGACAGCAACGCCTCAACAACGAGTAGTCTGATCTGCTATCGAACCAAGCCGCAATCTATCGTGACCCCAGCCTCTACGTAATCCACCCAGTTGATTATGAACGAAAGGAATCCGTGAAACAGTTTTTGAAAAGAATTTTCTTTGACGGCTGCTAGACCCAAGCAAAGAAAAAAATAGGATTCTTATATATCTTTTTTTTAGGGTTTCTAGAAATTAAAATAAATATAATAATATTTTAAACCAAAATTATAATTACATTAATTATAATATAATTTCGGTAAGCCATATATTTATTTGAATTTATATACTAACCAAATTCATGTTCTCATAATGTGTACAACAACCTTGTACATAATGTGTTCGATATTTGATTACCCAATTAAATTAATTCTATAATTAATTTAATTCAAGCGACAACCAAACACAATACCAACTATGTTTTATTCCGTTCATTTCAACTATAGGGTGTGACCCTGTAGGTTCCTGTAATGTTAGCAGTAATACTAGAACGATTCTAATGTTACAAACAATGAGTGGCATCTAGCAATGTATCATTGCTACCTAAGTCACAAGAAATCATGATTCGGTATAACCTTTTTATGATTAACCTTTTATGCAATAATCCTTAAGTCCTTTATCTCTGGATTGGACACAAGTCATGGAATAGTCACACTTGCATAGTCCATTCCATGTTCCTTGATATCTTAAGTAGACTATGATATACAAATAAGTATGACATCTCATTTCAACTTATTTGAGCATGGCCATGCATTTCTAGTCTCACTCAATCAAGTGGCCTAAGATATTACTCCCACTATGTAGGAGGGGCTTATCCTATCTCGATCAACCATATCCCTCTACATAGATCGTGCTATATCCAACATCAGCCTTTATAGAACAACCAGTTATGGTGTACCTTTGACTGTATCAAAATATACAACTCACGATATTGGGATAATGATGATCTCAAGTCTGAGGATCATGTACATATTAATCACTATGAGTAATGTTGTGACAATTACATAAGAATCCAAGAAACATACTGCGGGTCAGTCCAATATGTTGTTCTCTACAACACATATTCATGCATTGATTTTGACACTCCATATCAATGACTGTTAGAGTAAGCCCAAAGATCAATCATGAGCTGGTTGTAATAACATACTTGATTTATCATGTTTATTAATATAAGGCGTTACCATTATTATTTCAGTTTTTTTCTGTGTGTATAAAAAAATGTTTTATAATAATGTCCTAAGAATAATATGATTATTCTTAAAAGTTCCTTAGTCAAGTATTATTGTTGGATAGGACAGCGATAATGCATTAAGACTAACATGTAATTGGTTGATGATAAAGAGTTATCATTGATATGGAATGTCAGAATCGATGCATGATTATGTGTGTTAGAGAACAACATATTGGACTGACCCGTTATGAGTATGTTTCTTGGATTATTATGTAATTGTCACAACATTACTCATAGTGATTAATATGTATATGATCCTCAAACTTGAGAAGATCATAATCCCAAAATCGTGAGTTGTATATTTTGATACAGTCAAACGTACACCGTAACTGGTTGTTCTATAAAGGCTGATGTTGGATATACCACGATCTATGTAGAGGGATATGGTTGATCGAGATAGGATAAGCCCCTCCTACATAATGAGAGTAATATCTTAGGCCACTTGATCGAGTGAGACTAGAAATGCATGGCCATGCTCAAATAAGTTGATATGAGATGTCATACTTATTTGTATATCGTAGTCTACTTAAGATATCAAGGAACATGGAATGGACTATGCAAGTGTGACTATTCCATGACTTGTGTCCAATCCAGAGATAAAGGACTTAAGGATTATTGCATAAAAGGTTAACCAAAAGGTTATACCGAATCATGATTTCTTATGACTTAGGTAGCAATGATGCATTGCTAGATGCCACTCATTGTTTGTAACATTGGAATCGTTCTAGTATTACTGCTAACGTTACAGGAACCTACAGGGTCACACCCTATAGTTGAAATGAATGGAATAAAACATAGCTGGTATTGTGTTTGGTTGTTGCTTGAATTAAATTAATTATAGAATTAATTTCATTGGGTAATCAAATATCGAACACATTATGTACAAGGTTGTTGTACACATTATGAGAACTTGAATTTGGTTAGCATATAAATTCAAATACATATATGGTTTACCAAAATTACATTATAATTAATGTAATTATAATTTTTAGTTTAAAATATTATTATATTTATTTTCATTTCTTATACCGCTGTTCGATCGCCGGTTATAATTACATTAATTATAATATAATTTCTGTAAACCATATACTTATTTGAATTTATATACGAACCAAATTCATGTTCTCATAATGCGTACAACAACCTTGTACATAATGTGTTCGATATTTGATTACCCAATTAAATTAATTCTATAATTAATTTAATTCAAGCAACAACCAAACACAATACCAACTATGTTTTATTCTGTTCATTTCAACTATAGGGTGTGACCCTATAGGTTCCTATAACGTTACTAGTAATACTAGAACGATTCCAACGTTACAAACAATGAGTGGCATGTAGCAATGCATCATTGCTACCTAAGTCACAAGAAATCATGATTGATTATAACCTTTTTATGATTAACCTTTTATGCAATAATCCTTAAGTCCTTTATCTCTGGATTGGACACAAGTCATGGAATAGTCACACTTGCATAGTCCATTCCATGTTCCTTGATATCTTAAGCAGACTACGATATACAAATAAGTATGACATCTCATATCAACTTATTTGAGCATGGCCATGCATTTCTAGTCTCACTCAATCAAGTGGCCTAAGATATTACTCCCATTATGTAAGAGGGGCTTATCCTATCTCGATCAACCATGTCCCTCTACATAGATCATGGTATATCCAACATCAGCCTTTATAGAACAACCAATTACGGTGTACGTTTGACTGTATCAAAATATACAACTCACGATGTTGGGATTATGATGATCTCAAGTCTGAGGATCATATACATATTAATCACTATGAGTAATATTGTGACAATTACATAATAATCCAAGAAACATACTCATAACGGGTCAGTCGAATATGTTGTTCTCTAACACACATATTCATGCATCGATTCTGACATTCCATATCAATGAGAACTCTTTATCATCAACCAACTACATGTTAGTCTTAATGCATTATCGTTGTTCTATCCAACAATAATACTTGACTAAGAAACTTTTAAGAATAATCATATTATTCTTAGGACATTATTATAAAATAGTTTATTTATACACAGAAAAGAAACTGAAATAATAATGGTAACGTCTTATATTAATAAACATGATAAATCAAGTATGTTATTACAACCATCTCATGATTGATCTTTGGGCATACTCTAACAATCTCCCACTAGCAGTAAGACCAATCACTTATATATCTAATACCAAGCGACTTGGTGTGACGATCATGCTTCTGCTGTGTCAGAGGCTTGGTCAAGGGACTAGCAATGTTATCATCTGTAGGTACTCTACATATCTCTACATTCCTTCGATCGATAATCTCTTGAAAAAGATGGTAGCGCCTAAGTATATGTTTGGATCGCTGGTGAGATCTAGGTTTTTTAGCTTGTGCAGTGGCTCCATTGTTATCACATTGGAATTCTATAGCATCTGATATGCTAGGCACAACCCCTAGTTTAGTAATGAACTTTTTGATCCAAACCGCTTCTTTTGCTGCCTCACTGGCTACAATATACTTGGCCTCTATTGTAGAATCGGCTATTGTACTTTGCTTTGTACTCTTCCAGCTCACAGTATCACCATTACGGTAAAACATAAAACCTGATTGTAATCGAGAATCGTCCTTATCAGTTTGGAAGCTAGCATCATTGTAGCCTTTTACACTTAACACTTCCTCACCTCCATATATTAGGAAAGTATCCTTAGTTCTTCTCAAGTACTTAAGGATATTCTTGACTATGGTCCAGTGGCCTTCACCGGGATCTACTTGGTATCTGCTTGTCATACTTAAGGCATATGAGACATCTGGGCGAGTACATAACATGGCATACATGATAGATCCAATAGCGGAAGCATATGGAATTTTACTCATGCGTTCTCTCTCTTGTAGAGTTGAAGGACACATTTCCTTCGAGAGTGAAATACCATGTCTCATAGGTAGGAATCCCCTCTTAGATTCTTCCATACTAAACCTTTTCAGTACTTTATCTATGTATGTACTTTGGCTTAGACCTAGTAGTCATCTTGATCTATCTCTATAGATCTTTACTCCAAAGATGTAAGTAGCTTCGCCCAGGTCCTTTATAGAAAAACAACTTCCTAACCAAGTCTTAATAGACTGCAAGGTAGGTATGTCATTTCCTATGATAAGTATGTCATCCATATACAGTACCAAGAATGTTATAGTGCCCCCACTAACTTTCTTGTAAACACATGGCTCATCTTCATTTTTGATAAAACCAAACTCTTTGATTGCATCATTAAAATGAAGATTCCAACTTCGAGAAGCTTGCTTTAATCCATAAATGGATCTTTGTAGCTTACATACCTTTCCAGCATCCTTTGGATTGACAAAACCTTCAGGTTGTGTCATGTACACATCCTCTTCAAGTTTCCTGTTAAGGAAAGCTGTTTTGACGTCTGTCTGCCAAATTTCATAGTCATGAAATGCAGTTATAGTAAGCAAGATCCTGATGGATTTAAACATAGCTACAGGAGAAAAGGTTTCATCATAGTCAACACCATGAACTTGGCAAAAACCTTTAGCGACTAATCGCCCCTTGTATGTTTGTACATTACCATCCTTGTCGGTCTTCTTTTTGAAAACCCACTTGCACCCTATGGGTTTAACCCCTTCGGGTGGGTCAACCAAAATCCATACTTCGTTTTCATACATGGAATCCATCTCAGATCTCATGGCTTCAAGCCATTTCTCAGAGTTTGGGCTCATCATCGCTTCTTGATAAGTCCTAAGCTCATCTTGATCTATAAGTACAACGTCACCATGCGTTGTAATGAGAAATCCATATCTCTCAGGTGCTTGGCGTTCTCTTAAAGATCTACGCGGTGGTTGTGTTTCTACAGCAATTACTTGTTCCTCAATCCCTCGTGGAACTTGCTGTTGTTCTATCACTGGTTCAGTGGTTTTTTGTGATTCTCGAAGTTCATCAAGTTCAATCTTTTTCCCACTTCCTTTTCTAGAAACAAACTCTCTCTCTAGAAAGACACCAGTTCGAGCAACAAGTATTTTGTTCTTAGTGGGATTAAAGAAATAATATCCTTTGGTTTCTTTTGGATACCCCACAAAAACACATTTTTCAGATTTGGGTTCAAGCTTAGTAGATTTCTGACGTTTAACATAAGCTTCGCAACCCCAAATTTTCATAAAAGACATACTGAGACGTTTCTAAGTCCACATCTCATATGGTGTCTTTTGAATCGATTTAGATGGAACACGATTTAGTGTGAAAGTAGCTGTCCCAAGTGCATGTCCCCAAAAAGAAGTCGGCAGATCAGCGTGACTCATGATGGATCGAACCATATCTAACAAAGTTCGATTTCTTCTCTCAGAAACTCTATTCCATTGAGGAGTACCAGAAGGAGTAAGTTGTGAGACAATCCCACATTGCTTCAAAATATCATCAAACTCTAAGCTTATATACTCCCCACCTCGATCAGATCGAAGTGTCTTGATAGTTTTTCCTAGTTGATTTTGTACATCATTTTTGAATTCCTTAAACTTTTTAAGGGATTCAAACTTATGGCGCATGAGATAGACATACCCATATCTACTAAAATCATCAGTGAAAGTAATGAAGTAGTGAAATCCTCCTCTAGCTTGTGTATTTATTGGCCCACACACATCAGAATGTATTAGGCCCAATAAATCACTAGCTCGTTCACTTTTACCAGTAAAAGGAGATTTAGTCATTTTTCCTAATAAGCAAGATTCACATACTTCAAATTGTTCAAAAAAAAATGAATCCAAGAGACCATCCTTATGGAGCTTGGATATGCATTCCTCACTTATGTGGCCCAAACGACAATGCCATAGATAAGTTTGATTTGAGTAATTTATTTTTGATCTTTTAGTATTTATATTGTAAATGAGATTCATTTGATCTAAAATATAGAGACCATTAATCAATTGTGCCGAACCATAGAAAACATTATTGAGATAAAAGGAACAACAATTATTATTAATAATTATCTCAAAACCAATTTTGTCTAAACAAGAAATTGAAATAATGTTTTTAGTCAAACTGGGCACATAATAACAATCCTCTAAACATAAACCAAGTCCACTAGGCAGAGATAAATTATATGTTCTCACAGCTAATGCAGCAACTTTTGCTCCATTTCCAACTTGTAGGTCCACATCTCCTCTAGCTAAAGTCCTACTCCTTTGCAGTCCCTGTGCAGAAGTACAAATGTGAGAACCACAACCAGTATCTAATACCCATGAAGTAGTAGTTGATAAATTAATATCAATAATATAAATACCTAAAGTAGACGTTCTGCTTATTTTGGCCTTCTTGACTTCCTCAAGATAGATAGGGCAGTTCCGCTTCCAAAGTCCAGTCACACCACAATGGAAACAGTTTCCTTCCTCAGCCACCCCACCTTTAGGTTTCAATGCAGCCTTTACTTTTCCAGGCTTGGGCCTGCCTTTACCCTTGGGCTTTGTCTGAACTTTGGCCTTTCCCTTGCCCTTGTTATTATGGACCATCATTATAGGCTTGGGTCCAACCTTTTTCATGTTGCCTTCAGCAGTTCGTAACATACTGAGCAATTGTGGCAGAGTCTTATCAATTTCATTCATATTGAAATTGAGGACAAGCTAGCTGTAGCTATCTAGCAACGATTGTACAATAACATCAGTGGCCAACTCTTGGCTCAATGGAAACCCAAGCTTAGATAGGCTTTCAATATAGCCAATCATCTTAAGGACATGAGGTCCTACTGGACTTCCTTCAGCCAGCTTACATTGGAATAGGACCTTAGAGATATCGAACCTCTCTTGCCGTGCTTGCCCCTTATAAAGTTCTTTCAGGTGCTCAATCATTTCATAAGCAACCATGTCCTCATGTTGCTTCTGAAGCTCAGGATTCATAGTGGCAAGCATAAGACATCCAACATCTACCATGTCATCGAGATGCTTCTTGTAAGTATCTCTATCAGCCCTCGAGGCATTAGCGGGTGGTTCATTAGGAACTAGTTGTTCAATGACATATAATTTTTGTTCTTGTTTGAGGACAATCCTCAAGTTATGGAACCAGTCAAAAAATTTAAACCATTCAACTTGTCCTTCTCAAGGACCGATCGCAATGAGAGTGTATTAGTGTTTGCAGCCATAATATATCTACAACAATAAAATTATGCGTGTGAAAATTTATCAAATTTATATCAATCATTAAAAGGACTTAATTAAATGATGTTCTCACTCTTTTATTACAAAACTAATACCCTCATATATTAGTTTCGGAAAGACTTTCTCGAAAAGTATTTCAAGTGGGTTAAGGATCCATAAATCACCTCCTCTTAAGTCAGCTTTGGCTTTACTCTCAAGATTATGGTTATCTAGGTAAGCAACACTTGCTAATTACATCATATGTAACTCCTAAAGTTTGGTGAACAACTCTTGTTCTAATAATCTTATGATTTATCCAAATTACTTGCCTCTAGGTTTCTAATCCTATTAGAATAACCTAGTTAAGTCCTTAACCAATTTTAACCAGCGAGCGAATATCACTTGTTTATTCTTTACGTTTAACCAAGATAAATACTAGTACTTCGCTTTAGCAGAACCTACACAGTATTGATTGAGAACTTACCGAGGGCAAAATTGGAAGGCTATGTTGACTTAATATTTTAATAGAGGGATTTTATTAAGATCGTTCCATCTCACCAATTATGGTTTACATTAGTCCATTTAGCCATTTAATTGATCTCATCAATTAATGTGGTTCATTATTATCAAATTTTAACATGTTTAAAATTTGGCATGCTTTAGACATCCATAGCATCTCATACATGAATTAAGCAATAAATAAATGCAATAGATATAGCCCATAAACTAAGGTGGTGCAACCCAAGCCAATAGGAGAACCAAAAGGAAACCTAAAGGTGTAAGCCGTTTCTCAAGCTATCAGTCCACACTGGTTTGCCCATCTTCCTTCTCGGCTAGTCCACAGCAACTCTTGCAAATTACAATATGCAGAAACTCATTTTACATACGAGGGAGTAAGATGAGAAGAGAAATACAAGAGAATAGTAGTAAGGCACAACACGCAGGCCGTATTTATAAAATTACAACCTTTTATCAAATGGGCTGTTGGGCTATAACTATGCATTTCAAACACCGTGCATGTCAAAAATAGCATACATGATTAAACACCTTGTTAGGGTGAATTATAACATATCCTTTCAACTTTTATGGCCCACCAAGTTTTATTTATTATAAAACATACTTTAAGAAGATGGGGACTGAGGCGGTGGAGGGAGTGGGCCACGATAGGAGCAAGGGGTACGGGGCAAAGCCCCCGCGGTTCGAACCGCATACCCCATTCAAATGAAACCTCACGATTTGATAACTTTTATCAACAAAATCATGTTTTCGGGATTTTAATACCTGAGGTTTCATGCCGGAACAACCCTTGTTCCATTTACCAGTTAACTCTTACTGGAAACTATCAACACCACCGTTGCACCATTATAGATCTATTAACACTTAACAGTAATAACATAAAATCGAATAGGCTAAAACACCATGATTAACGTTTAATCCATTGTCAAAAGGAACGGTTATCAGGTTACTCTTAAACGATTTAAACAGCCAGAAATTTAATAAAATTAAAGCATGCATCTCATACAATTGCATCACCCAAGTATTTAAACCCGAGTCCATATCACACAAGTGGCTCTGATACCACTGTTCGATCACCGGTAACCCTACGGCACAGCAGAAAAATTAAAAATTTGGTGATCCTAACCACGGATCCATGTGAGAGGAATGAATCGGGGTGATAAAAGTTACGAACTTACCGAATGTTTATTCTGAGTAGACAGCAACGCTTCAACAACGAGTAGTCTGATCTGCTATCGAACCAAGCTGCAATCTATCGTGACCCCAGCCTCTACGTAATCCACCCAGTTGATTATGAACGGAAGGAATCCCCAAAATAGTTTTTGAACAGAATTTTCTTTGACGGCTGCTAGACCTAAGCAAAGAAAAAAAGGGATTCGTATATATCTTTTTTTAGGGTTTCTAAAAATTAAAATAAATATATTAATATTTTAAACAGAAAATTATAATTACATTAATTATAATATAATTTCGGTAAACCATTTATTTATTTGAATTTATATACTAACCAAATTCATGTTCTCATACTGCGTACAACAACCTTGTACATAATGTGTTCGATGTTTGATTACCCAATTAAATTAATTCTATAATTAATTTAATTCAAGCGACAACCAAACACAATACCAACTATGTTTTATTCCGTTCATTTCAACTATAGGGTGTGACCCTGTAGGTTCCTGTAACGTTAGCAGTAATACTAGAACGATTCCAATGTTACAAACAATGAGTGGCATCTAGCAATGCATCATTGCTACCTAAGTCACAAGAAATCATGATTCAATATAACATTTTTATGATTAACCTTTTATGCAATAGTCCTTAAGTCCTTTATCTCTGAATTGGACACAAGTCATGGAATAGTCACACTTGCATAGTCCATTCCATGTTCCTTGATATCTTAAGCAGACTACGATATACAAATAAGTATGACATCTCATATCAACTTATTTGAGCATGACCATGCATTTCTAGTCTCATTCAATCAAGTGGCCTAAGATATTACTCTCATTATGTAGGAGGGGCTTATCCTATCTTGATCAACCATATCCCTCTACATAGATCATGGTATATCCAACATTAGCCTTTATAGAACAACCAGTTACGGTGTACGTTTGACTGTATCAAAATATACAACTCACGATGTTGGGATTATGATGATCTTAAGTTTGAGGATCATATACATATTAATCACTATGAGAAATGTTGTGACAATTACATAATAATCCAAGAAACATACTCATAACGGGTCAGTCCAATATGTTGTTCTCTAACACACATATTCATGCATCGATTATGACATTTCATATCAATGACAACTCTTTATCATCAACGAACTACATGTTAGTCTTAATGCATTATCATTGTCCTATCCAACAATAATACTTGACTAAGGAACTTTTAAGAATAATCATATTATTCTTAGGAGATTATTATAAAACAGTTTATTTATACACATAGAAAAGAAACTGAAATAATAATGGTAACGCCTTATATTAATAAACATGATAAATCAAGTATGTTATTACAACCATCTCATGATTAATCTTTGGGCATACTCTAACAGTCATTGATATGGAGTGTCAAAATCAATACATGAATATGTGTGTTAGAGAACAACATATTCGACTGACCCGCAGTATGTTTCTTGGATTATTATGTAATTGTCACAACATTACTCATAGTGATTAATATGTACATGATCCTCAGATTTGAGATCATCATTATCCCAACATCGTGAGTTGTATATTTTGATACAGTCAAACGTACACCGTAACTGGTTGTTCTATAAAGGCTGATGTTGGATATACCACGATCTATGTAAAGGGATATGGTTGATCGTGATAGGATAAGCCCCTCGTACATAGTGGGAGTAATATCTTAGGCCACTTGATTGCGTGAGACTAGAAATGTATGGCCATACTCAAATAAGTTGATATGAGATGTTATACTTATTTGTATATCGTAGTCTGCTTAAGATATCAAGGAACATGGAATGGACTATGCAAGTGTGACTATTCCATGACTTGTGTCCAATCCAGAGATAAAGGACTTAAGGATTATTGCATAAAAGGTTAATCATAAAAAGGTTATACCGAATCATGATTTCTTGTGACTTAGGTAGCAATGATGCATTGCTAGATGCCACTCATTGTTTGTAACATTGGAATCGTTCTAGTATTACTGCTAACGTTACAGGAACCTATAGGGTCACACCCTATAGTTGAAATGAACGGAATAAAACATAGTTGGTATTGTGTTTGGTTGTCGCTTGAATTAAATTAATTATAGAATTAATTTAATTGGGTCATCAAATATCGAACACATTATGTACAAGGTTGTTGTACGCATTATGAGAACATGAATTTGGTTAGTATATAAATTCAAATAAATATATGGTTTACTGAAATTATATTATAATTAATGTAATTATAATTTTCGGTTTAAAATATTATTATATTTATTTTAATTTCTAGAAACCCTAAAAAAAGATATATAAGAATCCCATTTTTTTCTTTGCTTGGGTCTAGCAGCCGTCAAAGAAAATTCGTTTCAAATACTGTTTCAGGGATTCCTTCCGTTCATAATCAAATGGGCGGATTACGCAGAGGCTGGGGTCACGATAGATTGTGGCTTGGTTCGATAGCAAATCAGACTACTCATTGTTGAGGCGTTGCTGTCTACTCAGAATAAACTTTCGGTAATTTCGTAACTTTTATCACCCCGATTTGTTCCTCACACATGGATCCATGGTTAGGATCGCCAAATTTTTAATTTTTCCGTTGCGTCGTAAGGTTGCCGGCGATCCAACAATGACAACTCTTTATCATCATTCAACTACATGTTAGTCTTAATGCATTATTGTTGTCCTAGTCAACAATAATACTTGACTAAGGATCTTTTAAGAATAATCATATTATTCTCAGGACATTATTATAAAATAGTTTATTTATGCACACAGAAAAGAAACTGAAATAATAATGGCAACACCTTATATTAATAAACATGGTAAATCAAGTATGATATTACAACCATCTCATGATTGATCTTTGGGCATACTCTTATACTTGCCACCTCTCTCCTCTAATTTTTGTCCAACGCCGCACCTAATGTTGCCCTCCACCACCCTCACAACCACTACGCAACACCACCCATTTTTTTTCTCTTCTTATTTAAGTGAGTGACTGAAACCCATATAATCTTTTCTTTTTCCTTTGATGAACGACTGACTTTGTCGTCATCAAATTTTTACCTCCGTTGTCAGACCATCACCCTTGCTATCGAATTGTCACTTCCGTCCCCGCCATCACCAACATAGCACCACCCGGATGGTTGTGTTTCCTTCTTTTTTCTTCATCATTTTTCAACAAACATCATTTCTTTTAGTAAATAAAATTCTACAATATTTATTTCACATAGTTTCTTAAATTCTAAGTCTTTATTTCGTAAACTTACTCTTAATCAACCCTTTTTTTATATCATTCAACTTTCCTGGATCAAAATCAAGAAGATCCACCGATCTCTCCTTTTCGACCGATATAGAGTAAGTACAAGGGTTGAATGAGAACCACTCCTCCCTCACTGTTTCTCTCTTGATGGAATATTCATAAGAGTTATGGTGAATTTTTCCCTCATTTATTAACTTTTAGTTATGATGTCTTTTCGAAGGGTCAATCGGTACCAACCCGAGAGATCATTAATGTTGGGACCAAAATCACTAATTTCACTAATTATTTTTAGGGTAATCTAATTGTTAGATCCAAGTGTGGGCATTCTCAGAGAGTGGTTGCACATCGGATCTATGATCAGGTGTGGGTTTTAACATTAAAAAATAAATAAATCTATATTTTATTTTGATTAAAATCATTATTTAAATAATAGTATCCATTAAGAGAGATAAAACCCATCGATACGGACTACATCAAGTAAGTGATTCCGAATCGTATATGTTGTGAAAAGCATGATATATGATCTTGATGATTATTTTTTATATGAAATGTATGAAATCTCATTCTCATGTTATGTGATCTTATGGCATGTATGATTTTCGCATGATTTATAAAGTGTGGAATATTGATATAAAGTGTATATATGTGATTTGCATGTTAAGCCTGCTTATATGATTTTAAGTGAAAAGTGATATAATGAGCATGTCTCACATACCAAAGTGAAAAGTGATTTTTGAGGGAAAAAGTAATTTTGTGGCCATATCACATGCATGGGGTGGGACATGTGAAAGGTGGAAGAATGTGGCAATTTATCTGTAGAAGTGGTGGCTTGTCTATGGCAGTTTATCTGCTTTACCATGACACTGTTCACAACTTGGTGTGTTATTGGATGGATGAGTTCTAGGGAACTCAATTGTGGTGTGTTGCGGAGATGGGTGGACCATTTTCATAAAATCTGCAATGTTTTAGAAAAAGTGCATTAACATGATCATGCATAGTATAAATGTGAAATATTGAGTTATATGAAATTGCTATGATTATTATGATTGTACAATGTTTATGTTCATATGCATGTGATTGTGTTTATGTTAATCTCACACTGGGCTTAAAAAGCTGACCTTATTAGTGTTATAATCTTTTAGGTAACACATAGACATAGGACTTGGATTCAACATTCTGTGGAGCCTTTCGGGTATTTTTACCTTATGAACATTTTTATGAATTTTAAAAACTGTTCGGATTTTGGTTTGCGGACTTTTAACTTTGGACACTACTTTTATTTTGGGTTGTGGGTTGTTTTTACAACTTTAGAACTATGAAATTTATGAGATTTAAGTATTTTTGAATTATGAAATTTATCTAAACTAATTATGATTTTACTTGGTTTTTAAACAAAATAATAACTCTTAAAATTTCTAAATAGTTTTATTGAAATCCGCTACAAAGTTCTTCCAAAAATCATTTTTATAATTATAATGCAAAATTCTTTATTTTAAAAAACTTAAAATGATATTTCGATAAATGTCGCCTTTTTCAAATAGAATATATTATGAAGTATTTTTTTTAAAGAAATAAAATTATTCGATCTGTAAATTTTTTGGTTTTCTCAAAGCAATTCAAACCTAGTGATTTTCAATAAACAAATAAAATCTAGCGTCATTTTATGTAATTTTCGAAATTTAGCCATAATGTCTAGGCCGAGTTTAGAGCGTTACAAGATGGATGAATAAGATTGGCCACTGGTAAGGCATGTTACTTGCTAACCAAATTGGAGTGAGTGTTAGGTTTCTGGTAGGGCATGTTAGTTGCTAACTAGCCTAGCGATATGGGTGCTGCCATCGGTAGGACGTGCTAGTTGTTAACCATGGAAAAAAGCCCTGAGCTCATTGAAACATGCATGTGTTCGAAACAAAAATGATTGCGATATCTGTTCTGAAATGTGAATATAGGATCTGAGGTTAGCACAAGGAAGGGCGAGAAAAACAGTAAGAAAATATGATTTTGGATGTGTTGCATGTTATGTATATTTGCATATAGGAAAGAGACGTTGATAATATTGCATGTTAAGTGGTAAATCTTCATCCTTTGGTTGTGTTGTGTACGTAGTGTGTCCATTAAGTTGTCGTGCTTGGTGTACAATATTTGCCCTAGTAAAAGTGAGTTCGGTATGCGTCTAAATGTTAGTCTAATGGTATGTCTGAGATGATAAAGGTAAATGTTGGTAGAGATCATGTTCCTAAAGAGAAGTACCCATTATGTCAAAGAAACTATTCTCTAGGAAGTGGAGGCAAAGAATATTAGCCCGCCAAGGATAGGCATCCCCCATTGATCCATGTTTGAGGGTATACACCCAACTGTCTCTACATTTAGAATGTTGACTTAGAAATATATGTGTATATATATGTTGTATCATCCTTCCTCTTATAATTTTCCTGGAAAGGGTTGAGCAAAGCTATTTCTAGAGCACACTAAGTTATTTCGAACTTACTCTTTTCTTTCCCTTTTCTAGGTGGTACTTCGTCTTAAGGGCTTGTTGAGGGGACTTAACTAGAAAGAGCGACGTGGGTTGTGAGCTTCACTTATGTTTGTTTTGTAACATGCATATGTTTAATATGGGGGTGGCATGTAGCTTTATCCTGTAACGAAGATTTGTAATAATTTACTTCTTTTGATAAATCACTATTTTAAGAGAATATTACTTTTGAAGAGTCTATTAAACTTTTATGAATTGGGTTTATAAGGTTATCCTTTAACTGTGTACGCTAGATTGATTTAAATAATGTTTTACTACCAACAATATATTTAATGTTTTTATGAAAAAAGGAACTTACATTGCATTTTATATAAGCTTGTCGACTTTGTAAGGTCTCCTCCGAAATATTTGTTTTAGATTATGTTTTGTATTATATGGCGTAAGCCTGTTCTGAATGTTTCTCTTAAAATTTTGGGTTATTGCCCCAGTTAAATAATTATGTGCCAAAAGCTTAATAAGATTTCATTCTAAGGGTCTGTTTGATTGCCAGTAAAATGTTTTCCGTAAAATGATTTCTGGAAAATGTTTTACTTTTCAGTAAAATGATTTACTGGAAAATATTTTCTGGTGTTTGATTGAATCTGTGTAAAATATTTTCTGCTGTCTGACAGATTTCCTGAAAATATTTTCCAGAAAAGTTGTTTTTATATATATTAATATATATTAATAAATTTTTATATTTTAAATTGTTTTTACATATATTGCAATGATTTATTTATAATAATACTCAATTATTAAGCTACAATATTAATCGTTATAAATTGAAAAAAACTAATATCAAATAAATTATTTGTAATTGTGTTAAAAAAACAAGTATTGAATAATTATAAATTGCTTCGAAACCACAATGAGTACTAGAAATAATATTATCCAAATACATAATTAGTAGTACACCAAGTAACAACATTGTCCAAGTGCATAATATTACACCACATAAAAGTATCAATATCTTCAACCCTGAGAAAATTTTTGAAGCCAAAATTTTCTATGCTTCTTACTTTTAACTAAAAATGCTTTGGCCTCGGATTCATGACTCACTAGATAATCAAACACAGAACACAAGAAGTCATCATCAAATCCTTCTTCCACCATCGACATCACTTGTTCGTAAAGCTGTGATGTCTTATCGGCAGTAAATTGTTCCAAAGCATTTGCAGTTTTGCCAAGTTGTTCACCCACAAATTTAATTTGTTCATCAACGAGACTTTCTTGACCACTTTTTCTTTTACGTTTGGATGTGCCAGATGAAGATACATTTGTTCTTACCTCTTCAGCCTCTTCATTGTCGCAGTCTACAGGCATTGAATCTTCATTACAATCATCCAAATCTATGTCAGCAAATGTTCTGGCAAAACTCCCTGTTGCCATATCTTTGCCAACAACCAAAGTCATTTCATCATAATGATCAATGCTTTTATTCAAAAATGGTTCATACTTCTTATGTGTCTGTTGGATATTATACACAATTAGAATAACAAGTAAAAAAAATTGAAATATACTTAACATATATATACATATATTACCATCACTGCTGCATCATATGTCGCTCTATCACATGTGATCATTTTCATGTTATCATCCCATCCAAAACCACTTTCACCTCGAATTTTGCATATAATCCGCCACTGGTTTTTTACTGTCCTCAAATGATTTTCCACATCCTTCGCATTGCATTGGACTTGGAATCTTTCAGAAATGGCGTCGACAACTCGATTAATAGAAACTACTTTGAAAGTATTAGCAGGCTTATTTCCTTTTCGAGCCTCCTCCGGTAGAATTTCAAGGGAAACATGTTCCATCGGTTTTGTCCACCTGAATTGCTTGGAGGTCCCTTCTTTGTTGCCCTTACCCATTCTACATTAAATAATTGTCATTGTCAATAATTTCAATTTTCAACAAGCTTAAAACATAATAATCAATTCAATATCCAACAAGGTTAAAACATAATCAATATCTAACAAATTCAAGACATATCAAAATCCAACAATCTAAAATTTCAATATCATTATCCAACCAACATTTACAAAAAAAAAATTATACTAAAACATACATAACATAGAAACAATAACCCTAAGCGTAGAAACAATAACCCTAAGCCATAAATCTACCTAATATTTCTAGCCATATAACCAGTCCACATAGTTTGTGCAATTTTATCTCTCTTAGCAGACCATTCTCTTGCTTCTTGTCTTTCTTCTCGCTCCGTGAGAGTTTGTATTATCGAATCAGACTCAGACGCCTCGTATAATCCTTGATTAAGTAAATCACTAGGATCAACTCCCATTATATGATTATGAATGATACAACAAGCCAAAACTATATCTACTTGAGTTTGAAAATTCCAAAAAGGTTCAGCATCTAATACTCGAAACCGTTTCTTCAAAATCCCAAAAACACGTTCAACAGTGATACGTAATGATGAATGGCGAAGATTAAAGAGTTCCTTTGCATTTTCAGGCCCTTCAGCACCAAACTCTTTTAAATGGGGTAATACATCCTATTCGGATGCCATATCTAGCATCAGCAAGATAATATTTACCTACAATTTTACAATACATAATTAATACTAATAAACTATGAGCTTACTAGAGCTATTTGTGATAAATATTACCTTCCGGAATTCTTAATCCTGTTGGGTGTGACAGTGCATCACTTAAAATACGAGAATCATGTGCACTACCTTCCCAACCAGCTAGAACATAGGAAAATTTCAAATCAAATGTAATGGCAGCCAATATATTTTGTGTCGTCCCCCTTTTACGGCTACGAAATCTTCCTTGCATGCTAGGTGGAACGGATGCACGAATATGAGTTCCATCTAATGCTCCAATACAATCTTTAAAATAAGGATAATACCTTGGATTGTTTCTAATTTCACTAGGAGTTGACTCATCAGGTAATCTAATAACTAATCTATACAATTTCAAAATAGCTCTCAATACAACCCTAAAGTAATGGTGAACTGTCTGAGTTGATCTATAATATCTAGATCCAATCACTCGAAACCTTACATTATGACCAATTATATGTAAAAATATAACTACTTGCTCCCTAATATTGACAGATTTAGACGATTGTAACAAATTATTCGTACTAAGAATATCATATAAATTAAAAAAGGCGATCGGTCTCATCCTTATCACATCAATGCAATGCTGGTCACCACTATATAAAATACTATTAATATAGTTTTCTCTTTCATAATCTCGATTCGCACGAGGACGAGAAGCAATTTCCTTCCTAGTTTCTAATTTTTTAATCCAAAGAGCCCTAAAAGCTAAAACTGAAGCCACGACTCCGACAATTGCGATTTGATGTTGATTACGATCCATCTACACAAAATAATGCCACAGAAATATATGATCACTACTACAAAAGATGCAAGATTTTCATAAGATCACATAAAGTTACCATGACTAAAAGTGCATAATAATTTTTTAAAAGTAGCACTTAAAATATATTGATCATAGTTAATACAATACTTCAATTGGTGCAAGATTTTGTTATATATTATTAGGTTATCTTTCATGTATAATTAATTAATTAATCACGAATTTGAATGGGAAATTTGAATGGAATTCATTTAAAAATCAATATATTATTAGGTGCAATACTTTAATATTTAACATATTATTTATAAAAAATATACATTAACAGAAATTTGATTATTTAAGTATTGTTTTTTATTGCAAAAACATTATTAAAAATGGTGATGCCTCTTTTTTAAAATATAAAAAAAATTTAAATTATAAATTGCTATCAAGTGTGTTTTCTTTTTTTTTATTTCGAAATTTAAACAAAAAAATTTGACAATGTTATAAATTTTTTTTATTTCTATTTTTTATAATTTTTTAAATTAAAAATTGATTACTTTTTATAAAAAAATAAATAATGTTTAAGTGCACTGCTACAATTCTAACTTCATCTAAAATTTGCAAAAGTTTTGAGACTTTCCCATTTCTAACTTCATCTTTTCTTTAATTCCGAGTCTTTGAACTGTGAAAAAAATGGTGGGGTGCATGAAGTCATAAACTCTATATTACTACATATATTTAAATCTATAACATGGAAACTTCCAAATCGATATCAATGTATAATATTTAAACAACATTTCCTTATATTTTAAAGAAAAAAACATAATTCCTTGCCATAAACTCTATATTACTACATATATTTAAATCTATAACATGGAAACTTGGGAAAAGGTCCTTGTTCCCATAAACTTATACTGTTCCCCATTGGTTATCGGCTGTCTTGTTGGTTAATACCAGCTTCTGTGCTTGCATTGTACCAAAGATTATTACCACTGACAACATAATAATAACAACCTAAACCCAGACCTTTTTAATGCCAATTCCATATGCTATAAATCATGCCAAAATTACCAAAATTCATGACATACGCACATATGTATTTACCTACCATCAACCAAATATAACAGCTCATCACTGCCATTTCCCAATACGTAAACAAATTACAGTAAAAATGTAAATCAATAGTAAACCATACCCAAACACATCCAACAACCATTCTTAATTCACTTGAACCGAATTATAACAGCCACAAATGCATATTATACTAAATCATAAATCAAGCACACCACAAACATATAACAACCACAAATGCCATGCCATTGGCAGACCAGAATCAAGAAAGAAGACATTCCAAAGATAAAACCTTGGACCAACCTCTTATGAAAATATCAACCAAGGCCACCAACAGGAGTAAGAATGATGAGGTAGAGGCTAGGACAACAAGAACTATACAGCTGAAGGTCAAGCATAGAAAGAAATTATAACCGTTAGGAGCAATAAAAAATCAAACACAAATCATTAATGGTTTAATTTAATGGATTGAAATTACAATATATCAATACTTGTATTATATGGTGTGAATCATGCTTCAAACAGAAGAAAATTGCAATCTATGATTGAATGCTAATTGTTTGCAGACAAGTAGGGTCGCATAAGGAATTTCAGAAGGAAAATATAGCAGGATCAAACATGATATCCAAAAAAATCCAAACTAACTTTTGCAATAGAGGAGAGAAAATTTTTCTAAAAGAAAACATAACTTTATTGGAAATTTCCTTCTTGTGAAATTGAAAGGCCATTTTGAACCGGATGGTGAAATTTCTACTCGAGGAATAAAACAACGTTGCCCGACATTACTACTAGTAATAGTTTCAACTTCAATCAACCTAGATCCCAATTTTGTCACAACCAATTCAGTACAATTACATAAATCTCATAACTAGGTACACAGTAAATTTCAAAGAATTCAGGACTTCTGATGAATACAGAAGGGATTGTTCTTCAATATTTCCAGATGCAGGAGAAATTCTATCTGAACTGAGATATGTTCTAGATTCACCTGGAATCCTCAGAAGCACAAAATCATTCACCTTGTTTACCACTTCATTAGTAGTTGACAGTATAGCTTAATCCTTTAGGTATGTCGTGTTATTGAAATTTTCCTCGAGTTCTAGATAAATGTAGCCAAATATTGCACAAACTAAATCAGTCGTTAAGGGATTAAGAATCAATATGGTATGGTAATGAGTGGGGGAATCTACATTAACCTCTAGTGCGACATTAGGTATTCTTCCATCACCTAAATCTAATAACTATTTGTTAAAATCAGATACTATATCAGAATTTTTATCCTTAAGTTGCATATTTATTATTAAGGTGAGCAACCAACAATTATTACTACATATATGATTTCGAAATAGAAGCTAAGACAACATCAGTCTTGCTCCCTTTTGGAACAATGAAAATTTGCAGGATCAGACATGAAATCAACATCTTGCATTACCCAATTTTCGTGCATAAAACCCTAAAACCCTTTTACAATCTAATCAGTGTCAACAATTACTGAACAATGCACTGATATCGGGACAGAAAATAAAACCCAGCAAGTCATTTTCGACCTTTAAATTAAAAATAAAACCATAAAAAATCAAATAATGTCTATAATAAGGTTACCTAAAATTTCCCACAGATCTGACGGAAATTGGAGTGGATATAGTAAAAATAAATGGTGGTCGAAAACTGAGAACGTTTGGATCGGTAACTGGACAAATAAGGAGAAGAGGGAACTGAGGAAATGAAAGAAAACTGCGATAATTGAAGAGGGAACCAAGGAAATGAAGGAATGAAGGACTTCTTGTGGGGGGTTAGTGGAAAACTGAGGAGTGAAGGACTTCTAGCAGTGTTTTCTACCGAAAATGAAGGAAGGAATGAAGGAGGCGATGGAGAGGCGATTCCGGAAAATGTCTTACGGAAATGGAGAGGGTAAGACATTTTCCCTAAAATGTAACCCAATTTCCCGTGTTTTGGAGTTTATTTTCCAAATGGAAAATGTTTTTCGCCAATCAAACGCTGGAAAAGTTGGAAATGATTTTTCGAAAAATCAATTCCGCCAATCAAACAGACCCTAAGTTTAAGTTTACTTTTATACGTAATGCCTCAGGCTAATGTTAAGGAATTGAGGTGTTATAAGTTTGGTATCAAAGCCTAGGTTGAGTCGATTCTTGAAAAATCGAAAGTTGAGTCACACCCCAATATGCATGTTATATGTTTTTGGCTATTCCCTTATAGTTTTGCTAAACTGTGTTTTTGTGTGTAGTTTAAAATATCTTCGAATTTACAGGATGTAATTGGAAAGAAAAAAACTAGGTCTAGCATTTTTTCGAAAAAAAACTCTCTAAAACGTTCAAAGAGAGTTTTTGTTCGTTCGTTCACAAGTGGGTGGACTACGTAGAGGCCGAGATGATTTTGTTGCGGCTTTGAATCGGGTGCATGTAAAGGGGATTAAACTAGTAATGGTTCCTTCATATTTTTCAAATTTCGAAAGGTATATTTTCAAACCTTTCCTTCTCAATTCGTTCCTTGTGCATGGATTCCTAGTTTGGATCGCCGAAATAATTTTTCTGCTATGCCACGGGCCATCCCGGTGACCCAACATCTTTTTCATCTTATGGCACATTTGATGTAATATATAGACTACAACAATGACAAGATTTATATTACATTCAAGAAACATAGTTAGTACCTAATCCACAACTAAATTTAATTACTAGTACGATGATCAATCATTAAATGTCAAAATTGCTCACCTAATTTAATTAGTTTCACATTTAATTTCTTGAGTTTTTCTAGCCTAGATATATGCATTCCATCCAAAAAGGACTTCATTGTAAACTATCCAATGTCTAGTAAAGCATTCATTTTTAACCTTATTGCTTGGTTCATTTGTCCTTAGATTTTTTGTTATTGTAATGGCAAGCTCAAGAAAGAAAACTAGAGGAAGGCAAAAATTGAGATTAAGATCATTGAAAATGAGGATGATAGGCTTATCTCATTCTCAAAATGACGTTCAGGAATCTACAAGAAAATCATTGAGCTGTCCACTTTATGTGGTAGTGAGATTCTTTTCATTATCTACTCACCAGTAGGGAAGCCTATTTGTTTAGTCATCTGTTGAATTTGTTACTAATCAATTTTTAAACCTAAATCAAGCTCTTTATGAAAACACTCATGCTTCTGAGGCTCACCATAAAGTAAGAAATAACTCACTGATCCACTATTACAATGAAGTCCACAGCCAACTAGATGTATCAAAAGAGAAGCAAAAGGTGCTTGCTCTAGCCTAGCAGTCAAGTGGAAGAAAAATTAATCATTGGTGGGAAACTCCCCCTGATCATCTTAACCCTAGGGAGCTTTATAAACTAGACATACGTTTCACAAAGCTTATCAACCCACTTTATGTCACGAGGGAGAAGAAGACTACAACCATATCTTCAATGCATGCTACAACCAATGCATATGAGGATTTCCCTGTAGAAATTCTCTCTGGATATGACCTTGGTCACTAGCAATTCTAAACCAAAGTTAACAATGCCAAATGCTATTTTTATTTATTTCTTGTTATGTTTGAAGCTTGTCAATTTTGGGAGTCCTCAAGGCATACATGAACATGTCCTTGATTATTTACAGTCAAGGGCTATTTTCATTTTAATTATCATGCATACAGGTTATCGTGATTAATAAAATCGTTGCATCCTTTTCTTTTTGTAATATATTACTTTTTTGCTAAGTAATTATTTAAGCTTAAGCTCGTACAATTGCTTATATTAATGACTCGGTTAAGTTTCAATTCATATGTTGATACACTATCAATTTTAGGATACCGTTAAAAAAGTTTTCATGTAAGATAAAGAGCAGAACATGTCACTGTGGAGTATACTCCTTCTTACAAGATTCTGCATCAAGTTTTGCACCCTAATGATTTAAAATTAATGGAAATTTCTTGAAAAGATTGCTTGGCAATTATTTATTGTCTAAATAGTTTTTACTTTAGTATTAATGATAGGCCTTCTAGGCTGATGGAGTCTAAATAGAATATATTTTTGGGAGTTCTTCTTGTAGCAAGTTTTTTGTCCCCTACAATTCCATGTTAATTATATGCCTTCACCACATCTTTTTAAGTTGTTTTATGTATTTAAAAAGTCATATTTTCCAAGTTATCTTTTCATCTCCTTTTGTTGTTTTTTGGTTATTGAATTTAATATAAGCCAGTTGATTTTTTTTTAAAAAAGTCATATTTTCATATCAATTTTTGATAAAACTTCAAAAACAACATAAAAGACAATAACAAAAAAAAATGCATACATTAGGTGTATGATAATTAAAATTAAATTTAATTATAAACTTGCATTTTAAGTTTACTTAGTAAGTGTAACTATTTACAATTATCATTAAATAAAAAACATAAATTTGAAAATATATATAAATGTTTTTTAAGTAATAAAATTGAAATGGCATAATGAATTGTGTCTAAAAAATAATCTAAATTTTATGTTTAGATATATTTTACATGCAATAAGTTCTTTTCAGAAAAAACATGTACAAAGTTTTTAATTATGCTTTAATGGTATATTTTATTAAATTAGCATAGTTGAGTTCTATTGTTTTATTTTTCTCATTGGCATATTATAAAAGAACTAAATTATTCAATAATTGTAAAAGAATTGTAATAAGACAATTAAAACTAATGAACATCATTTGTATAGCTCCAATCAATGAAAGCAATGAAAAGCAGGCAGTAAATGGATTATCAAGGCAAATCGGCATTTTTTATCTTTCCTCATGGATTATGGTCTTTGCACAAGAAAAATCTTGAGCTAGATAACCCTATTTTTTATAAAGTTGTATAATTCTAGGCGGTCAACTTTCATTCAACAACTTGTTATTACTGCAATTTGCAATTACACTAAGAGTTAAATTATTAAACATTAAACAATTTGATTTTCTTCATCTATTCTTCTCTAAATAACACTGATGTAGACATTTTGATATTTCATGCATCGTAAAATAAAACCAAGTAGAGAAGATAATTCAAGTCATTTTAGATGCTATTGACAGCATCAACATACTTTTAATGGTAGTACAGCCTAACCTGTTCTAAAATTTACCAAAAGTTGAAATGCAATAAATTTTATATCCATTATTTCCTTAAAGGTTTTTGGAGCTTTATTTTCTTGAGTTCTTTAGAAGTCTCTCCTTTTTTTGAACATTCTATCAGTTATTCTAGGGCAAGCTTCTAATTTTACCGATTAACTATATCGATTTTCGAAACTTTGCAACATATATTTGACATAAAATGCACCATGATATCATGATATTTTTTTCATTTTATGGCATATTTGATATAATATATATACGATCAATAACACAAGATTTATATTGCATTAAAGAAACATATTTGGCTATCTAATTCAAGACTAGATTCAATTAAAACATGATAATTTAAACATATTTATAAGAAGATATTTGAGCTCTCCACTTCATGTGGTAGTGAGATTCTCTTTATTATATTCTCACCAATTGGTAAGCCTTATTCGTTTGGTCATCCTTTTGTTGAATTTATCACTAAAGGATTTTTGAACCCAAAACAACCTGTTTCTGAAACCACCCACGCTCCTGTTGAGGCTTACCATAAGGTAAGAATCAACTAGCTAGTCTAAGATTACAATGAGGTCCATGACCAACTAGATGCATAAAAAACACAAAGGCATTTGTTTTGGCACGGTAGTCACATGGAAGAGAAGCTTGGAATGACAAAAATGTGCAAGTGCACACAATCGCAACAAGTAATAAAGTGACAAGTAAATGTCGAGTTATCATACCCACAGAGACTGTAAAAAAGAATATTTATGAAATTAATGTTAAAAGACTTTGGTGATGGAAAATATTTTGGTTTAAAGATGATTAAAAACTAAGGGTTAAAAACTAAGTAAAAAAATTAAAAATAAAAAGGTTCTAATGCACGATTTCAAATAAGGTTTAATCAAGATGATATAATTGTGTTGGATTAATTACATTCCTTTAACTTAGAATTATTAAACTTATGTTTATACTGCTACGAACAAATTCACGGCAACTCGGTAATTTCCTAACTAGTGCTCATGCATACTTATTAAATTAATCACTCTCTTGAACATTTTTCAATGTCAATCCAAGCGATTAATCAATCTTCACAAGTATATAAAAGATCAAGTGAGGTAACAGAGTATTTCTACCTTGAAACAGTTTAATCACAATAATCTTGCAAGTTATGCAAGGCATATGTATCGCCAAATATAATGCTAAATTAACTTCAGCTACCTTAGAAGAATAAACATGCACTGATTAAGTATTGTGTCGACTAATTACAATTTCAATATGATTTAATAATTAATTCATAGTTATCTAACAATTAATATTGCAAGAATAACTTAGGCATGATTTTACTTAATCAAGCATCTTACCGAAGCCTATAACAGCATAAACACAATTTCAATAATTCAAGCAGGCAAAATATAATCAACCCAACACGGATTAAATTCAAGCTAGATTGATTAAATTAACCATTTAAATGGCATAAATATTCATAAACATGTTTGTCAAAAAAACAACGAAATTTAAAGAGATAGGGAACAAGAAGCAAATCCCATGTTTCTCTGTGGCTTGACTGATTTCTCCGTTCTTCATTCTCTGTTGTCCTCGGCTATTTGGGTGGCTTATGAACACTTTAATTCCTACTCAACAATTGCTGATGAGGACCTCTTTCCTAAGAGAAGAAATCAGCACTTGAACAAAAGGGAAAATGGGAAGGAAAAGTTGAGAGAAAGTGAGGGAGGAGAAGAGAGAATGAGAGTGTGAGGGATGTGTTGAATAATCTGCAAGGGGTGGCTTTTATAGCTGATTCTGGCTGCTGAAAATAGCAAATTCCATCAGCCAAAGAGACCCCCCTTGGCTGGCCACACACATGGCAAAGTTGAGAGATTCAACTTTGCTAAAAATAGCCTAGGGAAAATCCATAAAGCCACATTTTTTGGAGGGGTTTGAATGCAAGGTTGAAAGTTCTTCAAGGGCTTCTTTGCAAGCTTATTTACACAGCTAAAATGCTGATTTGGGTCAGCATATGGACAGTTCTGGGCAGCCCAATTGGTGGCTGGTTCGGTTCACTAGATTCGGTTCAACCAATGCGGTTCAACTGGACCCTTTTTTTCCATAATTAATTAATAATAATTTATTTAGCCCAAATTAAATTGGGAATAAATTAAAATTAATTATATTATGATTTAACACACATTTTTTGACCATCTTAGGCTGGAAATAAATTTTCCTTGATGCTTCAAATTGCTTCTCGGTATTATTCTTCGAGCATTGTCTGCCGAGCCAATTTTCGCCCTTTGTGCGAATCTGTCAAAAATAGTCAAAATTAACTATAAAATTAATTAAAATTCATCATGTTCATATTTTTAACATAATTTAATTATTTTATAACATTTAATTCTTTTTCGACAAGAATTTAACCTAAATAACATGATTTTAAGTTAAAAAGGGCATGTAAAAACACATAAATTTTCATGTTTCCACACCCCCAAACTTAATTCATTGCTCATTCTGAGTATTGCACAAATTTGAAAAGAATTTTCTCGGAAACACTTTTTGAAAAACTCCTTCAGAATAACATTCTTCCCAAAATCATGAATTGAATATACTTATGCTCAAAAACAAGAAATTTGCTAATTATGCTACTCAAGTATATATATCGTTCAAATTAATCTCAACAATTACTACAATAGAAAAATTAGACTAATTGTTTCTTAATAAAGACATGTTAATCCCTACCAACTTGATTTTAATCTCTTATTCAAAATTAAACTGCAATCATTAAGCTTAACTGATGTCTTCATATGTTGAACAGAGCAATTTCTCTCCACTAATGTGGGTAACATTGGAACTTTGAATCAATAGGTCTTTAACAAGGTTGTAACGTGGCTGGGCTTAGGGGTAGGTAAAAGATAGATAATTTTAGGTTTAAAAAAAACCCTAGACTCAGCTTGTATCGGACCTTTCAAAATAATTACCTTCAATACATCAACTTTTCTTTCCTTTTCACATGCTTTTTAGTGCAATTTACTTCAAGTACACATGTTTTCTTTTTTGAGTATTTTACTGCATGTACTACAATTTTTAGAGCATTTCATACTTCTTTGCAACTCCCCCAAGCTTATTTTCAAAGAATACTCTGAATAGTACTGAGTCTAGTGTTTGAGACATTTTTAAGATAATTAAGAAAAGTGATGGCTAGCTTTGTAAGGGTTCAAATAAAATTAGGCCATAAAGTCTCAAAGTTGGTTTTCAAAGGATAAAAATTTCATCATGGTTGGCTTGAAAGGCTCAAATGGTCCAAACAACAGTTGCCTAAATCATTTTCAACGTTCCATGCTTCCTAGGATTTCGCCTCAAGAAACTACTAAGTCAATTCTAAAGACTTAAACTTTCATGCATGCCTAACTTTCCTAAAGAACTAAAATTTTATTGTATGATTTGCATGCTTTATTAGAAATACATTTCATGTCATTATTAAGCTAACATAACAATTTATTGAAATAATCAAATTTTATTCATACTTAAATTTTATCATATTCATAATTAAAAGAAAAATTTTATTCTGAGTGGAAATAATTTCAATTTTCGGTCCCCCAACTTAAAATGAACAATGTCCTCATTGTTTAAAGTAAATAGATACTATACACCAGGTAGGATTCCAGAAAAGAGGAGGTAAGTCAATTTGACTGCTTAAGTACCAAGCTCTTCCTAGATCCAATCCTAGACATGTATATGCCTATTTTATTGTGCAGAAATAAAATAAGAGACTTTACTACTTGTCCATATTTACTTTTGATTCCCATCTCTTATTTTATTGTGCAGAAATAAAAAATTCCTAATTAATCCTAATTCTAAGCTAAGTTGATAAAAATTAATATATAAATTATAAATAATATAATTATATATTAAAGTTTATCAAATTATTAATAATATTAAAGATATTTATTCTAGATGCTTTTTGAAAATATTCACAAAGAAAGGCACCTAGTTTTTTTATTATTTATGAAAAGAGCGACTAAATTTTAAAAATAATTCAATTAAGTCCCTAGACTTAAAGAAAATTTAAAATTGAGTTGCAAATTAAAAGATGGATCAAAATTGATCCTTTTATTTGAAACTAAAAATTTATTTTTCCATTTAGGGGATAATTTCTTGGAAAATTATGTCAAAATAAATTCCCAAGAAAGATTGGAGGGGTCACAAACGGTCCTGCTTAAGTTCCAATCTCCTAGACAAAATTTATTTAAACATTCTTTACTTGAAAATATCCGTAAATCATTTATTCAAAAAGAAAAATGAAAAATTAAGTATCCGATAAAATGAACGAGATTTTATCCTGTTCAATTTTATCTCCCCAATAATATTTCAGGCGCTGAGCATTAACTCAGAAATTACCTCCCTTACCTTGGAGTTCAACAACTTCGTATGGATAGACTTGGTGAATCGTAAATGGACCAGACCTACGTGATTTTAGCTTACCTGGAATTCAATCTGGAATTGAACAACAAGACTTGCTGACCTGCTTCAAATTCTCGAACTCGAATGTGGTTGTCATGCCATTTCTTGAGTCTTTCTTTAAGAAATTTGGCATTTTCATATGAGAACATTTGAAACTCTTCTAACTCATTGAGTTGGAACATCCATTTCTCTTTTGCGAGCTTAGGATCCAAAATAAGCCGTTGAAGAGCCCAGTAAGCTTTATTCAACCCATCTTCAAATCTTTTACACATTATAGCTTTGGTTGAAACGCACTCTCGGGCATACCGACTGAGTCTCACAAATTTCCGCTTATACTCTGTCACTATCATTCGACCCTGTTTCAATTCAAGAAATTCCTTGCATTTTTTATCAATGAATCTCTAGCTGATGTATTTCTTACGGAACTCAGTCTGAAAGAATTCCTAGGTCACTCGCTATTTTGGAACCACCAATATTAGTGTATTCACCAGTGATATCCAGTGTCTCGTAGCAAAGATATTGCACATTTTAAGCACTCATCAGGGTTGCAAGACAACTCATCAAACACTCGAATAGTATTATCGAGCCAGAATTCAGCTCGCTCAGCATCATCATCATTAGTGGCTCTAAACTCTTTAGCCCCGTGTTTTCAGATTTTATCAACAGAAGGCTTAAGCAATCTCAACGGATCACTCACTTGAGGTATAGCAAGTATCGAAGATGGATTAGTCGGGGGTGGAGGTTGTTCTGCAGCCAGATTAATCCGGATATATTGAGTAAACCAGTCAATCATCATTTGGTAAAAGGCTTGTTTAGCCTCTCCCTCCTAGTTACTTGAGGTCGGTCTAGAATCTACTGGCTCTGTCCCTTGCGCTGGAGTAGGCGCTATACTCTCAACATCATCAGCTACGGCTCTATCGGGATCCATTACTATACGAAAACACATTTTCAGATGTCAGAAGTCATCACACTATCCTAGTATATAAAAAAATATGGCATGTATTGCTAGACCCTCACGCTCTATGTTAGTCCTAGAATCGACTAAACCGTAGCTCTGATACCAATCAAATGTAACATCCTTAACCCGTGTTCGTCACCAGATTAGGGTTACGGGGCATTACCGGACATAAAGCTTATTTTAAATTTTAGTTAACATATGAACTCTTTCTTTTTTTAATAATACAAAACCGAATAATGCATTATATATAAAAAAATATTTTTATATAGCATAAAAAATTAAACAAATCAAGTATACCAAATTTGCATGCTTAATATTTAATTCAAGTACATAAACTAACCATTCAAGCAAATTAAAAGTGTACATTTTACCATTTCAATCAAACTCAAATAACCTAGACATATTCAACCATCCATATTTCACAATCTCTATATAGTTAACATAAGCATATTCGGCCATTGCACATAAATTATTTAATCCTTAGCACATTATAATAATATAACCGAACCTATTTTAATCAAATACTAGAATCGAATATGCTACATAACCAAGTAATAAATTTAATAATTTAATAGTTCACCTAACCAAATACACAAGCACATAAAAGTCGAATTTGGTAACTACCTATAAGGCCGAATATATATTCAAACTTAAACCTAGCTGATTGAAGTTTGGCTATATGTACATATATATAATATACCATCTATTACCAATCAAATAATTTAGCTAATGACTTAACACTTTCAAATTTCCATGTAAGACTTATACTTACTATACTCATAACTTCATTCATCACTCACTATCAAAACATATTAAACAAGTTAAACATAAACTTACCATAACCAAGATTATACACACGAACATAAACAAAGTAATTATATTACATATAAAACAAGCTAAGGCTAAATTCTTAAAACCGAATTCAATATGCACATATATAAAAACTCATACCATAGGATATACATAATTAACAATATCATTTCAAGCTAATTTATCAAAGGCTTAAGGATTAAACATGGCTCTATACTTATAAGCCATAACCGAATCTATATAATACCAAAACCAAATCACACCATACAAGTATGATATACTTGCTAATACCTATCCACACATACATTTCATTTAGCATCAATCAATATATATAAATATACATTCGGTATTTAATTCATCCCATAACCAAATCAATCCATCACCCAATGCATAACAATTATACATATACTAATCACTTAACCGAATTTAATATGTCCAAACTATATACAACACACTTATTTACCTATCACAAGCTTATACCATAATCAAATATGCATAAATATAAACTCCACTTTAATGACCATTAAGACCATACGCATAGACACCAAACTCGATCAAAAGAAGAGAAGCCATTTTCGGATGGCTATTAATTACATTTACAAGTACTAGATCCAAAATCAACATTCCAACTATGCTATACATGCCATATACTCAAAATCAACTTAGTAAGGTACCAAAAAAAAGCTGTCGATAGTGTGATAAGTCTTGCTAATGATCCCCGAGCTCGTAACCACTTCCAAAATCTATAAAATGAAGAATAAATATGCACACAGTAAGCTTTCGTACCTGAGTAAGCCATAAGCAAATATTATTCATATTAACATTAATCTCAAACCAGTTTGCCGAACCAACTAAATCAAATATAAATAAGCATTTAGCTTTATAAAGTTGGATGCATAAATACTCAAATCCATGTATATTCATCATTGCATAAATTCTAATTATAATAACAGGCCAAATCTTTTATATCACATTTGCTTTTATTAACCAAATCACTTATAAGTATAAACATACTTACATATCATGCGTATGTTAATTAATCTTGAATCATTAATTCAATATACAGCTTACCTGAATTTCATAACATGGTATAAATAAATGCCTGAACCTTCTAATTTGTTTTCACATTCGGTCTTTATTTAACATTACCCTCTGAACCGTTCAGAATTAAAAAGGATACGCGGATAGTTAGAAAGCTCGTACAATGCCAACGTCTTAGACATGGTCTTACATGTGATCATAGATCGATGCCACTGTCCTAGACAGGGTCTTACACGTAAACACAAGTCGATGCCAACGTCCCAAACGTGGTCTTACACAAAAACACATATCGAAAATCCTATGTCATGACATAAGTATCCTATCTATTCCTAGGGTTCATACGGAGCTTTCTGATACTGAAACCTGATCAAATCGAACTCAAAATACATTTCTCTTACTCAAATCACATTCGGCCAACACCAATTAAAATTCATACAATTTCATTTATCATGTAATCTATATATATAGTCAAATTTAACAACATTTATATGCTTGTAGACTTACCTCGGATGTTGTCAAACGATATAATCGACTATTCGATAACTTTCGATTCCCCCCGATCTAATTCTGTTTTCTTTCGTTCTTGATCTAAATAAATTCAAATTTAACTAATTTAATCACACACTCACTCCATTTAATCCAAAAACACATAAATGGGAAAACTACTATTTTGCCCCTAACATTTTACACTTTTTACAATTTAGTCCCTATTGTATAAAACACAAAATACACAAAATTTGCACACATCATGCTAGGGCCGAATATTCATAGTCTTCATACAAGCTCACACATTTCATTTATTTTGCATTTTAGTCCCTCAAAAATTTATTTTCATAATTTAGCCCTAATTACTCAAATTCACCAAAAATTCAAAAACAAAACATGTTAAACTAACACATATATTTCATTTTTCATCAACTAACATCATAAAACTCAAACATTCATCAATGGAACATTTCAAAATCATCAGCAATTCACAAAATTAAGACATGGGTTTTGAAGTATTTGAAACAACGATCTCAAAAACATAAAAATAATAAAAAACGAACAAATTCCATTCCTTAATCAAGCTTTGCATGTGCTGAAAAACCAAAGCTTAAAGCCTTTCTATTTCTTTCTTAGTTTCGGTCAAAAGATGAAGAATATGGCTTAATTTCTGTTATATTTAACATATATTAAATTTAAAAATTAATTTACCTAATTAACCTTTATATAAATAAATAAACACATATATATATAAAGTTATACTTGTCCTTTGCCACCCACTAACTATATATTGGCCTTATTGCATCTAAAATCCTCCACTTTATAAAGACAACAACAATTAGGTACTTTTAGATTTAACCCCTAAATTTTCATTTTATGCGATTAAGTCATTTTTTTTTAATCGGTCACTGAAATGACAAAATTAAAACACGAAAATTTCACACAATCAAATTCACACATAATAAACACAAAAAATAATGTTTAACTATTTTTTTGACTCAGGTTTGTGGTCCCGAAACCTCAGTGTCTGAGTAGGGTCAAAATCGGGCTGTTACATCGTGTGTCACACACGGCTGAGACACACGCTCGTTTCTTAGGCCGTGTGGACAAGAAATAGGCCAATTTCAAGCCATTTCTTTCACCCAATTTAAGCTCACACGTACAAGCCATTTGCACAACCAATCAAACTTCAAAACATACCTAAAACATGCATAATAAGACTAATTCAATGTAGTATCTTTCCATACAACCAATATGTCAATAGGCACCTCAACCACAGCAATCAAATATACTTAAACATATGCATAATTTAGTCATTCATCAACCATACATTTCTAACATATTTCTTTACCAAACTTACCACAATGCCCACATGGCAAAATCACATTCGAGCATACTAAATTGGTTATTCAAAACATAACTTTACTTGACCATTTCAACACCATCCATCAAAACATTAAAATGCCAAAAGTTCATCAACCATAAAACCACATTTACAAGCCATACATAATGACTATATCATCAAACACAATTCACCTATACATGCCATTATAACCATGACTCAAAACATCAAAATCTACTAATATAGTTGCTGGATAGTGTGATAGGTCTCCGATGAGCTTCCAAACCGATCGAGCTTCAGATAATCTATACAACATAAGGAAAAAAACAACGTAAGCATATAACGCTTAGTAAGTTCGTAAATCATGAACAAAACTTACCATTTCAATGCATAATAATAAAAATAGACATCAATCAATCCAACACAAGCTTGGTACAAGCCTAAGCATCACCAACACCACAGGTTAGTGCTTAATCACATAACTTTTCCAAATTCATCACACAGTAAGGTAAATCTCATAATCATAATACATATGAATTCTTACTTTTCATAACATGGCTATAGACACTTTGATCATCAATACTTCATACATTTCCATAATTTCATAGTGTAATTAATCAGAACCCATACCAGTTTATCCCTTTCCATGCCCGTTAAACTACTTACACTAATATCGGATACACGGGAAGCTCACACAAAGTGTCCTAACACATGGTCAAAACCATTCCTTTCCTTTTTCCTTTACGTAATTGCTCATATGAGCCATAAACGGGCTTGCTCACACAAGTTGACGATCGAAACGTAGCTACACGATGCTGCTCACACAAATAGATGAGTATTTGCAACAAATGCCAGAACTCAGCCATCGATAGAATGTTCAAGACTAGCACCCGAAATATGGTAACTCTAATGACATGTCATTTGTATCATATATTTTCCTAAGGTTCAAATGGGGCTCAATAGTCATCGAAACGTCTTTAGATTTTTCGTCAAAGCATAATATGATTAATAACATAACAATATTTAAATCAAATAGTTTAAAAGGTATTTAAACTTACGAACATGCCTCGATCACAAAAACGATGAAATAGGATCGACTACTCTGACACTTTATCTTTCCCTCGATCTAAATCCATACGAGGCTTAACTTGATATGCACAAGGTAGAGCTTGGCTGAGCCTTCAAGTTTCTTTAATTGCTTTTCTTAGGTCTATTTTGGTGGTAGTGATGAACAAAACAAAGATGATAACTTTGTTTTAATTATTTTAATTCACTTATTAATTAAATTACCTATATAACCTTATACATTAGCCTTTAAAATCATTTAAATGATGTCCATAAAAGTCCACTCATAATAGCAATGGTCTAATTACAACATAAATCCCTTAACCATTTAATAGCATACCCATTTAGTACCTTTAACTTATAGAACTCTAATTTTGCATCTTTTACAGTTTAGTCCTTTTTACTTAATTAAGCATGCAAACGTCGAAATTTCTTAACGAAATTTTTATACGACCTTACTAATATTCTGTAGACATTAAAATAATGATAAAATAAATATTTTCACATCAGATTTATGGTTCCAAAACCACTTTTTAATTTCACTGAAAATAGGCTGTTACACATTGCTATTTAGAAAAGCTCATACACAGAACTTACTCATTTTATGAAAAAGCATTTAGTTTGATACATAATTTTGCAGCGGATATTTTCAGAGTTTTTAGTTTTTGAAAACTGAACTTTCAATTGGTCGAATTCATATGATTTTGCAATTTTACGTTTAAAAACCCCAAAAAAACGAACAGATAAAAAAGCCAAAACAAAACCAAATCTAAAAACTTAGTCCAAAAATCAAAATGTCCAAATATTTTAATTAAAATAATTTGAACCATCTTCTGTAGAAAACCAATCTAAGGTCTCACACGTCGTCCAGTCCTAAACTTGCTAGTTACCTGAGATGATAATAAACAAAGAGTGAGCTTTATGAGCTCAACGTGTAACACATCCCAAGCAACAAAACAGATATACATAAATAAACATATACATTTTCATATACAAATTCGGATGTATTTTTATAATCAGATACAGATGCATATTCAGATTCAGATACAGATGCAATCACAGATCCTATCTTCATCCGCTACACACCAACTCCGTCCAACCAATCACACCAATTAGGACTATAAGATTCCATCTATCCAATCACACCAATAAAGGTGCAGCTGAGCTGTTAGACAGATATTGCAGTTTACCTGCCAAAATTGCAGTAATATTGCCAGAATACACTTCGTCCATCACATATCAAACCCTTCCTAATTGCACATGAAGAAATAAGCTAACCCATATATTCCACAAATAGATGTCATGCATACTTTTCATATGTAATCATCCTTTTGGAGTTATCAGAACATATATCGCACTTATATTTTTCACATACCTTACCTGGATCACATACATACACATACCAAAAGATGTTACATTTTAAGTCTTATTTAAGCCAAATAGACCCTATGGAAGGTCTAATTACAAATTTTGGAGTCAAATGGGCTTAGGTGAAATTTTCTAAAAAATGGGCCCACATGGTTGTGCGGCCCACATGGCTGAAATGGCCAGCCCGTGTTCCACACGGCCTACTTGATATGCCAATGTGATTTCACACACCTGAGTGTCCCATAAGGCCCACTTGAATTACCCGTATGCTTTACACAGCCTGACACACGGCCGTGTGGTGTACACGACCTAGCACACGAATAGCCACACGACCATTTGATGAACAATAGTTTCAAAACAACCACTATTTTTTGGGTTTTTTTGAGTTTTAATCACTTTTTCAGGTTTGAATCACATACCGAACAATATTTTTGATGAACCACACAACAGCACACTTCGAATCATTGCAAAAAAATGACCAACAACAACTAATTTGCTGAACAATTGGTCGTTCCACAATCAACACCTGTAAAAAGATGATGAAAAGATGAAGATTCGACCACACAACAAGCCAAAAAAATGCATGAGAATAGGAAACACAATGAAGGAAAAAAATAAAGAAAAAGAAGAAATTTGAAAAAATCCTAACACAAAACGATAGAAAGGAGTAGTGGGGAAAAACAAAGTAAAGAAGAAAAGATGGAGAAGAATGGGAGTGGGAGAGAGGAACGTGAGAGAGTGGGAAGTTGGAGAGGTGATTTGGGATAATTTCAAAACTACCCATATCCCACTAAATCCTATTAATTGACCACCTATCAGATTCCTTCAGAGTTCAAACCAAAAACAATTACCACTTTGCACACACAAGATTCAAACACACGACCAAAGGGTAAACTGAAGCCTTACCACTGAACCAGTAGGCAGATTCTTGTCATCAATTGAGTGAAAATAATATATAAATTAGATGTTCAAAGATAGAGGTTTAGGAAAAAATAGAAAAAAAATACAAGAAAAAGGATTCGAACCCAGACCTCTCACACATAAGCACAACACTTAACCACTAAACTAAATTAACTCACTTGAAAAAATTCTCACAATCTTAACTAAAAATCAGGACGTGATCTCTCTTGGTTTCACTAACCCAATTTCTTCTAACTCAATTTTTAGGATGTGACAACTCTTCCCCCTTAAAAGAATTTCATCCTCGAAATTTCCACTATCAAACGATTCACATAACCACAAATTTGAAATTTTACATTCCAAACTTATCACCACACATCACTGCACAACTCTGATTTTAATGCAAATCCAGATAATATTTCACTCTTAAACTAGAGAATTATTTCTAACGAACTTCCCATTCACTACCTCGGATAATCTCAAGAAACTTTCGAAATAAATATCACCAGTTATTCCACAAACCCAAAGTCATAGAACTTCAATGACAATCAAGCATTTGAATTTCACCAAACACTTAATCAATGCATGGTACCATTCCAGATGTAACTGTATACGTAACTGTATTGCTGGTAGATGCATTTCTATCCTCACGATGCCTATTTGTAGAAAGTAGTCGCTAACTCCCTCTCTGAGCTGATGCTTGGATCTGACTAAGGGAATGTAATGAAAAATTCTTGACACAACGCTCATCAGATCCACATCTAAAACATGGTCACATTTCCCTCCAACACTCATTCAGATGGTGCCTATCACCGAAAGCACAAATCGAAACCTGACCTACACTCACAATTGCCTTAACCCACTGAGGCCTAACTACTCTGACTCATTTCTCAAGTCACGAATTCAAGTCAACAAGACCAGAACTCCTCTTATTTAGCACTTATTCCTTTCCTTTTCCTTGCTCTCAAAGAAACTAATCTCTTTCACTAACTTGGACTCATTCAACCGAAGTTGCTCAGTCACAGACCCTCAACACACAGATACAGATTAGCCCCAATAACCCTTTGTAAATCTCTTAGCAACTCTTGAGTCACAATGTCGTCCCTAGTTTCCTGATTACCGCCCTAAGAAACGAGTTTCTCTACATTCTTGATAATTTCCAGATTGGGCATGCTGCCCCAAAAAGAGGACTCAATATGAGTCATTTGACAATGACCACCACGTCCTCACGCATCTGAACACAAATACTGCGTAAACTCATTTTACTTATCTACAGTTTAGAAGTTCAGAAGTCTAAAGTTTAGCTTAGGTTATTTTTAAACCTTAAGTGTAAAGTTTTGCAAACATACTTAAGGTAGAGATATCTTATCTTTTAGTCTCTTAATCTATTAGTTTTACTAAAGTACTTATAAAAGTTATTAAAGTATAGTTAATTGTAGCAAACATACTTACTTGGATCGGTGTCGAAGACTCGGATTCACATTTCTAGAATCATAGTAATTCATTGTGCAGATTTACCCATATCAGGTTTCCAAAAATTTTTTTCCTAAAAAACACAAAACATATTATGCATAAAAATTTTAAACCGAAAAACCATAGCCCGAGTTTTGCAACATGGCTCTGATACCACTAAATGGAACACGCCAAACCCGACCTAAACGTTATAGTCGAATCTAGAGAAGTTACATCAACTCATTTGAAAAATTAAAATCTAGATTAAAATTATGTGGCATGAAATCTTAATTTAGCTAAGCTCATAAGGAGTTTCAGGATCAAGTTTGAGAACACCTACTTCAGAACATGATCTCTTAAACATTTACTTATAAAAACAGGGAAAGCTTTTAGTAATTTCACTTTAACTTTAATAATCACGTGTTTTGAAAATATTAATTTTTGGCAAAACTCATACATTTTTATTTAGAAAAACTCATGCAGAAAACTTACTCATTTTACGAAAAAGCGTTTAGCTTGATACATAATTTTGTAGTAGATATTTTCAGAGTTTTTAAGCTTTCAAAACTAAATTTCTAATTTGTCGAATTCATATGATTTTGCAATTTTATGTTTAAAAACACTCAAAAACCATTCAACAGATCAAAACCCCCAAAAAAAAAAACAAATCAAAAACTTTATCCAAAAATCAAAAGTCCATAAATCTTAATTAAATTAATTCTAACCATCTTATTTGGAAAACCAATCAGTGCTCCCGAATACCATTCGGTCCTGAACTTGCTGGTTACTTGAGAGGATAACAAACAAAGAGCGAGCTCTGCGAGCTTAGTTTGTACCATATCCCAAGAAACAAATTAGATATACATAAATGAACAAATATGTTTATAGATACAAATTCAAACATATTATCATATACAAATTCAAATGTATTTTCATAATTAGATACAAGTGTGTATTTAGATTTAGATGCAAATGCAGACATAGATTTAGATATAGATTTAACCACTGATCCTACCACCATTTGCTACACACGAAGTCTTTCCAACCAATCACACCAATTAGGACTACAGGAGTCCATCCATCTAATCACATCGAATCGTGGTGGTATGCCACTCATAAAGGTATTGCAGAGCTACCAGACAGATATTGCGGTTTAACTGCTAAAATTGTAGTAATATTTTCATAATACACTTCCTTCATCACATATCAAACCCATCCTGATGCACATGCATAAATAAACTAACACATATATTCCAGAAATAGATGTCATACATACTTTTCATACGTAATCATTCTTTCGGAGTTATCAAAACACATATCGCACATATATTTTCCACATACCTTACATGTATCACATACATACACATACCAACAAATGTCACACTTTAAGTCTTATTTAAGCAAAATAGACCCCACAGAAGGTCTAATTACGAATTTCGAAGTTAAACAGTCCTAGGTGAAAATTTCCAGAAAATGGACCCATACGGCCTACCTGATCTACACGTGTGATTTCACACACCCTAGTATCCCACACGGCCTACCTAAATAGCCCATGTAATCACACATACCCATGTGCTCCACATGGCCTAACACATAGCCAACCACACGCCCGTGTGGTGCACACGACCTAGCACACGACCAGCCATACGACTATTTGATGAATAGTAGTTTTAAAACAACCATTGTTTTTTGGGTTTTTTTCAAGTTTTAATTGCATTTTCGGGTTACAATCACACACCTGATGATATTTTTGATAAACCACACAACAACACACTCTGCATCCTCACAAAAACAATGGCCAAAAGCAACTAATCTACTAAACAAATGGCCGTTCCACAATCAACACACGTAAAAAGACGATGAAAAGATGAAGATCTAACCACAGAACAAGCTGAAGAAATGCAGAAGAACAAGAAACACAATAGAGGTGAAACGATAAAGAAAGAAGAAGCAATTTGACAAAATCATAGTGGGGAAAAAACTTAAAGAAATAAGAAAAGATGGAGATGAGATGGAGTGGGAGTCGGAGAAAGGAATGTGAGAGAGTGGGAAATGGGAGAGATAATTTGGGGTAATTTCAAAAATACTCACATCCCACTAAATCCCATCAACTAACCACTTATCAGATTCCCTCAGAGTTTAAAACAAAAACAATTCTCACTTTGCACACACAGTATTCAAACACAAGACCAAAGGTTAAGCTGAAGCCTTACTATTGAACCAACAGGTTCATTCTTGTCATCAGTTGAGCAAAAATAATATATAATTAGGATGTTCAAAGATAAGGGTTTAGGCAAAAATAACAAAAATACAAGGAAAATGATTCAAACCTAGAACCCCTCACACACAAGTACAACACTTAACCACTGAACCAAATTAACTCACTTGACAAAATTTTCATAATCTTAACTAAAAAATAGGACTTGACTATCGCGTGCAAATATGATATGCGAATTGTGTAAGTATACACATCGAATCAAGTAATAATAATGAGTGCGTATCGTTCCCATGAGGATCAGATTGAGACACAAAAGTGGTCAAGTTATTATAATAAAATGCAATTAATGCTATGGTAAAGTTATGGTAAGTCTGCAGTGGCAATTAAAGGAATAATGATGTATGCAATATGTGGAATTAATGAATACTTGGAAATGCTATGGCTAAATGAGAGTAGAAATGTAATGGCAATTTTTAGAATTACTATGGGAATATTATGTAAATGATCAAGTAAATAATTAAGAATGATATGGTAAAGATACAACGACAAAGAATAAAGGATATATGATGTTGATTTGAAAGATCAGGATTACTAAGAATCTACCCTTACTGTCAATAATGCCTCGGTAAAATCATACTCAGTTTATTACTCAAAATAGTTCTAAAATGGTCTGCTTCTTTCAAGAGCAAGAACCTCATGTTACCTTGCTCGTGCCTATAGGCATTAATGTGGCATCCTGCATTGTTTTCCTTCTATATGAATGTTGCTCTATGTCTAGAGTCGACTGCAAGTATCGGTCAAGTACTTGCTCATATCATTCAATTTTGATCCAACTAATCCAACCATTTTCAGAATTAGATCTAGTTTATGGGCATGCTGAACAGTCATCCATGTCTAGGGGTTGCACGCATACAATTAAAAATAAAACAATTGACTAAAATAGTAAATTGATTTGCATCTATGCTTCAACCACTAAAGAAATTAAAAACTTCATTATGTAATCCCAACTCGATGAAAACAAAGTAAGAAATATGGAAGACTTCGGGAAGACAGTTTCTGCGTGTCTACTTCACACTCCAGCATTACAGTGTTCTGCGATGGCTGAGGGGGACTACTTTTGTCTTCCTCCTCCCGTCTCCACTCAGCCGTTACCCTTTATTTTTGCCCAAATATCTCTTCCTCTTGTTCACTCCTTTCTGGGTTTCCTCCTTTGGCTATTTATAGGCTTTTCCTTAGGGTAAATCCAACAACCCATGTTTATCTTCTCCTCTTGTTAAATTCTTTTTTCAATAAACCCAATATTATCATCTTTCTTTTTAAATTATTTTTTCTACGATAAAAACCAACAACCCAAGATTATCTTCTCTTTTTTAGGAACAATTTTCTGCTACAAGTACAGTTGGGTGGAAACTGGTATGTGTTGAGTGTTAACTCAATCTTCCTGACATTACCACGGCATTCGTGCTTACAAAATGTCCAACCTTTTTCCCTGACAAGCCTTCACTCCTTTCTTTCTCGTCCCTCAATCTGCACCTACCAAACCACCAAACACAACCCTTCGACGAGCAATTAAAAGTAACTAATAATTAAACATAGTTCAAACTCCTAACGAAATGACAAAAATACAAATGAAATGTCCTAAAATGCAACTAAATGTACCTAAGTACAACCAATTAGCTATGTCTAAAGGCATGAAATATAACTCTTTTCAAGAGTTATCACACACCTAAACCTGAGTTATTTCTTGTCCTCAAACAAAATATATACTGTAAACTGAAAAATATATAGGATTTTTCCTATATAATTCATCACCTTTTTACTTAAATTTGTTGTTAAAACCAAGTAATTGTTTAATAAATTAATGAAATATGTGAAAAAATGAAATTAGGACATAGAAATTATTAAAATGTGATTTTATACTTTATTATATAGTTTTCTTGCATAAAATGGCTTATTTTATATTAATTTGAGCATATTATATTTTTTGGGGCCATGTATGATTAAATTAAATAACAAAATATAAATTTATATTTAATAGTTCATCTTTAATATTTCATTAGTAAATTGGGTTTTAATTAATTAAGTAAATTGATTAATTAAAGTGGTTAAATTATATTATTTGGTCCTCTAAACTATCTACTATTTTTGGACAGGTCTGAGAGTTTTCTTCTAATGCAAAACCGTCCAAATTGGGGACCAAGTCAATCCAATTTTCTGCTACACATGGATGTCATAAACCATTTTTTATTTTAATTATACAAAGTCCTTGAAGAGTTAATGAAATCAAAGATTTTTCCGAAGATTTGCTGATGACCGAGTCTTAGTCCTGAGTTGTTGTGGCACTCAAATTGACCAAAAATCAAGGAAAAATCAGCCACCTTTCCTCAATTCATGGCCGGCCACTCTTAGATGAAGTTTCAAAGGATGGACACTCCTATTTTTAGCAAACTAGCTCCCTTGCCTCACTTATAAATAAGAGCTCATTTCTCACTTTTTCAATCATCCTTCATCCCTCATCCCATCATCTCTCACTCATTCATCATTCTCTCAACTCTTTTAGCTATCTTTCCCCTTCATCAGCAAAGGGCCTCGTCAGTCAAAATCTTGGGTGACAGCCACTCTGAATTGGGTTTAATATTTCTTTTCTTTAAATTTAATTTAAAGATGTTTGCTATGTGTTCTTTGTTCTTATTTACAACAATGATAGCTTAAATTTATTTAAGTTGGGATGATTATTTTGATTAAATAATATTTACTTGATTCATGCTTATAATGTTTGTGCCTCAATCGATCATGTTTTCAATTAAAATCAAGTCTGTATTTCGTTCATACGTGATTAAAGTGCACCTAAATTAGTTGAGCGATCCTAACCAGACGATGGCTAATGGACGCATAATTGAAATGTGCTTGCTCAATTTAGATCCTAACTCGATTAAATTGTAGGTTGCATAACAACTCTAACCAAGCGCTGTTATCTACATAGTCTTTAGATTTGTCTGATTAAATTGTTTCAAACCTAACACCCTATTACCTCACACGAATGCTAAGAAACCCTTAGTAAATAAGGATCAGTAAACTATGTATTACTAAGTAAAGGATTCCAAAAGGACCTAATGTGATTTCCAAACTCATGAAAGATCGAGTTGCCATGGAATGTTTTTTCGAATGTTATTAAGCATGTTGATAATAAATTGAGTTTAATTAAAGTAATTGTCCTAGTTTATTTATGTTATAATTGTTGCAAATTGTGTTTAATTTTACTAAAATCTATTTCATTCATATAGTTTGCATACTTAGGAAAATTTGCATTAGGGATCATTGCATTTAGTTTAATATATTTTAATCACCACTTCTCAACTATATTGTGTTTTTTATTTACCAAATTGTTAATATAATTTTACAAATTAAGTGACTTAGCACAAATACAATCCCTGTGGAGACGATAAGTCGATACTTGCTTATTACTTGATAACGACTTTGTACACTTGCACAAACCCTGAGCGTTACAAGTTTTTGGCGCCGTTGCCGGGGATTGTCAACTATTGCCATAGTCATTTTTTGTAAAATTATTTATTTTCAATTTGATTTATTTATAAAATTACTAACTTATTCTTTTTAATTTTTGTGATTTTCTTTTCAGGTGTTTATGAGCATAGATCGAATTATCGATTTACTCCCTGTAGACCCTGAAATTGAGCGAACTTTCGGACAAAGAAGACGTGAACGAATAGCTCAAAGACAAGTCAAGATGGACCATGGAAATCAGAATCAAGACCAAGGTAATGAAGCCGATCATGTACGAAATCCTATCCTCATTGCTGATGATAGGGACCGATGCATCAGACAATATGCTGTGCCACTTTTCAATGAGTTAAACCCAAGAATTAGAAATCCAGATATTGAGGCAACCCAGTTTGAATTGAAACTAGTGATGTTTCAAATGCTACAAACGATGGGCCAATTTCGTGTTATGCCCACGGAAGATCCGCATCTCCACCTTCGATTGTTTATGGAGGTGAGTGATTCATTCAAGATGGCCGGTGTGACTAAAGACACACTGAGGTTGAAGTTATTTTCGTACTCGTTCCGAGATCGAGCACGAGCATGGGTCAATTCATTGCCACCAATTTCAATATCTAAATGGCAAGAATTAGCAGAGAGATTTTTGGTTAAGTATTTCCCAACTAGCAAAAATGCTAAGTTAAGGAACGAGATGACAACTTTCCAACAATTGGATGATGAGTCTTTGTATGAGGCTTGGGAGTGATTCAAGGAGTTACTCTATAAGTTTCCTCATCATGTGATTCCTCATTGTATCCAGTTGGAGACATTGTATAATGGTCTCAATGCATATACAAGATTGATGGTAGATGCTTCTACGAATGGTGCAATTTTGTCTAAGTCTTATAATGAGGCTTACGAGATCATCGAGAGGGTCGCAAGTAATAACTATCAATGGCCAACAAATCGAATAGATTCAAAAAAATGCATAGTTGGAGTTCATGAAGTTGACTCCCTCACGTCGTTACCAGCTCGGGTTTCGTCTATTTCCTCTATGTTAAAATAATTAACCGTTAATAGTACTAATAATTTTGCAACTTAGCCACCAAGTCCGTTTGAAATAGTTTCCTGTGTGTACTGTGGGGAAGGTCATTCTTTTGAGAATTGTCTATCAAATCCCTAGTCAGTGTACTATGTGGGGAACCAATATTAAAATAGGAGTGGACAATGACCCCAGTCCAATTTCTACGATCCTTCATGGCATAATCATCCTAACTTTTCTTGGAGCAACCAAGGAAATGGACCAAACAACAACTTATTGTAGCAAAGACCCAACCAATCTCAAGGGTTTAATCAGCAAGCTCCAAAACCACCTCAAGCTGAGGCATCAAATAGTTTGGAGAACTTGTTGAAAGCGTACATGGCAATGAATGGCGCTTTGATCCAAAGCCAAGCAGCAACACTAAAAAATTTGGAAAACCAAATGAGTCTGTTGGCTATGGAGCTTCGTAATAGACCACAAGGAACCTTGCCGGGCAATACTGAGAATCTAAGGAATTTGGGTAAGGAACATATCAAGGTAGTGGCATTACAAAGTGGTAAGACTCTGGAACCCCAATTGATTGATGTCGAAGATGAGCATGTTGAAAAGGAGGAAAGTCAACCAGTTCCTACACCAAAGGAATCAAAATCTGCAAAGTCTGGCAAGGTAAACCCTAACTTAGTGAATTTAGATATTTTAACATCTTCTTTGGATGCAGATTTACCTACTCAGAAAAGTTGTCCGGTTCAACCGAAAGTTCCATCACCTCCATATCCACAAAGATTGTAGCAAAATAAGCAGAAACATGAGGTGCAATTCAAGAAGTTTTTGGACGTTCTGAAGCAGTTACACATCAATATTTCGTTGGTGGAGGTTTTGGAACAAATGTCGAATTATGTGAAGTTTATGAAGGATATAATGTCCAAGAAGAAACGACTGAGGGAGTATGAGACTATTGCCTTGACAAAGGAGTGCAGTACATTCCTACAAAACAAACTGCCACCAAAATTGAAAGACCTAGGAAGCTTTACTATACCTTGTAACATTAGTGAATTTACTATGGTAAAGTTTTGTGTGACTTAGGAGCGAAGATCAACTTGATGCCTAAGTCTATTTTCAAGATGTTAGGGATAGGTGAAGTAAAACCTACAACTGTGACGCTTCAACTAGTGGATCAACCGTTAGCATATCCCGAATGAACGATCAAGGATGCTTTGGTAAGAGTCGATAAATTTATTTTTGCTATTGATTTTATTATTTTAGATTTTGATACAGATAAGGAAGTGCCAATTATCCTTGGGAGACCTTTCCCAGCCACGGAAAGAACGTTAATTGATGTGCAGAAAGGTGAACTTACCATGTGAGTTCAAGATGACCAGGCAACTTTTAACATTCTTAAAGCGATGAAATTTCCCGATCCGACAGAGGAGTGTTCAGTTATGGAAGAGATAGAAACCTTAGTTTCTATAGAAAGCAATTTTAAAGAAGATCCATTGGAGAAAGCCTTAGATCTTAACCCTTTAGAGGATGAAGAAGGTGAAGAAAATGTGGCTTTGATCGAAGCGAATCCGAGAAATTTTATTCAATCCACACGATTTGAACCGTTGGAGTTGGAAGTTAGAGAATTTGTACAACCTAAGTTGTCAATCAAAGAACCACCTACACCCGAACTTAAGGTACTTCTTTCCCATTTGAAATATGTTTATTTAGGTAACTGTTCTACTTTGCTAGTGATTATTTCAGCAGAAATAACGAAAGATCAAGAAGAGCAACTGATTGTTGTTTTAATGACATTTAAGAAAGTAATTGGTTGGACTATAGCTGATATTCGAGGTATAAGCCCTTCTTTTTGCATGCATAAAATCATTTTAAAAGAAGGTGAAAGAGCTCGGATTGATGGGCAAATGAGGCTCAATCCTATTATGAAAGAAGTTGTGAAAAAGGAAGTGATCAAATGGTTAGATACGGGAATCATCTATCTTATTTCAGATACTTCGTGGGTAAGTCTGATGCAGTGTGTGCTGAAGAAAGGTGGAATCATGATTGTTGAAAATAAGCGTAACGAGTTAATTCCAACGAGAACTGTTATCGGTTGAAGAATCTATATTGATTACAAAAAGTTGAACAAAGCCACTCGGAAGGAACATTTTCCGGATAAGATGTTAGATGCTAAGGTAGTCATGCGATTCCTACATAAACATGTATTTACCCGATTTGGGACACCAAGAGCTATTATTAGTGATGAAGATTCTTACTTTGTAAACAAATGGCTTAAGTGGTTGCTTGACAAATATGATGTGAAGCACAAGATTGCTACTGCCTATCACCCCCAGTCAAATAGGCAAGTTGAAACAGTGAACCGTGAAATCAATGGTATCCTTGAAAAGGTAGCACACCCTAGCAGAAAAGATTATTCTCGAAGGCTTGATGATGCATTATGGGCCTATCGAACAACATTTAAGACTCTATTAAGAATGACTCCTTATCGGTTAGTCTTTGGAAAGGCATGTCATTTGCCATTAGAGTTGGAGAATAAATCTCACTGGGCTTTGAAGCAGTTGAACTTTGATATTAAGCAAGCCAATGAGTGAATGATGTTACAACTTGATGAGTTGGAAGAGCTGAGGTTGTTTTCCTATGATAATGCTAAAATGTGTAAAGAAAGATCAAAGAGATTGCATGATAGTCATATACGACCTCGCGAGTTTAAAGAATGTCAGAAGGTTTTGTTGTTTAATTCAAGGTTGAAGTTATTTCCTAGGAAGCTTAAATCCCGATGGAAATGACCTTATACCATCTACCAAGTTTATCCTTATGGAGCTATTGAATTATATGACAATTACGGAGGTACATTTAAAGTTAATGGTCAATGTCTCAAACACTACTGGGATGGTAAAGTTGAGCGAATCTAATCCTCGCTCAAATTAGCAGACCCTTAATTTTTCAAGAACTCATTGTGTAAATAAATAAATAATTAGAACTTATTTTCTTAATTTATTACATTTAATTAATTCTGTCTAAGGAGATTGGAACTTAAGCAGGACCACTGTGACCCCTCCAACCTTTCCTAGGAATTAATTTAATGTAATTTGTTAAGAAGAAATTTTCTAATTAAATTTTTAAGTTTTATTTTGTTCAATTTAAAATTTAAATTTTTATAGGTCTGAGGTTCAAGTCTTGGGTTGTGCAAGGTAGTAATTATTTTACTGCTTGAGCTGTGTGGTAGTGGTGTTGGACTGAAACACAGTTGTGGAGAGTTTGAATGAATTTTGAATAGAGTGGTTGGGGAAGTTAAGGAGGAATTGGTGGAGAAAATCAATGAGGGATAATGGGAGAGCTTTTAGCAGGAAATCAAGGAGTTTGAGAGTAAGGGGAAGTTGTGCCGTTTAGGGGTAGGCTTGTGCCGAATTTGGCCTTTAGGCTTTGTGGGAATCAGTTTTGGGGTTATTTTTCTCTCTGTCTGCTTTGATTTGGTCAGTTTTTCTTTCACCTTTTGTTTGTACCGAATATTGCTAAAGAATGTGGGTACCTTTCAGGTTTGCTCATTTGTTTTCCTGCTTTTCCTTTTATTCTTTTTTATTTCTCTTCTTGTTTTTGTTTTGACCGAATAGTTCGTTAGTCCCCTCTACCGAATCCTCTTTCTCCTCCCTCTTCTCTAGGTTGTCGAATCTTCTCTTCTCTCTTCCCTATTCTCTTTACTACTTCTCCCTCTCCCCTACCTTTTTCCTAGACCTTGCTGAATTCTAGCTCCATCTCCACTCTAGATACTTTTAAAGGGAGTATTAGTGTTGGTCCTTGTAACACCCCAGAATTTGGGCCTAGAAGTATTGGGCATTGAGCAAGGGAACGGTTAGGAAACTGTACACAAAAGTTGGAAAAGTCCTGGGTTCAAACCTGAGCTTTAGCAAAAATTTTTGTTTTAAGTGGATAAAACCCTGGATGCTTGGATGTAGATCTTTTAAATTATTGTGGTAAAAAAATGACATAATGAAGCATGTGGTCTAGTGATTGTGACGTCATTAAGGTTACAAGGGAGCCTGGGTTCAAGTCTAGGCTCTTGCAATTTATTTTTGTTTTTCTTTTAAAGGAACCTGGACTTTGGCCTTTTGACCTTTTAATTAATTAAAGATAAAATGTGGCACAAAAAGAGCTTGTGGCAAGGAGGCAAGTGGTGTGAATTGGCTGATGCGAGAGCTTGGGTTCAAATCCCTTGGCATGCAAAGAATATTTATTTTATTTCTCTGCAGCATGAGAAGTGTAGTTAGACTAAAACTCTGCAAGGTGAAGTTTGAATTGGTCTTGGTGTTGTTATGGAGGATATCAAGGAAGGATAAGGGGAGGGATTTATGGAGATTTTCAAGGAGTTTGAAGGGGGAGGAGAGTAGTGGTCAAATGGGACTCTAAGGCCTTAGGAAATTCGGCTGAGGGGTTTTCTCTCAGTTTTGGTCAGCTTGTCATTGGTTTCTGAAATTGTAAAGGCTCTTTTCTTTCTCTGCTCTCTTGTGCCGAATTTGCAAGTGGTCATTTGTGCATTTTGGGTATTCGACTCCTACCATTCTAGTAAATTAAACTATTTTGTTTCTAGTCCATTCCTCTCCCCCTCTTTTGTACCAACATCTGCCGAAACCTCCTCTTCTTCTCTATTCTTCTCAAGTTCGGCCAACTGCTTGTTTCATCCTTTCTTACCTATTGATTCTTTCGGTTAAATCTGTCTCCCTAGCCTTGGGACTCTTCCTCTTTTTTGACTTGTGACTGAAAGTTCTCCCCTTCCTTTTCGATTTGAATTCTTCTCTTCTTCGGGTGGTTCTTACTCTAGCCGAAACTCAACACTGTCCCCTTTCTGTTTCGGTTCTGCAAGTATTTTTGACAAGGCGGTAAGTGGTTGTATTCCTTCTTTCTATTCAAATCTGGTTTCTTTAAACTTTTCTAAAGGCCAAATATTCTTTTGGTTGAGAAGATGGTATTCGTGGATTTAAACCACATTTCCAATCGACCCTAGCTAACAAGATCTGTTTATAATTCAGATTCTCGATAAGGCGTGTAGTCAATTTTGGGTTAACGATCTTAGAAGATTAAGCTACCCTCATTCAATCAAGGTAAGGTGGTTTATATTTGAACTAAAGGTTAAGAAGTGGTTAACTTAATTCGTCAGTTAACTAACTGACTAGAGGTTGGTGCTCAAGAGTTTTTGGCAAGTGTTCGCAAATAGGTGTGTACACACCCTGATCTAACTGTAACATGGGAAAAGCTGAAAAGTGGGGAATACGACGATTGAGGCAACATGGGCATGTGAACATTCGTGTAGTGAACCGAGCCCACGAGACATAGGTTAGACTATAGAGGCCACCACGAGCGTTCTCGTGCTCTTGGGTCGTTATAGGCCACGTTGGGCTGAAATGGGTTGTGTGGGCCCAAAAGACTCATGGGCCCCACATGGATAAAATCCACGTTAAGTGGCAAATACTGGACTGAGCTATGTAGTTCACATAATCGTGACTAAAATTGGGCTAAATGGGCCACACGAGCATGTGGGCCCACATGGGTCGAACATGGGCCTTGGGCCCATTTACACCGTTATGACCATTTAGATTATCTATGTTGCTCGAGGTGACTGTAGACCTTCAGAAAGGTTGTTAAATGACCGTAATGCCCTTAGAGGGTAAATGACTATTTTGTCCTTCGAGGGTAAATGACTGATTTGTGCTATGGTTTGATTGACTTAACTGTGAACGATATGACTAATTCTGAGCTTGGCATACTTTATACATGACATACTGCATGGGGTTAAGATCTTGTATTAGAGGAAGTGATCAATATGTGAGGGTCGCACGGGCTGCATGAGATGACTGTGGACCCACCGATGGCTTTAAGCTGATTATATGATTGGCAACTCTACTACAATATTGGTTAATGCTGCAACCGATGCTACTTAAGGAGTGTAGGGATGGGTGGGTCGATTTAATCCCCACAGGAGTGTAGGGTTGGACAGGAGATGGAGTGCAGGGTTGGTATGGGTATTTATGCATTACAGATACTGATTCTGAGATTAAGATGGGCTTAGGCCCAAATATATGTGTTATATGCCATTTGAACAGAGGCTGATGGAGGCTAAGGCCATTTGCCACTGTTACCGTAATGGGCTATGGCCCACACTAATACTGTTACTGTTAAGGTCTCAGGCCTAGACTGATTCTGTTTCTATAATAAGGGGATTACACGCTGAGTTTTCGTAAACTCACCCCATTTTTAACCTTTCAGGTAATCCCCAGCGCTAGACGATTCAGAGTTGTGAGGGACTCAGAGAGGGCCACACAACTGCACTTGTTTTATTCTATTTTGCTCATTTACTTAAGCAATTTGATTTTGATTCGGGTTGTAATAAGGCCTCTATAATTTCTGAAATTTAAATTTGAGATTGATGTGATTGTGATTTATATCTGCTAGAGGTAGAACAGGGTTTTCCAACACAATAACTATTTTTTAACATTACGTTTCTGCACCTCAATTTTTAAATATCGCATTCTTGTAGATCATTTTCTTTAAATTAAGCTTTCTTTAACAATAAGGTTTTGAAGGTAATAACTTTTTAATAAACCACGATTGAAAATAAACAAATGCAAACTGAGGTTTTATACAAGTTTTAAATGGCAGGAAGTTTGAAATTTTAAGAAGGGTTTTTAATGAAAATAAGGTTTTCGAAAAATACTTCAATGTGACACACCAGATTCGGGCCTAACTTCTAAGTCGGGTTTGGGTGTTACATTTAGTGGTATCAGAGCCAGGTTGTAAAACTCAGGCTATGAAATGGGCTTTAGTTTTTATTTTAAAGATGTTTACAAATGATTTTGAGGTAGTCTTAAAAGATTTCTTTTTGTGGCACACTGAGTCCCCACCGCCGGACTAAGTAAGTTCTCCTAATACTGAAATATGTTTTAAACTGTTATACTGTAAATAGTTACTAGACTTACTTTAAATGATAGACTATACTAAGACTCTTTAGCTAGAGTAAACTGAGAAACTATAAGAAACTAAAACTGTAGTGAGCTTGCGATTGCGAAAATAACTCTTAACTACTACTTCCATAAAACATCTGCTTAATTAATGAAACTATGAGCTAAATTCATAAAATTTCTAATTTAGATAATACGTGAGGCGATAATGAGTACTAGAAGAGGTGCAAGAGGCCACGGTAGAGGCCGTGGAAGTACTAGGGCCAGATCTTCGGTATTAGGCCATATGCCCAACGTTGAAGCGAGAGAGGCTCTGGTTCCACCGGTACCCAAGACAGGGTCGTATGGTCAGGCAGCTGGGGATGACGCATTGTCCCAAGTAATGCTAAGAATTCTGGAAAGGGTGTTGGGTCCAGCAATAACAGTGGAAGCCGTGGGTCAATTTCGGAACGACTTCGATCAAATAGAGCAGAGAATTTTAAGGGTATCATGGGAGTGGCCCCTAATGTGACCAAATATTAGTTGGAGGCCACCAAAAGGATAATGGATGACTTAGATTGCACTTTGGAAAAAAACCTAAAAGGTGCGGCATCGTTCTTGCGAGAGGAAGCCTACCAGTGGTGGCTTATTGTGAAATAGGGCACTCAGCCTGACTGGGTCACTTGGGAGTTCCTCAAGTCTACATTCCAAGGGAAGTACGTGAGCACAAACTATGTGGCTGTCCGGAGGAGGGAATTCTTAAATTTAACTGAGAGAGACAGATTTGTGGCAAAATACGAGGCGAAGTCCCTACGACTCAATCGGTATGCTAAAGAAATAATGGCAACTGATTATGAACATTCTGTTTGGTTCGAAGATGGCCTCAGAGACAGTCTTCGAGTACTGATTGCTCCCTAAAGGGAGCGAGATTTCGCAGGATTAGTGGAGAAAGCAATGATCCCTGAAGATATGAAGCGCATTGAGCACCTAAATTGAGAAAGAGAAATGGGTAGAAATAAAAGGGATTTTGAGCCCTCCAATTCTAATCAGAGACCTAAGAGAAGGGCCAGAGTGGATAGGCCAATCAGAGCTGGGCCCCCTATTACTGCTATTGGGTTACCACCTTGTGCTATTTGTGGGAAAGGCCATGTGAACGAGTGATAGAGGAGGACGAGAGCTTGTTTGACTTGTGGTTCGATGGAGCATCATTTCAGAGGGTGTCCCAGAAGACCGGATCAGACGCAAGTTTATGTAGGGGTAGTGTACAGCCACCTAGGGGTGGTCAGCAACCGCCTAGAAGCCGTGGACACGTTAGGGATGGAAACAGTTTGGGTCGTGGAGCTCTAGGTAGGGGTGTCGGTTATGCGGAGACAAGGCAGCCAGCTTTGGTTTATGCAGTACGTCACTGAGATGATGGAGACGCTCCAAATGTAGATACTGCAACGTACTTTAACCATAGTGTACTACATTTAATTTGGAACTAGAGTGCGCAGCGGGAGTGTGCTGGTGTAGATTGAGCTAAGCGGGTGTTCAGATAGTTGGAAACTTCGTAAACAGATTATACGTTATTCGATATGAGTACTAGAGGTACTCGCGGAAGGGGTACACGATGCCGTGGTAGAGGCCAAAGAAGTGCTAGGGCTGGGTTTTCGGCATCAAGCCACATGTCAAATGTTGAGGCTAGGGAGGCACCAGCTTCACCGGTCACTGAGTCGGGATCATAAGATCGAGCGGCTGGGGATGACGCACTATCCCAAGCTATGCTCCGTATTCTAGAAAGGGTTGCAGGAACCAACACTGGTGTTGTGGGCTGTGGGTCAATTTTTGAGCGACTCCGGTCGAATGGAGCTGAAATTTTGAGGGGTATTTCTAGAGTAGCCCCTAACGCGGCTGAATACATGTTGGAGGCCACCGAAATGATAATGGATAACTTGTATTGCACTTCAGAACAAAACTGAAAGGTGCGGTATCGTTGCTGCGAGAGGAAGCCTACCAGTGGTGGCTTATCGTGAAAGGGGGCACTTAGCCTGACTGGGTTGCTTGGGAGTTCTTTAAGCCCACATTCTAAGGGAAATACGACGACGCATACTATGTGGATGACCGAAGGAGGGAATTCTTGAATTTGACTCAGAGAGACGGATCTGTGGCAGAATATGAGGTGGAGTTCCTACGATTCAGTTGGTATGCTAAAGGAATAGTGGAAACAGATACGGCTCGAAGATTGCCTCAGAGACAGTCTTTGAGTACTGATTAATCCCCAAAGGGGGCGAAATTTTACAGCATTGGTGGAGAAAGCAAAGATCGCTGAAGATGTGAAGCACACTGAACACCTAAACCGAGAAAGACAAAAGGGCAGAAATAATAGGACTCTGGGCCCTCCAATTCTGATCAGAAACCTAAGAAAACGGCTAGAGTGGATGGGCCAGTCAGAGTTGGGCCCCCTATTGCTGCTACTGGGTTACCACCTTGTGCTATTTGTGGGAAAGGTCATGTAGGCAAGTGCTGGAGGAGGACATGAGCTTGTTTGAGTTGTGGTTCCATGGAGCATCATTTCAGAGAGTGTCCTAGAAGATTAGATCAGATGCAAGCTTATGTAGGGGTAGTGTACAGCCACTTAGGGGTAGTCAGCAGCCGCCTAGAGGCCGTGGACAGGTCAGGGATGGAAACGGTTTGGGTCGTGGAGCTCTAGGTAGGGGTGTCGGTCATGCGGAGGTGAGGCAGCCAACTTTAGTTTATGCAGCACGTCGCCGAGATGATGGAGATGCTCTAAATGTGGAGACTGGTACGTACTTTAATGATAGTGTACTACATTTAATTTGGAACTAGAGTGCGCAGCGGGAGTGTAGTGGTGTAGATTGAGCTAAACGGGTGTTTAGATAGTTGGAAACTTCGTAAACAGATTATACATTATTTGATATGAGTGCTAGAGGCACTCGCAGAAGGGGTACACGAGGCCGTGGTAGAGGCCGAGGAAGTGCTAGGGCTAGGTCTTCGGCGTCAGGCCACATGCCAAATGTTGAGGCTAGGGAGGCACCAGCTTCACCGGTGACTGAGTCGGGATCATACGATTGAGCAGCTGGGGACGACGCACTATCCCAAGCTATGCTCTGTATTCTGGAAAGGGTTGCAGGAACCAACATTGGTGTTATGGGCCGTTGGACAATTTTTGAATGACTCCGGTCGAATGGAGCGGAAATTTTCAGGGATGTTTCTAGAGTAGCCACTAATGTGGCTGAATACTAGTTGGAGGCCACCGAAAGGAGAATGGATGACTTGGATTGCACTTCGGAACAAAAATTGAAAGGAACAGTATGCTGCTGCGAGAGGAAGCCTACCAGTGGTGGTTTATCGTGAAAGGGGGCACTCAGCCTGACCGGGTCACTTGGGAGTTCTTCAAGTCCACATTCCAAGGGAAGTACGTCCGCACAAACTATGTGGATGACTAGAGGAGGGCATTCTTGTATTTGACTCAGAGAGACGGATCTGTGGTAAAATGCGGGGTGGAGTTCCTACGACTCAGTCGGTATGTTAAAGGAATAGTGGCAACAGATTATGAACGTTGTGTTCATTTCGAAGATGGCCTCGGAGACAGTCTTCGAGTCCTAATTGCTCCACAAAGGGAGCGGGATTTCATAGCATTGGTTGAGAAAACAAATATCGCTCAAGATGTGAACTGCACTGAGCTCCTAAACCGAGAAATGGAAAGGGGTAGAAATAATAGGGATTCTGAGCCCTCCAATTCTGATCAGACACCTAAGAGAAGAGCAAGAGTAGATGGGCCAGTCAGAGCTAGGCCTCCTATTGCTGCTACTGGGTTTCCACCTTGTGCTATTTGTGGGAAAGGCCACGTGGGCGAGTGTTGGAGGAGGACGAGAGCTTGTTTGACTTGTGGTTCCATGGAGCATCATTTCAGAAAGTGTCCCAGAAGAACGGATTAGATGCAAGTTTTTGGTAGGTGTAGTGTACAACCACCTAGGGATAGTCAGCAGCCGCCTAGAGGCCATGGACAGGTCAGGGATGGAAATGGTTTGGGTCGTAGAGCTCCAGGTAGCGGTGCCGGTCATGCAGAGGTGAGGCAGCCAGCTCTTGTTTGTGGAGCACGCTGCTGAGATAATGGAGACGCTCCAGATACGGATACTGGTAAATACTTTAACAATAGTGTACTACATTTAATTTGGAACTAGAGTGCGCAGCGGGAATGTAGTGGTGTAGATTGAGCTAAGTGGGTGTTCAGATAGTTGGAAACTTCGTTATGAGCACTAGAGGTACTCGCGAAAGGGGTACAGAGGCTGTGGTAGAGACCGAAGTACTAGGGCTAGCTCTTCGGCGTCAGGCCACATGCCAAATGTTGAGGCTAGGGACGCACCAGCTTCACCGGTGATTAAGTCGAGATCATATGATCGAGTGGCTGGGTATGATGCACTATCCCAAGCTATGCTCCGTATTCTGGAAAGGGTTGCAGGAACCAACATTGGTGTTTTGGGCCGTGGGTCAATTTCTGAACGACTCCAGTCGAATAGAGCAAAACTTTTTAGGGGTTTTTCTGGTGTAGCCCCTATTATGGCTGAATATTGGTTGGAGGACACTGAAAGGATAATGGATGACTTAGATTGCACTTCGAAACAAAAACTGAAAGGTGCGATATCGTTGCTGCGAGAGGAAACTCAGTCGGTATGCTAAAGGAATAGTGGCAACAGATTATAAACTTTGTGTTCAGCTTGAAGATGGCCTCAGAGACAGTATTCTTGTACTGATTTCTCCCAAAAGAGAGCGAGCTTTTGTAGCATTGGTAGATAAAGCAAAGATCGCTGAAGATGTGATGCGCACTGAGCGCCTAAACTGAGAAAGAGAATGGGCAGAAGTAAGAGAGATTTTGAGCCCTCCAATTCTGATCAGAGACCTAATAGGAGGGCCAGAGTAGATGGGCCAGTCAGAGCTGGGCCCCCTGTTGCTACTATTGGGTTACCACCTTGTGCTATTTGTGGGAAAGGCCTTGTGGGCGAGTGCTGGAGGAGGACGAAAGCTTGTTTGAGTTGTGGTTCCATGGAGTATCATTTCAAAGAGTGTCCCAGAAGACCGGATCAGATGCAATTTTTTGGTAGCGGTAATATACAGCCACCTAAGGGTGGTCAGCAGTCGCCTAGAAGCCGTGGACAGGTCAGGGATGGAAATGGTTTGGGTCGTGGAGCTCCAGGTAGGGGTGTCGATCATGCGGAGGCGAGGCAACCAGCTTTGGTTTATGCAGCACGTTGGCGAGATGATGGAGACGCTCTAGATGTGGATACTGGTACGTACCTTAACCATAGTGTACTACATTTAATTTGGAACTAGAATGCGCAGTGGGAGTGTAGTGGTGCGGATTGAGCTAAGCGGGTGTTCAAATAGTTGGAAACTTCGTAAATAGATTATACGTTATTCGATATGAGCGCTAGAGGTACTCGTGGAAAGGGTACACAAGGCCATGGTAGAGGCCGAGGAAGTGCTAGGGCTAGGTCTTCGGCGTCAGGCCACATGCCAAATGTTGAGGCTAGGGAGGCACCAGCTTCACCAGTGACTGAGTCGAGATCATACGATCCAGCGGCTAGGGATGACACACTATCCCAAGCTATGCTCCATATTCTGGAAAGGGTTGCAGGAACCAACATTGGTGTTGTGCTTCGTGGGTCAATTTCTGAGCTACTCCGGTCGAATGGAGCAGAAATTTTTAGAGGTGTTTCTGGAGTTGCCCCTAATGTAGCTAAATACTGGTTGGAGGCCACCAAATGGATAATGGATGACTTGGATTGCAATTCGAAACAAAAACTAAAAGGTACAGTATCATTACTAAGAGAGGAAGCCGACTAGTGGTGGCTTACCGTTAAAGTGGGCACTTAGCCTGACCGAGTCACTTGGGAGTTCTTCAAGACCACATTTTAAGGGAAGTACGTCGACGCAAACTATGTGGATGCCTGGAGGAGGGAATTCTTGAATTTGACTCAGAGAGACTGATTTGTGGTAGAATACAAGGCGGAGTTCATACTACTTAGTCGGTATGCTAAAGGAATAGTTGCCACAGATTATAAATATTGTGTTCAGTTCGAAGATGGCATGAGATAGTCTTCTAGTTCTGATTGCTCCCAAAAGAGAGCGGGATTTTGCAGCGTTGGTGAAGAAAGCAAAGATTGCTGAAGATGTGAAGCGCTTTGAGCGCCTAAATCGAGAAAAAGAAACGGGCAAAAATAAGAGGGATTCTAAGCCCTCCAATTATGATCAGAGACCTAAGAGGAGGGCCATAGTAGATGGGCCAGTCAGAGCTGGGCCCCCTATTATTGCTACTGGGTTACCACCTTGTGCTATTTGTGGGAAAGGCCATGTGGGCGAGTGCTGGAGGAGGACGAGAGCTTGTTTGAATTGTGGTTCCATGGAGCATCATTTCAAAGAGTGTCCCAGAAGACCAGGCAGTGGTAATATACAGCCACTTAGGGGTGGTCAGCAGCTGCCTAGAGGCCCTTGGACAGGTCAGAGATGGAAATAATTTGGGTCGTGGAGCTCCAAGTAGGGGTGTCGATCATGCGGAGGCGAGGCAACCAACTTTGGTTTATGCAGCAAGTCACCAAGATGATGGAGACGCTCCAGATATGGATACTGGTACGTACTTTAACCATAATGTACTACATTTAATTTGGAACTAGAGTGCGCAGCGGGAGTGTAGTGGTACGGATTGAGCCCAGCGGGGGTTTAGATAGTTGGAAACTTCGTAAATAGATTATACGTTATTCAATATGAGCACTATAGGTACTCGCAGAATAGGTGCACGAGGCCGTGGTAGAGGCCGAGGAACTGCTAGGGCTGGGTTTTCGGCGTCAGGCCACATGCCAATTGTTGAGGCTAGGGAGGCACCAGCTTCACCGGTGACTGAGTCGGGATCATACGATGGAGCGGCTGGGTATGACGCACTATCCCAAGCCATGCTCCGTATTCTGGAAAGGGTTGCAGGAACTAACACTGGAGTTGTGGGCAGTGGGTCAATTTCTGAACGGCTCCGGTCGAATGGAGCGAAAATTTTCAAGGGTGTTTCTAGAGTAGCCCCTAATGTGGTTGAATACTGGTTGGAGGCCACCAAATGGATAATGGATGACTTGGATTGCAATTCGAAACAAAAACTAAAAGGTACAGTATCATTACTGAGAGAGGAAGCCTACCAGTGGTAGCTTACCGTTAAAGTGGGCACTTAGCGTGACCGAGTCACTTCGGAGTTCTTCAAGTCCACATTCCAAGGGAAGTACGTCGACGCAAACTATGTGGATGCCTGGAGGAGGGAATTCTTGAATTTGACTCAAAGAGATGGATCTGTGGCAGAATACGAGGCGGAGTTCATACTCCTCAGTCGGTATGCTAAAGGAATAGTGGCAACAGATTATAAACATTGTGTTCAGTTCGAAGATGGCTCAGAGACAGTCTTCTAGTTCTGATTGCTCCCAAAAAAGAGCGAGATTTTGTAGCATTGGTGGAGAAAGCAAATATCGCTGAAGATGTGAAGCGCTCTGAGCGCCTAAACCGAGAAAGGGAAACGAGCAAAAATTAGAGGGATTCTAAGCCCTCCAATTATGATCAGAGACCTCAGAGGAGGGCAAAAGTGGATGGGCCAGTCAGAGCTGGGGCTCCCGTTGCTGTTACTGGGTTTCCACCTTGTGCTATTTGTGGGAAAGGCCATGTGGGTGAGTGCTGGAGGAGGACGAGAGCTTGTATGACTTGTGGTTCCATGGAGCACCATTTCAAAGAGTGTCCAGAAGACCAGGTAGCGGTAATATATAGCCACCTAGGGGTGGTCAGCAGCCGCCTAGAGGCCGTGGACAGGTTAGGGATGGAAATAATTTGGGTCGTGGAGCTCCAGGTATGGGTGTCGGTCATGCGGAGGTAAGGCTACCAGCTTTGGTTTATGCAGTACGTCGCCGAGATGATGGAGACGCTCCAGATGTGGATACTGGTACGTACTTTAACCATAATGTACTACATTTAATTTGGAACTAGAGTGCGCAGCGAGAGCGTAGTGGTGCGGATTGAGCTAAGCGGGTGTTCAGATAGTTGGAAACTTCATAAATAGTTTATACGTTATTCGATATGAGCGCTAGAGGTATTCGCGAAAAAGGTGCACGAGGCCGTGGTAGAGGCCAAGGAAGTGCTAGGGCTGGGTCTTTGGCGTCAGGTCACATGCCAAATGTTGAGGCTAGGGAGGCACCAGCTTCACCGGTGACTGAGTCAGGATTATACGATCAAGCAGCTGGGTATGACGCACTATCCCAAGCTATGCTCCGTATCCTGGAAAGGGTTGCAGGAACCAACACTGGTGTTGTGGGTAGTGGGTCAATTTCTGAACGACTCCGGTCAAATGGAGCGGTAATTTTTAAGGGTGTTCCTAGAGTAGCCCCTAGTGTGGCTAAATACTAGTTGGAAGCCACGAAAAGAATAATGGATGATCTCGATTGCACTTTTGAGCAAAAGCTAAAAGGTGCGGTGTCTTTACTGCGAGACGAGGCCTATCTGTGGTAGCTTATCGTGAGATAGGGTACTTAGGATGAACGGTTAACGTGGGATATCTTTAAGTCGACTTTTCAAGGAATGTATGTGGGCACAAGTTATGTGGACGCCCGAAGAAAGGAATTTTTGAGTTTGGCCCAAGGGAATAAGACTGTGGCAGAATATAAGGCAGAGTTCCTGCGACTGAGTCGCTATGCATGTGGGATAGTGGCAACTGAGTATGAGCGCTGTATGCATTTTGAGGATGGTCTCTGGGATGAGTTACGAGTCCTGATAGCTCCGCAGAGGGAGTGAGATTTTGCTGCCCTTATTGAAAAGGTGAAAATTGTCGAGGATGTGAAGTGCCTGAGCGCCAGAATCATGAGAAAGATATGGGCAGGTTTAGAAGGGATTCAAAGCGCTCAAGTTCTTCTAGTAGGCCTAAGAAGAAGGCTAGGTTTGATGGGCCAGTCCGAGCTAGGGTTACTATTTCTAGACTACAGCCTTGTGCTGACTGTGGGAGACATCATCTGGGTGAGTGTTGGAAGAAGATTGGGGCATGTTTCAAATGTGGGTCTAAGGAGCATCAAGTTAAGGATTGTCCTCAAAGGCCTACTCAGATGCAAGTTGCAGAACAGGGTTTTGTTTAGCCAATGTGAAAGGTGGTTAGCAGCCACCAAGAGGCCGTGGGCAGGTTAGAAGTGGAAATGGTGTGGGTCGAGGTCGTGGAACATTTGCTAGAGGTGTTGGTAATAGTGAGGCAAGAGAGTCAGCACTGTTCTATGCTACTCGTCACCGTGAGGATGGTGACGCTCCAGATGTTTTAACTGGTACGTTCCTAATTCATAATGTACCTTACAATGTTTTAATTTATATAGGGTCTATGCATTCATATATTGCATGCACTGTGTATGGCACCTTAGGTATCATTTGTGAGAGTACTGTTAACAATACAACGGTGTTTAGTCCACTAGGACAATCGGCAAGGGTATAAAAGTTATTCAGAGATGTGCCCCTAGAGATTCAAGGAGTTATATTTCTAGCGGATTTGATGGAGCTACTATTTTGTGAATTTGACCTGATCTTGGGGATGGATTGGTTGGTAAAACACCGTGCAAGTTTGGATTGTGCTACTAAGCGTATGGTATTAAATACTATTGAGGATGAGGAGGTGGTTGTGATTGGGGAACGAAGGGATTTTCTGTCTAATGTGATCTCTGCTTTAAGGGCTGAAAAATTGGCTCGCAAGGGTTGTGAGTCGTTTCTAGCCTATGTTGGCATATCCAATTCTGAGGGTCATTCTATTTGAGATATCAGAACTATTAAGGACTTTTCTAATGTTTTTCCTGACGAGCTCCCTGGGTTTCCTCCGAGTCGCGAGGTTGAATTTGGAATTGAGCTCCTGTCAGGAACAGCTCCACTGGCCATCGCCCCTTATAGGATAGTACTGAAGGAGTTGGTGGGATTAAAAGCTCAAATCTAAGAACTATTAGATCGACGATGGGACCATGCGCATGTGTATCGACTATCGGCAATTGAATAAACTGACTATCAAGAATAAGTATCCTTTACCGAGGATAGATGATTTATTTAATCAATTGCAAGGAGCTTCAGTTTTCTCCAAAATAGATCTTCGTTCTAGGTACTATCAACTGAGAGTTAAGGAGGCTGATGTGTATAAGACTGAATTTAGGACTCGTTATGATCATTACAAGTTCTTAGTGATGCCGTTTGGGCTGACGAATACACCAGCTGCCTTCATGGACCTGATGAACCGAGTATTCCCGCTCTAATTGGATCGGTTTGTTGTGGTATTTATGGACAATATTTTGGTGTATTCGAGAATTGAAGATGATCATGATGCACATCTCCTAATTGTTCTGTAGATTTTAAGGGATAAAGAACTATACACTAAGTTCAGCAAGTGTAATTTTTGGTTGCGAGAAGTGACATTTCTGGGTCACGTGGTATCTGTCGAAGGGATTAGGGTCGATCCTCGAAAAATTGAAGTCATACTGGATTGGAAACCACCTAAGACCGTATCTAAAATTCGAAGCTTTTTGGGTTTGGCAGGGTATTACAGACGTTTTGTTGAGGGGTTTTCCTTAATTGCTACACCTCTGACTAGGTTGTTGCGTAAAGGGGTACCATTTAACTAGACTGATAAGCAGCAAGAAAGTTTTGAGGAACTGAAGAAAGTTCTAACTGAGGCCCTTGTCTTAATACAGCCAGAGTCTGGGAAGGAATTCACTCTCTATAGTGATGCATCACACGTTGGTTTGGGTTGTATGCTGATGCAGGAGGGTACAATGATTTCTTATGCGCCTCGTCAGCTTAAGCCTCACGAGGCGAATTACCGTACTCATGATTTGGAGTTAGCTACGGTGGTGTTCGTACTGAAAATTTAGAGGCACTATCTTACGGTGAGCAGTGTATTATCTACACAGATCACAACAGCCTTAAGTATCTCCTCACTCAAAAGGAGCTGAATCTTAGGCAGTGAAGATGGGTAGAGCTTCTTAAGGATTATGACTGCTCGATTGAGTACCACCCTGGTAAGGCTAACGTGGTAGCTGACACACTGAGCCATAGGGCTATATCTAATTTGGGAGCAATGTTTGCTCGTCTTAGCTTGTTTGATTATGGTAGTTTGTTGGCTGAGTTTCAAGTTAGACCGACGCGGACTAAACAGATTAAGGGTAAACAGTTGTTGGACGAGTCTCTGATTCCTCATTTTCATCAATTTGAGGATGGGGAAACTTCGGTTTTGGGTTGAATAGTGAAGGAGTACTGTGCTTCCGTGGGAGAGTCTGTGTACCGAAGGATAAAGATTTGAGGCAGTCTATACTACGAGAGTCGCAGTGCAGTCCTTTTGCTATGCATCCTGACAGGAATAAAATGTATCGAGATCTTTGTGAGTTGTACTGGTGGCCAGGACTGAAACATGAAGTAACTGATTTTGTGGGTAAGTGTTTAACTTGTCAGCAAGTGAAGGTTGAACATCAGTTACTTTCAGGTTTACTACAGCCAGTTAAGATTCCACTTTGGAAATGGGAGAGAGTAATCATGGATTTTGTGAGTGGGCTGCCCTTAATGCCTACTAAGAAGGATTCGGTATGGGTTATTATAGATTGATTGACTAAAGCTGCTCATTTCATACCAGTCCGTACTGATTACACTTTGTAGAAGTTGGCTAAACTGTATGTGGCTGAGATTGTAAGACTGCATGGGGTACCGGTTTCTATTATATCAGATACAGATCCTATCTTTACGTATCAGTTTTAGAGGAAATTACACGAGGCTTTGGGTTCTAGACTGGACTTTAGTACTATGTTTCATCCCCAGACAGATGGTCAGTCAGAGAGGGTGATTCAAATATTGGAGGATATGTTAAGGTGTTGTGTAATGGATTTTCGAGGCAACTGGGAAGATTTTTTTCGCTAGTAGAGTTTGCGTATAATAATAGCTACCAGTCCAGTATTCAAATGGCACCGTATGAGGCGTTATATGGTCTTAGGTGTCGTACTCCTACCTGTTAGATTGAGCTAAGCGAGCGGTGAGTTTTGGGGCTAGAGTTAGTTTCTGATACAAAAGAGAAGGTAAAGTTGATTTGAGACCGATTGAAGGAAGCATCTGATAGGCAAAAGTCCTACGCGGATCTTAAACACTGAGAGATTGAGTATTCTGTGGGGGACTATGTATTTCTCAAGGTTTTCCCATGGAAAAAGATACTGAGGTTTGGACGGAAGGGTAAGCTTAGCCCTAGGTTCATTGGGCCTTACCGTATACTGAAGCGTGTGGGACCAGTCGCATATCAACTTGAGTTGCCTCCAGAATTAGACTAAATTCACATGTGTTCCACGTCTCCATGTTAAGGCGTTACCGCTCTGATCCCACACATATTGTTCTAGTTGTGGAAATCGAGGTTAGGCCAGATCTGACCTTGGAGGAGGAACCGGTGTAGATTTTGGACCGTGAGGTTAAGGTATTGAAGAAGAAATCTATCCCTCTAGTCAAAGTGCTTTGGCGTAACCACAGTTCAGAAGAAGCCACGTGGGAACCCAAAGAGGCGATGCGACAACAATACCCTCATCTTTTCTAATCAGGTAAATTTTTAGGCCGAAATTTCTTTAAGGGGGTAGAGTTGTAATGCCCCAAATTTCAAGCCTTTAATTTTTTTTGCATGATTTGTCTCTGATTGCTTGTTTGCTTTAATGGTTAAGTGATTTGGGTGTGTATGGGAGTGTTTGAGAAGCCTGGGTTCAAGTCTTGGCCTTGGTACAATTTTTTGTTTTTCTCTTAAATGAATCTGGACACTGGCACTTAGGCATTGTATATATTAATACTTGTTTTATGACACAAAGAGCTTATTAGTCCAGTGGTAGGTGGTGTGTGAAGTATCTTGAGGTCTGAGGTTCAAGTCCTAGATGCAAGGTAGTAATTATTTTACTGCTTGAGCTGTGTAGGTAGTGGTGTTGGACTAAAACACAGTTGTGAAGAGTTTGAATGAATTTTGAATGGAGTGGTTGGGGAAGTTGAGGAGGAATTGGTGGAGAAAATCAAGGAGGGATAATGGGAGAGTTTTTAGGAGGAAATCAAGGAGTTTGAGAGTGAAGGGGAGTTGTGCCGTTTGGGGGTAGGCTTGTGTCAAATTTGGCCTTTAGGCTTTGTGGGAATCGATTTTGGCGTTGTTTTTCTCTCTGTCTGCTTTGATTTGGTTAGTTTTTCTTTCACCTTTTGCTTGTGCTGAATATTGCTAAAGACTGTGGGTACCTTTCGGGTTTGCTCATTTGTTTTCCTGCTTTTCTTTTTATTCTTTTTGTTTTCACTTCTTTTTTTTGTTTTGATCGAATAGTTCGTTAGTCCCCTCTACCGAATCCTCTTTCTCCTCCCTCTTCTTTGGGTTGCCGAATCTTCTTTTCTCTCTTCCCCTCTTCTCTTTACTGTTTCTCCCTCTCCCCTACCTTTTTCCCAGACCTTGCCGAATTCTTGCTCCATCTCCACTGTAGATACTTATAAAGGGAGTATTGGCATTGGTTATTCTCTGTCTCCTCAGTCGAGTGTTGATAGGTGAGTTCTGCGACACCCTTTGTCTGGTTCGATTGGCACTTTTCTATCCATTGATCTTTTGTTTCTTTTCCCTGCCTTGCCTCTTTTCAGTTTTCGGATCCCCTTTTTGATTTGCTCTTACTTGTGCTTCAAGTTGCACTCTACCCTGTCAACTGTTTGGGAAGTGAGTAAGTGTTTGTTATTTGTTGTTTGGGATGTGGTTTGAATGAGTATATGTACATTATTGGGTTACATGGTTAAGCGAAATACGACCTAATAATTGGAAGTAAAGGGTTTTGTGGCTTTTGTGCTAGGTGGAGTTCAAGAGTTGGTTGGTGGTTCTCCAAGGAGCTGAGGGTACAGTTCGGTTGTTTTCGGTAAGGGGCTTCGAGTACTGATTTTTCCTTAGTATCTTTTGGCTTTGTTTGATTAGCGAATTTTGTAGTTAAAGAAATGATGTTTGGTTGAATCTAGGTTGGTGTACATGGAGATTTGCGCTTTTCTGTCGAATTTAGGTGTGTAATCATCCAACTGCAATCGTAGACCGGCAAAAAGACGAAAAGCCGTAAACACGGCTTTTGTGACCGCATGGGCGTGTGAACGATCGAGTGATAAACCCAACTTGCGATTCATGGGCAAATGATCGAAATACCCCCGAAGGGTAAAATAATCGAAATACCCTCGAAGGGTAAAATGATCAAAATACCCTAGAAGGGTAGAATGACCGAAATACCCTCGAAGGGTAAAATGACTGAAATACCCTCGAAGGGTAAAATCACTAAAATACCCCCGAAGGGTAAAATGATCAAAATACCCCCGAAGGGTAAAATGATCGAAAAACCCCCAATGGGTAAAATGACCGAAATACCTCTAATGGGTAAAATGATCGAAATACCCCCGATGGGTAAAATAACCGAAATACCCCCGAAGAGTAAAATAACTGTTATACCCCTAGGAGTTGAAATTTGTGTATGACCAATTTGCTCTATAATATATATACATGACTGTTACTAAGTATGACATACTGTATACACGTATGATTTATGACATGACATATTGCATGCGGTTGAGATTCTGATATAGGGGAAGTATACTGTACTGGTGGCTTTGCCACATATACTGTTAGTGACAACTTTGTTGCGTATTATTACTGGCAGCTTTACTGTGTTATTATTCTGGCAGCTTTGCTGCGATATTAGTGTGTTGGCTAGGTGGGTCGATTTTATCCCCACATAGTGTGTTGGTGGTACGAAGTGGTGTATTGGTTGGATTGGGATGGGTTACATCACTGCATTATTCTGTTTATTGTATTGGGCTGAAGCCCACACTGTTACTGTACTGGGCTAAAGCCCACACTGTTACTGTAATGGGCTAAGGCCCACACTGTACGATACTGTATAGGGCTCAAGCCCAAACTAATTCTGCATGTTGCATGGTGTTTGTTTAGAAGGGGATTACACACTGAGTTTCAAAAACTCACTCTCTCCTTTTAACTGTGCAGGTAATCCTTAGCCATAGACGATTCGGGGTTGCGAGGGACTCGGAGGTGGCCACACAACTAATGCTGATGTTTACATTTGCCTTTCTTTTAATTTTATTAATTTGTTGGGTTTTGATTTTGTAATAAGGCCTTTAAGTTGGTTTTAAATTTTTAATTGGGCTTTGCTTATTTATTTTACACTGCTAGTTTAGGAGAAGACAAAATTTTAAATTAATTTCTGCTTTCAAAAAAACACGGGTTTTAACAATAGAATTTAAAGAGCTTCCGCGATTTTTAGATCAACCTATTAAAATAATATCAAACGACAAGACAAACATTTTGACTGAATGAAATGTTAATTAATAGCAAGAAGTTTATTATGAACTTAAAAATAAATTTTTACCAATGAGACCTAGTTTTCAAAGACACTTTGATGTGGCACGCCAGATTCGACCATTATGTCTAGGCCAGGTTTGGGGTGTTATAGATGCTGACCTACTTGGCAATTCTAAACATTTGAGTGCCAACTGTCCTTTATTTAAATAATGTTGTTGCAATATAACTAATACTTGGCTTTAAAAAACCCTAAGTTTATTAGAAGATATTTACTATATCCCAAAAAAAAAAAAAACACTGAGTATAAGACATCCTATTTTTAGGAATTAATTTTCAAGCATCTTAACCTAAGTTAAATTCACCCAATCCACTGTCACATGTTCTAGGTATATGGAAAAATATAAACTCATCATTGAACATCATAATTAAATATTGTACTCTACATAGGCAAAACAATACTTAGTAGTTATGTTGCAGTGGCAAAATAGATTAAACTATACTAAAATGATTATACTAGACTGATCATACATACTAAATATAAAATGTATCCTAAGTGCACAACACACCCTCAAACCTAAAGGATGCATTGTCCTTAATGCATGTATATATATATGAAATGCAAAATATATCTATATACAGACAATGTCATGGAAGAATATATGTAATGTAATATGTATGAAAGAAAAAGAATACTTTCCTTGTTGGACTGGAGTGTAGTTACTTCATTTTGTCTGATGTGTGGATTTACAAGCATTGACTTTATCAATCTCTATGAATTCAAGCATTTCGAAGGTTGATGCTTTGCTTGTCATGCTCCACATGAGTACCTTAGTAGTGTTTTAAGCGTTGTTCATTAACTTGAAATGAGTCCCTCATTTTCATGTCCTTGACATTAGCAGCTTCATGTAGTTATACGTGAGCTACCAAACATTTTTCATCAAAATTGAAAGGTTTATTTTGCTCCAGCAAAGTGCACAAGGGTCTCCGCTCAAATGAATCTTCATCACTATCAGAATTACTGTGGCAAAATATCATGAACTCTTTCTCCACTGCTGTTTCTATCAAGTCAATGACACGACATCATTCTTCATTCTCATCTGCACATTTCAAAGCATCAAAAACATTAAAAGTAACCTGTTAATCATTTACCCTCATGGTTAGTTCACCTTTCTGTACGTCAATTAAAGTTCTACTTGTAACAAGAAAAGGTCTTCCAAGAATAATTGGCACATTTTGGTCAACTTTAAATTCTAAAATAAGGAAATCCACAGGAAAAGTAAATTTATCTACTCTTACCAGGACGTCTTCAATTTTACCTTTCGGATAGTCGTGGGATCGATCAGCCAGTTGCAACATAACCGGAGTAGGTTTTTTTCCCAATCCCCAACTTCATGAAAATAGACATAGGCATTAGATTTATACTTGCTCCTAAATCACATAACGCCTTACCAACATAATGATTTCCAATTAAACAGGGGATAGTGAAACTATCTGGATCCTTCAACTTCGGAGGTAGTTTATTCATCAACATTACTATGCAGCCTTTAGTGAGAACAACAGTCTCAAACTCTCCCAATCTGCGCTTCTTTGACAACATGTCTTTCATAAATTTCATGTAATTGGGCATTTTCTCCAAAGCTTCCACTAACGGTATGTTGATATGCAGTTGCTTCAAAACATCTAAAACCCTTTTGAACTAAACGGCTTGTTTATAATTATGGAACCTTTAAGAAAAAGGTAGAGGTGGTCGTCCTTCAGGTTGCTGATATTGTTTTGCTATGGCATTTTTCTTGGAAGCTTGATCTAGTTCTACCACAACATTCTTCTACTTACCCTTTTCAGGTGCTGTCTGTCATTCAGTAGGTTTTAAGATCTTTCCCTGATTATGGCTAGATTTGTCTTCCTCTATCGTGTCATCTTGAACAACTTCATCCATCTGAGCCTCACTTCTAAGAGTGATGGCTTTACACTGCTCCTTTCCTTGGGTTCTCAAAATTTCAATATCACTTGGCAATGCTCCTTATGGTCTCAAGCATAAAACATTCACTATTTGCCCCATTTTATTTTCAAGAGCTCTGAAGGACACAGCCTAACTCTAAATCACAATATCAAATTTTTCCATATACTCATTCAACAAAAATTCAGTAGAATTAGAAGATGATACCTGACATTACTTAGCATTTTGCCTGGGCATAGGATGATTATAATCGGGCGGTGCATTGTGGATCTTTTATCTTGCAACATTGTATGAACTCCCCATACCTAGATTATTCCAACTAAAATTTGGATGCTAGTTCCACCCTAAATTGTAAGTGTTGGAATAGGGGTTATTATTCCGGTTAAAATTACCCATGTAGTATACTGATGCTGGGTTTCATGGGCATTCATCAAACACATGGTCCTCACCACAATAAACGCATGACAACTCTATTAATTCCATCTCATAAACTGCTATTGGATTTTCCATTGTTTTAATCATATTAGCTAAAGAAGATACCTAGGCTAAAAATGTAACACCCCTAACCCGTATCCTTCTCCAGAATAGGGTTATAGAGCATTACCGGAGTTTACAAGTTAATTTTCAGACATTTCATTTCATTAAGCATTCATATTTATGACCAATTAAAATCAAAACATTTTTGAGCTAACATTAACCAATTTAACTTATACAAATCATTATAACCAGAATCAAATCATCGAAAATTACCAATAGAACCAATGGATAATGTGATATATCTCCAACAAGCTTCCAACCCAATCAAGCTTCCGATAATCATTTAAATGCATCAAATAATTATACATATTACCAATAATAATTCGATTCCAATAATAAAACACACACATATATATAATATTCATTACCAAATAGCATTCACTTCAATTAAAATTATATAGAATATAGCTCATATGAGCTCACCGGGGTAAATTGTAGAATTATCAAAATTCAGGGACATTTTGGAAATTTTCTATTTTTCTCATATTTCCACCCAATATTGTTCTAAATTTCATTCAATTTTGTAATTTAGATAAATAACCAATCCATTTCATGCAATTTGGTCACTTTTTGACATTTTTACAAATTTACCCTTAAAGTTTCACATTTGTTCAATATAGTCCCTGAACCTAAAACATGTAAATTGGTCATTTTTAATGAAAACTCATGCTAGTTAAATAATCATATATTTTCCTCCTCCTCCTCTCCATTCCACATCCTTAATGTATATAACATGCTTATAGGTAACATTATCTATAATTTCACCATTTACTTATATATATTCATTCAAAGCTGTCCACTTGAGTCGTAGTCACTAAATTATTTATATCTTGAGATACAGAACTTAAAATTAAGATCCGTAAATTTTATCCGAAACTAGACTCACATATGTTCTTACAATAAAATTTTCAAAATTTTTGGCTTATCCATTAAGTACATTTTATTCTTTAAAATCATCCCTATTCTGCTGTCTAATAGTTCCGACCCTTCTTCAGTAAAAATTAATTATCTCCTCGTACAGAATTCTAATTATGTTTACATTTCTTTCTATTGAAAATAGACTCATTTAAGCCTCTAATTATTTTTTTCCAATTTTTGATGATTTTCCAAAGTCAGTACAGGGGAACCCGAAATCATTATGACCTTGTCTCACAAAATTTAATATATCTCATGATTTACAATTCTATTGCTTACACCATTTCTTCTATAAGAAACTAGACTCAATAAGCTTTAATTTCATATTTTATTCATCCTCTATTATATTTTCACAATTTATGGTGATTTTTCAAAGTTAACCTACTGCTACCGTCCAAAACTGTTTTAGTGCAAAATATTGATTACTAAGTTTATAACACTCTTATTTTCCTTCTTTACACTATTTCTCATCACTTTCTCTTATTTTCTCTTCACTAACATATCAAGAACATAAAACCTTATATAATTAAACCCTACATTAACATCAATTTCATACTTTTTCAATAATATCAAACTCAAAAATATATTGAAATCTTGATGCTCTTACCTTGCTCAATTGATTTCAATCTTTAACTTACTTTTCTCTCTCCTCCAGCCTCTATTTCTCGAATCTAACTTGATATTCTAGCTCCCCATAGTCTCCTTGTTATCTTTCTCTCTTGATGGATATGGAAATTCTTTTGATTTTTAGGTGAAAATGGTAATTTTTTTGAAGGAGGGACCAAATTGTAAAGAAAGCAAAACTTTCTTTCTTTCTCTCTTCTCCTCACGTTGGATGCATGGAAGATGATGGGTTGGTTGGTTTTTTTTTTCCACATATATATACTAAACAATAAAATAATAAAATAATAAAATATTAATAAACTAATATTTATTTATTTATTTATTTAATCTAAAATATCTCTAACATCATCATTATCTTCTAGATTTCTCTCTCTTCTAAATGACCATTTTGCCCTTTATGATCTTTTAAAATTCCATCCTTGAGTCATCACTTAATTTGGTAAAATTACGATTTAGTCCCTCAAAATTCTTCACATTTTTCAATTTGGTCCTAATCCATCCATTTTTCTTAGTTTCTAGATCATTCCACCCTTAAAATATTTACACCTTTGGTCCTTCAACTTTTTTGTATTTACACTTTAACCCCTCAAATTTTGAATATTTACTCTTGACCCACAAAACTTTTCTCACTTTTGCGATTTAATCCTTTCTTGAATTAATATGTCATAATATACTTCCCAATGTTGGCATAACTCAATATTACCCTTTTTATCACTTTATTTCCTTATTTTACTATACCAAGGATAATATCTTACAGTAGAAATTTTCAAAATATTACATTTGTGGTCTCAAAACTACTGTTCCGAGTAGGCCCAATTTCAGGCTGTTACAACTCTCCCCCCCTTTAGGGATTTTCGTCCCCGAAAATCTTACCAAGAGAAGTTACTTGTAACTCTCATAAAACACTTTCACTAACTTTCCAAAATCACTAATCGATTTAATCTCATATATCTCTTTCCAATAAATATATCTCTATATCATACTTTCTGAAATATAGATTTTTCATTTCGACTATCCGTATTTATACTCATGAATATGCATGCTTAAATACATACAACTCAAATCATATCTCGATAAATCAGTTCACTCTAATAAAACAATTGAGTTGATTTCAACTATCGAACATTAACATATCAAAATACTCTTTTCTTCATGTTGAGAATATATCTCAAACACACAATCTTTCAACATTCTTTTAGCATGCAAATCACCAGAATCACCACATTTTACCTCTGGAATTTCATCATAGCAAAACAATACACTTTCTAAATATGCATGCAAAACAGAACAATAACCGATCACAAACCGGCCATCCAATAGAGCTTTCATCTGACATTATAATTAGCTAACATTTTCATAACATAAGAACTCTATTAGAAACTGAACAATTATACACATATATCTGAGGATAAAAGAATATATATATAGAGAGAGAGAGAATATCCAGAAAAAAAATTATCGTGTTCATTTTGATTGTAATCGTCACATATAGGCATCTTTACCACTTAATTATCATTTCTCTCACTAATTTTGTTATCACGGACCTCACATTATTCCATTCACTAACAATCTGATATTTCTTTAAAAATTGAGCTCAATTTCACTGTTCAATATGGTTTATCACGTAAAATTTGCTTAACACTTACCACAATTTGTCAAATTAGAGAACGTTTTACGGAATTGAGTACCTCATTTTCTCGATGCCATAGTCCAACTATGGTCTTACATGTAATCACATATCATCTACCGATGCCATAGCCCAGCTATGGTCCTATACAGAATCACATATCACTTACCGAAAGTACTCATTCCTGCGTTCTACTCAATTTAATCTTCCAATTCAATTTCCAGCAAGCTGATTTTCTGCGTCACAGCCACTAATTTATTTTTATCTGGTGTTATAGGGCTTCAAATTGAATTCCGTAAATTTTCCCCAAAACTAGACTCATATACCTCTCCACCATAAAATTTTCAAAATTTTTAGTTCAGTCAATTAGTACAGTTTATTCTCTAAAGATTCCCTTATTTCACTACTTGACAGTTCTAACCTCTCCTTACTAAAATTTACTTAACTCCTAGTACAGAATTCAAACAATGTTCTCGTTTCTTTCTCTTAAAAATAGACTCATTAAGGAATTCAAGCATGTAAATTTCAAGTCATAATTATTTTTGTACAATTTTTTGGTGATTTTCCAAAGTTGGAACAGGGGATTTTGAAATCAATTTAACCCTATCTCAATAAAATTAAAATATCCCCAAATATACAACTCTTTTGCTTTCCTATTTTCTTCCATATGAAAATAGACTCATCCAGCTTCAATTTCATATATTACTCAACTTCTAATTCATTTTCCACCATTTATAGTGATTTTTCAAAGTTGCCCCACTGTCGTTGTTCAAAACAGTCTTGTCCACCATATATATATTCACCTTTCAAATTTTCCCATTGAACACTCGGAATGTTATCCGTTATCGGTGGATTCAACACTTAGCAACCACCAGTGATTCGGGGAATCAGCACTTAGCAACCCCTTTCACATTCAATGATACGGTGGAATCAGCACTTAGCAACCACCAATGAATCGGGGAATCAGCACTTAGCAACCCCCTTAACATTTAAAATACGGTGGAATCAGAACTTAGCAACCATCAATGAATCGAGGTATCAGCACTTAGCAACCCCTTAGGGGAATCAGCACTTAGCAACCCCCTTTATATTCAGAGATACCGGTTCACATAGTAGCCTGCACATGGTACTACACATGTGACCATCACTATCCGATACACGTAGTAGCCTGCACATAGTACTACACACGTGATCGAAGCTATCCGGTATGCATAGTAGCCTGCACATAGTACTACACATGCGACCTATCATTCTGGTACACGTAGTAGCCTGCACATAGTACTACGCACGTGACCATCACTTTCACTTTTACATAGTGGCCTACACACAGTCCGTGCCATACATATGATCATTTCTGTCACTTCATTCATATCCCTTTTTATTCCGAATGTTCAATCAGGAAATTTCTCACTTTTTCTCATTTTTCTTTTTACCAATCAATGTCAATTTCTCGTCTTTTTCAATTTATAATAACATATTTAGCTTATATAACATTCACATTATTCAATCCAGTCCAAAAATCACACTTTGGAAAATTTATATTTTTGCCCCTAGAGTTTGACAAAATTACGATTTTGCCCCTAGACTCGTAAAATAATTTTTATTCAATTTCCTTTAATTTTTGGTCTAGCTCATAACTATAACAGTCCACAATTCTCACTTATTCAAGTAAATGTATATAAACACACATTCTGTCTACTTAAGTAAATTCGCTTATCATATTCACTTAATCAAATATGTTAAGCACATAGCATCATATGATCACCAACATACTTGGATGAGCTTATCACAACATAAACGTTTTTTTTCATGAATTTCTATTTTTACCTTTCCAAATTCCAACATAACATGAGCATATTTCATTTATCTCAATATTGTTTTCAACATTATCAAAAATAGCTCGGTTGAAAATCATCTCTGTCTTAACAAAACAATTTTGTTAGAGCTCGAAGATATCACACTATCATAAGTAATAGCATGACATGTATTACTAGACTTCATATATGCTACGTTCGGTCCGAGAACCGACTAAACCGTAGCTCTGATACCACTAAATGTAACACCCCTAACCCGTATCCTTCTCCAGAATAGGGTTATAGGGCATTACCAGAGTTTACAAATTAATTTTCAGACACTTCATTTTATTAAGCATTCACATTTATGACCAATTAAAATTAAAACATTTATGAGCTAACTGTAACAGCCCGATTTTGGGTCTAGTTGGAACAGTGGTTTCGGGACCACAAATTCGACGAGGAAAAAAATTTTATTTTAAAATTTTGACATGGGTTGCATTATGATAGGAAGGTATATTATGACATAATTCAAGAAAGGATTAAATCGCAAAAGTGAGAAAAGTTTTGTTGCCCAAGAGTAAATACTCAAAACTTGAGGGGTTAAAGTGTAAATATGAAAAAGTTGAAGGACCAATAGTGTAAATATTTTAAGGGTGGAATAATCTAGAAACTAGGGAAAATGGATGAATTAGGACCAAATTGCAAAGGTGAAAATTTTTTAGGGACTAAATTGCAAATTTACCAAATTAAGTGATGACTCAAGGATGGAATTTTAAAAGATTATGAAGGGCAAAATGGTCAATTAGAAGGAGAGAGAATTCTAGAAGGTAATGATGATGTTGGTGATATTTTTAATTAATTAATTAGATAAATGTTATTTAATTATTATTTTATTTATGTTTTTAGTATTATTTTATTAATAAATGATTATTATAACAGGAAGGAAAGATGATGAGAAATCATCTCATTTTCCATGAAACTAACGTGAGAAGAGAGGAAAAAGAAAGAAGTTTTCTTTTTTTTAAAATTTGGTCCTTCCACCAAAAATTTACCATTTTCACTTAGAAATCAAAGAAATTTCCATAGCCACCAAGAGAGAAAATTGATAAAGAGACTATGGGGAGCTAGAATATCAAGTTAGATTCAAGAAATAGAAGCTGAAAGAGAGAGAAAATCAAGTTAAAGATTGAAATCAGTAAGAACATCAAGATTTCAATTTATTTTTAAGTTTGATATTATTGAAAAAGCGTGGAAATAATGTTATAGTAGAGTTCTTTTATATATGGTCTTATGTTCTTGATATATTAGTGAAGAAAAATAAGTAAAAGTGATGGGAAATATTATAGAGAAAGGGAGTTATACACCTAGTAATCAACATTTTGAACTAAAACAGTTTTGGACAGCAACAGTAGGTTAAATTTGAAAAATCACCATAAATTGTGGAAATCGAATTATAATATGAATAAGATGTGTAATTAAAGCTTAATGAGTCTACTTTCACATAAAAGAAACAGATCAAGCAAAATAATTTTTTATTTTGAGATATTTGAATTTTAGTGAGGCAGGATTGTAATGATTTCGAAATCCCCTGTTCTGACTTTGGAAAATCACTAAAAATTGTAAAAAAAATAATTATGGTTTGAAATTTACATTATTGAATTTTTAAATGAGTCTATTTTCAAGATAAATAAACAGAAATATCATTTGAATTCTGTAAAAAAAGATAATTAATTTTTAGTGAAGAGGGGTTAGAGCTGCCAAGCAGTAAAATAGGGGAAGTTTAAAGAATAAACTATACTATTTTGCTAAACCAAAATTATGAAAATTTTATGGAAAGAATATATGTGAGTTTAGTTACAGGGAAAATTAACAGATCTTAATTTGGATCTCTTTAGCTCCAGATAAAAATAATTTAGTGACTCTGACTCGGATAAATAGCTTTGACTGTACATGTGAGCGAATAGTGAAATTATAGTTATTGTTGTTTAAGTGTGTTATACACATTAAGGATGTGGAATGGAGAGGAGGAGGAGGAAAAATATATGTGAATATTTAGCTAATATGAGTTATTTTTTTAAAATAGCCAATTTACATGTTTTAAGTTTAGGGACTAAATTGAATGAAAGTAAAATTTTAAGGATAATTTTGTAAAAATGTCAAAAATGACTAAATTGTGAAATGAATTATTTTATTATTAAAATTAATAAATTAAATGAAATATTAATTTAGATCAATATTGGATGGAAATTCGAGGAAAATAGAAAAATTATCAAATTGTCCCTGAATTTTGGTATTTCTGCAATTTAGCCTGGTAAGTTCGTATGAACTATATTCTGTATAATTTTAATTAAAGTGAGTGTTATTTGGATGATTTGATTTTGATTATAATGACATGTATAAGTTAAATTAGCCAACGTTAGCTCATTAATGTTTTGATTTTTGATTAGTTATAAACATGAATGCTTGATGAAATGAAATTCTATGGAATGGAATGGAATGAAATAAAATAAAATTTGAAAATATATGAATGAATTGTGTATAAATCGGTCACATGTTCGATCATAATCGATAAACGTTGAGTTAAATGGTAAATACGTATTAGTATTGAATTTAATGATATTGGATTATATGTGAATTAAATAAAAATTTCCATTGCTAGTGAAATTTATTTGAATTGTGAACGTGAGAATTTGTGAATTTAATGAAATGAAAATGAAGCATTGAATTTTTAAGATTTGTGAATTGCATGAATATGTATCGGGTCTCGTAGGCCCTAGTTATTATGAATATAATATTTTGAAGATACATTGTGAAGAATTATAAAAGCATGTTAAAAATTTGAAGAGTGTTAATTTGGATGAAAGTTTATGACTCGATTTAATACGTTTACAAGTGTATGTTTCGGTAATGCCTCGTACCCTATCCAGCGTCAAATATGCGTAAGGGATGTTACATTTAGTGGTATCAGAGCTATGGTTTAGTCGATTCTCAGACCAAACGTAGCATATGTAAAGTTTGGAATATACATGTCATTGTATAACATGTGATAGTGTGATATCTCCCGACCTTGATGAGATTTGTTTTACTTATAGATAGAGATACTTTTCAACTTAACTAATTTCGATAATATTGAAAGCATTATGCGAATAGTGTAAAAGTGATATGCATGTATTTTGATGTTTTATGGAAGAATATGAATGTTTGGAGTGTGATAAACGACTTGAACTAAGTGATTTTCGATAAAAATACCTAAAAGGACTAATTTGGAAAAGTTATAAAATATGTCAGAAGTGTGTGAATAAGTGAAAATTGTGGATTGAAATTTTCATAAATGGTTCAGCTAGTCCTAAAATGCAAGGAAATTGAATAAAAATTATTTTACGAGCCTAGGAAAAAAATTGTAATTTCGTGAAACTTTAGAGGCAAAACATAATTTTTCCAAAGTATGATTTTTGGACTGGAATGAATAGTGTGAATGTTATATAAGTTGAATGTATTGTTATAAATTAAGAAAGACGAGAAGCTGAAATTGATCGAAAAAAAAAGAAGTGAGAAAAAAAGGAAAATTCCCGAATGAACCTTTGGAATAAAAATGGATACGAATGAAGTGACAGAAATAATCACATGTGTGGCACGGACTGTGTGTAGGCCACTATGTAAAAGTGAAAGTGATGGTCACGTGTGTAGTACTATGTGCAGGCTACTACGTGTACCGGAATGATGGGTCGCATGTGTAGTACTATGTGCAGGCTACTATACGTACCGGATAGCTTCGATCACGTGTGTAGTACTATGTGCAGGCTACTACGTGTACCGGAATGATGGGTCGCATGTGTAATACTATGTGCAGGCTACTATGCATACCGGATAGCTTCGATCACGTGTGTAGTACTATGTGCAGGCTACTACGTGTACCAGAATGATGGGTCGCATGTGTAGTACTATGTGCAGGCTACTATGCGTACCGGATAGCTTCGATCACGTGTGTAGTACTATGTGCAGGCTACTACGTGTACAGAAATGATGGGTCGCATGTGTAGTACTATGTGTAGGCTACTATGCGTACCGGATAGCTTCGATCACGTGTGTAGTACTATGTGCAGGCTACTACGTGTACCGGATGGAAATGGTCACATGAGTAGTACTATGTGCAGGCTACTATGTGAACCGAGTATCATTGATTATAAGGTGGTTGTTAAGTGCTGATTCCACCGTATTTTTGAATGTAAAAGGGGGTTGCTAAGTGCTGATCCCCCCAAAGGGTTGCTAAGTGCTGATTCCCCGAATCACTGGTGGTTGCTAAGTGCTGATTCCACCGTACCTTTGAATGTGAAAGGGGTTGCTATGTGTTGATTTCCCCTATCATTGAATATAAGGTGGTTGCTGAGTGCTGATTCCACTGAGTATCGGTTAATATTCCGAAGTGTTCAACAGGGAAATTCGAAAAAAAATGAAAGTACATGTGAAATGGATTATTTATTTATTTAAATTACAAGAATTTATTTTTCTAAGCCTAAGGTTTAAAAATCGTCATTAATTAAAAGCTTTGGGGTAAAATGGTAATTCTGCCTAATTGAATGTATCAGAATATGAAATGAATGAAAATGATGATCAAATTTATTTAAAAAGATCCGAATGACTCAAATACGAGACTTGAACATGGAAAAGAAAAGACATCAAATTAGTGAAACTGTAAACACGAACAAGTAACGAGGTAAGTTCGTGTAACTTGAATTATATTTTTAAATGTTTGAAATGTTTGTTATTGATGTGAATATGATTTGAGTGTCCATTGTATGAAAATTGAATTGGAAGATTAAATTGAGTAGAACGCAAGAATGAGTATTTTCGGTAAGTGATATGTGATTCCGTATAAGACTATAGCTGGGCTATGGCATCGGTATGTGATATGTGATTACATGTAAGACCATAGTTGGACTATGGCATTGAGAAAACGACGTACTCAATTCTGTAAGACGTTTTCTAATTTGACAAATTGTGGTAAGTGTTAAGTAAATTTTATGTGATAAATCATGTTGAACAGTGAAATTAAGCTCAATTATATAATCTCATCATCCATAGGTTTTGTTCGGTAGGTTATGTTAATAAATTATGTGTATGTGAATTTAAGTGACAGAAATTAAACAGCTAATGATTTTGAGCTCATTTACATGAATCTGTCATTTAAAATTTTGATAGACAGGAAGAATAGTGAATTGCATGCTTATATTTGGATATATGTATTTATCTGAAATACAAGAAAATGATGGTTATTGGTGAGGCTATGAAATGAACAAATGGTGAAAACTATAAGGCTTAGTTGAATATCTTAAATTGGTACTTGAATGTATAAAAATATTGGTGAAGGTAAAAGATCAAATAAGTGAGGAATAAGGCTTGAAAAATAACCTGATTTTTGTCCACACGGGTGTGTGACCCCTATATGTGATAAAATATATGAATGAACTATGTAGTTATAATAGTATTATATTGATAAAGAAAGCTAAGTCATATATATATGTATTTGTGAGAGTAAGTTAGAAGCTTTATGACCTCACCATCACCCCCTTATCAGTATTGTTTTATGACGAAATTTTTACGAGAATCATGTTGAACAAACTCATAAATGTGAACTAAAGAGTTCAGTGGTCAAATAATTAGTAATGCAAACACAGTTGAGCCTAGTGTAACAAGCGAACTCAGTTTCTAAAGAAATATCAGATTGTTAGTGAATGGAATAATGTGAGATCCGTGATAACAGAATTAGTGAGAGAAATGATAATTAAGTGGTAAAGATGCCTGTATGTGACAATTACAATCGAAATGAACACGATGATTTTTTTCTGGATATTCTATATATATTCTTTTATCCTCAGAGATATGTGTATAATTGTTAAGTTTCTAATAGAGTTCTTATGTTATGAGAATGTTAGCTAATTATGATGTCAGACGAAAGCTCTATTGGATTGGCCGGTTTGTGATCGGTTATTGTTCTATTTTGCATACATATTTAGAAAGTGTATTGTTTTGCTATGATGAAATTCCAGAGCTAAAATGTGGTGATTCTGGTGATTTGCATGCCAAAAGAATGTTGAAAGATTGTGTGTTTGAGCTATATTCTCAACATGAAGAAAAGAGTACTTTGATATGTTAATGTTCGATAGTTGAAATCAACTCAATTATTTTGCTAGAGTGAACTGATTTATCTAGATGTGATTTGAGTTGTATGTATTTAAGCATGTGTATTCACGAGTATGAAAACGGGTAATCGAAATGAAAAAAAATCTATATTTCAGAAAATATGATATAGAGAAATACTTATTGAAAAGAGATATATGAGACTAAAAAGATTAGGGATTCTGGAAAGTTAGTGAAAGTGTTTCATGAAAGTTGGAAGTAACTTTTTCTGGTAGGATTTTTGAGGACGAAAATCCCTAAAGGGGAGAGAGTTGTAACAGCCCGATTTTGGGTCTAGTTGGAACAGTGGTTTCGGGACGACAAATCCGAAGAGAAAAAAAATTATTTTAAAATTTTGACATGGGTTGCATTATGATAGGAAGGTATATTATGGCATAATTCAAGAAAGGATTAAATCGCAAAAGTGAGAAAAGTTTTGTTGCCCAAGAGTAAATACTCAAAACTTGAGGGGTTAAAGTGTAAATATGAAAAAGTTGAAGGACCAATAGTGTAAATATTTTAAGGGTGGAATAATCTAGAAACTAGGGAAAATGGATGAATTAGGACCAAATTGAAAAGGTAAAAATTTCTGAGGGACTAAATTGCAATTTTACCAAATTAAGTTATGACTCAAGGATGGAATTTTAAAAGATTATGAAGGGGAAAATGGTCAATTAGAAGGAGAGAGAATTCTAGAAGGTAATGATGATGTTGGTGATATTTTTAATTAATTAATTAGATAAATGTTATTTAATTATTATTTTATTTATGTTTTTAGTATTATTTTATTAATAAATGATTAGTATAAAAGGAAGGAAAGATGATGAGAAATAATCTCATTTTCCATGAAACTAATGTGAGAGGAGAGGAAAAAGAAAAAAGTTTTCTTTTTTTTACAATTTGGTCCTTCCACCAAAAATTCACCATTTTCACTTAGAAATCAAATAAATTTTCATAGCCATCAAGAGAGAAAATTGATAAAGAGACTATGGGGAGCTAGAATATCAAGTTAGATTCAAGAAATAGAAGCTGGAGGAGAGAGAAAATCAAGTTAAGGATTGAAATCAACAGCACAAGGTAAGAACATCAAGATTTCAATTTATTTTTAAGTTTGATATTATTGAAAAAGCATGGAAATAATGTTATAGTAGAGTTTTCTTATATATGGTCTTATGTTCTTGATATATTAGTGAAGAAAAATAAGTAAAAGTGATGGGAAATATTATAGAGAAAGGGAGTTATACACCTAGTAATCAACATTTTGAACTAAAACAGTTTTGGACAGCAACAGTAGGTTAACTTTGAAAAATCACTATAAATTTTGGAAATCGAATTATAATATGAATAAGATGTATAATTAAATATTAATGAGTCTAATTTCATATAAAAGAAACATATCAAGCAAAAGAATTGTTTATTTTGAGATATTTGAATTTTAGTGAGGCAGGGTCGGAATGATTTCGGAATCCCCTGTTCTGACTTTGGAAAATCACTAAAAATTGTAAAAAAAATAATTATGGTTTGAAATTTACATTCTAGAATTATTAAATGAGTCTATTTTCAAGAGAAACAAACGGGAATATCATTTTAATTCTGTAAAAAAGATAATTAATTTTTAGTGAAGAGGGGTCAGAGCTGCCAAGCAGTGAAATAGGGGAAAATTTAAAGAATAAACTGTACTATTTGGCTAAACCAAAAATTCTAAAAATTTTATGGAAAGAATATATATGAGTCTAGTTTCAGAGAAAATTAACAGATCTTAATTTGGATCTCTTTAGCTCCGGATAAAAATAATTTAGTGACTCTGACTTGGATAAACAGCTTTGTATGTACATGTGAGCGAATAGTGAAATTATAGTTATTGTTGTTTAAGTGTGTTATACACATTAAGGATGTGGAATGGAGAGGAGGAAGAGGAAAAATATATGTGAATATTTAGCTAATATGAGTTATTTTTTTAAAATAGCCAATTTACATGTTTTAAGTTTAGGGACTAAATTGAATGAAAGTAAAATTTTAAGGATAATTTTGTAAAAATGTCAAAAATGACTAAATTGTGAAATGAATTATTTTATTATTAAAATTAATAAATTAAATGAAATATTAATTTAGATCAATATTGGATGGAAATTCGAGGAAAATAGAAAAATTATCAAATTGTCCCTGAATTTTGGTATTTCTGCAATTTAGCCTGGTAAGTTCGTATGAACTATATTCTGTATAATTTTAATTAAAGTGAGTGTTATTTGGATGATTTGATTTTGATTATAATGACATGTATAAGTTAAATTAGCCAACGTTAGCTCATTAATGTTTTGATTTTTGATTAGTTATAAACATGAATGCTTGATGAAATGAAATTCTATGGAATGGAATGGAATGGAATGGAATGAAATAAAATAAAATTTGAAAATATATGAATGAATTGTGTATAAATCGGTCACATGTTCGATCATAATCGATAAACGTTGAGTTAAATGGTAAATACTTATTAGTATTGAATTTAATGATATTGGATTATATGTGAATTAAATAAAAATTTCCATTGCTAGTGAAATTTATTTGAATTGTGAATGTGAGAATTTGTGAATTTAATGAAATGAAAATGAAGCATTGAATTGTTAAGATTTGTGAATTGCACGAATATGTATCGGGTCTCGTAGGCCCTAGTTATTATGAATATAATATTTTGAAGATACATTGTGAAGAATTATAAAAGCATGTTAAAAATTTGAAGAGTTTTAATTTGGATGAAATTTTATGACTCGATTTAATACGTTTACAAGTGTATGTTTCGGTAATGCCTCATACCCTATTCCAGCGTCGAATACGGGTAAGGGCTGTTACACTAACATTAACCAATTTAACTTATACAAGTCATTATAACCAGAATCAAATCATCCAAAATTACCAATAGAACCAATGGATAATGTGATATATCTCCAACAAGCTTCCAACCCAATCGAGCTTCCGATAATCATTTAAATGCATCAAATAATTATACATATTACCAATAATAATTCGATTCCAATAATAAAACACATACATATATATAATATTCATTACCAAATAGCATTCACTTCAATTAAAATTATTTAGAATATAGCTCATATGAGCTCACCGGGCTAAATTGCAGAATTACCAAAATTCAGGGACATTTCGAAAATTTTCTATTTTTCTCATATTTCCACCCAATATTGTTCTAAATTTCATTCAGTTTTGTAATTTAGATAAATAACCAATCCATTTCATGCAATTTGGTCACTTTTTGACATTTTTACAAATTTACCCTTAAAGTTTCACATTTGTTCAATATAGTCCCTGAACCTAAAACATGTAAATTGGTCATTTTTAATGAAAACTCATGCTAGTTAAATAATCATATATTTTCCTCCTCCTCCTCTCCATTCCACATCCTTAATGTATATAACATGCTTATAGGTAACATTATCTATAATTTCACCATTTACTTATATATAGTCATTCAAAGCTGTCCACTTGAGTCGTAGTCACTAAATTATTTATATCTTGAGATATAGAACTTAAAATTAAGATCCGTAAATTTTATCTGAAACTAGACTCACATATGTTATTACCATAAAATTTTCAGAATTTTTGGCTTAGCCAATAATTACAGTTTATTCTTTAAAGTCATCCCTATTCTGCTATCTAACAGTTCCAACTCTTCTTTACTAAATATTAATTATCTCCTCGTACAGAATTCTAATGATGTTTCCATTTGTTTCTATTGAAAATAGACTCATTAAGGATTTAAAAATATAAATTTAAGCCTCTAATTACTTTTCTCCAATTTTTGATGATTTTCCAAATTCAGTACAGGGGAACCCGAAATCATTCTGACCTTGTCTCACAAAATTTATTATATCTCATGATTTACAGTTCTATTGCTTACACCATTTCTTCTATAAGAAACTAGACTCAATAAGCTTTAATTTCATATTTTATTCATCCTCTAATTATATTTTCACAATTTATGGTGATTTTTCAAAGTTAACCTACTGCTACTGTCCAAAACTGTTTTAGTGCAAAATATTGATTACTAAGTTTATAACACTCTTATTTTCCTTCTTTACACTATTTCTCATCACTTTCTCTTATTTTCTCTTCACTAACATATCAAGAACATAAAACCTTATATAATAAAACCCTACATTAACATCAATTTCATACTTTTTCAATAATATCAAACTCAAAAATATATTGAAATCTTGATGCTCTTACCTTGCTCAATTGATTTCAATCTTTAACTTGATTTTCTCTCTCCTCCAGCCTCTATTTCTCGAATCTGACTTGATATTCTAGCTCCCCATAGTCTCCTTGTTATCTTTCTCTCTTGATGGATATGGAAATTCTTTTGATTTTTAGGTGAAAATGGTAATTTTTTTGAAGGAGGGACCAAATTGTAAAGAAAGCAAAACTTTCTTTCTTTCTCTCTTCTCCTCACGTTGGATGCATGGAAGATGATGGGTTGGTTGGTTTTTTTTTTTCCACATATATATACTAAACAATAAAATAATAAAATAATAAAATATTAATAAACTAATATTTATTTATTTATTTATTTAATCTAAAATATCTCTAACATCATCATTATCTTCTAGATTTCTCTCTCTTCTAAATGACCATTTTGCCCTTTATGATCTTTTAAAATTCCATCCTTGAGTCATCACTTAATTTGGTAAAATTACGATTTAGTCCCTCAAAATTCTTCACATTTTTCAATTTGGTCCTAATCCATCCATTTTTCTTAGTTTCTAGATCATTCCACCCTTAAAATATTTACACCTTTGGTCCTTCAACTTTTTTGTATTTACACTTTAACCCCTCAAATTTTGAATATTTACTCTTGACCCACAAAACTTTTCTCACTTTTGCGATTTAATGCTTTCTTAATTAATATGTCATAATATACTTCCCAATGTTGACATAACTCAATATTACCCTTTTTATCACTTTATTTCCTTATTTTACTATACCAAGGATAATATCTTACTGTAGAAATTTTCAAAATATTATATTTGTGGTCCCAAAACCACTATTCCGACTAGGCCCAATTTTAGGCTATTACATAATTGCATCAAGCTCTATGGTACCAGCATCACTCTTATCTATCCCAACTCTCGTGGTCGAATACTAATAATCGTTGTTGGTAGTCTTTTCCAAGATCTCGTATGCTTCATTACAAGTTTGTCCAACAAAGTACCATTAGCGAACGCATCAACTACCATCCTCATATGTGCATTCAGCCCATTGTAGAATATTTCTATTTGAGTCCAGTGTTAAAATCCATGCATCAGGCACTTCCGAATTAAGTCTTTGAATCATTCCCATGCTTTATATAGCGTCTCATCCTCTATCTGTCGAAAATATATGATGTCATTTCTATGCTTGACATTCATGTTTGGTGGATTATACCGTAGCAAAAACCCCTAGCAAAGGTCATTCCATGATGTCACTGTTCTCGATGGTAAAGAATCCAGCCATGCTCTCACATGATCTCTTAAAGACTATGGGAATAGCTTAAGCCTCAAAGCGTCTTCAAGAACACCTTATTGTCTAAATGAGTCACAAACTTCTAGAAAAAGTCTTAAATGCAGTCTTGGATCTTCAATTGGGAGTCCACCGAACTGTCTTACAGTTTGTAACATCTGAAAAATTATCGATTGAGCCTATATGGTTAGTCTGACTATCCCTGGATTCAAATCATCCAACATTGGAACAATATGCTCTTGAATTGGTTTGTCTCAGTCATCTATCACACGTCCAATGAGAGGATTTTCATTACGATCATTTGGATTGCCATTAAGATCATTCATATTTCCATCTTCTCAATTCTTTTCTCTTTCTCCGCAAGGTTCTATCAATTTCCGGATCAAAAAGGTATTATATGTTAGCAGGAATATCTCTTCTCATGCACTGATGGCAAACCTGTAAAAAGTAAATACGCTAAGTTATATAAAACTAATAGAATTAAGTAAAATAACAAAAGCAAATTTTACCACATTGTCGATCCCCGACAACGACGCCAAAAACTTGTTGCATGCAAATATGTTATGCGAATTGTGCGAGTACACACGTCGAATTAAGTAATAAAGTGGTGAGTGAGTATTATTCCCACAAGGATCAGATTAAGGCACAAAAGTGGTTAAGTTATTATAATAAAATGCAATTAATGCTATGGTAAAGCTATGGTAAGTATGCAGTAGCAATTAAAGGAATAATGATGTATGCAATATGTGGAATTAATGAATACTTGTAAATGCTATGGCAAAATGAGAGTAGAAATGTAATAGCAATTATGAGAATTACTATGGGAATATTATGTAAACAATCAAGTAAATAACTAAGAAAGGTATCGCAAAGATATAGCGCAAAAGAATAAAGGATACGAATTGATTTGAAAGGTCGGGATTCCTAAGAATCTACCTTTACTGTCAATAATGCCTTGGCAAAATTATACTCAGTTTACTGCTCAAAAGAGTTCTAAAATGGTATGCTTCTTTTGAAAGCAAAAACCTCAAGTTAACTTGCCTATGTCTATAGGCATTAATGTGGTACCCTGCTTTGTCTACCATCTGTATGAACGCTACTTTGTTTTCCATGCTCTATGTCTAAGGATTGCATGCATACAATTAAAAATAAAACAGTTGAATGAAATAGTAAATTGATTTGGATCTATCTTCAACCATTAAAGAAAATAAAAGTTTCATCATGTAATCTCAACACAATGAGATTTAGCTCATAGGTTGGCACATAAAATTCAAAACCAAAATAACATCCAACACCATTTTCATCATTCAATTCACAAAAGAACAAAATAAGAAATATGGATGACTTCGGGAAGATAACTTCTGCGTGACTAGTTCACACTCTAGCAGCACAGTACCCTGTGATGGCTAAGAGGGACTTCCTTCGTCTTCCTCTTCCCGTCGCTACTCAGCCGCTATCCTCTATTTTTTCCTAAGGATCTCTCCTTGTTGTTCGCCCCATTCTGGGTTTCCTCCTTTGGCTTTTTATAGGCTTTTCCTTAAGGTAAATCCAACAACCCTTGTTTATCTTCTCCTCTTTTTAAATTCATTTTTCAACAACCCAACATTACCATCTCCTTTTTTTTAGGATAAAAACTAACAACATAGAATTATCTTCTTCTTTTTTAAGGCAGATTTTCTACTACAAGTTTATTTAGGCTAAAAATGGTATGCGTTGAGTGCTGACTCTGTAACATCCCAAAAACCAGTCTAAAAGAAATTGCATTTTGGAACAAATAGAGGTCATCCCTTGATTTGAGTTTAGACTTTGTAAATTCTTGACAAGTAAATTGATCTAGTTTAGTGGTTAGGTGTTCTAGATATATGTGTGAATCATAGTGAATAAGATCTGTCAAAAAGTAATGTGCTACTGTCTGGTGAGTGCGAATTATCCAGGTACGGTCTGTAGTTTGTTAAATTTGTTGGAACGTCCCTGCATTATTCTGTTGATGGAAAATATGTGATATATAAATATGTTAGATTGATTGTTACTGATTCTAATTTATAATCGTGCCTATGACTTCATAGCAATTTGAAGGAAAATATGCTCATTACTCAAATTAAGTCTGTTATTGAGAGATAGCATGATTTACATGCTCATTACTTTGATTCTGCATAAGCATACCATGACACCTTGTATGGGACTTGGGTTTATGTAAAAGGAGGAAGTTTCTGGCAGTTTAATGATCTGCATTATTTGGTGGTTTATCCACACTTTTGTTTCGATAATTTGATGTAATATAGTGGCTTGACCACATATATTTGATTGGCAGTTTAACTACGTATTGATAAGCCATCGTTGCCGACCAATCTGGGGTGGCGGGTCATCGTAGCCGGTCAACCCGGAATGACCTTGTTGGTGTGTTTTGGATGGATGAGTTTGGGGAAGAACTCTATCTTGGTGTGTAGCAGAGTTTGGGTAGAATGTTTTTGATAAATCTGCATTTTGATCTATTTGAACATACTGCATCTACATAAACATACATGTTTTATCTGCTCTATTCCGTTCTACTCTGTTTTGTACTATTCTGTTCAATTATGCTCTACTCTATACCATTCAGTTCTGTTTTGTATTGTATGATTTATTTTGTTATGCTCTACTATGTTTTTGCTTTGTACTGTTGAACCACCTTTGATTAAATCTCTGTGATACTCTAGATTTGTCCGTATAGGTTATACAACTGCTTTTAAGTTTTTTTGCGTTACTATGATTTATATAGTAAGCTCTGCTTATTTGTATTGAGTCTATATATACGCGGTGACTAGTAACTCACCCTTTGTCTTACCTTTACCTGTTTAGGAAAACATCGGATTTAGGATCGGAAGACGTACGAGAGCTCGGATTATCTTGCAATGTAATAAATGTGATTTGATCTTTTGGGTTCGTAAATTGTCTTTGGATTTACCTTTCTTTCCTTTTGATAATCTCATCCGTATCAGTCAATTTCTAACATGAAACTATAAAATCACCTAAACTGACAAAGATGAATTTTTAGTTTCAACGTTAAAATCTCAAAAAGAAATCGATTTTCAATGCGTTGGTGTAACTCATCCAAGTTCGGCTTAAATGTCTAGGCTGGATTTTGGGTGTTACAAACTCGGTCTTCCTGGAATTACCACGGCATTTGTGCTAACAAAACGTCTAACCTTTTGCTCCAGCAAACCTTCACTCATTTATTTCTCGTTCCTCAACCTGCACCAACCAAACCACCAAACACAGCCCTTCCACATGAATTAAAAGTACCTAATATTTAAATACAGTCCAAGCTCCTAATGAAATGATGAAAATACGAATGAAATGTCTTAAAATGCAACTAAATGTACCTAAGTACAAGCAATTAGCTAGGTCTAAAGGCATGAAATATAACACTTTTCAAGAGTTATTAGTGACCACTCTTGATTTTAATAACCTAATTTTTTCTAACCCAGTTTTTTTTGGGATGTGACACATAAATAGAAGAATATATTGCAGTGGATTATGCTCTCTCTCTTCTTACAAGATTCCACATCAAGTTTTGCAACCAAATGATTGCAAATTAATGGAAATTTCTTGAAAAGCTTGCTCAGTAATAATTTATTGTCTAAATAGTTTTCACTTTAGGATTAATGATAGACCTTCTAGGCAGACGGAGATTAAAAAGAATATATTTCTAGAAGTTCTTGTAGCAAGTTTTTTGTCCCCTAAAATTCCATATTAATTATATGCCTTCACCACATCGTTTTAAGTTGTTTTCTGTATTTAAAATGTCATATTTTCATATCCTTTTTCGATGATATTTCAAGAAAAATAAAATATAATAATAAATTGCATGCATTGGGTATAACTTTTTTTAAACAAAATTTTATTATACATTTATGTTTTAGGTTTACTAAATATGTGCAAGAACTTAGAATTATCATTAAATAAGAAACTAAAATTTAAAAATACTTTAAAAGGTTTTTTTTTTTTTTGAAGTAATAAAAAGGAGAGAGGATAATGATTTGTGTCCCAAAAATAATCTAAACGTTATGCTTAAATTTATTTTACGTGTAAGTAATTTTTTAATTATACTTTAACCATATATTTTATTAAATTTGGATAATGTTGAGTTCTATTGTTTTGTTTTTGTCACTGGCCTATTATAAAAAGAACTAAATTATTTAGTAATTGTAAAAATTGTTGCAATAAGATAATTAAAACCAATGACCATCATTCTTATAGCTCCAACAAATTAACACCATGAAAAACAAGCAATAAATTGATTACTAGAAAAAATCAGTACATTTTATCTTTCCTCGTGGATTATGGTTTTCGCACACGGAAAGTCCTAAACTAGATAACCCTATTCAATGTGAAGTTGTTTAATTTTAGGTGCCCAATTTTCATTCAACAACTTTTTATTACTACAATTCACAGTAACACTAAGAGTTAAATTCTTAAAACTTAGAAGAAATTGATTTTCTTCATCTATTCTTCCCTAGATAACTCTGACGTAGAAATTGTGATATTTCATGTATCATAAAATAAAACCAATAGAGAAGCAAAATCCGAGTCGTTTCAGATGCTACTGACAGCATCATCATACTTTCAATGGTAGTACAACCTAATATATTCTAAAATTTACCATAATTTTCAATGAAAAAAATTTGATATCCATTATTTCCTTATAGGTTTTTGGAGAATTTTTTCATGATTTATTTAGAAGTCTTTCCTTTCTTGAACATTCTATCAATTATTCTAGGGTGAGCTTTTAATTTTACAGAATAATGATATCGATTTTCGGTACTTTTCAACATATAAATGACTTAAAATGCACCATAATATCATGATTTTTTTTTCATTTTATGGCATATTTGATATAATATATATACGATCTATAACACAAGATGTATACTACATTCAAGAAACATATTTACCTACCTAATTCAAGATTAGATTCATTTACTAACACGACAATCAATTGTTGAACTCAAATTTGATCACCTAATTTAATTAGTTTTGGCATTTAATTTCTTGAGTTTTTTTTTTTTGGCTATATATATGAATTCCATCCAAGAAGAACTTCATTCCAAACCATCTGAAAGGCTAATAAATAATTCTTTTTTAACTTTTTTGCTTGCTTCTTTTGTCTTTTGATCCTTTTTTGCAACGACAAGCTTAAGCAAGAAAACTAGGGGGAAACAAAAATTGAGATTAAGTTCATTGAAAATAAGGATGATAGGCTCATCTCATTTTCAAAACAACGTATAGGAATTTATAAGAAAATCTTTGAGCTCTCTATTTTATGTGGTGGTGAGATTCTTTCAATTATTTTCTCACCAACTAGTAAGCCTTATTCGTTTAGTCATCCTTCTGTTGAATCTATCGCTAAATGTTTTGAGAACCCAAACCAACCTCTTAATGAAACCACTCATGCACCTATTGAGGCTTACCGTAACGTAAAAATCAACTTGCTTGTCCAAGATTTCAATAAGGTCCACAACCAACTAGATGCATCAAAAGGAAAACAAAGAACGATTGCTTTGGCCCAGCAGTCACATGGAAGAGAAACTCGTCATTGGTGGAAAACTCCCATTGACTAGCTTAACCTGATGGAGCTCTACGAACGAGAAGAACGTTTAACAGAGTTTATCAACTTGCTCTCTGTCACGAGGGACAAGAACATTGCAAATATTTCCTCAATGCATGCTCCAATGGATGAGGATGTCCCTTCTTCCTTTCCTCCTAGGTATGGCACTATTAAACAATAGTTTCGTACCTCAAAGTCCACGATGTTAAATGTTATTTTTATTGTTTTATTTTTTATGTTTGTTAGGCTTGTCAATCTCAGGAGTCCTCAAGGTATACAGGAACAAGTTCATGTAGCCAACCAACATATGGTCTATGGTCTCTATTGCAGCATTCCTGAGCCTTGACTTTTAAGGTCTAGGACTGTTTTGGTTCCAATTATCATATTGTATCAACAGTCTTCTTTCAATAAACTGGTGATTAATAAAATTGTTGCATCCTGTTTTGCTAACATTTGAGCTCAAGCCTGTGAATTTGCTTATATTATTGATACACTCTTCACTTTCAGGATACTGTTACAAAAAGTTTTCATGCAATATAAAGAGAAGAATATATTGCAATGGAATATGCTTTCTCTCTTCTTACAATATTCCACATCAAGTTTTGCAACCAAATGATTTAAAATTAATGGAAATTTCTTGAAAAGATTGCTTGACAATGATTTATTGTCTAAATAGAATATATTTTCTAGAGTTTTTTTTTGTAGCAAGTTTTCTGTCCCCTACAATACCATATTAATGATATGCCTTCACCACATCCTTTTAAGTTATTTTATGTATTTAAAAAAGTTATATTTTCATATCTTTTTCGATGATATTTCAAGAAAAATAAAAGAAAATAATAATAAATTATTTTATTAGGTATAATTTTATTTTAACAAAATTTGATTATACATTTCCGGTTTAGGTTTACTATGTAACGTCCCGCCCAGCATTGTCCACGTGGTGAGCTTGTGTAAGCGGATCGTTGGCTAGCTATTACTGTCGTAAAATATTAAGAAATGGAATCAAATATCAGGAAGAGAAAAGACCCCATTTCTTCGGTGGAGATTTTGATAAGACCACAATGATTAGTTTTCTGGAAATTGAATGAAACGAAAAATAGAAAGGAAAAAGGTGATAGAAGCATCTGAAATGAAGCTAAGTTATATCCTTACAACCAATTTATTCAAATCAATTCACAAGAGAATGTGATATTAAGATATCTTTAAATTTTTAAAAATGTAATCTATTTTTATGCAATCTTATTAATGATTCATATGAAGTGTGAAGATTTATAAAAGTAATATTATCCCCTTCCATTAATTCAGTAACAGTATATTTAGTTTCTTAAATATAGGTTCTGTCTGTTGAGAAAGTGCCATTAATTCCATATCGGTATAATGTAAGAAAGTGCTCAAGCTTGAGTTGAAATGTTTATAAATGCAGTAGTAAAAATGATAGAATGGATTCAAGACTCACCAATTTATTGAAAGAAGATAATTAGATACTGGTATACAGAACTGAAACTGACATGCAGTTAACACTCTCGGATGTTATAACATATCATAAACTTGGCTTGGCTACATGTCTCGGAGGATCTAAAGAATCACAAGCCTAACAAAAAAATACACGATAAATAACAACTGATAATGTTGACTTTATTATTATTAAAGACAGTATAAGTTGTTCAAAAGTACTGGCGACCACCGCCGTAGCCTGAACGAAATGCATGAGGTACATCCTCATTCGCATTGGTAGTAAATGGACTGGTGAACTGAGAAGATCATTTGGAGCAAGCATTGAGGGAGTGACAGCGACACTCTTCTCACTCGTATTAATATAGAGATTGTTGAGAATCTCTACGAACCTTGAGTATTGTTCTTCAAGCTCCCTCAGGTTAAGTTCATCAGGGGGAGCTTCCTACCAACCATGAGTTGTTCTCCAACTTGTTTGTCGAGCAAGCTCGTTTTCTTTCTCTTTCGATGCATCCAGTTGAATAAGGACCTTATTATAATATGGGCTAGCTGATTGATTCTTATCTTTCGATGGGACAAGAGAGTGAGTGTTGTCATTCAGAGGTTGATTATGATTGAGAAAGCGATTAGAAATATATTCAATAGAGGGGTCTCTAAATGAAAATGGCTTACCAGCTGACAAGAAGCAAATAAAACCAATCTCAGCACTACAAAGAGTGCTTAGTTCACTTATTTTCTTGTAGATTATCGATCGACACTTCGAGAACATGATCAACCGACAACCTATCATACTCATTTTTAGTGATTTTCGTATCAATCTTCTATCTTCCCTACTTTTCTTTCCCGAGCTTATCTTAGGACAAAAGAAACTAACAAGAATGTTAAAAAGAAATGCTTTATTAGTAGCTTTGTGGGATATTTTAGAATGAAGTTTTGATGGAATGCATATATATAGGACACAAAAACTAAAAAAAATTAAAATGCTCAAATTAATGAAATTAGCTCATCTAGTTATCTTATAACACCTCACATCCAACCCAATCGTCAGATACAAATACGTGATGTCACATTATGTTGCTGAAGCAACTCAACCTATCTTTTTTACATAATCATCACATTTATATCATAATTAATATTCAAATCAATTTAATCATCAATCATACCCACACATTTGCATTCATAGTGTTTAAGATTCAATTCATCATATTACAGGGTTACACACAGTTGCATTTAGAGTCAAAACTCGAATCCAAACTCAACTATCAAATTTCTATATGGTATCTCGAGACAGAGGACTTCTTGTCTCAAGACAGGCCTCATTTTATTTTAGGCATTTTTGCTCTGATGTCAATATATCTTGAGATACTAGATGATGTGTCTCGAGGTAAGGTCTCCTATGTCTCGAAAATGAGCAAATTAATTCCTCTCAACAAAAATTATTTAAAAATTCAAAATAATTTTTTTAAAATTCAAAATATTTATGAAAATTCTAAAAATTTATAAAAATTTTAATTTTTTTTTAAAATTTGAAACATTTCTAAACAATTTAAAAATTCTAAAAATATATAAAAACGTTAAACTTTAAAAGCCTAAACAAGTAAATTACCAAATAAATTGTATGGAATATTTTATTTTTCTCTTATTTTACTTTGAAAGAGTTTTTAAATATAGCTCTAGATTGTTAACAATATCTTAATTGAACATTTTTTTTAAATTTAACTTGAATAAATTCCACAGAAAGAATCTATTGATTACGAAGGAATATTTTCTTCAGTAGTTATGCTCAAGTGAATTCGCATTTTGTTATCCATTACAACAACTCTCGTATGAGATCTGACAAATAGATATCAACACAATTTTTTTAAACGGCTATCTTCAATAAAGCATCTACATGTTGCTACCTACCAGATAGATAGATAAGGTAAACCAACATAAAGTTTGCAAACTACTTAAGTTCATATTAAGCAATCAAAGATTTCATCATGATATGAGTGAAAACGTTTGAATCATCTCTTTATAAACGTATTAACAATGAAAAGATAATTTTTCTAGTTTGATGTGTCGGTGATAATTTCATTTTACTCCACTTAATTTAAAAAATTCCAAATTAAATAAAAATAATAAAATAAAGCTAATCAAGCTTACCTTCTAACACCCCTCACCTGGTTCGGTTGTCGGACCTCAGTAACAAGATGCTACAAGAACTATCGGGACTTATACAGATGCAAACTACTACAATTAACATTTAATGATGAGTTCATGACTAATTAAATATTTAATCGACAATAGAAATATATTTATCCGTAATAAGGACTATTTTTAATTTTTTTGAAAAACAGCAAAAGTATCAATACTAAACAAGCATGTATCAATATTTTGGTCTCGAGTATAGTTACTTTTACCCAGAATGCTAAAATTTAACAAGTTAAAATGTTTTTCATGCTCAAAACAACATCTGCATTCCTTCAATCCAATACTAAGATAGAATTAATAAAATAATGTTAATAATCAAAACTAAAACTCTAACTCACATTGTCTTTATTCAATATATCCAAAGACTATAAAACCACCTATTCGAAATTTTATTGCCTTGCTAAGATCACTTCCTTGGCCGCTCCACTCACACTGAAAGAGCTACTTATCTGTAAGATGTTAATGTGGAGTGTGTGAGCTTAAATAAGCTCAGTTAATGTTTGGAACTACCGCTAAGCATACACACAACATCACTAGTTAAGCAATAGTATACTAAAGCTCATTCACAACCATATTTCCATCAAGACAAAGTAATGTATTCATGCTTCATTATCTCGCAAATCTAGCTTATATACTCACACACATTCACACACAACATATTACATTTATTAATCAATTAATGATAATTTGGCAACTTGAGAACATGAAACATAAAAGTGGACTCTATCACCACACATTGGATAAACGGATCTCCATTACACCAACGGCTCAAAGAGTCTAACAGATCCCATAAGTGTAGAATAAAGCTAAACACTCTCCAACACACTAATATGTCCCAATGAATGGATCTTAGCTCGACATTCCTGTATCTCTCTCATGTATCCTGGGGACCTCAATGCCCAAATCACAAAACACAAAGGTGATTACTCACAATTCTATGGCATGCTAACTACATCCACCAATTTCAATAGACCACAAGGCCAAAATATCAACAATTACACACATTTAATTATTTTATTAATGCATATAATTTCTATTCATAATCATCAATTCACATTATAAACTTGTACACAATGCATGCTTATCGGATTCACATTTAATTGCACTTTAAGTTCCACAACTATGCTCATTGAGCCATTACATATCTGACCACATATGAGTGCATTAAAACTCAATTTATCACATATCATTTACAAGTTTCCCCACACATTACTTGTCATAATAACATCACATTCCACTAGTCGACATATATTAGGCATAATTCTATATCAAGACAAAAAATATAAGAAAGGCTTACACTCAGAACATAGGATAGGGCTTTTGGCTATTCCTAAACTCCTTATTGACATTATGAATTGTGCAAACCAGCAGAAACTCTGAACACACACCAATCACGCTTCCACTTACTAGCCGAAAGCTCAAACATACTTTTTCTTACCATTAAACTTTCTCGTAGTGGCTCCTGATTGATCCGACACTTAACACACATAACAAAAAAATCAAAACTCATCAAAAACAGTCTTGAACACAACCAAACAGCAAAAAAAAAAAATACAATTCAAGCCTCTCCTTTATCACTACCGAAAACTAGCTAATTTTGTTGAAATTGAAGTTTCGACATCGTAATCTTGTTTATAATCCTCCATTTTGATTCCAAACATCCTAAATAACATATAATTTCATATCTAAACCATTACTTTAACCCAAATTCATGGTCCTAAATTTTTTAGAAAATTGAAGCGTTCAATAACATGAAAAAGGGGGAAACGTTTTATTCTTAAAAATTCGATTATGAACTATCAAATTGAAGTGAAATACCTTCTAATTAGGTTAAAATAAATCAAAAATAACTTTGAAAACACAAGTTTACTCGATATTTCGATATCTACCATTTTCGAATCCAAATATGCTTTAAAGACATCAAATCTAAATATTCTCATTTAAAACTTGATTTGAATTAACAACACTCTTTATTTAACCAAAAAAAGTCAAAATATTACCTTAATTTGATGAAAATGACAATCTACAACTCTAATTTGGGATTTGAACTCAAGAAAAATAATGATGAATTTGGGGAAGAAAACGTAATTTGGTTTGAAATTGGGGGTTGTTTCGGTGTTTGGGAAGTTAATAAATTTGAAGGGATAAATTGATTTTGAAAGAACCCTCTAATTTTAGTTTTTGGGAAATTTTTAAATGATTTAGGGTTTTGAAAGAAAGGATGAAGTGACTGGTTGCACATAGAAAACCAATTTACAAAAAATTGGGCAATTTGTCCTTTTGGTTAGTCATAATTCTTCCCATTCGCAATTAGGTCCTAAATCAATTAAATTTTTTTTCAAATAGCTTTTGGTTCACTGGAATGGAATAGAGTTGTAATGGAATAGTCATTTCATATGAATGGAATAAGGTTGTTATAACATCCTAAAATTTAGCTTAATGAGAATGTAGAATTATATCAAAAATAAGGAGTTAGCTAAGTGGTTATTGTTAAATGTGAAAGCATGTAATTTAATTTGAGGTCCCAAATTCAAATCCTTTCCCCTACAAAATAATTACATTTTGCAAAAATCTCTTGTTTTTAATGTGTGTGCTCTCCATACCCTTGTAACATTTCATATAAATATTAATTTTACACAAAATAGTTTGTAGTCCATCCCCTCTCCTCTCTTCCTTGATCTTCAATTTTTCTTTCTTCCTCCATTGTTGTTGTCGCCATAACACCTAGTTTTATTATCTTTTTTATTTTTTTTTTTTGCCGCAAGATTTTGCATCATCTCCTCCATTATATTGTTGTCATTTTTCTCTAATTAAATCAGCCCCAAATCTAAAATCTTGAGTCTCCATGATCGATTCCCAACGTTGCCAAGAAGTGTCATTGCCGCCCCTAGCATCTAGCTTGTGTAAAATCTCCTTCTCTCTCATTTTCTTGTTAAATCTTGATAAATAAAAATCTAAATTTCTAGATATGAAATTTGGGGAATTTTTAAAGATTTAATGGGTATTTTTCCATCTTTTTTTATCAATTCCTAAAGTTGTTTTAAATCAACCCCAAAATTGGCCACTGCGAGTGGTGGTGCGTGTGCCTATAGGCAAGAAAGGGCGTTGTTTTTCTTTAATTCTTTCCCATCTTTTTTTAGCATTATTTTGGGTTCTTGAACCCATACTAATCATCTTTGAAACATTTTTTAATTAGGAAAAACCATTCTTAACCAATAGGCAAATCGGATTTGACAATTTGGGAAGCGTAAGTATGGGTAATCGTAAACTAGTTAGTTGTTTAGACATAGATTTTGGGAAAAGGTTATGGATTGATTAACTAAAGGATTTTAATCAAGATTAGCTATTTATTTTCTAGTATTTAAATGTGTTATTTGCTTACCCGAACACACCAAATCAACAGTAAAGCCAAAAGATGTTCATGCGTACGATTCACATCAAAATAGTGTAAGAAATCTAACTAGTTTGGATTCGACAAATAATGGTAATTGTCACAATTGGATTGAACCCATAAGTGGGTGTTTAGGGTCTATTTAAGAGGTGAATTAATTGAGTTATATACTGATTGTTTTTTAATTTAACTTAGGTCTGTTTAAAGTTTATTAAAGAAACCACAAGATTCACTAGTGTGCTACAAAAGAGCGTCAATAAGGTGTGGGACCTAAACTATAAAAAATTAATTAGTAATTATATTTATAATGATTGAATAGATTATTTAGCTTGCTGATTGGGCTTGGCTTAATAGCTATGTAATTAAATTTGTAAGTGGTCGAATCAGTTACGTTACGAGCCCTAACTAGTTGGCATGGTAGCATTCTTTCTAGTTTGACTGAATGATTGATTGATTGACATTGTGATGAATGTTTGGTTAGTTTGATATATGTTTGGGTTGTATGTATAGCATGATTATGAATGAAATAAGTCTTATGCATGATATATTCGTACAAATGATTTGTTATGATATGTTCGAAAGACTACTATAAATGCACACAAAGAAAAGTTATAAATGAAAATGAAATTGTGATTTGTTGAATGATACCATTTTATTGGTAAATTAAAAGTTGGAATATTATTTCCATTCGCTGAAAGTATTTGATAATTGAGGGCATATATTAAAATTTTCAATAAAATGTTAAAGTATGATTTATGGCTATGTATAAGATTGTGTGACATATTGCATCTGCATTGGGGTGGGTTCTTTATTGTTGACGAAGGAGTTCTGAGGAGTACTAGCGGCATATTAAGTCCACATTTATACGTAGTCAATGCACTACACCTGGAGTATCGAGGAGATTGGTGATTTTATCGCATTATATGTTATCTGGTAGATTTTCTGCATTTATGTTATACGGTGGTTTCTACCACATCGAGCTTTCCTCACATGCGTTAGAGTTTGGCAGACAGGTTCTGGGGAAACCATGGTGTGTAGCGGATGGTATGGGTAGGACTCACATGTGCATTATGTCATGATCATGTTACAAAGGAATGTTACTATTGATGTTGATTGTGTTATTTGGTTCTATGAGAAAATGCTTGAATGTATGCAATATGTTTGATTGCTTAGACTCACACTGAGCTTGTTATGCTTATCCCATTACTTCACCTTCTCAGGTAATGAACAAACTTAGGATTGAAATTGGCATGCAGACGTACAACGGGCTTCAGACTCGGGACTCGAAACACCATTATGATTTTATTTATTTAGCTTTCTTTTCTATTTTTATTCGATTTTTGGACTATAAAATTATTTGAAATTGTGGTTTTGGACTGTTTTCATTTTGGGAATTTTCATGCATGCATGATTTCATTCTTAGGATGGATTTTCAGATTTATATATATAGAAATTAAACTATGCATGTTATTTGGATAAGTTAATAATTGGGATAGTATGGTATATTTTCCTCTGTAACCAAGATAAACAAAATATTTTTTAAAGGCAATGATGTGCATTGAGTTTTTCAAAAAACAACACCTAATTCGCTATCTTGTCTTAATAATGGTTGGATTAATTAAATGAACATTTTCCAAAATTAATGAAGGCAACCGTAGTTTTATAAAAAGAAAGTATTTTTGAGGTTTCAACTATCGGTGTTTTTTTATGGTCTTATAGAGATGAAATTTGTAATCATGCTTGATACTTTGAAAATGAAATGTTCTTTTAAGTTTAATTCAAAACCATTAGTGCTTAATTTAGCTAAATTTTTTAGTGTTATGTTTTTATTTAAAATTAACTTAAATTTTTAATTAATTATAAACACATATACAAATTTTAATACTTTAAAATTATATTATAAGTTATACAAAAAATACATAATTTGTGGAATTATAAATCAATTAAACAAATATGATACAACACTTTAAATTTACAGGTATTAAAATTGGAATGAACCGGGAGTGGTATCATCATTCAGGGTGTAGCAGTTTACGGGCCTTCGTTGACGATGTGGATGTTGGCATGTATTGTACACATCAGGAGGATCGGGCATAATGTTATCATCGATAGGTGTCGATCCAAACATATCTAACATTATTGGGGATTGCGGTTGCTGGTAAGTTGAACTAGAACCACCCATCTCCAGTAATATGCTTTGCTCTGGGACCCGTCTCCAAAAGCGTCAACCCATTGGTCCGATGAAGTGTGTGTGTGTTCAAAGGTTGGTCCTCCAAGTCGGGCTCCACTACAAGTTGACTTTCTCATCTGTAGCCATGATTTGGTACTACCATGAGTTGCTCACTATATAAAAAAAAGGGGCCCTCAAGCCATGTACCATTGTATGTATTCCTTTGAAGCAGTGAAGTCAAATATACAGGAATGCATCTCAAGCCGCCTATCATACTAGGCATTCCATAGTGCTATATAACACTAATGTTCCACGGCCCAATCCGTTCCATCTTTTCCTCTCTTAATCTTTCCGTGGACATAATCATATCGTTGTGGCACATTCGACACAATTTTTTACATCCAAACTGTCACATAACCCGATCAGTGTTGTACCACTCAATGGTTGAAAAGTTTAGCACCAGCGCGTTAATGCACCACACATTTTTTCTACGTGAACCCACTATGAAATAAGGTGTAACACCCTGAATAATTTATTTCTTTTTCTATAAATATCTGACACAACTATGTATCTGCTTCAGTGGTTAAGTGTTCTGGGTGTGTGTATGAGGTATTGGGTTCAAGTCTCACTTTTGCCAAATTTTGTTATTTTTCTAATCCTAGCCTTACCCTTGTTGAGTGGGCTTATATAAAATTATCTATTAATCTATACCAGAATGAGCCTACTGGTTCGAGTGGTAAGGGAGTTAGTGTGTTGGAGGTCCTGTGTTAGAATCCCTACGCAGAATGGAAGTTAAATTTTGCCTCGATTGACTGATAGAGTTTTGGTAGAGCTAGAATTCTGAGGTTGTTGTGAGTTAGTGGGTTAGTGGGTTAGTAGGAGAAAATTAGGGGGAATATTATATTTCTAAATTTTTAATTTTTGTTTTCTTTTTCCCAAAAACTTTTTTTCTTTTCTGACTTTTTTCTCTCCTCCCTTATTTTTCTCACTTTTAAATTCTATTTCTTTCTTTGAATTGTTGTCGTTTTCCTTGTCCAAATTGTTGCTACTGCATTTTTTATTTCTTTAATCGGCTTGGTATGTGAAGTTTTGTTTATTGTTAATGTTGGGTTTTCAGTAGTCAGCAATGTTAATGATAGCCGATAGTTGGTGAGTAATTGATGAATTTTGTTGCTTAGGTGAAGACAGTGAAGCATAGATTTTCACTTTAACAGCTTGATTCGAGGTTGTGATCATTTTTGAAAAGCGGTAAGTCGATTTTTGCGTAATTGGGTAATCGTGTTAGACTTGTTAATTGGTTGCTAAAAGGTGTCGGGTACTCTGTTTTTAGGTTTCATGTGGTGTACGAGACACGGCCGTGTTTGACGAAGGTGCGGCTGTGCGACTGTGTGTGCATGGCCGTGTGGGCCACACGAGCAATGCCAATCTGGGCGTGTGGGCTACACAGGCGTGTAGGCCCATAATTTTTAAATTTTCCCTAAGGTCGCACAGTTCATTTAGCTCAACTATGGGCCTACCTAGGGTCGGTAAGTGCTAACCAAACCCTAAACTATGTGATTTGATATTCTTATAGACTGCTTTGTGTTGGATATTGATGAGTATATCTGTTTTTGATTAAGTATATATATAACATCTGTTTATGAGCATGTTATACATGTTAATATCGTATCTGTTATTTCTGTATCTGTGACTAGGGGGTTTGTATATGTGGAGGAAGTGATTTGTACAGCAACACTTAATCTATACTCTGGCAGCTTGACTGCATAATATCTCTAACGTGTCATTTTCACACTATATGGTGTATAGGGATGGGTGGGTGTTTTTAACCCCACATGGTGTGATTCGTTGGCCGGAAATGGTGTGTAGAGGATGGGGGGTAGGATTTTGCATATCTGTACTGCTTATCTGATTCTGTTATCTGTATCTGAAATAGACATAAGTCCGAATCTAAATCTGACCGTATATGTGGTTTTTGTTTGTATAGCACATATATTTCTATTGGGTTACACATTGAGTTTACGAAAACCCACTTCTGTTGTCTGTTCTGTTTAGGTAATCCATAGACGTAGGCAGATCGATTGAGCGGAGTCTCGCGGTGACCACTAGTTTATGAGCTGACTTTAAATAAAGGTTTTATTTAATTAATGATTATTTTTGGGAGTTTTGTAATTAATGGACTCTCTAGACTGTTTGGTTTTTATTATGGTTTTGGATTTTCCTTTTGGTTCTTTTTCTACGATGGTTGACTAAAAACATAGTTTTTTAACTAAAATAAAGATTTTTTGACAACACGAACTGAAGTTTTCAAAATATAACGATTAACTAGGACTTCTGCTGTAAGTTACGTTTGGGCAAATAAATTAACTAAATAACGTTTTCAAAAATAGACACAACGAATATGAGATTTTAAACTTGAAAGGTTTATCAAAACTACTTAGTTTTCAAAACCCTTCATCGTAACATTACCAGATTTAACCGTAATGTCTAGGCCAGGTTTGGGGTGTTATATTTAGTGGTATCAGAGCCAGATTACAAAACTCGTGCTATGAATTTTGGGTTCCAAAATTGTTTTAAAAAATAATTAATTTTCAAATAATTTGGATAATTTGAGAAAGTATGTGATACACCGAGTCTCTGGCACCGATCCTGTAAGTATTTTTGAATTTAGATAGAATACTCTGGAAACACTATAATTAACACTTTCTGAAAACTATACTGAGCTAGTCAGAGACTAAAATCTCTGAAAAACTTCTGAAACTTTTGATAATTTACGCATAAAATATCTGCTAATAAATACTGGAACTGATACATAAAATTCTATAATGTAGATAAAATTTGAAATTTACGATGAGTGCTCGTGGAACTCACGGTCATGGTATTAATGGGGGCGGTAGAGGCTGCAGAGGGGCTCGAGCTAAGTCTTTCTTTTGGGCAATATGCCAAATTTAGACGCGAGTGAGACACTGGTTTCACCTGCTACTGAGACTGGGTTTCAAAGCCGTTCGGCTAGAGATGACACACTGTCCCAAGACTGGATCTAAAAGCCGTGGATCAGTAACTAAACGACTCTAGTCCAATGGAGCTGAGCTATTTAGAAGTGAGACACTAGTTTCACCTGCTACTGAGACTAGGTTTCAAAGTCATTCAGCTAGGGATGACACACTATCCAAAGCCTAGATCTAGAAGCCGCGGATGAGTAACTAAACGATTCTAGTCCAATGGAGCTGAGCTATTTAGGAGTGTCACTAGAGTCGCCCCTACCATCGCCGAGTATTAGCTGAAGGCCACCGAAAGGATCATAAACGACATTGACTGTACTCCTAAGAAAAAACTTAAGGGTGAAATCTCTTTGCTTCGCGATGAGGCATATCAATGGTGGTTATCGGTTAAGGAGGGTACTCAGTCGGATCGTCTGAACTGGGAATTCTTTAAGACTTCTTTCTAGGGGAAGTATATGGCAGCGAGCTATGTGGATGCTCGTAGGTGTGAGTTCATGAATCTCACACAAGGTGATAGATCTATGGCCAAATATGAGGCTGGATTTCTGAGGTTGAGCCGCTACGTTCGAGGCATAGTGCCGTCTGAGTATGAGAAATGCGTTTGCTTTGAGGATGGCTTGAGGAATAATCTGAGGGTATTGATTGCTCTACAGAGGGAGCGAGAGTTCACAGTTCTGGTAAATAAGGCGAAGATCGTCAAGGAGGTTAAGCGCGTAGAGTGCCAAAATAGGGATCGTGAGAGAGGCAAGAATAAGAAGGATTTGGAGCCCTCTAGTTTTGTTCAGAGGCCTAATAAGTGGGCCAGACCTAATGGGCCAATTAGAGTAGGGGTTCCTGTTGCTCCTACTGGTATTCAGCCATGTGAGAATTGTGGTAGGCGCCATCTGGGTGAGTGTTGGAGGAGGTTAGGGGCTTGTCTGAGGTGTGGATCTTTGGAGCACCTTATAAGAGAGTGTCCATAGTGGGCTGATCAGATGCAAGCTTCAGGACCGGGTTCTGTACAACCTCAGAGGGCAGTTCAACAGCTACCTAGGGGTTGTGGACCGCCTAAGGGTGGTAATGGTATGGTTCTGGGACAGAGAGCACTAAGCAGAGGTGCTAATCAGATTGAGGCGAGACAGTCAACACTGGTTTATGTTGCACGATGTCAAGAGGATAGAGATACTCCTGATGTTATCACCGATACATTGTTTATTTTTGATGTACCTTATACTACTCTGATAGACATAGGTTCTACACATTCCTATGTAACTAGTATTGTTTTCGAAAATCTGGGGATCTCTGTTGAGAGTATTTCTAATGAGATCACTATACTGAGTCCGTTGGGGTAGTCTATTCAGGTTAATAGACTTTATAGGAATGTTTCGTTAGAAGTACAAGGGGCTGTATTTCTGAAAAATTTGATGGAACTACCGTTTTGGGAGTTTGACTTAATTCTGGGTATGGACTAGTTAGTTAAGCACCGAGTTAGTTTGGATTGCACAACTAAGAAGGTCGTTCTAAGGACTATGGAAGATAAAAAAGTGGTTGTGATCGGTGAGCATCAAGATTATCTGTCTAATGTGATCTCCGCTCTTGTGGCTGAGAAATTGGTTCGGAAAGGGTGTGAGGCGTTTATGAATTTCATCAATGTTTCAGTTTCTAGGGACTCTTCTGTCGGGGATATCAAAACAGTGAGGGAATTTCTAGATATCTTTCCTGAGAAGTTACTGGGTTTACCTCCGAATCGATAAGTTGAGTTCAGCATTGAGTTTCTACCGGGTATAGCTCCGGTGTCCATTGTTCCATATCGTATGGCACCGAAGGAGCTTGTAGAGCTTAAGACTCAACTTTAAGAGCTTCTGGATCATGGTTTCATCCATCCTAGTGTGTCTCTGTGAGGGGCACCGATTATGTTCGTAAAGAAAAAAGATGGTACCATGAGGATGTGCATCGACTACCGGCAGTTGAATAAGCTGACTATGAAGAACAAGTATCCACTTTAGAAGATCGACGATTTGTTTGATCAATTTTGAGAGGCTTTAGTATTCTTGAAAATAGATTTCCATTCTAAGTATCATCAGCTTAGAGTTAAGGAAGTTGATGCTCATAAGACTGTATTTAGGACTCGTTATGGGCACTACGAGTTCCTAGTTATGCATTTTGGTTTGATGAATGCTCTGACTGTATTCATGGATTTGATGAATCGAGTCTTCCAGCCGTATCTAGATCAGTTCTTCATAGTCTTCATCAATGATATTTTAGTTTACTCTAAGATCGAGGATGAGCATGATGAGCATCTTAGAGTAGTGCTTCAAATATTCCGAGAGAAACAGCTCTACGCTAAGTTAAGCAAGTGTGAGTTTTGGTTGCGTAAGGTAACTTTTCTAGGGCACGTGGTTTCTGCTGAGGGGATCTGAGATGATCCTAGGAAAATTGAGGTTGTGCTTGATTGGAAACAGCCTAAGAATGTATTTAAGATTCGTAGTTTTGTGGGTCTTGCGGGATACTATCGGCAATTTGTCAAGGGGTTTTCTTTGATTGTAGCTCCTTTGACTAAGCTTCTACACAAGTGAGTTCCTTTTGTTTAGACTGATGCACAACAATCGAGCTTCGAGAAGTTCAAGTTTGTTCTAACTTAGGCTCTTGTTTTGATACAGCCTGAATCTGGTAAAGAGTTTGTGGTGTACAGTGATACATAACACGTCGGTTTGGGATGTGTACTGATACAATATGGTAAGGTTGTAGCTTATGTGTCCCATCAACTTAGGATACACGAGGGGAATTATCTGATGTATGATCTCGAGTTGGCTGCTGTGGTATTTGCGTTAAAGATTTGGAGGTATTATCTGTATGGTGAGAGGTGTATTATTTACACTGATCACAAGAGCCTCAAGTACCTCCTTACTCAGAAGGAGTTGAATCTTAGGAATGTTGGTGGATTGAGCTGCTCAAATATTATGACTGCACGATAAATTATCATCCTGGTAAGGCCAATGTGGTGGTTGATGCTCTCAGTCGTAGAGTGATGACTGATTTGAGAGTGATGTTCGCTCATCTTAGTCTATTTGATGATGGGAGTTTATTGGCCGAGTTGCAAGTTAAGTCGACTTGGATTGATCAGAGTCAAAAAAAGCAGTTAAAGGATGAGTCTTTGGTTTTGCGATTCTGTCAGGTTAAAAATGGCAGTACTTTTGATTTTAGGCTGAATAAAGATAGGGTTTTATGTTTTTGAGGACAGGTTTGTGTACCGAATGATTCTGATCTGAGGCGGTCGAGTCTGAGTGAGGTGCATAGCAGCCCTTATGTTATGCATCCCGATGGTAATAAAATGTACCGCGATCTTCATGAGTTGTACTGGTGGCCGGGTTGGAAATGTGAGGTTACGAATTTTGTTGCTCTTTGTCTAACGTGCCAACAAGTTACAGCTGAACACCAGATTCCTTCGGGTCTGTTACAACCTGTTAAAATTCCCTTATAGAAATGCGAACAAGTGACGGTGGACTTTATTAGTGGGTTGCCCTTGACACCCACTAAAAAGGATTCTATTTGGGTCATTGTGGATCGATTGACCAAGTCTGCTCATTTTATTTCGGTTTGGACGGACTACTCTCAGCAGAAGTTAGCGAAGCTCTATATCTCAGAGATTGTAAGACTGCATGGGGTTCCTATTTCGATAATTTCTGATAGAGATTCTAGTTTCACTTCTCGATTCTGAAAGAAACTGCATGAGGCTCTGGGTTCGAGATTAGACTTCAGTACTGCATTCCATCTTCAGACTGATGGTCAATCTGAGAGGGTGATTTAGATACTGGAGAATATGCTTCGGAGTTGTGTGATAAATTTTCGAGGTAGTTAGGAGGATTTTCTACCATTGGTTGAGTTCGCCTACAATATCAGTTTCCAGTCTAGCATTCAGATGGCACCTTACGAGGCTTTGTATGGTCGTAAGTGCCGTACTCCGCTATGTTAGGTGAGCGATGGGTTTTGTGTCCTAAGTTGGTTTTTGAGATCGAAGATAAGGTTAGACTATTTAGGGACCGTCTGAAGGCGGCTTCTGATAGACAGAAGTCTTATGCAAATTTGAAAATGAGAGATATTGAGTACTTTGTAGGTGACTTTGTTTTTCTTAAGGTTTCTCTATGGAAGAAAGTTCTGAGATTCGGTCGTAAGGGCAAGTTGAGCCCTAGGTTCATTGGGACGTATCAGATTCTGAAGCGTGTAGGACCGGTCGCTTATCAATTCGAGCTACCTCCAGAGTTAGACCATATCCACAATGTGTTTCACATCTCGATGTTGAGGCGGTATCGGTCTAATCCATCTCACGTTGTCTCTGTTGAGGAGATCAAGGTTAGACTGGATTTAACTTTTGAAGAGGAGTTGGTTCAGATTTTGGATCGAAATGTTAAGGTTCTGAAGAGGAAGTCCATTCCGTTAGTAAATTTTTGTGGCAGAATCATGCCACTGAGGAAGCTATGTGAGAACCGGAAGACTCGATGCGTCAGCACTACCCTCATCTATTTTGATCAGGTAAACTTTGAGGTCAAAATTTCTTTTAGGGGGTAGAGTTGTAACGTCCTGAATAATTTATTTCTGTTTCTGTAAATATCTGACACAACTGTGCATCTGCTTCAGTGGTTAAATGTTCTGGGTGTGTGTATGAGGTCTTAGGCTCAAGTCTCCCTTGTGCCAAATTTTGTTATTTTTCTAATCCTAGCCTTACCCTTGTTGAGTGGGCTTCTATAAAATTGTTTGTTAATCTATATCAAAATAAGCCTATTGGTTCGAATGGTAAGGGAGTTAGTGTGTTGGAGGTTCTGTGTTTGAATCCTTACGCAAGCATGGATGTTAATTTTTGCCTAGATTGACTAATAGACTTTCGGTATAGCTAGAATTCTGATGTGGTTGTGAGTTAGTGGGTTAGTAGGAGAAAAATTAGGTGGAATATCAGACTTCTAAATTTTTAATTTTTGTTTCTTTTCCCAAAAACATCTTTTTTTTTCTTTTCTGACGTTTTTCTCTCCTCCCTTATTTTTCCACTTTCAAATTCCATTTCTCTTCAAATAATTGTCGTTTTCCTCATTCAAATTGTTGCTACTGCGTTTTTGGTTTCTTTAATCGGCTTAGTAAGTGAAGTTTTGTTTATTGTTAACGTTGGGTTTTGAGTTGTGGGCAATGTTAATGATAGCTGATAGTTGGTGAGTAATCGATGAATTTTGTTGCTTAGGTGAAGGCGGTGAAGCATCAATTTTCACTTCAACGGCTTGATTTGAGTTTGTGGTCATTTTTGGAAAACGGTAAGTCAATTTTTTTGTAATTGGGTAATCATGTTAGACTTGTAAATTGGTTGCTAAAAGGTGTCGGGTACTTTGCTTTTAAGTTTCGGAAAGCTCGGGAGTGGTTTCGCATGAAAAGCGTACCAGGTGTTTACTCGAAATACAGAAAAATGAGATTCAGTAAAAGCTGAAAAAGCCTTTTGTCCATGCCACATGGGCGTGTGCCTGGCCATGTGGTTGGCCGTGTGTGAGACACGGCCGTTTGTCTGATGAAAGTGCGGCCGTGCGCTAGACACAGCATCTGACGGTGTGTGTGTGGCTGTGTGGACCACATAGCCAAGGCCAATCGGGGCGTGTGGGATTTGGGCCAGGCCATGTGGGCTACACGGGCAAGGCCAATCTGGACGTGTGGGTCCACACGGGCATGTGGACCCATAATTCTAAAATTTTCCCTAAGGTCGTATGGTTCGTTTCGCTCGACTGTAGGCCTACTGTAGGGTCGGTAAGGGCTAACCTATCCCTAAATTATGTTATTTGATATTCTAATAGTCTGCCTTGTGTTGGATACTGATAAGTATATATGTTCTAATTAAGTCTATATATATAACATCTGTTTATGAACATGTTATGCATGATAATACCGTATCTTTTATTTTTGTATCTGTGACTGGGTGGGTTTGTATATGTTGAGGAAGTGATTTGTACGGCAACACTTCGCCTATACTCTGGCAACTTGACTGCATAATATCTGTAACGTGTCATTTTGGCACTATATGGTGTGGAGGGATGGATGGGTGTTTTTAACCCCATATAGTGTGATGGAATGGTCAGAGATGGTGTGTAGAGGATGGGGTAGGATTTTGCATATCTACACTGCTTATCTGATTGTGTTATCTATATCTGAAATGGACATAAGTCTGAATCTGACCGTATATGTGGGTTTTTTTTTGTATAGCATGTCTATTTCTGTTTGATTACACACTGAGTTTATGAAAACTCACTTCTGTTGTCTGTTTTGTTCAGGTAATCCACAGACGTAGGCGGATTGATGTAGCGAAGTCTCATAGTGACCACTAGTCTATGAACTGGCTTTAAAGAAAGTTTTTATTTAATTAAGGATTATTTTTGGGAGTTTTATAATTAATGGACTCTTCGGACTGTTTGGTTTTTATTATGATTTTGGATTTTTGTTTTGGTTCTTTTTCTGCGATGGTTTACTAAAACCATAGTTTTACTAAAATAAAGATTTTCTGAAAACACGAACTGGACTTTTCAAAATATAACAATTAACTAAGACTTCCACTGTAAGTTACGTTTTCAAAAATAGATACAACGAATATGAGGTTTTGAACTTGAAAGGTTTATCAGAACGACTCAATTTTCAAAATCCTTCATCGTAACATTACCAGATTCGGCTGTAGGGTTTGGGGTGTTACATAAAGGCCACAACGTTTGGTGCAAAATACAGCATCCATAGGAACTGCACAATATAATATAATAGGTTGGTTAAACTCTTTTTGTTTTTCTCTTCTCCTCTCTTTTATTTCAAAACTCTAAGGGGGAACCAAAAGAGAGTCCTACCCTTCCTTTTAAAAGAGGCAGCCGACCTCAACAACATAAAGGTTTTTTCTTACGTTAGAAAGAAAGAAGCAGATCCCCCTGACTAGTAACGTTGCTGACGCGGCTAACGCGATGTGACCGGTCAATAAGCATTTTCATATTTATTTTTTGGTTCTTTTATTTTTATTTCTTTTAAAAATGCCCCAGTATATTTTTTTTACAAATCAACCCTTTCTCATTATGTTTTGAAGCTAACTCCTTCTCCCACTTTCTTTTCTTCCTTTCTCATTTTTTCCCAAACTTTCTTTATTTTTTTTGTCCTCTAATTCTTGATTTCTTTTAAAAATGTCCCTTATCAAATGATTAATTCACATTACATAAATAATTTAAATGAAAATTATTTTACATTGTCAACATTTCAAATAACTATCAATTTAAATAATTCACAAATTATATTTTACAAAATATAATTTTACATTTGGATCATTCCAAAATGACTTCACTTAACTTACAATATATAATTTTACAACACGAGCAACTTTCTCAATACTAAAAAAATTAAACGATTTTGTTCAAGACCAATAAAATTGTGTCTTACAAATAATACATAATTAAACAATTTTGTTCAAGACCAACAACATTCTGTCTTACAAATAAAACATAATTAAACGATTTTGTTCAAGACCAATAACATTGCGTCTTACAAATTGAAAAATACAATGGTTAACTACAACATGAGCAAGTTGTTCGAGCAAGTTTCTCTGTGCTATTATTTTGCTGCTCGAATGCTGTTGATATTCATGATCTCACCCATGCGGTTTGATTGGGATTACTTAAAACCTTCAAACATCTCGTTGATCCAGAGAACCCCAAATAATTCACCCGTTGGTTGCATAACCAATTTGAACCCATTATCATCCTACCACAACCAACGGAAAGACTGACATAACCAATTTGAACTTGTTACCGAATAAATCATTGGCAATTGAGACCCTTAATTTTACTTGAAATTGTCACCAAAACTTACCATTTAATTTGTCGGTGTCAAAGCTCCACCGAATTATCATTAAACAAAACATACCTTCAAATTATAAAATTTACTAACTAAACAGAAACACAAAAACATAAATAAAAAAAGCACTCCTCATCTCTCTCTCATTCATCCTCTAACATAATATAATTTAAAAAAATTTATTCAACTTAGAGTGAACTGCCATTGGGGTTATATATAGTCATTTGATCACGCCAAAGAGAATGAATCTGTCAAATAAAATATCAATTTTAATTTTAAATTAAATAAAAAAGCTAACACATGGCACTGGTGGCGCCATTCTCTATAGCTCCACCAAATAAAATATCATTTTTATTTTTAAATTTCAAAAAATCTAAAAACACACTTCACATTAAAGTGGTGGCGCCATTCTCTATTGCTCCACCACCATTATTTATATTTTAGCCCCCTAATTATTGAGAAATATCAATATTTCTCTGATATTTATACATGTGGCGTTATTCTCTATGACTCCACAAAAAAAAAAATGATTTTCTTTTAATCCTAATAACTGAAGTGACATGTTGGTGTGCCAATCTCTTTGACTTTACAAACTTTTACTATTCATGTCAGGTCATTTACCTGCATGATAAAAAAATTTGAATCATTTTTATAATTATTCAAAATTTTAGAAACTTTTTTTATAAAAGAAGCCAACATAAGATGGACCAATATTCAAAAATAAATGAGATATGGAGCTAAAACAACTGCGTAGGAAGAAACTCCAACATAAAAATGAGGGAGATGGAACCCAAAAAAGCAACATAAAAGTGCTTTTAGGGGTTGAGCCATAGATGTTGTGATCGTTTTACATAGATGATGCCAAATGTTTACAAATTTTTGTAATGGGTTATTTTGGAGATGGACTTGAACGTTTTCGACTTCGTACAAGGCAATGGTAAGCTAAGGAGCACTGGAGCTTGTGCTCCAAGGTCTTCTTCGATGCTTAACAGCTTAAGTCAGACTTAATGCTTTGTAATAGAGAAAGTAATGGATAAGGTTGAAGATAATGAATATGGGATGAATATATAATACGAGAAGATGGAGATGAGAGACCTCTTCTTTTTTCCCTTGTGCTTGGCTTGTAAGGCTTAGCCCTTAAGTGGTTCCATAGGTTGGGTTAGCTTCAATAATTTACGGTCTAACGTGTCTTGAGTTTGGACCCTTTGGGCCACTTATTCTCTAGGGTTTAAGCTTATTTTCTTAAGGTGCTATAAAATTCTTAAAAATTAATTTTAATATAGTTTTGGACCTAATATAAAGACAATTAAAATATTATATAATATAAAAATAATTTAAATACAATATTGATCTATGAACATATTAAAAATTGAACTCAATATTTTTTTTAATAAAAAATCCATTATCAACGAATATTTTCATAAATATTTAATAAGAAGCAAGTTGCCTCTTCATCAAATTGCACCAAATTTCATTTATTTAATTAATTATTTTTTTAATCGTACATTAATGTATTGGGCAAAAAGTAGAAAACCATAAGAGGAAAACATAAAAAGGCTAAACATAAACAAAATTAAACTCACAAGATATCATCAGACATATATTTCCAAGAACTTCATTAGTTATATAAACCGGGGGGGGGGGGGGGGGTGAGTGGGGCTATATGAAGAAAAAGTATTTATGAAAATTAAAAAATAATGGGAGTAGGAGGTAAGAGAAAAGTTGTATGGAACTTGTAATTAATTAAATCTATACTAAATCATAAACAAATAGAAATACAGAAGAGATACATGATTGTGTCCAAAAATATTGATTTGGTAATAAAATAATGGTTGGCTTTTGTAAACCTTACATTGTTGCCAGAGGTGTCTGTCTAGCCTTTATATCTTCCTCTTTTTTCTAGAAAATTAAAAACAATTGTTTCTTAATCAGTTATTACATCAACTTTGCCATGTGATATATCTGGATTCATAGTATGGTAAATAATAAATATAAGGATCCTTTTCATAAAACAAATAGAAAAAGTATATATCTGTTAATAAGCGAAATTTTTTTCATTGGAAATTTTGCCAAATCAACTAACAAGTCCAATGTAATTCTTCAATATTCAGTATTAAAAAAAAAACATATTTTGAAGAATAAATAAACAACCATTTTTTTAATCATTTTAAGATAATATAAAATTAATTGCTACTATCTTTTTGGATGAGTGTTAAAGAGTTCAAATAAAGTGGTGAGGAAAAGTCAGAAAAAAAAAAAAAAACATTGTTTTGCAGATTGTCATTAATTGCAATTGGAGATGAAACTATCATACAGGATTTGCAAGAGCAACCAACCTTTCCAACAAAAAAATTCAATAGGTATTCAAAAGACTGTTAAAAGAAAAAAATTTGAAGGGATCAGAGTTTCAGCGAAACAAAAGGGGGAGGTTGTTGTAACCAGTGAAAAAAATTCCAAAGAAAAAGAAAGACATTCGATGTCACGAGTGCGTGGGATATGGACACAACCAAGTTGAGTGTGCCAGTATACTCAATAAGAATAAGGAATCTCTTTGTATAGCATGGAGTGATGATGGTTCTTCTTGTGAGCCAAAAGATGATGAGGAACACCCGAGTAATGATCTGATTTTCACGTCCAAAGTTGTGAATGCAGTTACAATTGACTTAGAAAATTACAGTTATAGTCATGTTGAATCCATTGAAGATTTCATGGATAACTACAAAACAATGCTAAATAAGTGGGATCTTGTTTGCAAAATCAATAAGAGATTAATTGATGAAAATTTCAGATTGAAGCAAGAAAACTAGAAGCTTGCAAAAAGGATTTAAGAAAAAGAGTGTCTAGAACTGCAACTAGTAAAAGATAGAAGGAAAAGCTTGTCTAGAGAAGAAATTAGTTGTTACAAATTATGCAACCTGCAATACAATTTTCTTTATGATTCTTCAGCTTCTATCCCCTTACTACAGAGCGTGGAGGATTACTCATTGAATTGCTCTAGTGAATATATTGGAAAACTACAAAAAAAAAAAAAAAAAAAAACAGTGTCAAACTTGATGCAACCTTGAAGGAATTAGAAGTTACTTAGTCTATCTTGAAGAGGCTAGGATCAAGAAGTGAAAAAATTGCCATATGAAGAAGAGAAATAGGCAAAGGTGGACTAGGATATGTTTAAAAATGTGACAAGACTATGAATCCAACAATTTTGTCAAAAGAAAGTGTGTTGTAGATCAAGTTGAATGCTCCAAAAAGTCTGAGATTAATCATAGTAAAAGTCACTACAAGTACAATAACAAAATTGTGTGCCCTTATTATGGTACACTAGGTCATATCAAGAACAAGTGTTACAAGTTTCTAAAAGATCTTAGGATAAGGTAGTCAGCTGCATCTCCAATTGCAACTCAAATTACAACTAATAGAAGGTAAGAGAAAAAGTTTGTCTAGAGAAAGAAAGATAAAAGGTTTGTCATTGTTTCTCACTTATCCTTGAAGGTTTATACTGAACATATATGATATTTCAATACTGGGTGTTCCAAATACATGATGTCACGCCCCAAAATATAAAGGGTTAATTAAAATGGTTAAGCAAAAACTGATGGCTTAATGGCTAAGTGTTAGAGAGTCCTCCCCAGAGACCCAAGTTTGAGCTCCCTTTCTCCCATTTTATTTTCAACAACCTAGGGTAAAGACACCCAAAATATATACAATAAAAAAAATAAAACTAAATAAGAAATGGGTGATATGCCAAATAGTTAAGAGTTAATTATCCTTTTTAGAGGTTTTAGGTTCAAGTCACTCCTTCCCATTTCATTTTCTTTTAAATTTCAACAAAAATGGGGAAATTTGTTGTGCCGCCCCTAGGGTCTTCAAACCTTAGCTCTTTAATCATTCTTTTGCTATTTGGATTAGGTTTGCCTCTTGTCAAAATCAAGTAAAATTTCCCTTCATCTTTTATTTCTTTTTTTTTCTTTTCCTGTTCTTTGCAACATATTTTTCATCTTTGTGTTGGTGATTATTTTGCTTTCTCGAATCAAATCATCCCCCGTTCAATCATTTTTCTATCGGTTTTGTAATTTCCATCAATAAAATCCGTAACCTTGCCAAGAAACGGTAAGTACACCTCGTTCCAATGATTAGATCATGTATTTCCATAATATCACTATCCTACGCTAATCTTTCGTTTGTGTAACACCCCAAGCCCGGCCTAAATGTTATGGCCAAATCTGGAGTGATTACATAAAATGGTTGAAAATTTTGCTTTCTAGAACATTGAAAAATAGCACAATTTCTATTACTAAAGAAAACTCCGATTTAGTAGAAATTATTCTTAATTAGCTTTTTAGTTGAAACCATGTTCAATTACATTTTCTAAAATTTAGTTACTTTGCAGCGATACCCTTAGAAAGATGCATTTTTGAAAACACAGTTTGTTAATTGAAAACCCGTTGTTTTTGTAGAAATTAATCATTGTCGATAAAATGTTTGAACCATATTATACGGAAATGGAAAATAAAGTCCAAAACCCAAAATAGTCCAAAATGTCCAGAGAGTCCAAAATTTACAAAACTCTCAAACCAGAATTTTGAATAAGTCAAATTTAAGAAAATACGATATTAACCGAGCTCCTGCTTGCATCGATCCGTCTAAGTCCGAGGATTACCTGAAAATAACAGTCAAACAGAATATGAGTTTTTCAAACTCAATGTGTAACAAAAACTCAAACAGACAATTATTTATAGACAAATTTAACAGTACAATCTTTACAGAACAGTTCAGATTCAAATATATATTTCCTACCCCCATTTGCTACACACCATCTCTGACCATCCCAACACACCATATGGGGTTTGAAACACCCATCCAACCCTACACACCATTTAGTGTCATTAAGACATTTACAGAATATTTGCAGCTGTGCTGCCAGTATAGTGGGAGAGATGTCGCCTCTCACAGAAACACTTCCTCCATATAATATATATCCCATCCTAGAATTAGATATAATCAGAGCACAAATCATACATAACATATTATATACAATTCATATATATAACATTACTATCAGTTTCATTTATCATATGACATCTCAAATACACTTGCAGATATCAGAAATTATACTAATAGATGACCAAATTTCAGGTTTTATAGTATATTTAATCACATACCGACCCTCTGGAAGGCCCATGGTCGATCAGGATGACGTGTACGGCCCTAGGGAAAAAAATTTAAATTTTGGGCCCACACAGCCCAAATAGCCAGCCTGTGTGGCCCACAAGGCCTCACACACGCTCGTGTGGCCCACACGCCCATGTGGTCCACACGGCCCAAATAGCCCAAACCGTGTGTCACACACAGTCCTACATACGACCTGTCACACGACCGTGTGGCGTCACTAGTGTTGTTTTTTGGCTTTCGCCGTTCGTTGATTTTCAGGTTTCTTGTTACACACCTGGTCTAGTTTCGATACGAACGCACCCACAAGATAACCAATACCTAAAAACATCACAAACTTAATGAATTAATCCTTATGAACACTCCAATTATGAAATTAAAGTTCGTCGGCTTCCTAATGAGTTAAAACATTAACAATCACAACTATACCAAATTGACAGAATCACTTACCCTTGAACGAACAACACTTTCCTACAAGGATTAATTCGTCGGAGGAACGTTAAACTCGATATTCTTACCTAAATAAACAAATTCACAACCATTAAATCTTGCTACAAAAACCATCAAAATGATTAATTTCATTAACGATTTACTAAAATATATATAACACACTAGTTCACAGTCGCCCATAAACACACTAAAAAAGTGCTGAAAATTAACCCTTCAGGTGTTCGATCACTTACCCAAATGATGTTAGCAACCCTAAAAAAGCCTAATTTTCTAGTAATACGCTGTTCCCCGCAACAATCTCTCCTATCAGAACACTAAACAATTAATTCAAAACACCCCCACTTCCAAAACTACTAATAATAATCCAAAATTCATAAACACCTACTCAAAACAAGATCACTTACAAAATGATCAGAAGAAGGATTAAAGAAAGACTTGAAAACAAAAGAAAGAATAAAGAAAAAAAAAAAGAACAGAACCCCCAAATTAAAACAACAAAATGTGAAAAAACAAAAATATTTTATAAAAAAAATGAAATAATAGGCAGTTGAAAAAGAGTAATTTGGGGAGGATTTTCTCAAAATAAAATAAACTCCCTTAACAAATCTAATCCTACAATCTAATAACCACCCAATATTTGATTCCCAACCCAGCACCACCAATTTGAATAGCTGACGAAAGCCCAACAAAAATAATTTAAATTACTCACGCAAGGACTCGAACCCAAGACCTCAAAGGCACAACTCAAATAGTTAACCACTGAAACAGACCCTTAATTGTGGCAAAGTTAACAAACAGAGATCCATATACTTTTGGTATGTTACAATTTGATTAATCAATCTTTTACGGTTCTTGTCAAATCTTTGATAATCTTGTCGAAAACTTGACACCAATTGTTAATTCGTTGTAAATGTTGTTTGAAGGACTAGATTTAGGTGAATCATACAAAATCGAATGTAAGGACATCAACCGAACCCGTGGTGAAAGGTGTGTGTCTTTTCCAAGTGATTCGGTGGTGATAGTGTGTAAGATTAGGGCCACACGATCTCCCACACGGACCATGTAGTACAAGACCATGTGCACCTATATATTTTAGGGACTTTGTGAACCACACGACCTTAGTCTGTTACACGGCCAGCCACACAACCGTGTCTCCCTTGTAGGTAATTTATGGTTTTCCACATGGCATCAAACTATTACACGGCCTGGACACATGACCGTGTAACCTTTCAACACAGCCATGAGACCCTCACACGGCCTAGCCACAGAGCTGTGTGACCCCTACTTTACAGTTTTACCTAGAAATTTATGATATGTTCAATTTAGTCCTTGTATATCCTCTGAATTATTTTTAGAGTTTTTTATTCACCTAATTGAGTCCCTAATATTGTGTTTATTCGAGAATATGTTATTTAAAGACTAAATTGCTATTGTTATATTGCATGAGATGTGAATGTTACATGCTTACTATCATTGTGATACTAATAAACTATGAGTGCTAATATTGTTACCGTCCTACTGAGTCTAGAGAGCTCGGCCCCGGTATTTTTTTATTAAAAGTATTTTAGACTTTAAATTATAATTTTCTTATTTGGAACTGTATTGATTTATTTCAATTGTGGCATGGGACTTAAGTTTTAGGTTTATTTGGCATGCATAACATTTAATTTGATATTAGGATATTGAAATATGGATTTTTCAATTATCATGCATAAACTTCTAGTTTTTCTCAACTAAAACTAATTTGAGTATCACTTTTCTGCTGCGATTTCACGTAAATAAGATTTTGAAAAGTAAATAAATTAGAAATCAACTTTTTCTAAGTAAAATTTAAAATATATCGGTTTTTGAAAAATTATATCTTTTAGTGAAAAGAAGATAACACGCTAAGTTTTTCTTCAAAAATAAAGCAAATGCTTTAAATGACTGTTTTATAAACTCTGTTAGTTCTACTAGGCCATTTCGATGGCCAATGTTGTAACCTCCTAAATTTGGCCCAGATGTTATGGTCGAATCCTGAAGGTTACATTAGGCACCGGAATGACCCAGTAAAAAAATGATCAGATTCTCAGACACTTCATTTTTATAACATTAGCTTATTTTTTGAAAAAAAACTGTATTGGGCTTCTCTTAGTTTTATTCAGTGAAAAATACAATGACCTTAGTTATAGTTTGTTAAATAAAAACATTTTTACATGCTTATAAACACCAAAGTGTAGATTCATCCAATTATTTAACTTAACTAGTTTTAACGATAATGCATACAAACACCAAAATAACCCAAAATATCGAACCCATGCCACAATCTGTATAAATTATTACAGTCCCAAATCAAGAACCATAAATTAAGTTAAAATACTTTTTATTGAAAATATCCGAGATAGACCTCCAATTGCTGAATCTGAATCTTAACCTCACTGGTTATCTGTAACAAAGTAAACTAAAGAGAGTGAGCTTGAAAAGCTCAGTGTGAGTCTTAACAGATCAAACTGTAGATTAGCAATCAATTAAACAATCACAGTAGGGCACATAGCAACAATATCAATATCCATATTAGATCACGGTAGTTTAGTAACCAGTGCATATGTATGGGCATGTTCAAATGCAAAATAGTGCAAAGGTCCTACCCATCCATCCACTACACACCATGAGTTTTCCCAGAACCCGTCATTCGACCACCAAAATAGTAAGAGTTGAAGCTCATTGTGGATAAACCACCAATAACAATATACAGTAAAACTACTAATGGGTTGCAGACAAGCTGCCAGTAAATTGTGATAAGTCGCCATTAAATTGTAGACAAGCTGCCAGTAAATTACGGATAAATCGGCGATACTCCACGAAACTCCTTCAGCACCATCAAATCCAAAAACCCATGCATACAATATGTCATGTAACCATGTAGCACATCATGCTTTATTGGTAACAATTTCATTACGATGGCATGCAATACATGCATTCCATGAATTAATGCCAATGGTATGCTTTGCATACATCCAGTAAACAGTATCTATGGCATGTTTTTCATACATTTAGTGAAAATAGTAACATTCAATGGCTTGCGCACATGTAATCAACATACATTATAGTAGACATACTTACATGTAACCGGTAATAATGACGAATAGCTTACTTAACGGTACTAGCCACAAAATGGCATGCCTATAGCCATCCGATTGATCAAAAACACAATCAACCCATATGTAAAATACTTACACAATCGGTTACCTCATTTTAAAGCCCTATAACATTTGACTATTCCTAGCGAACAATCAAACAATTTACAGTAAACACCACAACAAACAAACAATAGTTAGGACCCACACCTGATTACGCTAATCCGAACACTATCATTTTTCCGCAACTCCTACACTTTAGATCTAACTCATATCTGTACTCAACAAAGATTGAATGTTAAAAAATAGCCCTTTAAAAGCCATATAGAGTTTGGCCAAAGCAGTGATGTTAACCGAAAATTTCAGATCCAAAGTTGAAAATTAACACTTACTCTACTAGGCTTACGATGAAGTTGCCAACAGATTTCCCAATGTAATGGCTGATCCATAAGGTTTGGATATGGATCTTGAATCAATCAAACACAAAAATAAAAGAATTTGTGAGATTCAACCATGGTCGCTAAAATATTCGGCCACCATAGTGAAAAAGAAAAAAATAACAAAATTGGGTCAGATCTAGGCAACTTACACTTCCCGGTTTCTAGATTTAAAATAAGGATTCAATAGAAAATGGATGAACATTTCAGTCGAACAAGAAAGGAGACTGATTCGACAACAAAAATGGAAGAAAAGTGGGCAATATGGTGTGGCAATGACAGAAAAATCAACAACAAAAATTCGGCCAAAGAGATAGGATAAGAGATGAGCAAAACATAGAAAACAAGAGGAGAAAATGAATAATGGGGTGGCACTATAGCAGAATTTTGTGTTTTAAAGGCAGCATAGAGAAGAATAAAAGAGAGAAAATTGAAAGAAACAGAGAGGAAAAGGAAGGGGATGGCAGAGAGGCAACATAATGAGAAAAAATTGACAAAGAGGTGAAAAAATAACATTTATAGCTAGGTTTACTAGGTAGGGATGACACACTAGGGTTTTTGGGCAAAAATACAATAAACAAAAATTATGCATGAGAGAGGAATTAAACTTTGGTCTCAATGGAAGCTACACTACTTTTTAACCACTAGGCCAGAACACATTATTGTTTAAACTCTTATAACATTTATTTTTAAAACAGGGCGTAACGCTTATTAGGGTTTGAAGTAAAATTTGCACAAAATAAAAATGATGTGAGAAAAAGGATTCAAACTTGGGTTTCACGGACAAATTCACTATCACTTAACCATTAGACTAGTAACTCATTTATTAACAAATGCGCAAAGTTAACCTTGAAAATCGAGGTGTGACCATTCTCGATTCACAAACTCGATTCTACTAACCCAATTTTTTGGGATGTGACAGATGTAATCTTCCGAATTCGATCTTAACATTTAGGTCGAGTTGGGGAGGTTACACATGACTAGGAATAGAAGTTGCCTCAAGGAGTTTCAAGAAAACCATGGAAATAGGGTGACCTTTAGTGATGATAAAAAAGGAATAATGCTTGGAAGGGGGTCCTCAAGTAGAAGGAGTGCCACTACTCCAAAATGTGCTCCTTGTGGAAGGCATAAAAGGTAATTTGATAAATATCAACTAACTTACAATCAAGTTGTGCTAGTGAATTTCATAAAGAAAATGTGCAAAGTAAGTAGAAAATCGGATGAGCTAGTTAAACATTAAGTAATTAACGAGTTAAGATTTACTTATACATTTTACTTTATATGCAAAAACCATTGAGGACAATTATACAAAGAATATCAAATAATCATTTAAAAAATATTTATCCATTGATTCTATTTGAAAACTTACAATTAAGCAATGATGAAATTAACTGCACTCTTAAATTGAAGATTACAAGTAAGAAATTTTTATTTTTTTTATTTTAGAGGTTTATGTTTTAATATTTATATTTAAAATGTGTTGAATATAAGTAATTTAAAAAGAAATGTACATAAAATAAGATGAAAACATAAACCCCATGTGATGGTCTGATGATAAAGGTGTTCACCGCTTCAGGTGTGGTCTAGGTTCGAGTCGCATCAGTCATATTTGTTGTTTTGGCGTTGCCCTATTATTATAATTTACCCAAAAAAATGAAAACATGGTTTCATAGTCTTCACTATATTCCTATAATTGATAAATAATTGTGGTTCGATATTTTTGGATGCTATATATTAACCATGAGGTGTGGTGGTTGTTTATTTATCCTTTGAAGAATACTCGTGATGAGGGAATTAGTCATTACTATTGGTAGTGGATACTCTCATTACAACAAAAAAATTGGGCATATATCAAAAAATGGGTATGTTAATTCTTTAAAATATTTTATATATTTAGTAAATTATAATCTCATTCTTATTTTCAAATTATAAATTATATTTGAATACAAGTAGTGATACTCAAATATAAGTAGAATAAGAAATAAATTGAAGAAAAATAGTAAGTCCAGATAGGATACGTGGAGGACATGGTTTCATAGTCTTTACTTAATCGGTATAATTAATAAACAATTGTGTGATTGGTAGAATGATTGTTGGGTCATATATGTTAGCAAATGTTTTAAAGTGAGTAAAGTCTATAGTGGTTTTGGTTGGGGACTCATCAAGAGGACTATAATTCTATAGTGGTTTTGGTTGGGGACTCATCAAGAAGACTATAATTGTTTAAAGGTGGTCCTACATACTACTACTCCATTGGGTTGACTTTGAGTGCCATAACTTGAAAAGGAGTCCCTAAAATGCCTTGAAACACATGAAGAAACCTTCAACCACAAATGTCTTATTCAGCTGAGTACTGAAAACCTTACAATGTGGAGTGGACCTAAAATCATGCTCACTGGTTTTAAATCGATCCACTTAACAATTGCTTGGATTTCTAGTAATGTTGCTTCAATTGTTTTAATGAATATTACTAATATTATTTTAGTATCTAACACATATATAAATAATAGAGGTAGGAAGATTTAAACTTTTAAAAATTCTTCGTACATAATTATATTTCAAACATACTTTAAAAAAATGCTACAAGTAATAATTGATCCTATCAGGGAACTAAAATATTAGTAATTAGGATCTTTCAAGTGATAATATCTAACAAGATTAGAATAAAAATAAAAATTGGAGTAAAAAAAGTTATATCATAATTAATCTGGTTGTTGTATTTTATATTTCATTTATTTTAATATAAAAATTACAAAAATTTTACATTAATATAAATGATCCCTGATGAAATAAAGAAAGTAAGTAAATTATCTTTTGGTCAGCATATATAAGATGATTATATTTGTTTTAGTGTTGTTGAATTTATCACATTTGGCCGACGGTGGCTCGTCAACCTAATCATGCCTCAAATGCATTGTTTTATCCTAATCGTGGTATTTAAAAAATACTGATAATTGTTGTTAGATTATAATATATTAATTAATAATTATAATAACCGAATAAGCTTATGATTGGTTCCAAGGGAAAAATAATTTGAAGATGAAGATGAAGATGATAAAATTTATATATAAAAGTCGATGTCAACTAAAACATTGATATAGTTATGATTTTTAAATATTGATTATAAAGACAGTATATTAAATAAATATATTGGTCCACTTTTGTCGTAAACAAAGATATGTGTTTCTTACAAGTTACAGCTTTTCACTAACTTAGGGCGGTTTGGAATGGCATTAAGAAAAGGAAAAGGAAATAAAGACATTCAACAACTTGGTCTAATTAATTTGCAAAATCTTACTACTTCAATATCTCATTTCTCAAGTGGAAAGCAAGCTTTATTTGTTAATATTTGCAATCTTTTTTTTTTTCTTTTGTGAAATAAGAGATATTTGCATGGATTAAAAGATAAATTTGAAGCATCAAAACTGTAACACCCCTTACTCGTATTCGATGCCGGAATAGGGTATGAGGCATTACTAAAACACATACACTTGTATATGTATTAAACCGAGTTATAGAATTTCATCCGAATTAAAACTTTTTATATTATTAACGTGCTTTTATAATTCTATACAACCTATCCTCGAAATATTGTATTCATAATAAATAGAGCCTATAAGACTCGATACAAACTCATTCATATACTCAATTTATCCATTAAATTATTTCAACCTTGAATAACCCACATTATGCCAAAATCAACACTAATAACAATCATAAATCTCTTCATATTAATTTCACATATTACTACATTACATATCTCGAGCATATGCCAAAATTTCGTATACACAACCATCAACAAACTCATTTCTCCTTTAGTCGACTAGTAAATTAGCCTTAAAATTCATATCAACCATTAAATCTCACAATTTTATAACATCTCATAACCAAATGATTCTAATAACAAGATACTTTATAATCATCCTTATGACTATAGATATTTCACAAAGCATGATTATCATCCAGCATTATCTATGTACCAAAATGACTAATTCACAAGCAATAACAATTCAATGTTTTATTTCGATTCCATTCAATTCATAACTCTTCGTGTTCACAATTCAAATTAATTTCTCAATCCAATTTGCATTTCAAAACCACAATAATTCTTTTAATTCAAATCTTATCAATAATAATTCCCATTCAACTCACAAACAATTCAATATTGATATTTACTTTATTTTTTATTACTAACATATTATTCTAAATTTCAACAATTGCTATTAATAATTCAATACCGATACGAATTTACTATTCAATTCAGCGTCTATCGATTATAAACGAGCATATAGCCAATTATACACGAATCATTCGTATATTTTATTTTTTCCTCCTCCTCCTCTCCATTCCACATCCTTAGTGTACATAACACTCTTAAAAATAACATTCTCTATAGTTTCACTATTCATTCAACTTCAAATAAGCTGTCTAGTCGGGTTATAGTCACTAAATTATTTTTATCCGGAGCTACAGAGCTCCAAATTAAGTTCCGTTAATTTTACCAGGAACTAGACTCACATATATTCTTACCATAAAATTTTCAGAATTTTTGGCTTGGTCAATTAGTACAGTTTATTCATTAAAGTCATCCCTATTTCACTGCTCAACATCTCTGACCTCTCTTCACTAAAAATGAATTATCTCATTGTACAGAATCAGAAGATATTTCCGTTTGTTTCTTTTGAAAATAGACTCATTAAGGATTCTAAGCATATAAATTATATCTCATAATTATTTTTGTACAATTTTTAATGATTTTTCCAAGTTAGAACCCTACCTCACTAAAATTAAAATATCTCAAAATATACAACTCTTTTGCTTGATCTACTTCTTTTATATGAAAGTAGGCTCATTAAGCTTTAATTCCATATCTCATTCAACCAATAACTCAATTTCTACAATTTTTGGTGATTTTTCAAACTAACATCACTTCCACTGTTCGAATCTGTTCTGTTTCAATTTCACTCATTTACATAACATTACAACAATTTATTTTGTAAGCACAATACGAAACTTCATCACTCCAGTTACTATTCAGCAAATTTTCACACTTCAATCACATACTCATATTTGTTTATCAATACTCATATCTCGTTGAACACGTTGGTATAATAGCGAATATTCGGTGGTTTGCATATAGTACCACCCGTGTAATTATTATCATTCGACACACGTAGTAGCCTTCACATAGTACTACACACGTGATCAAACTTTCCTGTTTACGTAGTAGCCTGCACATAGTACTACACACATGACCAAAGCCTTCCGGTACACATAGTAGCCTGCACATAGTACTACACATGTAACCAGTATCTATCGATACACGTAGTAGCCTGCACTTAGTACTACACACATGTTTATAGGCACTTTATTCAAGCCTTTCTTATTCCAACAGTCCCACAGAGATTCTTACTTTTCAAGTATTTACAATTTATCCGTACACAAATCACAATTTCAATATTTCAGTCCAATCCCATAACAAATTTAATAATTCAATTCAACTACTTCACTTATTACTTGTCAATGATATATCCACAATTCAAGTAGATTTTAATCGATTCAACTATCAATTCTAAATTTTTAATTGTTATATAACTATTTCATATTCAACCATTTCTCATATATTATAACAAAATATCAGAAATAGTTATAAAACAATGTATTAATTACATACTACTTACTATCATATGTTCAAGGTCAATTTCTCGCCTTTCACCACTTTTAACAACACATTTAACCTATTTAGCACTCATATTAATCAATTTGATCCAAAAATCATACTTAAAAAATTACATTTTTGCCCCTAAATTTTTGCAAAATTACGATTTTGCCCCTAGGTTCGAAAATTAAAATTTATTCCTTTTTCTTATGTTTTATAACATGCTGAACATTTTTTCCTCCTATAGCAACATCAAATTCTTGCTCTAACATGCACTTATGAACAATAATAATTTTTACTGATTATGCCGTTTCACTTGTTTTCACTGAAAATCACTTAGCAAAAATTGTTTAACACAATTTCAAGCTTCATATTCTACCATAAAACATCAAAATAAACATATTCACCTATGGGTATTTTTCCAAATATAAACCCTAGGTTAAATTATTACTAGAATAAGTGAAATTAAGCCAAAAACGTAAATAACATTAAAAACGCGGCTTGGAATCACTTACTATAGAGCTTGGAAGCTTAAAAACCCTAACCATGGTTTCCCCCTTGCTATTTTCGTTCATCATGGAGAAGATGGACAATTTTTTTGGCTATTTTGGCCTTTTTAATTCTTTTAATTACTAAATGACCAAAATGCCCCCAACTTAAAAATATCCTATTTCACTTATCTCTTATCCATTTTTGTCGAACAAGTTATCCAATGGTCTAATTACCATTTAAGGACATCCAATTTAAATTTTCGTAACAATTGGACACTTTTAACATGTAGAACTCAACTTTTGCACTTTTACAATTTAGTCCTTTTGGCTAAATTGAGTGCCCAAACGTCAAAATTTTTGAACGAAATTTTTACGAAATCATTTTGTGAAATTGTAGACCATAAAAATATAATAAAATAAATTTTTCTTCGTCAAATTTGTGGTCCCAAAACCACTGCTCCGACTTAGTCCAAAATCGAGTTGTTACAAAAACAATCAAAGTTAACTAAAAAGTTTATAAACATTCAAATGAACTAAAAATAAGAATATTATATTATTAAAAATAATTATGAAAGTGAACCAATTCCACTATCATTATAATTAGGAGCGGATCTAGGGGTTGGTTGGGGCCCGACCCTCCATAAAATAAAATATTTTTCATTTAGGTCCTTTTATAATTTATAAAATTTTAAATTAATAATGGTAAAATTGTACTTTGACTCTCAAAAAATGATAAAAATTTGATTTAATCCTCTAAAAATTATAAGGACATAGGCTTTTAAAATGACAAAATTGCATTTCTTCTATTATAAAATATATAATTTAATTTTGCCCAAAAAATTTTTTGACTTCGCCCCTGCCCCCTAAGTTGTAGTTTTGGATCCACGACTGATTATAATAATCCTAATAACCATTAGGTTCAATACATATTTATTTCATTTGTACTTAGTTAGTATTTAATTTATTAGACTTAGTTGATATTTGAACTTGTATTCTGTTAACTAGATTCGTACTTCTGCACTAACACTGTTGATGCTAACGTGGCATTGATAGCCAATTTGATGGTAACAAATGGTAGTCTCTCAATATGCAACATGACAAATATAAATTAAAAAAATAAAATAAACTTTAAAAATATATAAATTAATTTAAAAAGTAAATTTTTTCACATCATCTGGACAAATATTTGTCAAGATTCATTCCAGTTGTGTTTTTTTGTAATTTTATATATTTAATTTTTATAAAATATCGATTTATTATTATTTTAAAAATATACAAAATATAAATTTATAAAAATATATAAAATTAAAAATATATAAAAAAAGCCTATAATATTTTGAAAAAACATATCCAAAATTATAATATAATATATATAAATTTATAAAAAGTACAAATTTATCAATTTATAAAAATATATAAATATATAAAAGAACTAAAAAGCATGTCTAAAATAAATCTAGACAATTTAGTTTCTATATACATTTGAATCTGGACAACCATCTATCTAGGTTCATTTAATGACGTAAATATATTTTAAAATTTTTAATTAAAATTAATAATAACAATATAAATAAACTGATATTTATAAAATAATTAAAATGTAAAAAATACAATATCAAGAATGAATGTGGACATTCATTTGACCAAATTCATTCTTGATGTGAAAATTTATATTTTTAATTTTTATTTATATTTGCAATGTGACATATTGAGAACATAAAATGTGTCACCGTTAGATTGACTATCAGTTCCCTGTCAGCACAAATGATATTAGTGCAAAGGTACCAACTTAATTGGTAAATACAAATTTAAATACTCAAAAAATATCAAATACCAATTAAGTACAAAATATATATTATCATTTTTATTGCGCAAATTAGTTAAACTAGATTTAAAAAAAATAGCTAAAATTTTGGATTATACAATGACTTTAAAATTAGATTTTCTTAAAAAATTAAACCTATAAATTAACCCCAAAAATCCTGTTTTAAACTATTTTTTCAAAATTTGGCACTCTGTCTTCTATCAATTCTAGCTAGTTTGTCAAGTTTTTTTTATTCAACTCTGATAGTTTCATATTAACCATTGAAATCTTTTTTTCTTTTGGTCAGAGATCCAATCTAATTTTTAATGACGAGATATTTGCAATAAGACTCTCATCATGGGTTAATTGCATCAAATGACCTCAAACTATGACAAAAAATTTAAATGGGTCTCCCAATTTTAAAACTTTTAATTGAGTCCTTAAGGTATCAATTTTGTATCAATAAAGTCCTTTTGTTTGTCTAATCGACAATTTAGGTGCTAAAGGCCAACTCTATTATGACTTGGAGCATATTTAAAACAAATAAATCAAATTATAAACATGTGTGTACCTACTAGATGAACAATTTAAACTTAAAGTGTTAAAAAAAAAAACCTTACTATCTTTTAATGACATCGTTTGTTTTTAACCTGTCAAATCCAAGTTGTTCATATGTAGCTACACATATGCTTACAATTTGATAAACATATTTTAAATATGCTTTACATTATATCCAAACTACATTTAATGCTTAAATTTATGGTTAGATTGACAAAGGACATAATTAGTATGATACTGATACTTTGAGGACTCAATTATATTGCTTTGAAGTTACAGGCCAATTTAGAATCTACACAATAGTTTGTAGACATTTGATGAATCAACCCCTCAGCCTTTATATTTAATAAAGCTTATTCAAATCAATGAATTTGTTCAATTTTGATGAAATTATCTTTAATCTATAAGAGTTTATATGAATCCAAAGAATTTGAAAATTAACCGAACTCATTCTTAATTAAAGTAATTTGCCTTAAACTTTAATAATTTGAATGCATTGCAATCAAATTAGATAATCTAATACGAGATCATCTAAACCCAAACAAAGAACTTTCAAGCAAAAATTTTAACAAAGGAAATAATAAATTAAGGAAATGATTATAGTAAGATTTTCTTTCAATGAGGATGCTAGGGATTATAGAATTTAGCCTTTTATATTGTTGTTATGGAACTAAGGATATAATGGTCAATGATGATTCCGATAGTTGATGAAAGTGGTTCCAAGGGTCTAAGAGGAAGAGGATAGAAGATTCTAAAGTTGTTTTAGTAGAGTTTCAAGGTATAGAAAGTGCCTTAAGAGAATATGGTCAACGAGGAAGGTTTATATGCCTCGAAACGGATCCCTTCTAATAGGTGTCTTACTAGGGAGAGTAACCAATTTATTCATGGTGGGCTTCCAACACTTGGATGTGATTGGAAGGCTTGTTGTCTTATTATCGAGTCTCAAGGTAGTACTAATGTGACAATTCGGGTATGGAGTGTCCTAACTGGACTGGGTTCTTAAACATACTTAAGACTCACCAATTTAAAATCAGACTGTAATACTTATTTATATGAACTTACAATAGAGTCTAATTTTTTATACAATGTTTACTGTCTGAACTTAGTGAGCTTTACATTTTACGATAATAGACCCCGCCCCTTATGGGTTTTAAATAGAAAGAACTAAACACAGATAACTCTCTACTTATGCGAGTAAATTCTCTTAAAATCGTCATAGCGGGCTCTGATTTATTCCTAATCCTATCCATTTGATGATAGATCGTTAAGAGAATTACCCTTGGGCAATCCTATTAACCCACGATTAGTCTTGACGGTTCCTCAGCCATTTCGCCATCTTCGCAGACTTTGTCTTTCATTTACTTGTATTCTTTTTTCCATTTATTCCTAATGTGGAAATCTTCTTTCCACCATGTCCTTATAAGGTAGTCCTACGATCTACCCTTCTAATGGTGTAATATCTTGGACTTTGGGGTTAGAAGTTTTGAGGTAGCATTTAGGGTCAATGAGTAGGTTGAGCAATTGTGTTTATTTACACATTTTAATGTTAGAATGAGCTTGCTGGTTCGGTGGTAGAATGTGTTGTTAGTTTGCCATGGTCTTGTGTCTGAATGTTGATGTAAGAAAAGAGGAAGTTTTCTTTTAATATTTTTCTTTTTAAGTTAACTTAACTTTGTTTAATTATTTTTTAATTTTTTTTAATTTGAAAGATGGAGTTATGTAAAATCTTCTTCACACGTTCCTCTTTTCTCTATTCCTTTCTCATGTCAGTCTTTCTCCTTCTTCCTTTGTTCTTTTTGTTTTTATTTTTTCTTTTTGGTTGGTGTATTAAATTGGTGGGGTTCTTTGCATTAATTCTTGTTCGGCAATAAAGATTTGAGTTTGGCTTTCCAATAGAGTAATTGTGTGATTAGTTTGTATAAATGTTGAATCTTGTAAGTGCCTTTGATTTTTTAAATTGGTTTCTTGATTCTTTGTTATTGTTGATAAAGATTTTAAAATGGTTGTGTGTTTTCGAAATTGAGTTTCAGATTGGTTAAGTCCAGTCGAATCGACTGGTTTTCGGTGTTGGAATCACATTCTAAGATGTGTTTCTGAACCTTTAGTAATTATGGATTGCTTTGCTGATGCATATTCACGATTTTGGTCTATTTCGATGTGGTTTCGTGACCACAAAGGCGGCCACACGGTCGTGTGACATTGAGAATTAGGGTTTTCGGTGATTTTTGGTGCCACACGATCGTGTGCCTGATATTGAGGGATTTGTATCATTTTGCACATGGGCGGGTGCCTTGGGCAAACGGCCGTGTCCCTTATCCACAAAGGCGTGTGAGATTGCACACGGCCATGTCTGCTCTACACCTTATTTTGACAATTTTGGACAGTGAGTTAGACGGGCTACTCACACTGTCATGTAACTCGGCCACACGGGCGTGTGTCTCCTCCACACAGGCATGTGCATCTTGCACACAGGTGTGTAGACCACCACACGGGCATGTAGACCTCCACACGGCTAGGGCACATAGTCGTGTGGCCTTGTTTTGCAGATTTTTATTCTGTGTCATATTTTGACCCGTCTTAATTCCTATGTAGTCCAACGTTCGTTAAGGCCTTTGTAAATGTGTTGGAACTCTATTTTCTGCTTAGATTTGAGTTGTGTTTGCAATTACAGGGTTGAAGTTATTTGTTTCTTCATGTGTTTAGATGATGTGATAAATGAGTTGAGGTATTTTGTTGTCGTTACTTAATAATTATAAAATAAGTAAAACCAATTCTGAAATTGACAAACTGAATATGAGTTTCTGTATTTGTGAGACTATTAGTGGTTGGTGTGCATTCATACATTTATATAAAATTAGGGTTTTGGTTGCAAAGAGAAGAAAGACTGATTTGGGCAGTTTTAACTATAATACTTTTGTATAGCGGTTTACCGTACTATACTGACCATATACCAGCTCGGCTACATAGTTACACTCTAGTGGCTTAGTTCCACTATACGTGGTGTGTAGGATGGATGAACCTATTATGGTTCTTTGTTATGCGCATGGTGGACGCGCCTTCTGTAGCCCTGATGTGGTGTGCAAGGTGGACGAAGAGGTTTCTATCTGGTTGTGTGGGTTTTTAATCTATGGCATATATCTCATATACGGTATGGGTTTATCTATCTGATGGTTGGGATAGTTGCAAATTAATGTGAATTGTCTGACGTGTAAAATATACCATTATGGTATGTGTGTATGATTATTGGAAATTACTTGTAAGATACTTTTTGTTCGTTCATTTTTTGTGTGCACATATCAAATATTTGTTTTGATACTCTGTCTATTGCTTTTGTTTATAATTTTGGACTCACACTGAGCTTGTGTAGCTCATCCCTTAGTTTCCTCTCTTTCAGGTAAATTCTGTGTTAGAAGTTGGACTCGGTAGCCAAAGGTCTCAGAAAGTTTTGTTTCATTCAATTTAGTTAAAACTTTCATAAGATTATAAGGTTGGTTTTAAGATTATTTGTAAAGTGATTATATAAACTGTGGTATGGGTTAAGGTTTGAACTTTTCGTTAAATTATGTGATTTCGATTTTGGACAACATATTTTTTGCACAATTTCTAATTTGAAATTCCGCGATACATTTGGCAACATTGATGCATTTTTGAGACTGTACAAAAAGAAATTTGAAATTGTTTATTCCTAAATGTTTTAACGCCACTTGATTACGGTTTTGAACCATAAATTTGTTAAACGATTTAGTACGATGTTAGCAATTTGTATTCGAAATGAGTTTTAAACAATTCTTTTTGTAAATTGCTTTTGGATCACTTCGGTGGTCAATGTAACCTCTGAGATTCGGTCGAAACTTCTGGGCCGAGTTTTGGGGTGTTACAAATGGCCCTTAGGTATCTCCCCTTTGGCATTTATTCTAAACATGTTCAGTCCATGGCAGACTCCTTCTCTTACCCTAGTCCTGAAAGACTTCCTACCATCCCATCTTTTGGGATATCTATTAAGATTCCTTATCACTCTGGTCGATTACGCCCTACTTGGGACAAATAACGGTTGGATTACTTCTTTGTAATCCACCTTATTCGGGATACCATGCTCATAAAAGTGACATATGCATTTGTTATGGATCTTTTTGACCTTTAGTACTCAACAGACTATCGTTGAAGTGGTTACATGTATCTACGATTTCTCCCTTACATTGGTTCCCTACAGAACTAGCCATTTGGCTGGTACTTTCTTAATAGTTTCCCCTTTGAAGAGGTATAGTCTTGATAGACATATTTGTCACCCGACATATCCTTCTTGTCAATGGGTTTTGACTAACCCCTCTTTTTCTTATAGACCAACCCGCGTACTTTGTGTTACATCTCTAGCTTATAGGGTTTCTCCAGACACCCTCTAGTGTTTCTTACTAGTGGATTAATCTACCATAATTTGATATGTCAAATTAGGCTCTCTATTAACCTCAAGAAGCTTATTACCAAACAATTAAGTGTCTTTTATATGTTTTTGTTGATTTTTAGCTTTGTTGTTAATAATTTTTTTTATTAGTTTTAAGTCATTTTTGAGACCCAAATTGGTCAATCGTGCCATGGGGAACCTAACATGTTGATTGAGTATTGTAAGGAGTCGGCGGTGGCCCGAACGTGAAGAAAACATCACCTAGAAGGGGGATATCGCGATATCAAAGCATGGAAGTCGTGATACCCCTAACAATGTTGAAATGAGGAGAATAAAGGCCATCTACCATGGTATCACAATACCAGACCATGGGTATTTCGATACCTAGACCACCAGGACTCCCAATCTCAAGACTGTTGTGGGTACCGCGATACCCAAGCATGGGTATCATGATATCGTTGCCAGATGAGTGAAACTTTTGTATGGGCAATTTTGTGTCCAAACAAGCTTATGTTTTCTTTTTACTTAAGGGAAGAATCGTCATTGTTAGGTTCAATGTTAATAGGCTATAAATAAAAGTATATAAGCCTTTCATTTCATATTGTTTGGTGGCTAAATAGTTTCTTTAGGGTTTATATTTTTTAGGTTACGTTCTCTTTCTCTTTTCCTTTCCTTTTCTTTTTCTTTTCAATTTTAGTTTAGGTTTTCTCTTTTCTTTTAAAGTAGATTTTTCTTTTGTAGTTCACTTTTTTTCCTTCTTATAAAAGACTTTGCAAATGAAGATGGATGAAGCTTTTGGGTGCCATTGGTTCCATACCTAAAACAACATTTATTATCCTTATCTCTATATTATGCTTATTAACTGTTCGATGAAATGTTTGTTTGGACGTTAAGCTTTATCATGTGCTAAATTTGTTGGATGGTTGGTTGTTTGGTTGTTTGTTAGCTTAAGTTGATGTCAATTCTTGATTGGTTGGTTGTTCTATTATATTGAAATGCTTAATACACTAGAATTGACGCCTCTAGCGAAAAACCTAGATAACCAAGACCGAGAGGAGAGTTTCTCCTTAGATAGTTCAATATAATTGTGTCGAGTAGTGAGACCAAGAGGTAATTTATATGCCTAGGTGAGACCGAAAAGGTAATATTAGGTGGTATCCTTTAGTTTAGGATAAGACCAGGAGGAGATTCCTAGCTAAGAGTAACAACCAATATAATCGGTATAGATTTATTAGCTTAGTTAATGATTAACTAATCAATTGACCACCATTTAATCATTTACATTATCTAAAACATTAGGAAAAAGTTTAGCTTAGTTAGTTTAATTTTAGTTTATAAATAATTTTGTTTGGACTTGCACTAATAATTTCTGACTCGATTAAATTGGTAATTGTTTAACTTATAATTAACTTGATAAACACATTTACCAACTTGGAAATCCTTTGGGTTCGACCCCCTTGAATACTCCGTGTTCCATCGAAACTACAAATATTACAACTGACACTGTATGCTTGCAATTAAAAACCTATTCTTTTAAATTATTTTATAAAATCAATTGTTTTCTCGCGCATAAGTGCGTGCGGTCACGAATCTTTATCTATGACCCTCATTTAAACCATCTTTCATTCGCTTGTACACCAGGTACCACTAGTGTATCAACTCGTAAGACTACTTCTTGCTCGATTACCATTCATATGCCTTACTGGCTTTCACAACTACTATTTTAGCAGTCTTTTCCCACTTCCGTTAAGTTTCCCATTCATTGGTGGATTCTTTTGACCTGCTGGCCAACTATTTCATCCCATACTTCTGTTATCCTTCTAACCTTTCTTCCTTGTTTGCAAAACTTCCCCAAAATACCATCCTGGTTGACCACTTATTTTTATTGTCCCAACAGGCTACCTTGTATTTAGTGTGTAACATCCCTACCTTTTTTTTACAAAAAAAAAAAGAGAAGAAGAATATTTATGGTAGAAGTAATTGAATAAGTGATCTATAAATAAATAGTAGTATAAGAAATTCTAATCGTTTTTAGAGAAAATTGTCATACATGAAAACACAGAGGATTATTAGTAGGAGCATGTGATTAAGTTAAAAATCCGGTATCAAGTTCAAGGATTAAATTGAATAAGTTAGAAAAGTATAGAGACTAAAGTGCAATTATCCTATTTTTATTTTGATGGAAAGGACTTAATGGCAATTTTATCATTACTTAAAAAATCAATGGTTTCATGATGACTTTTAAATGATTTTTTATTAAGTAATAATATTTTAATAAGTAATAATATTTTATTAATTATTATTATAATATATATAAAAAAAAAGAGAAAGATGTTCATCTTTCTCATCTTTCTTTCTTTTTCATGTAAAAAGAAGGGGGAAAGAAAAAAATTACTTCCATTATTTTTCTTCAAATTCAAGTATAAGGTATGCTTTTTCTTCAAAAAAAATTTAGATTTTGAATCTTTGAAGCCTGCTTTACATATATATACCAATAGTTTTTTTATATATTATCAAGTATTTTGAAAGTTGGAATTAAAGAACATTGATGGAAGCTTAGAAAACTGAACTGAAGTAGGTATATTTTTGGAGAGGAAATTATTAGAAGATGAATCCTAGCTTGTTAGAAGTGTGAAAAAGAAATAAAAATGGATGAATTACTTGGTATATTTGGCCATGTTAAAGGGGAAGTAGAGAATATGGGCCAATTTGTGTAATATTGGTGCTAAATGATAGCTTGTGAAGCAGTGAGCACTTTGGTGAAGACAGAATTGAAAACGGATAATTGAGTCAAAAGATATGCGAATTTTGGACTAGGAAACTTAAGTTGCTAACTTCATTAACCATGCATATTTAAGTTTGTTTTTATTAGTTTTAGAATTAGAATGGATAAATGACATTGTTTCGTATTGAACTGCTCCTATTGTAGCTAAAAACGAAGTGAGCATCTAGAAGCAGAAAGGCAAAAAGAAGGAGTAAAGCGATTGAAACTTCGATTTATGCTAATATCTTATTTTCATTACATAAAGCTTTAAAATATCTAGTTTACTATGACTAGTTATATTGATTTTATTTTATTTTATGAGTTTTGGATGAGTTTGAATGATTTAGTTACTATTTATAAATTTATATTTCGAGATGAATACTATGTTTTTTATATGATCAAATTAGAAATTCATGGTTATGATTTGGATTTGAGTATTATGATTTTAGATGATTGATTAAGAAAATGATTAATATGTTTTGAATTGGAAGCCTAATTTTACATTAGGCGATATGTGATTTGAACATGAAACGGAATCGAAATGAGAATTATATGAAAATGGAATTGAAATGGATCATGAAATTTGGTTTTTACCTCGTTTCACTAAGTTAGACTAAATCGAATATAGTTGGCATGCCATAGAATCTTTATATCAGAGAATTTAGATCTCCCCAATTCCTAGAGGGTTGAGGGAGAAAAGGCCAAGTTGGTCAGTTGTTATTATTGGTAACCCCAATTCTTAGAGGGTCGTGGGCAATCCCAATTCCCAGAGGGCCGTGGACTACTCTGATGGTCATTGTTGCTGAACAACTCGGGGTGGTAGATTTGTGTATCTAGTTATGAGTCTAATCTTTAGTGCGAGGTCTAAATTGAAAGAAAAGCAAAACCAAGCTTGAATTTATTTGAATTTCCATATTGTGCAAATTAAATTAATTACGCGATTTTGAATTTAATTAAAAAAACTTATTTTCTTTATTTGATTTGTCAATATCAAAATATTAAAGCTTATTAATAGTATAATTTTCTTTTATTGTGATTTTATTAATAATATTTATAATCATGTTTTAATTTATTTCTATCATTTAATTTATGTTCAATACTTTTGTTAATGATTTATATGACATTAGCACCACTGTGCATAAAAATTACTCAGCGTACGGTTTGTCTATTTTTTCATGCGCAAGTAGTTAGATTCGATAGGTTGTTCCAATAGCATCCGAAGAACCGAAGATAAGCTCAAACAATGTTGGTAAAAAGTTTACTTTATAGTTGATATAAATGCCATGTACCTAGGCATGTATATATATAATACTATGTCGTAAACTAAATTTAAATATTTTCGTTATATTTTCTTTGCTAGTATTTTATAACTAATGTTTTGGATGAAATAGTAAAGCGTGGAAATCTAGTTTATTGGTATGTTTTGAGAAATCGAAGTGTGGGAAATTGATTTGGGAGATGATTTGAATGTGATTATATTGTGAAATCTAAATTTTTGCAGGGGTTTACATAAAATAGGAAGAAATGCTGTCGATATTTTTATAAAATAATTTTACCACTACATTTCCTTTTCAAAAAAAAAAGATAGAAAAGTAAGGTTCTTTGGCAACAAAATGTGGCATTTTATATTTGGATCCAATAACGGGGTCGAGTATAAGGTGTCACATAGTGTCCCCACAGACTCTACAAGTTGCCATAGTTGAGCTATGATCTTACTCATCAAATTCTGTATTTCATATCCTGGAGGGCTCCATTGGTTGTCATAATCGAGCTATGGTCTTACACGTCATAAATCATCATGCTTATTGCCCCGGTGGATTACCTCATGTTTAATGTCCTAGTGGACTAGCCCTTGTTTAAATGTATCGGTGGATCATCTATGATGCTATAGCCTTTTTCAGCTATGGTCTTACATAATATAACCCTATGTTTACCGCCCCGATGAATTATGAAAGGATGTCATAACGTCTTACAGCCATGGTTTTAGTCCTATTTACTTTCTGGCGCGCTTTCATATGATGTCATAGCATCTTTTATCTATAGTCTTACTCATCTCTATCATGATGTCATATCATCTTTCAGCTATGGTTTTACTCATTTTTATCATGATGTCATAGCATCTTTCAGCTATGGTCTTACTCACTTTTATCATGATGCCATAACATCTTTCAACTATGGTCTTACTTATTTTTATCATGATGCCATAGCATCTTTCAGCTATGGTCTTACTCATTTTAGGTGTATAGCCTTAGATCGGACCTATGGCCTAGACATGATCTTTCTTGTTTACTCTTCCCATTACAATCCATCAATTCTTCCCTTAGTCATCCTATACATTGATGCTTGAACACCGCAATGTCCCCACTGCAAGGCTCGGAGCTTTTCTCATCACGAGTGTACTCGGCAACACCATATGGCACTATCTAACAAAATCAGCCTCTTTTTCCCATTCCTAACTCCATCTAACCCATTGGTAATTTCTCTTCCAAGTCATGCATACACTAATCATGCATACCATACCGAACATCTTTACGCAATGCATTACGTTAGATAACCATTCAACAATCATCTACTATTACGATCAGAATTAGCACAACAAGTTCTCATTACAACATTTAACATCTAGAAGGAAAAGTGCAAATACTCACCTAACGCTTCTTCACCTTATTCACTTAGCTTCTCCAGACGCCGAAGCTTCCATTCTCCTAATAGCTAAGTAAGACAACCAATTCATTAGTTAAACTCAGCAATCCCAGTTTAAACTTTTTTTCCAGAAACATGCAAAACCCTTAAAATAGTTCAGAAAACCCCTAACTTTGTTTTCTAAATCTTACATACACTAAGGTCTTATAACCTTACCAACTTCTTAAATTTTCTACTTTTTCGACTAATCCTTTACGATTACCACTCTATCTAGAGCTTTCCATGATCATCACTTCCTCGGAGTAACTAAGAAAGAAGATGAATAAGGGAAAATAGTGAAACAGATTTGAGAGAAATCCCTTTGAGTATTCAACTCTCAACTATTTACAACCCTTCATGTGCGGTCTCCCACCATATAACAACCATTCATCCATAATCATTTTGTCACCAACTAAGGCAACTGTTGGTTTTAATTCAACTGAACCAGACTTGGATTTCAGCCTTTTTCGATCTTCGTTACTAACTTTTACAAATTTTCCAATAAAAGCCACGAACTTCTTTTTTTTTCAATTTAACCCCAAATTGTTCCAAATTATTGGGTCTTAGAGGAAATCAGGTGTGAGATGATGCTTGCCCACATTTTATGCATATAATAAACTACTTTCCTCTAAGGCCTTTTTAAGTGTAGCGATTTTATGTTTTTTAGCAAAGTGGTTTCTCTAAGTGTTGTGGTCCCTTAGTCATGATCAGGCAAGTTCCTTCCATCTTTCTGTTGGATCTGGTGCCCTAAGTGTAGTATTTTCATCAATGTACACTTGTAATTTTTCAAACTAATTGGTTAATAAAATAAATTCATTGATTGCATTAATATACTTTTACAAATTTCCTCACATGGGTTTTGCAAGTAAAGCAAGATGGAAGCAAATGTTGTTCATTGGTTGTCTAATGTTTAACTGATATTAAGCGGTTTTACATGGTCGAATTGTAATACGAAAAGACAACTTATATTAGTAGACGAACCTAAATATGTCCTTAGTCTAATCGAAAATAAGCAAACCAATTGAAAGACTAATATGCCTTCTATCAAGTCCAATTGAAGAGATGTTTTATCTTGGGTGTAAGAGTGGATGACTCCTAGAAGATAGAGACATAGATTGACTAACAAGATTGACAATTCATCAGACTAGACCCAAGAAGAAGAGATCCTGAATCTGTTTATGGGTTTATTCACTTATGACATTCATAGTGTGGCATACCTAAATCCTAAGTGGATGACGGGTTATGTATGCATGACTCGTACACTTTGATGTAAGTAAAACTCTAAGTTCGAATAGATAAGGAACCCAAATTTGGTGCGTTTGGTGTAAGACTTCTGCAATATGTAGCATCATTTACAACAATAAAATTCATAGCCCGAGACATGGGTAAATGATATCCTCTCATTGGAATTACATGGTTGATGACAAGTAAACGTGGTCAGGCGTCGATCATCTTTGTGATTAATGACTTGAGTACTATTTGATAGTAATTAACTTATCATGAAGGAAGATGTAATGGTTACCAAGAAATAAATTAGGATAACATTGTAAGAAACGGATATTATCCCAAAGAGATTAATAATATCCTATGACGATAACACACTTATGACAAGGTCATTGGATGAGTATAGATCAAGTTGCTTTCGTAATGTGATGTTGTAGGGGAGAGCTCAGTTACGATACTATAATGGAATGACTTCGTGACTAAATGATTATATAATTAATAGGTGAAAAGTTGGAACTTAATTATAAATCATTTGAGCCTCAATTGCATATGTCCAATAGGTCCTTCAACTAGCTCGTTGAAACTAGAAATGAATTGCAAGATGAGTCAAATGAAAAGAAATAAATAGAAATGATAAAGTTAGAGAAATGAGTTACATTCAAAAATGAATGTGATTTTCTCACTAAGTATGGAAATGACATGTAACACCCCTAACCCGTGTCCGTCATCGAAACAGGGTTATGGAGCATTACTAGACCTATCGGACAATTTACAATTAATATACAAATAATTATCAAAAATAATATAAAATAATCTTAAAGTCCCTTAGATAAACCCTTGAGGTCCATAATACGAGTTAGGAGTGATTCGGGACTAATTCAGAAACTCGGGGAAATTTTTTTTGTACGAACTCAATATAACCCCTTTATAAATATCTAACCTTCCGTGCAATTTCAACCATAACCAATTTACAATCAATATGGAAACCAACACATTTTCACATTCAAACATATTTAAATCATGCCTAAAACATTTACTTATCAAATTGATCAACAACATTCATAATACTATATAAAAGTTAACTAATAAACTTCCTTCATTTCATTTCAATTTTAGCACCAAAGTAACTCAAAAGTATATCAATTTAACTTACTATAACCATCAATTCATCTTAAGTTCAAACATGCATTTTCTCAACTCTTAAACAACCAATTCATATGGCCAAATACACACCAACCTTTAAAAGCCAAATCTCATGGCTAATATCATAACTCAAAACATGCCAAGATGACACTGGCCTATACATGCCATATACCATATATATACAATTCAAAAGTACCAACGTAGATGTTCGATAGCGCGATGTTGTTCCCGATGACTTTTAGATCCGAGCTAGCCTTGATTCTCTATAAAACATAAGAAAATAACACGAAGTAAGCTTCACAGCTTAGTAAGCTCGTAAGTGAATAATTCAATACATCAAACACATACAATTCAACTAATTGTACATAAAATTACCATATATACAATTACAACAAACCTTTCTCATGTCTTAAAACATGATCAAATACCATTTCATTATCTTTTTCTATTAAATACTCGAATAGGTTTTGTACGTACCTGTATCGTCTCGTACTAACCTCTTTCTCAATCATCTCAATTATATTTATAATTCAATTCAACTAGGTCGAATCTAAATAAATCTCAAACACATAAACATTTAACTAACTCATATAATTGCATATTATCACATTAAGTACTAAACTTACCTTAATATTGCATGAACATATAACTTCACACATACCTAAACCATTCAACTCAAATTCACATTCGCGGAATTGATAAGATCATATGGAAATCATATAAAACTTTTACAATGCCATATCCCGGATATGGTCTTACATGTTAACGCATATCGATGCCACTGTCCCATATAGGGTCTTATACGAATCATATACAATGTCAATGTCCCAAACATGGTCTCACACGTTTTCTCACTTCGATTCCAATGTCCCGGACATGGTCATACACGAAATCACACCTCGAAAGTCCTAAAATCATGACATTAATATCCAATACATTTACTAAGGTTCATTCAGAGCTTTCGACTTCGTAATTAAATCTATTCATGCACGAAACCAATCATCCAATGCTCAAATCAATTCGGCAATATATATCCATATACAAATCAAATTTGGCAATGTATATCCATATAAAAATAAAATTCGACAATGTATAAAACATATACATTTAAATTCAAAAACATTTATTTACTTAGGAACTTACCTCGTACTCGGAATTGACGAATCGGATCGATTACTCGATAATTTTACGTTTCCCCCAATCTAATTTCGGATTCCTCTTTTCTTGATCTATATGTATTCAAAATTAACTCATTTAATCATATAATCATTCAATTCAGTCCAAAAACACATATTTAAGCCAATTTGCAGTTTGGCCCTAAACTTTCACATTTCTTACAATTTAGTCCCTATTTCACAAATACACAAAATTCATAAAATTCAACAAGACCCATGCTTGGTCAATTACCATACTACCCCTACTAGCCCATACTTCACATTTATTCACACTTTTAACCCCACATTTTCACCTTTTCATAAGTTAGTCCCTGATTTGCATTTTCATCAAAAATCACTTTATAAAATATGAAAATTTAACATCAAATGTTCATATTTCACCATTAAACATCAAAGAACACATAAGCTCATTAATGTTAACTATCAAAATCTTTAACAGTTTTGAAATCGAAGACATGGGCTAGCTAGTACTAGTTGCAACGATCACAAAAACATAAAAATAATTAAAAACAGATTAAAAATACATACCAAATTGAAGGATATAAGATTGCCGAAAGTTAAGCACAAAAAATGGCTTTCTTCTTTGTGAAATTTGATTAAAGAAAGATGATACAAAATGGTGTTTAATGTGGTTTTATTTATTATTAACTTTAATTACCTAATTACTTGATTAACCTTTATAAACTTTAAAAATTACAGAAATGCCATGCCATTAAAATCCACTATCAACTCTAATGGGCTAATTACCATATAAGGACTTCCACATTAAAGCCCTATAGCTATTTAATACCATTAGCTATTAGAACTCAACTTTTACGCTTTACGCGATTTAGTCCTTTTTACCAAATTAAGCATTCAAACAGTAAAATTTCTTTACGAAACTTTCACCTAATAATTCTATCATGTTGTAAAGTTTAATATAATAATAAAATTAATATTTTAACTTCAGATTTGTGGTCCCAAAACCACTGTTCCGATTTGACCCAAAAAGGGGATTTTACATTTATTGTTTTTCTAATTATTAATTAACTGAAGTTCAAAAATGGATTTAAATTAATTGGTCATCGTGAATCCAATTGAATGTAGAAAGATTGAATATATTTTCTTATGGATTCTTTTATGGTAAAGTCGTTATGGTTTTAGCGAAAATAAAATTTGATTGAGAAAATTATTTAATTGAAAATTTAATTTATTTAAATTAATTGAGAAAATAATATTTAATTTTGGAAATATAAAAAATATGCACTAGGTTGGAATAAATTATAAAGTGTTAGATTAAAGTCCAAGAAGCACATATAATTGGATCCAGTACAAGAGAGGCCCAACTCTCCCTTATATGGAATACATGGGACGACAAACCCTAGTATTCATACCTACGGTTGCCGCCCCTCTCCCTAAATAATAGGAAGTTGGAGATTTTTCTATAAAAATAATATTATTTGTATTCTACCACTTCAACCAATATTCTACCAACTCTCACTAGAAATAGTTTGTATTGGTAGATTTCAATTCACACCAATAGAAAGAGAAAAACACAAGTTTCTTTGAAGTTTTCAATATTGCTATTTTGGCAAAAAAATAGTGGAAATTTATTTTAAGAATAAAATCTATATTATGAGAATTGCAATTCTACTGATTTTTATTTAAGAGATATTTATTTTCCCACTAAAAGTAAAGAAAATATTTTTGGTTTTGTGTTTGATTCGATTTGTTCGAGTCTGCACTCGAAGCAGTTCGTGGTATAAGAATAACGAAGAATATCATTTGGCTGAAAGCCAGGAACAACAAGGATCCACCTATCCAAAAACACATGTACAAATTTAGTCTATGGTTTGTTGCTATAAATATCACAAATCGGGTTAGTTTTCAAATTTTTTTTTTTTTGCTGTGCAAGAAAATTATTTTCAAACTAGATTTTTTCCGAACCTTGATCAAGGCGACTGGCCGACAAGGTAATACCTTATAAAAATTTCCTCAAGGAAACCTATAAAGTAGCTTTCATCAAGACATTTGTAGCTGGGAAATAAGGTGAGTAAGAACACTTGAACAAATTTTGCCCACAAATATGGAATTTAAATAATTGTGTTTAGCACATGAATGCTATTTGAATGATGTTCTTGCTTGCCTTTATTAGTTAAGACATGTGTTGTTACTTAAGTGGGGAATGGAACAACATGATAGTTGTTAGCTTTCATGTGTGAATCATTGATCGGAGAGAATCCCCATTCTTTTTATGCTTGCTGAAAATGCCTCTTCTGACACTTGATGAATAATCCTTTAAGATTTTAAAATTTCACTATTTTTTGAAAACTTTGGGGAAATTTTACTGGATTCTTTAGGGAAATTGTGAGAGCATTGTTCTTTAGGTAAGTGCATGATAATGTTCTTCTAAAGCTTATTATTGTTTTTTTATCGCATATAACTATTTTGGTTTTGAATTGGTGTGTTTCCATTCTTGTTTCCTGTGTTCATTTATTTTGATAAATTTTGAAAAAGATTTGGGTAAATAAGTAAAAGGGAAGTAAATTTCGGGTTTTCAAACAGTAAGTGTAGCACCCACATCCGACCGATCGCCATGTCCAAATGAGAAGCACCACACTCATTACTAAAGCAACTAGGATTACCCTTTCTTTTAAATTAAACTTAAACATAAAAAAAAGTTCATATTATAAAAACTAATTATTTTAAATAAAGAGAAATTCAAGCATTCAAACACTTTATAATTTCATGAAAACAAGTTCAAGGATATTAATTAAACAAATAGAACTAGTTCCATTAAACATCAACACAATGTCATGCCCAGACGTTATGGTTGAATCTGGCGATGTCACATGGTAGTATTTTCTGAAAAAGTGAGTTGTCGTCAAAAACCTCCTACCTATATAACCTCTTGACAAAATCTTATGTTAATTCCAGGACGTGTCGTTCATTTTCAAAACATAATTCATAAAGTTATTCTCTTTCAAAACGTTATTAATTTTCAAAACGTCACTTATTGCGGAAGCTTTTTAAAACAGTTTCGTATTTGAGTGAATTTTGTAAAAACATTTGGTTCTTTTTGAAAACTCGAGTATCTCTACTACTAGCAGTTATAAATCAAAACAATAAAAATCCCAAATTAAAAATATAAATCCAAAGAGGCCATTATTACAGTAAAATACCCCCAAAATAAATTCAAAAGTATAATTAAGTACTAAGTCGAATTAAATAGGTCGTGTGGCCACTGTTGAGTCCTCTGTCACATTGATCTGCCTATGTCTGGGGATTACCTGTACAGTCAAATCAGAAGGGTGAGTTTACAAAAACTTAGTGTGTAATTCCATATAAAGCAAACAGACAGAAAGCAATCACAGCCTGGGCCTATGCCCTTTTCAGTATCAGTGACAATATCAGTTTGGGCATTAGCCCATCTCAGCACAAAAGCAATCATGTGTTTGGGCCTTGGCCGCATTACAGTAACAATAATCAGTACAGTAACAGATTATACAATATATAGGTCCTACCCAGCCAGCCTCTACACTCCATCTCCGTCCAACCTTACACTCTATGTGGGGGTATAATCAACCCACCCATCCCTACACTCTAAAAAGTACTGAATGCAGCACTAGAAAGTAGTTTGTAGCTGAGCTGCCAGAAAATTAGGCTCGAGGCCTTTCAGTACACTTCCTCCGATCAAAATAAACCCCCAACCCAATGCAATGTAGTATACAAATATGATATATTATAACATAACATCATGCATGTAATTAGGGCATACAGTATCAAATCAGTGGATCATCATCATGTTCATTCATATCAGTCATACATTCATTTCAGTCAATTAGGGGTCTAGGTAAGCTTACCAACCCTACAGTAGGTCCACAGTCGACTCGGGTCACCCATGCAACCTTAGCAGTCAAATAGTGAAAACGGAACCAAAGGCCCATGTTGCATGCCCATGTGGGGCCCGCACGCTCGTGTGGCCCATACAGCCCAAAATGGCCTTGGCTGTGTGGATCACACGGCCTAGCCCAATATTCTCACACGCCCGTATGGCCCACACAGCCCAATTCGATTCGGCCCATGAATCGCACATGGCCAGCCTCTTTGATCACACGCCCGTGTTCGGTTACACGGCTCACCACACGGGCGACCGCACGCCCGTGTGGCGTCGACCTTCACCTGTTCTGGCTCTTGTCAAATTCCAATTTTGGGTTGTGTTTACACACCTGGTTTCTATTTGCTATGAAAACTGCCCCAAGTCTTTTAAACCTACACTTAAACATTTACTCAATTGAATACACACAAGTTGAGCAAGCGTTAAACTCACAACAACATTACCTTCGATCGAGTAAAGAGGGAGGTTTCGCCCACTTAAGACATCAATGAGAGACCTCCAACCCTTTGGTCAATCCTAATCAACAAACAGAAAATCCCCTTAAACCATTTAACCAAACAAAACTTAATTAAGAAGTAGAAACACAACTTACTGTACCACGAAAACGTATGCTTACTCACAGAACAAATGAACACAGAGAAGCAAATAGGAAAAGAAAATAGGTGAGAGGGGAAAAAACTTTCGATAGAAATTTTAGCAGCAATTTGGCAGCAAAGAGAATAAATTCAAAACATCAAAAGATTAGGAGCAACCAAGATTTGGGAAAAGAAACAGTTATCATTCAGCTTGGGAAGAAAAAAAATAAAAGATGAAAACAGAGAGAAAAACCAAAAGCAAAAAAGGCAAAACTATCAGAAAATTAGGCAATGAGAGAAGGTAGCTGAAATTGCCACTACTAGTTTCGGTTCTATCCAAACTCCTCCATCCAAATCTCCACAAAACACTCCCCTCAATCCCCAAATCCCTTAACAACCAAGATTCCCTCAACATCCTCCTAAAAATCGGCCACAACATCCCCACACTCCTCAAATACTCAGAATTTTACCACATTTCAAACTCCATCATGGTACATGTACAAAAAAAACATCCCCCTTGAACGTACAAAGATTCAAACTCAAGACCCCTAGCACTCCAACACACCACTTAACCACCAAACCAGCAGGCCCATTCTGACATATTTTTCCAATATTTGTTTTTAAGCCTACTGGCTAAAGATAGGGGTTTATTCAATTAAAAACAAAAATTTGCCCAAGTGAAGGCTCGAACTTGGGACCTACCAAACACTCACAGAACACATAACCACTAAAGCTGACAGATATTTGTGACACAAACATACGGAAAAATATATAAGAGATTTTGGGGCGTTACACATTCATATTGATTAAAATCAATTTCAAGTCAAATTAAACACTTTTAAAATATTTTTTATCGAGTTCTAGTTGTTTGGGGATTATTATGACCAAGTTCGAGTCTCAAGGAGTCAAAATTAGTAAAACAGGAAAGGACCCCTATCTAAACCAGTTTTATTTGTACATGGGGTACTTGTACCAGTACTTTTGGGTATTACTATTCATTTTTTGCTACTAACTTACTTGTACCAATACATTTGAAGTTTGCCATGACCCAAAACTAACCTAGTTTGATCCAAAACAATGCCATATAATACCCAAAAAAGTAGAAGACCTATTTAACAACTTCTAAACACCATTTTGATCATGTTTAACACATTAAAATTTATTTTCACAAGCATGACCAAAACCTTACTAACAGTGTAACAACTTATTTTTAGTGGTACTAGAGACGACAGTTTTGGAACCCCGTTTTTCGATGATCGAGTCAGTACAAATATTAATTATTAATATTTACGAGTATATTATAGAGTTATATTAAGTTTTCATCCAATAATTTTATTTAAGGGTTAGTTAATTAAAGTATAAGGAATAAATCCTAAAAATCATAAAAGTTAATGCTATTGATTATTAGTGATTAAATGGCTTAAATATCAATATTTCAAGGACGTAAGTGGCAATTAAGCCATTCTCATTATAGTGGATGGTTTATATGTGTCTATTTTTATTAATTTATATGTATAATTAAGGGTAATATAGTAAATAAATAAAAGTTTGAATATTAGTAAAAGAAAAGAAAAACTTTATCTTTCTCATTTCTTTCTTTCTCCAACAAAAATCACCCTTGTTAGAAGTCTAAACTTTGTTCAAGCTTCCAACAGTGCATGTGAGCTAATTCGAGGTTCATTTTTCGTAAATTTTATGTTTTTAAAATCATTGTATTTTTTTTTTTACAAAAGAGATTGTTGTAGCTTAATCTAGCTAATCTGGGTACTAAATCGTAAAACTGTCAAAGGTTTTAAAAGTTTTCATTGATGGTTTTTGATGTTTCTAATGTTAATGGTTGAGTTTGAAACTTTGTTATGAAATAGGACTATTTTGTAAAGTGAATTTTGTTAGTTGAGTTTAGGAACTAAAATGAAAATATGATGTAATTGACATGAAATTCTTATAAAAATAGATGTTTGAGAGCTATATAGGGATGAGTTTGAAGTTGGATTTAAAGTTTAGGGTTTCAATATGAAAAATATACTTATTTCAGTTTTAGGGATTAAACTGAATAAACTGCAAAACTTTAGAGAAATTGTGAAAAGTAATAATAGGATATCATATGCATTAAAAAATTTGTTATAAGGTATTTAGAACTGATAATTTGAAATGAATGCCATATAGATCAAGAAATGAATGAACCATTAGATAATCGAGGAAAAGAGAAAACAACAGATTAGTCCTTGTCACTTCTACTATTGTTGTTTATACCTGGTAAGTTCATACGATAAAGTTCTATATATTTTTGTAATGTTTGAATGTATACTTAAATGTTACAAATTGGAATAAAGGTGAGAAAAAGGATAAATTGAAAAGTGTTATGTTGATATGTGTACTAAGCCCGGATGAACATAAGATAAGATACAATTGGCATGCCAATAAGGCTATTTCGCACACAGTACGGGTTTGATATGAGATGAGATGATGACGTATTATTTATTCACTGATTTTACCAGAATCTAGCATTTTTTGCAGATTACTGAGTTATCTTTACAGTGATCAACTGTGTTTTGGGGGGATGTGTAGCCTACGAGCTTAGCACTCAGTGCCCAAGTGTGTTTCTAGAGGGATGTTTAGTCTACGAGCTTGACACTTAGTATCCAGGTGTGTTCATGGATGGCATGACTCGTTCGAGCAATCAGGTGTGTTTTGGATGGTTACCTGCGTATCCATATCTGTTCATTATAGTTTATCAGGCTAAATTGTTGTTACAATTGGATAATGATGAATGGTAAAAGTATTATAATGAGATAAAGTATCGTTGTATAATGTAAAAGTACATATGTTCAAAGGTTTGATGAATAGCTTTGATTGAGATTGAATGATATCGAATGGAATGTTTTGAGTTATATATATACGATGAACTCACCTGAAAGAATGAATTGTAGTAATAAGGAAAATTGTTTAGTTAACTGTGTTATTTTGTAAATGTGGGATTTAAGGTAAGTTATATTGTGTTAAACCTATGAACTTACAAAGCTTATTTAAAGATTACTCTGTTTCATTTTCTATTTCCTATAGTTAGCATTTTGCGGAACTTGGTGATCGGATCAACTCGAAGATCACACTATCCAGCCACCATTTTTGGTAGACTTTTAATCATTCAACTTGATTATTTGGCATGTAAATAGGAGTTGAATTGTATATAAGTGTTTTGTAAAAGTAAAATGTGAATGGTGATGTATAAAATATGTGTCCTTGGTGGCATTTTGATATGTTTGATTATGGCTTCAAATGACAACTTTAAATGTGGTTGTTAAGCATGAGAAATGTGATAGATTAAACTGAATGTTTGGCATGTCTAATTATGATAAGGAATGTTTGAATAGGTGAGATTATGTTAGAGATTATGGCATATAAGTTGGATGATTGAATTGGATGTTTTAAGTATGTTATGCGGAATGGAGTTGATACCAATCTTATAGGTTGTGGATTTGGCATTTTTAGTCATTAATAGGTGATTGAAAGTTAGTTTTTTTATTGTGTATAAGGCAAATGTTAGGTCATTGTCTATCTTGGCATGACTTGAGATGTACTTTGGTATTAATTCATATTGTGTGATGGTGCCTTGAGGCATATTGGTTAGATTTACGAAATGATATGTTTTGGCATGCTTTTATACATTTTGAATATGTTTAAAGAATGGTCAAATGGATACTCATGACCTAGGTGAAATTTTGGTTGGTAGCTTACATAATAATGCAGTTATTAGCGCACACAGACTAGCACATGGCCGTGTGTCACACACGGGTAAGTGACATGGCCGTGTTCTTTGTATGGATTCGGAAGTTTTGGGTATACACGGTTACAATTTCCTACACGGGATCTGCATCAGAAGCATGCTCTCGTCTTTTTCTAGCATTCACTTCTATGCTTCTTTCCATAATGCTCACAATTCAGAATGTCTGCATCTCTCGTGGGACCTTTAGTGCTACCCACTAATACTGACAGTTGCCTAACTCAGCCTTTCTCTAACCTGGCATTCAGTGGAGTTGATATCCCAAGTCTTTGAGACTCCCTAGCTCACTTAAGCAAAGCTTGTGAACTAGTCGTCTCGACTCTCTTTCCAAATTCTCGGGAAGGCTAAACTTTCTTATATAATTCTATGGCCTTGTCAATAATTTTTGCTTATTTAGCTAGACCAACTAATTCTTTAAGCTTATGCAAGATTAGTTGAACCCGAAGCTTATCTCTCAATCTCCAAAGGAATCACTTGTAACTTTCCTCCTCGGTTAGCACTAACTCTAAGGCATACTTGTTGAGTTGTAAGAATTCTCGCTCATAATCAACAACAACATATCAACCTTTTTCAACATCATAAATTTTTGCTTTATGTCTTCTAGATACAGTTCACCTACATACTTTTTTTTGAACTCTAATTGGAAGAACATCAAATTAATATGATCTGTCAGAATATGATGGGTGACTATTAACCATCACTGATATGCCTTTTTCTTGAGGAGAGATATCATATATGTAACACACTTAGGTGGTGAAGATTCTAACTATTGAAGAACTCGCTCAGTTGACTCCAACCAAATTTCAACTGAGGAAGGATCGACACCTTTCAATCCTAAAAATTTAGTTTCGCTATACTTTTGCAACTTTTATCAGGGCTCGTCGAGCTAAAGCTACTGGCGCAACTTACGAAGTAGCTCCCACTACTCGCTAAAGTACTTCTGCTATTATGCAGAGTAGATCCTCAACCCTCTCGGTGAGGTCTATCAGCTTTATTTCGTCGAGTACCGGCTTGATCAATATCATAGGCCTTGATCTCTACCCGATTATTACCCGCAACAGAGTGATCACTGTTGTTTATTTCTTCAACAGAATTTATCGATTCCTCAGACATTTTTAGCTTTCAAACAAAAAAAAATCATAATCAACATCTAAATCTCGACTCAGACTCGACTTGATTGTGGCATGTACCTCTAGACTCAATTCCAAGCTCGATTCAGTCCAAGAATTGAATAAACTTATAGCTCTAATACCACTAAATATAGGTCATGTGAATAAACTTAGGTCCGAGTTATAGGATGTCATATTCTTTGCTAGAGCAACTACGATCAATTACAATTATAATCTAACAACTCATACATGTTATTAAGTTTATTACAGTAGTACAATATGTTATTTTATCACTTTCGGGCTTAAAACAAACTTACAAAAGCTCTTTCAATAACTCGAGATCATTCAATGACTAAATATAAAGTTTGTAAAATTTAATTGAGTTAGCATCGTGACCATGAAGAGACATTGTGACATCAATGATGGAGGATTGGCATCATGACCTCAATAGTGCAGTGTCGCGACCTCGAAAACAATAGGTTAACATCGTGACTTCAACGGGGGACGTTGTGATATTGGAGGATGATGTCACGACATCCATAGGATGATGTCATGACTTTGAAGGCAGATTCCTTCAGTCCTTGCATTAGATGATTAAACCTACCAAATTATACACACTAATGGTCTAGGGATCCAATATGCAATTCAATTCAGTATATGATGATGATGATCATTTGCACATTTTAATTCTTAAAAATTTTCAAACCACTTATGCACATGCTTTAAAAAATTCATGTGTCAACTTTAATCTAACATTCACTAATCAAAATACCAAGTTGACCATTTACAATTTAAATCTGTTCAACCTAGGTACATGTCATTTGTTGAAACGAAAAGAACAATATAAACATTGCTAAGTCAAGAATTTGCGATCCGAATGCTGCTTCACCTCTCTAGGGTTCGAGATCCACTAACATCTGTGCACGGAATAAACAAATCGTATGCTGAACGATAAAGCTCAGTGGTACTTTCATAATTCAAGTCAAATAACACGAACATTAGCATGTTGAGAAACTAACAATGCATAGTCTAATTTTAATCATTCATATCTCATGTATCAAGTATATACATTCATCCAAACGACCCATTTCATATCAACATATCATATCATACTTTATATCCACATTTCACATTCAATTTCCAATTCATTTCACCATCCACACAAATATATATACACACATAACAATTTGATGTTAAATACCATTTGGTAATCCATGTAAACCATTAACATAATCTTTTAAAAGGTAAAGTCTAATCCACTTTCATGTAATTATCAAATTTGAGTATTCATCTTGCTATTTCATTCTCTCTCGAGTCTATTGACTCATTTATATTCAAATCAGCCCATAGGGCTCATTTTAACCAGTTCACATGACCTTTCACATGATGTCATTTGACACATTTCACATATATGCTCATGATGTACCAACTCATATAATTTTTTCTAATTTAATTATCATTTCTCAAGTTCGCGCTTTATAATCCCTATTAACTAAACTTAAATGCAAGATAGATACACAGATCATTTGACCATCACACTAATTTAGCACCTAGTGCCTCATTTGAATGTCAAAAGTGTAAATTGTGCCTAATGCTCATTAGTATAGCTGGATTAAAATGTGTGCCCAACATTCATCTGAATGTTTGAAGTAATATGCACCTAGCGCTCATCGGCATTTAACTGAAGTATAACCTATACACAATCTAATCCTATGACATACTAACTATACCTAACTCTGCCTGAATAGTTAATAGGGTACCAATGATCTAATTACAATTTATAAACCAATTCACATATCATATCTCATACAATTTCATCACCAATTCACAACTAATGTTATTATCAAGTTCATACTATGCTCATTTAGGTTATGCACATCTCAATTTAATTCTTGACATATTATCATTCAATATGAATCAATTCAATATGACAAGTATAAGCTTACCTCGATAGTTAATCATGCAATCAAAAATGTATATGCATATAAGTTTAATGATCTTAAATCATAAAAGTACAAATCGAAATTGTCTGCCACTCGTATAAGATTATTGACTTTCCCTTCTCTTGCGATAGCCTGGCATCGTCCCTTGCTATGTTCAATAATTCAATAATAAAAACAATATTAGTTTACATTCAACTCACAACCAAATACATAGTCAACCATATTTTGCATTTTATTCAGTTTAGTCCCTATACTTGGGAGACACATATTCTTCGATTTTTAACATCGGATCAAAATTTGATTTCATATTTATTCATTAGGGACCCTATACTTTTCATCTATAGTATAATCTTATGAAAGTTTTCAATTTATTCAATTTAGTCCCTAATGTCACAAATTTATCTAATAAGTTCAATTTACTTTCTAATTTAGTCTTTATCACCATCTAAGCCTATTTACTATCAATCTCTTCAATATAAGCTCAAAATCATCAATTTCTCTCTAATGACAACTTGCTAAAAACATAACAATTGAAAAAATTGATACATGGGCTAGCTAATTCAAGCTCCCATGATAAAAAAAATCTATAAAAATCAAATAAAAATGGCTTAAAGATCTTACTTCATTATTGATCAAATGTTTGAAGGTTTTCTTCTTTCTTTTTCATCAATGGATGATGGCAAGGAAGTTGAGAAAGATGGTAAAATCTTTTCATTTTCCACTAGGTGATATCTATACTTCGATTAAAGAATGATTAAATTAATTAATCATGATTATACCATTAATTAATATTATTTTTAATATTTAATTATAATTAACTAAACTTAATGGCTAACACTATCACACTCCACTATCTACAATCTAAAATTGGTTAATTAATCATTTTGGCCACTTGGATAATTACTATATAGGTCCTTAAGCCTTTTCTAAATTAAAATTCATTAGCAATTAGACTTTTACAATTTAGTCCTTGATCTTTAATTAATGAATATTTTGGTCCAATTTCTTCATCGATATTTAATATATTTTCTTAATAACTTCACTAATCTTTATATTTCATCCTTACAGACTTGATTTATGGAAATTAGGTTTCAAAATTTTATTTTTTGACACTACTTAAAATTGGGTCATTACACACATTATAATTTTATATGCAAGTATGAAGGGTTCTGCCACTATATTGATCTGTGGATTTTTGACCTACAAGTGGGGCTCTAATGCCTCAAAAGAAGTTACCTCAGATTTTTAAAACTAAGCATACTCTACTATTTAACTCATCAAGTACTCCTTTGAATGCATCTCTTGTGCAGCCTATCTCTCTAGTTGTTGCCTTATCAATACCATTTGAATTGGTGTTAAGGTACTGACCAACGACTAAGCTTGAAAGTTACAAGAATAGCTCTTTAACCTAAGTTGCAGAGTCTTGTGTCCTGCCTCTAATGTTAGTATGCCATTTGATTATGTTGCTTTTGTTCATCTTGTGTCATTTGCTATATTTCATGATGTTATTACCTATGTTTGCAGGCTATTTTTTGTAGTTGGAAGTATTCTTAGGCTTTTCTAAGACTACTGTAGAAGAGAAACATGATCAGAACAAAAAAAAAATAGCAATTGGAAGGGGAGGTGCAGCGTTTGGAGCTCGAGAAAGCAAGTAACTAAGATAACTTATAGTTTATACTCGAGGTGAAGGGAGAAATGTATCTATTGCAAAAGGAAAAGAAATTGTTGGCCACACAATTGAAGCAGAGCAAAGCCCATATATAGTAGTTGGAAAAAGATTTATCTACATTGAAGGTTAAAAAGGATTATATTTGGAGCATATGGTATGTGTATTAGTGTTGAGCATCAATAGTGGACACTCTTGAAGGTGCAGTTGAAGTACGGTCCTTTGGACCTCACCATAGTTCATTTTTAATTATTGCACGTTGTTCTAAAGAGGTTCACCATGTTGAATCTTTACTGAAGGCAAGGTGCAAAATGTGTGTATTATGGTTGGAGCTTGTAAGGATGCTAAATAAACTTCTTCTGTTGGAGCTTGCGACGATGCTATATTTTTTACTATTGAATATGATTTCTTTGATGATAATTATTTTTGTTGGTTTTTGTTTAAAGCATCTCTAGTTTCTTTTTCTTTTTTTTTTTTGGAATGGTTGCTGTGTGTTTTTTTTTTTTTGTGGCTGGGTAGATTACCCTTTAGGGTTTTATGGGCAGATTCGAAGGATTGATGGCATTATTAGGGCTTTTCACTTTAAATTTATATAAATGATGATTTCCATTTCTATATGAATTTTTACATGTAGTATTTTTTTTAGGTGGTTTGCATTACAGGTATTTCTTGTAGGTTTGCCTTGTAATGGGTCATTTTTTAGTGGTGTTGGAAATAGTAATTTCAGGGCCACAATTTTGACCAGTGAGTCAGTAAATTTTATTTATTTAATATTTACAAGTTTATTAAAGTGTCATATAAAAATTTGGTTAGGTAATTTTAATGTTTGGATAGTTAATTAAATAAAAAAAACTAAATCGTAAAAGTTGCAAAAGTTAATTTCCATTGAGTTATAAGCGTCTAATGAGCATAACACCAAGATTAAAGGGTTTTAAAAGGTAAATAGACCCAAAATGATTATAGTGGAAAATTATGTACATGGTTTTAAAAGGGTAATTAGGTAATTAAATAAATATTTAATTATATGTTAAAATATAAGAAAAATGCCATCATCTTTTAGTTTCTTCTTCCACCGATTCATTTTCCACCATTGCTAAGGAAGAAAAGCTTCGAAAACCACAAGACATTCGACCCTTGCATGTGAGTTATTTTTAAGCCCTTTTTTTAGTGGTTTTTAGGTTTTTGAGATCGTTGTAGCTTAATCTAGCTAAACCAAGAACTAATTTGTAAAATTGTTAAAGGTTTTAAAATTTTCCATTGCTGGTTTTTAGGTGTTTTATGAAGTTGAATAAAATATTTATAATTTTGGTTGTTAATTAGGACTATTTTGTAAAGGAATTTCAGTTAGTTTTAACTAAAATGATAAAATAATAATTTTAGCATGAAATTTTAATAATTATGGGTTGTAAATGTATAGGAAAGAATTCGGCTAGCTTGATCTTGTTTTAATTATGATAAATGTGTAAGTTTTGATTTTAGGGACTAAATTGAATAAGAGGTAAAAGTTTATAGAAATAATGTAAAATATCATTAAATGATCAAATACATTTAGATATTTTTAAGATATTGAATTGGTTAATTTAGCTAAATTATTATATATAGATCAAGAAACGGATCAATCGGTTGAAAATCACGGGAAAGGAAAAGTTGTCGAGTAGTCCTCATGTGGTGTTGGTAGTTGTTTCGTTTAGGTAAGTTCGTATTAGGTTTAATATGTTTATCAATGGTCTAAATTCAAATTTCATATGTGTATAAGTATATGTGTATATTTAGCATGGTCAATTTAGGTAAGTCTTGATAGTGGAAATAAGGGACTGAATTGTAGAGTATGGTAATTGTACATGTTTGTTTTGAATTATATTATCCTATGGAATATATGTGATCATGGTTTAAGGTTATAAACATGAAAATATTAAGGAATACAAGTTAAGGCCCGTGTAAACTCAGTGAATAGCTAGGATACAAATGACATGTCATTAGGGTGTTTTAGGCACTATGTGCCAGTGATTACAATTTTCAGGTACTATGTACCGATGTTACGGTTTCAAGGCACTCTATGTCGGTGATGTATTTGAAGTACTAAGTATCAGTGGTGGATACCATACTGATGGCTGGAATCTAGCATTTGTTTCAGATTCTCATCAGCTTGTGTAAGTAGCATTGTGTAATCATTAATGTCTCGATCGTCAGCTTGTGTAAGCATTATTTCCCACGTAACCATTGTTAATTTACTATAATTCTCCAGGCAAAAAAGTTAATGAAATGCTTAGAAAGGAAATTCATGGAATGACTGATTATTTACTTATTAGTTGTGAATTAGCATGTGAAACATGTATCTTGAGATTTTGCTAAGGTTATATGTACATGCCTAACCGTTTGGTATATTAGGGAATGTGAAACAAAACATGGAATTCTAGTTTATGTTAAATTTGAATTGGATGCTTAAAATGACAAGTATGTGAAGTTTCATTATATGACTTACTAAGCTTTAAGTAAGCTTACTTTATTTCATTTTTTTTCTTCTAGATTATAGAATTCGAGCTGTCGATTGGATCATTTCTGGATATCACACTATCCATCAACTCTTTTGGTAGCTATTTACTTATTTTGGCTCGGTTATAATGACAAGTAAATAGGGTTTTGATATATATATATGATTATGAGTACTTTGGTTATATTTTGTGCCATTTGGGATATGAATCATGTATTTGGATGTAAGATGTAATGGTTACTTGGTTGTTTCAATGGCTTGATTTGGTAATAGCCGATTTGGTATCTATCGTGTTACTTTGGTTATGGAATGTTTCATATATTTCGGTTAGTTGGTGAACTTTGGTTGATGAATATAGTCATGAGAAAATGAGGTATATTTGATGGTTGAATGGGCATGAAAGGTAAAGTTGTTTATGTTTGATGGTTAATGTTTAATGCTTGAATTGTGATGCCATTAATGGCATATTGGTTAGGCACTTAGGTTGTATGTTACATGGTTAATCTAAGTAGGTATTTGATGCACTTTGTATAGGTTTAATGGTTGGTATTGCATGATTTGTAGCATAAGTGAACTTAGGTGTAATTGCTTGGTTTAGAAGGCTTGTTTAGGTGCACATGGCCTATGGCATCATTCTGTGACACGGTTACGCGACACAGTCATGTTATAGTACCACGCGGCCTTAGCCTTGTCACACGACCGTGTGACCCCTGATTTCACTTTTTGCCTATCTTTTTGTAAAAGTTTTAGTTTAGTCTAGATTTGTTCCCAAGTTTGTTTAAAAGTTTTGTAAGCTTGATTAAGACTTGGTGTTGATTGAATATCATTATTTCATTGTATTTATAATGCATTGTGAATTAGTTGATTATTTATGCCTAGTTATTGAATGATATAGATGTTTAACAATTGCAATGCCTTATAGCTCGAGTCAGGTGACCTGTAACGCGTAGATTTGTGCAAGTGTACACAGTCGTCTCCATAGGGATTGTATTTGTGCTAAGTCACTTAATTTGTAAAATTATATTAATAATTTGGTAAATAAAAACACAACATAGTTGAGAAGTGGTGATTAAAATATATTAAACTAAATGCAATGATCCCTAATGCAAATTATCCCAACTATGCAAACTATATGAATGAAATAGATTTTAGTAAAATTAAACACAATTTGCGACAACTATAAAATAAATAAACTAGGACAATTACTTTAATTAAACTCAATTTAGTATCAACATGCTTAATAACATTCGGAAAAATATTCCATGGCAACTCGATCTTTCATGAGTTTGGAAACCACATTAGGTCCTTTCAGAATCCTTTACTTAGTAAATATGCATTTTACTGATCCTTATTTACTAAGGGTTTCTTAGCATTCGTGTGAGGTAACAAGGACGTGTCAGGTTTGAAACAATTTAATCACACAAATCTAAAAACTATTCATATAACAGAGCTTGGTCAGAGTTGTTATGCAACCTACAATTTAATCAGGTCAGGATCTCAATTGAGCATGCACATTTCAATTATGTGTCCATTAGCCGTCGTCTAGTCAGGATCGCTCAGCTAATTCAGGTGCATATCAATCACGTATGAACGAAATACAGACTCGATTTTAATTGAAAACATGATCAATTAAGGCACAAACATTATAAGCATGAATCAAATAAATATTATTTAATAAAAGTAATCATCCTAACTTAAATAAAATTAAGCTAACATTGTTGTAAACAAGAATAAAGAACACATAGCAAATATCTTTATATTAAATTAAAGAAAAGGAAGATTAAACCCAATTCAGAGTGGCTGTCACCCAAGACTCTGACTGACGAGGCTCCTTCGTTCCTTTGCTTTGCTCCTTTGCTGATGGTTCTCCAAGGTGGCTGACCAAGGGTTCTTTAAGAGGCTTAATTGCTAAAATCTCTATGAAGAGATGATGCTAGAAAAGGGAATGGAAAAGGCTAAGAGAGTTTGGAGAAAAGAGAGAATGATGCTTGAGGGATGATGAATGAAGGAATCAGAGGGTCTTATTTATAGGTGAGGAGAGGGGAATAGTTTACTAAAAATAGGAGTTTTCATCTTTTGAAGAATCTTCCATGGGTGGCCAGCCATAAATTAAGCAAGTTGAGCTGATTTTTCCTTGATTTTTGGTCAATTTTTGAGTGCCCCAACAACTCAGGACTGAGACTCGGTCAAGTGCAAATCTTCAAGTAAATCTCTAATTTTTTTCAACTCTTCAAGGACCTTGTGCAATTAAACCAAAGAATGATTTAAATAGACAGCCATGTGCAACCGAATTTTGGGTTGACTTGGTCTCCAATTTGGACGGTTTTGTAATCTAACAAAGCTATCAGACTTGTCTAAAATAAATCAACAAGTTAGAGGACCAAAGAATTAAATTTATCCAATTTAATTAATTCATTAAAACCCAAATTATTAATGAAATATTTTAAAATGAATTATTAAATATGGTTTTATATTTTATTATTTAATTTAATCATGCAGGACCCACTTTATGTCTTAAAAAATATAATATATTCAAACTAATATAAAATAAGCCATTTATTGCATGAAAACTATATAATAAAGCATAAAATCACATTTTAATAATTTCTATGTCCTAATTTCATATTTTCACATATTTCATTAATTTATTAAACAATTACTTAGTTTTAACAACAGATTTAAGTAAAAAGGTGATAAATTACATAGGAAAAATCCTATATATTTTTCGGTTTACACATCCCCAAACTTAAATCATTGCCCGTCCCGAGTAATGTTTATGCACAGCAAAAGGTCTTGCTAAGGCAGAATTGCTAATTATGTAAGGAGCATCAATCTTTGTTCCATAATCATGCATTAATAACTTCATGCTTATCGATCTTCTTTATTAACAAGTAATTCATATGCAAACATTCCTTAAGATTATACTAAGCTTCAAAATATGCCAACATGAATCATAGTTTGCATGTATGTCACAGCCATAGATAACATTCTTCATTCAACATAATTTCCTATCAATTAAGCAAACAATCACAAGGCTTATTTATGATCTTCATATGTTTAACTTAGAACTTCCTCTCCACTAATGTAGGTGACATAATCATCAAATCAATAGGTCTTTTATAAGGTTGTATTGGGGCTTAGTTAAAGGTAAGAATTTTAAGAGATGGGCCATTTCGGTTTTAAAAATCTTAACCTTCAAGTTTGTGTTGGTTTTCTCGTAATACAACATTTTTCTTTAAGTAAACCTTTGGAACACCCCCAAACTTATTTTGAACTTAAGCTCATACATTTTTCCTTTTTGGAGACTAAGCGAACTTTTCTTCGCTTGTTTTTTTTTTTTTAGGCATGAGCACATACATCTTTATGAAAATTTCCTCAAATGTTTATTCCCAAAACAACTTTAGTTAAGATAGGTGCACAAAATTAGGATAATTTTAAAAAGATGGTAACTGGCTTATAATGTAGGTTCATTGCAAAAACAGGTCTTTAAGCTCAAAATTACAGTTTCAAGGGTCTAATATCATAGGGTTGGCTTGAAAAGGCTCAAACGATCCAAAGAAATAGTGCCTATATCATTTTAGATTTTTATGTTCCCTAGGATTTCACCTCAAGAAAGTTACTAAGTCAATTCTAAAGATATAAACCTTCATGCATGTCTAATCTCAAAAGAAACTAAGTTTTCATGGCAAACATTACTAAGACTAAGATCATACAAGCATTTCATTCTTCATGATAACATACTTTCACTTAAATAAAATCATCATTCATACTTGCATACAAACTATCTTAGTAACAAAAATATCTCTAAACATTTATTTATTAAAACATACTTACGAAAGAAATAATTGAAGCATACTTGAAAAAAAATTAAAAGTTTAAGCAATTTATTTGCCTTACCCCTTTAAAAAGAAGCAATGTCCTCATTGTAAGAATAAAGTAATGAATGAAAACTGAACACCAGGTAGGGTTGTAAAGAAAGAGAGGTGAGTCATTAAGACTGCTTAAATACCAAGTCTTCCCTAATAACCCAATCCTAGACATGTTCATTCCCATTACCACATCACTTAGTCTTATTCTTTCTAAAGAAGTGTTAAGTTTGTTTATGCTTGCTATGTTTTATTCTACAGAAATTAAATCCTAATTATAAAAGAAATAAATTTTTAAAGACCTAAAAATAATTAAATAAATAACAGGACAAGAATCCCCCCTTTATTTTTCTAACTTATTCCTCTTGTTTTCTTTAACTCCATCTCTGCTTGCATCGTCAATATCTTCCATCCATGTCTCAAAGATAGCATTTGGGAACTCAGGAACAAAAGTATTAAAGATATTCTTAAAAGTATTTCGAATTGAGTCATCTCTAATTTTTGCATATTTCCAGTAAGTTTGTTGTTGATTGTGCATGAACTTGCACATATCCATCAAAATTGACAACTCCGATTTCCTTGAAGTACTTGCAGAAGTCAGCATGGGAGTTGTATATTCAGGTTCAACACTTAGCTTAATTGGTTATGAAGGGTCATAGGTTAGAAAAGATCTAGTGGGAATAGTCTAAATATGTCCAGTCCCTAGGTTATGAAGGGTCATGGGTTAGAAAAGATCTTAAGTGTCTTTGTTGGTTGCTATGGTAGTCTGGCAAACTTTTGGCATCGATCACATCTTTTACTTTTATGACTGGAATTTTAAGTGAATGCTCTGCCTCTAAAATGGTTTCCACAAACCCTTTCATGTATCTCTTTTAGGATATACTTTTCTTTTTTATATTCAAACATTACAACAATGGTAGAGTAAATCATTTATTGTACATAACCCTATCAATTAACTGTTGTTGGGAAGATGTGACACTGAATTGGATCTAAAACATTCATGATGTTATGAAATGATCTACAATGATTCAAATGGTCAACTAGGTTTGTGGAGCAATCATAGATCTCTGGAGATAGCTTTACCATTGTTACATTATAACTAATATGGCAAAGGTATATTACGCATTTTTTTTCTGGAGTACTGTGCTAGTTACATTATAACTAATATGGTTAGAAATGAACTGGATATGTAACACCCTATACCGGCCTGGTCGTCAAGCCCAAGAACAGGATGCTACACCACCGTCTCCATTTGTATTCATCATAAACCGTCACATTATTACACATGCATCTTTTTTTCTTTTAATATAACAGCATTCACATGAAACGTAAGTCATACACACTCTAAGGAAATTGAATCATGCTAAATATTTATTGAATAATCATAAAACAAGCACTAAACATGCATTAGGACCATTTAGAAAAATTTCCCAAAAACTACTACGTAGGTATCGATACTGGTAGAGTGGTATTGATAATTCTCTTAAGTGGTATCGATATCGCTTGGAAAATTGATACCAAATTAGCTTATTGTTTCTGTAACGCCCTGAATAATTCATTTCTGTTTTTGTAAATCCTGACATAAATGAGTATCTACTTCAGTGGTTAAGTGAATTGATGGTGTGTTTGAGGTCTTAGGTTCAACTCCCACATTTGGAAATTTTGTTATTTTTTATTCAAGTCTGATCCCTATTGGGTGGGCTTATATAAAATTGCCTATAAATCCATATCAGAATGAGTTTGCTGGTTCGAGTGGTAAGGAGTTAGCTTGCTGGAGGTTTCGTGTTTGAATCCTGCACGAGCGAGGGTGATAATTTTTATTTCAGTTGGCTGAGAAAGTTTGGATGGTCTTGAAATTCTAAGTTGGATGGGCTGTTAGTGGATGTAATGGGATCGTGTCCACATTAATCAATTTCATTTTTATCTTATTTTTTATTTTTATTTTTCTCTCTTCCTAAATACCTTTTGACGTTTCTTCTCCAAATTCCTTTTCCAAATGTTTCTTTTTTCTTTCTTCTTTCTTTGATTTATGTTCGCTAAACTGTCGTTCAATCACTATGTTTTGGGTTCTATAATCCTTGCTCGGACTGTGGTAGGTAAGTATTCTTGAAGTTTTGTGCAATTGGGAATTGTTTTCAGGTGTGTTAATGTGGTGAATTCTTGTGTAGGTGTTAATCAAGGGGATCGAAATTCATCTTCTATCGTGTAGTGTGTTTGGGCTATTGTAACTATTTTGTCAAGTGATCAAGCCTTTTGATTGAGTAAAATTTACTAGTATGTTGCTTGGGGTTTTGATAGATTGGTGTTTCGGTACTTGGAATTGATCGATTGAATGGTGTATTTTACGTTGGAAGGGCTCAGGATTGCTTTCGCATCAAAATTGTACTAGGTGTGTACACTAAAAATGAAAAATCGAGGTTTGGCGAAAGCCGAAAATGGGGGTTGTCGATGTCACACGGGTGTGTGGTCGTCCGTCTGGCTAACCGTGTGCGAGACACGACCGTTTAACTGACAAAGGTGAGGTCGTGCGCTTGACACAGCCGTGTGACGGTGTGAGTGTGGCCGTGTAGGCCAGACGAGTTAGGCCAAGTTGGGCATATGGGCCCACACGAGCATGCCACACAAGCATGTGGGTTTTGGGCCAAGCTATGTGGGCCACACGGGCAAGGCCATTCTAGACGTGTGGGCCACACGGGCATGTGGGCCCAAAATTTTAAAATTTTCCCTAATGTTGCACGGATCATTTCGATTGACTGTGGACCTACCGTATGGTTGGCAAGTCCTAACCAAACCCTATTTCATGTGATCTAATATTTCGATAGTCTGATCTGAGTAAAAAATTTATATATATACCTAATCGTACTACTTAAGTATGTATGTTATTTATATACGAGCATGTTAAGCATGTTAAATCTGTTATTTCTATATCCGTATTGTGTATCTGTGTTTGGGGTGGGATTTGAATATGTGGAGGAAGTGATCTGTACGACGACCTTTCGCCTATTATCTGGCAGCTTGGCTGTATATTATTTGTGATGTGTCGCATCGAAACTATATGATGTGTAGGGATGGGTAGGTGTTTTTAACCCCACATGGTGTGATGGGATGGACGGAGATGGTGTGTAAAGGATGGGGGTAGGATTCTGATATTTTTATTGTTATGGACTTGGTCCGAATCTGTATCTGACTGTATATGAGATTCTGTGTATGTTGCATGACTACTTCTGTTGGGTTACACATTAAGTTTACAAAAACTCATATCTGTTTGTCTGTTCTGTTCAAGTAATCCACAGACTTAGGCGGGGGGTGCAACGGAGGCTCAGTAGTGACCACTTGATAGAGAACTGTTTTTATTTAGTAATAACAATTTTACTTTAAAATCTAGTTTTTCTTGAGAGTTTGTAATTTGGGACTTTCTGGACTGTATGGTTTTAACTTTTGGATGGAATTTATTTTGCTTTCTTTTCCGCAACGTTGACAAAAACACTTTACGCAAACAAATGATTTTAACAAATGACTTTTGGAAACACGAGCTTGGTTTCGAATAAAACAAGTTTCAAACTTCCGCTGCAAATTTTTGATAACTTAAAATGGTTTCAAATAAGATTATAAACACAAGTTTTTTCCAGATACTAAGACTCTGATTGGTAAACTAATAAAACGATATGTTTTAACTTGAAAGATATAACTTAAAACCCTTCTTCGTAACACCCAAATTTGGCCATAACGTCTAGGCCAGGTTAGAGGTGTTATAGTTTCTCGTCTTAAAAACCCAAATTTTAGAAAATATCAGTACCAGTGAAAAAGTATCAATATTTTACCTTGAGTATTGATACTCATGGAAAAATATCGATACCAACTAGCGAAATTGACTTCCTGCACTTCAAAAATTACAGAGGTATCATTTTTAAATCCCGAATATCGATACCTCTATTCTAGACCATAAAAACATAGCATAAATCATCACATAGATCATCCCAAATAGGTTCTAAACATCATGCATCAATTGTCTCATAAAATAAATTTCGAAATGTCTCAAATGATAGTCCCAAACATCATATTTAAAGTCCACAAAGTTCCTAAGCACAATAGGCATGCAAACAACTAAAAATAATAGCAAAACCAACATAACATCTACTACATTACCTTTTATTCCCAAAACACAAGTAATGAAAAGAACACCTACTAATAGCAAATAAAGTTTTTGTCTTGGATCACTCCTCGAGACCACACCGGCACTACTTACTTGCAATGGTTAAAAAGGAGTGGGTGAGCTTAACAAGCTCAGTGAATGCTTAGAACAACCACTACACAAACAAGTCATTATGCATCAACTAAGTAGACATGTCACATATTCATACATATTTAACTCTAATATCATATTTCACACGCTTATTCATCTTCCATTTATACTATTACGCATTTAACATTTATTCATCTTTCATTTATACTATTACGCATTTATCACATTAACCACATGATTATTTAAGCATATATCATAGTACATATAAACCATATTTAATCAAATTCAGTCACATTATAAGATAGTTTGGCTCTTGAGGTTATGAAACATAATGTGGACTTTATCACCATACATCGGATACATAGATCTCCAACACACCAAAATGACTCATAGAGTCGATCATGTCCCATAAGTGAAGTATATAACTAACACTCTCCAACACACCAAACACACATATCCCGATGAATGGAGCTTAGCTCACATTCCCTTATCTCTCCGAAAACTGTCCCTAGGCCTTAACGCCCCAAAATCACATCACAAAGGTGAGTACTCACAATCCTATTGCATGCCAACTATATCCAACGGTCTCATAAAATCACAAGGCTAAAATATCAACATTATTATCACATATTTACTTACCGATTATTTGCACAATTTCACTACATATTCACATCGTTAGCTCATTATAATCACTGTCACATGGTATGAAAACATACCCACATATTTACTGTCACATGGCATGAATAACATACCCACATATTCTCTTTTACAATAGTCATCACAAGCTTATAGCACATGTCATAGCATCTCATAAGTGTTCATATTTTCACAATTGCATAAGCACACATATATCGCATTTAGTCAGGCCTGAGAACACTTACACTCAGAATTTAGAGTAAGGGTTTAAGTTACCTCTAAATTCTCATTTACACAATGAATCATCTACGAGCAGCGATTCCAAAACACTCACTAGAAATATCCTTTCACCAAAAAGCTGAAAGCTTAGACAAGCATTTCTTTGCATTTGTCTCTACTCGTTGAAGGTCCTATTGACTCCAACACTTCAACAAGACAAACCACACAAGCATACAATCAACGATCAGTCATTAACTTACTTTAAATAGTAAAAAATAATAGTCTAAGCTACGTTCTCTTTTAATCGAAACCTTCAACATGGAAAACTTTAAATTCAAATATCTCAGCCTACACTTAATCTTTTTGCATGAAACAAATTATGTTCATCTACATATTCATCTACGACTAATTCCCAACCTTTAAACTACACAAAGCTACACGTTTCAAGGGCCATTATGAAAAAAATTCATTAAAACTCAAGAAATCCTTAACAAAACATCAATTTAGCTTTAGAAACCTTCTGATTACAACAAAACTAATTGAAAACCACTTTAAAATCACATTTTTTTCTCAAAACTTAAAATTCGCCATTAACAACCTTATTTTTAGCTTTTATTCAAAATTCACAATATGATGGCTAAAAACTCAATTTTAAGGATCCAATAACACTAAAAACTAATAGGGAAATGAATAGTTACCTTCGATGGAAGAAAAATAGAGGTTTTGTCAAAAACTTAAAAAACCCACAACTTGATAATGAAGAAAACTATGGTGATTTTAATGTTTTCCTTGAAATATATGGAGGTTTAAGACTTGAGTGTTAATAGAAATCAAGGTAATATAGTTTGGGAATCAAAAATCAAATGGAATGTGTTTAGGGAAACAAAAGATGGCACAAACCAAGTAAAGGAGGAAAACTAATGTAAAAGCTGTTGATGGAGGTGATATTAGGTTCAATTTTTAAAAGTGGTCTAACTGTAACATAAACACTCTCAATTTTGACCCTGTTACAAATTAGTCCTTTTTCCTAAATTAAAGGTATTTAAAACTCATTTTCAAAAATTGACTTAATTTTTAATAGCTATTTCTGAAAGCATTATCGATTATCAACCTTACAAAATTTAAAGCACATATAAGCTAAAATTTCTAAAACACCCTCAAAACTTCAAAGCCCAATTTTAGGGTGTTACAAGATAGCCTAGCCTGATAATTGCGAATGCAGGGTACTTATTTATGTTTCTCTTGGAAACTATAGACCATTAAGAAGGCAAATTCTAAAATGTGTGACACGTGTTATGTTCCACTAAGTAGGTTGGGTCATATATATATGTGTGAGGTGGGTTCTAAAAGAGATTCTTCTTTTTTGCATGTCCTTTGATTATTTTTCTTAAAACAAATGGTATCTCTTCCTTCCTAAGCTAGAAGCTATGATTTTGGGTTTAATCAGTGGTCATTCTTTCTTCGGGTAAGCATTCCAACTTTGCATGTTAAGTTCTGAAAGAGTAAGATCATAAGAGTTATATGAACAATAAAACTTTAAGTACAAGGTTTTTGCATGAGGTTGTTAGCGATTGACATGAAAAGTAAATTATATGTAAAAGAGTTGTAATAGTGAATTTATGTCTTTAAGTAGTGGTTGTTGTTGGTTCAAGAGGGATATCTAAGTCTGGAGCTTAGAATTGTAGTAGGTGAGAATTAGATGAGTTTCCATCCTAACTCTTTTATATGAACTGTTCAAATAAGAAGTAGAAATATATATATACACATACATAAATGGGATGATGATGTCTATGGAAAATGGTAGGGGTATGAGTGTAGTAAAGAAGAGAGATGTGTTGTAATAATATGTATAAAGTTCTGTTAAAAGAATGATGTTTGATAAGCATGCAGGTAAAATCTGGTATCCGAGGTGTATGAGATAGCAAGAAAGTGATTATTTGGGTAAGTTGATGCTAAACTAATGTTTCATTGTGAAGCCTCTAGTAGGGCAATTATATTGCTAACCAAATTGGCATGTCATGGATTGAAAACGAGTGTAAAACCATGAAGTAGAAGCCCATGGCATTTGGGTATGATTTGGAACCATTCATGGTGTAGCCTCCAGCAAGATTAAACTAGAATGGCACAATACATTAATGTCTGTAAGACTATGTGGTTAAGACCCATGACATGATATGATATGTCTATAATGCCCCAAAAATTTTAAACTCTTACTTGTTCAATTCTATCGTTAAATGTGTGTTTGTTTCAGTGGTTTAAAGCCTTAATTGTGTGTTTGAGATCAGGGGTTCAAGTCCCACTTTTGGAAAGTTTTACTATTTGTTTTGACTCAACTTTTATCTTAAACTTTCGAATTAAGTTTAATTCTATGTGAATTTGAGTCAAGAATGAACCTACTAGTTCAGTGGTAAGGTTTTAGTTTATCCTTGATCTTGTGTTCGAGCCCCTACGTCGGCAGTAAGAAAATATTTTTATGCTACCTTGTAAAATTAGCTTTATTTTAAATTAGTTAAATTTTTTTCTTCCTAAAAATTCCTCTTTCACGTTTTACTTTTTTTTTGTTTCCCAACTTCTTTGTCATTTCTTGTTCTTTTTCTTTCTTTTTTTTTTTCCTTTTCTTTCCTTCCATTATTTTTGCTGTTGATCTAATGTGTGTATTATGTGATTCATTCATTTCGATTAAAAGGTTAACAGTGTAATTTTTACTGTCGAATTTCTAATAATATTCGCTCTCGTTCATTATTTTTCAAAATTGGAGTTTATGCTCGTTTCATTTAATTTATTTTGTTTGAGCATTCAATTGATTCTTTTCTTAGGTGAAGGGGTTGCAGGTTAAGATCTTTCACTGGTTTAAGTGCTTGTATTGGTTTTTATGTGCGAGAGTAAGCGTTCAAGTTCGATTGGGGGTTTTTGTCAAATTTCTTCAATGTAACTTCATTTTGGATGCTAAGATTAGCGACTTTGGTTCGTTTAATTGTTTAATTGGTTTTTTTACTGTCGTTTTAGTTGTGAGTGCTTTTGCGTCAGAATCAAACCAAGTGTGTAACAAAAACCCGAGAAATCAGCGACCGATGAAAGCCAAACTTGGGGTTGTCAATGCCACACAGCCGTGTGCCAAGCCGTGTATGGCACTGTGTTGAATCACATGGGCGTGTGTCTGCCTGTGTAACTCTTTGGCTTGAGTCACACAGGCGTGTGCTAGGCCGTGTGCCAGAGCGTGTAACTCTCTAACTTAAGTCACACTGGCATGTGTAAGGCCGTGTGTCTGACCGTGTAACTCTCTGACTTGAGTCACACGACTATGTGACAGTCCATGTGTAGCACTGATATAAGCCACGCAGTCATGTGTTAGGACGTTTGGATGACACAGGCCAGCCATGTAGGCCGTGTGAACCCACACGGGCGTATGGGTAAAATTTTAATTTTTTCCTAGGGTCGTAAATGTCGTTTGAATCTAATGGAGGCCTTCCGTAGGGTTCGTATGATCTGAATTAAGGATAAAACTTAATATTTGATGTTCTATTATTGTATAATTTGTTATCTGTACATATATCTGATGCGTTGTTTGTTAAGGAAAGTATGATCTGTATTATCTGTATATGATCTGAATCCGTACCATTGCATATACGACTCCGATATCTATTAGTTCTGTATTTTGCATTGGGGTGAGATTTGTGTTAAAGAATGAACTATGGGCAATTTAATTATCTGTCGATTCTGATGCCTAAGCCACATATACATATATCTGATTCTGGCGATTTAACGCACTCTAATTTGGCAGGTAGTCTACAATTATTCTGAAATGTGACATATAGTCACTATGTGGTGTGTAGGGATGGATGGGTACTTGATACCTTATATAGTGTGAAAAGATGGACGGAGATAGTGTGTAGTGGATAGGGGTAGGACTTTGAATATGTATCTGATATGCTTTGCATCTATAACTGTTATACTTTATTCTGTTTCTGTTACTGATTCTAAAAACTATCTGAATATAGAAAACCCGAAAGTATGTCTGATATTGCTCTTCATAATTGATTATATTTGTTACACACTGTGCTAGTCACTTATTTTTTTGCTTGTTTGAATTTCAGGTAACTCTCATACTTAGGCGGATCGGCATAGCAGGAACTCAGTCATTTTTAGCTTGGTTATTTTACTAGTTTATCTGGTTTTATACTAGGACTAACTTTTTGGATTGTTGTTCTAAAGATTGGATTTACATGGTTTGCTATTATCCATTTAAATGACTTTGAATTGTTTGAATTCTAAGTAATACAAGTCAGAACTATCAAAAATGGTTATTGTAACTCTCCAGATTTGGCCATAACGTCCAAACAAGGTTTGAGGTGTTACATTTAGTGGTATTAGAGACAGGTTGCAAAATTTGGGCTGTAATTTTTGGGCTTCGATTTTTATGACAAATATTTTTCATGGTGTAGCCTTCGATAACGTATGAATCGAAATGGTATATCACGATACATGAAATTCTATAGTAGTCCATAAGGGAGAAAGTTATGGCATCCTCTGTGAAGTCCACTAGGGTAGTAAACACGAGATTCTATATGATGCCTTTATGCCGAGTTCTATTTGGAAAAATTATGGACAAATTCTATTAGTTCTGTAATAATCTATGGCTATAATAAAATATTGATATGCTATGGGTTAAAGGTTGAGCAAAATCTGTGAAATAATTGAATAAGTTTTGAAAAGAATTGTTTATTTCCATGTTAATAAAGGTATCCACATGATGATCTGATAATGTTGGATATGTATATATTTGCATCAATGTGTGACATAATAAATTGTCATTTTGGGTTAGTTTGTGTTATGAAATGGTTGAATCAAAGTTATTTAGAATTTGTCATATCTGGGTGGTATAATGACTTTATCTAAAATCTTATAAAATCTTATTATTGATTATTTTGAGCATTTGTGGTTCTAGAGTAAAATGTCATGAAAATCATTTGGTTGATTTATGTAGTATATTATCAGTATGGGTTGTGCGGCATTAATTCAGATTATGATTTGATTAATAGTTTGATGGTACTCAAATCTGCATATGTATTCGCCAAAATGTGTATGTATTCATCCATGAATTATGTTTATGATCAACTATTTTAGATTAAGTGCAAGTATTAGAATGAGGTCTGTATGAAACATATTCTAAAGGTATGTTCTGTTGAGAAGTACTTATGCAATAAAGAGCATTAAGAAATGTCTAAAAGAATCTTCAGTTAGTCAGGTAAGAAAGAATCGATATGTAAGGGTAAGATATTTGGTGTATATGTGTGTATCAAAACTATAATGGTATCCGCCCGATATAAGTGGTTCAAAATTATGGTTGACACGTAAATGTTCTTAAAAAAATATAAAGTATCTGCCAAGGTATGATGTGATGAGGCTCACTAAGTACTCTTGTACTTATAAGGTTTGTTATTATTTTCAAGTGTTTAGAAAGAGATCGTGCCAGGAGGGACGATGCCAGAAGTACGTCAGAGTAGTGGCGAAGTGGGTCATTATGCATACAGTAGAAGTGTGGCGTAGTTAGGATACGCCATTTGTGTCAGTAATTAACCAACTTATATGTTGTAATGATGTTTATCAAGACTGTTGTAATAAGTTGTTTTAGAAACCTCCTTTGTTTATAGATGTTAAGCTTTTCACTTAAATTAATAAATAAAATATTTTAAAGAAATGAGAAATTGTAAACTATTTTGTTAATTTGTTAAGTATTGTGTTTAGTAACTCCTGATGATCGAACCCGGTGAATGAGTCGGTTTGAAGGTGTTACAAAACATCGATCCATTTAAAATAAATTCTACTTGGTTGTCTTAGATTCTTTGACTCCTGCTTCAACACAACTACTTGTTCAATGAAATCAACTCGATCTAGGGTGTGTTTAGTATTGCTTCTAAGAAGAACTTTTGGGACAAAAAATACTTTTGAGAGAAAAGCGTTCCTAAACAATTTTGAGAGAAAAAGTGCTTCTCCCAAGCCAAAAATTGGCCCAAAAACACTTTTTTGAGCAGCTGAAAATTTTAGTTTTCCTTAAAAGTGTTTTTTTCCCAAAAGTACTTTTAAGAAGCATTCCTAAACTAGGTCTTAGATGATGGTTGGAGTACACTCTGAGTTCATTGTTTGAATAGAGGTATATTTTTGCTTGTGGCAAAAGCCGAACTTTCAATAAAGATTGTGCGCTTGGAAGGTCACCTAGTATTCCTTTGTTTTTGTTTTTGTTTTTTTTTTTTGTTGAGGAGGATCTATTCTAATTGCTTCTGTGTTTATCCAATATCTTTTGATGTGATTCAAAGGCATTCGAAAGGAGCTAGAACTACGATGCACACTGTGAGTAGGGGTCAAGTTGTTGTAAAATGGGCAATGTAGTAATTGTAGTTGATGATTGGGATGTTGGAAAAATCGACTTGAAAATAGTAGAATAGTGCACAGTGGAATTTTAAAAAAATATATTTCAAAATCGATCAGCTATGATGTTTATGAAAATAAACCTATTTACTAATATTATACTTGAGTTTTCTTTGAAGTGGAATGGATCATTCCCAATTTTGTACAAATCGATATTCTTTGTTATCCTCGACTTAGGTTTGCTAGAGTGTGGGCTCTAATGACAATTCAATGAAAACTTTAAAGTGAAACTTGTGAGCTAGAAACGAAAAACAAAATTCTCATCAAAAGATAGAATATAATAATAAATATTGTAGATGCTCCTAATATGTCCTATTTTATCTCATGGTAATCATTACATCTTTCTTCATAAAAATTCAATTAATAAAAAAATAGTAATTAATAATTTATCTCTAAGACAAATGATCCCTGGCCGCATTACTTTTCATCTATCATGTAATGTCAATGAGAGGATATCATTTACCTTTTATTGGGCTCTGAATTCCACTGTTGTGGAATAATGCTACATCATGCAGAAATCGTATACCCAACGTGTCAACTTTTAGTACCTTATCTATTTTGAACTCAGGATTTGATTTACATCAAAGTATCTGAATCACACATGTATAGTCCATCATCTACTCAAGATTAAAGAATGCCACGCTAAGAATGTCACAAGTGAATAAATTCATAAATGAGTCTAGGGTTTATTCTACTTGGGTCTTGTTCAATGTACTGTCAGTAAAATCAGTCACATCTATGTCTCTATATTCGAGGAGTCATTTGCTCCGATACCCAAGACAAGATATCTGCTTATTTGGACTTGATAGACAACATATCGATCTTTCCATCGATTTCTCAATTCTGATTAGACTAAGGACATGTTTAGATTCTCTACTAATATAAGTTGTCTTCTCGCATTACGATCTGACCATGGAATGCTGCTTAATATTAGTTTAAACATTAGATAATCAATGAGCCAATATTTGCTTTCATTTTGTTTTGCATGCAAAAAATGTTGACGACATACAAATTATATTAATGATAATGATGGATTTTTATTAAATCAATTTCTTTGAAAAATTACAAGTACATAGACAAAATCACTACACTAAGGACACTAGATCCTAACATGTAAAAGAAAAAATTTGTGGGAAGCTATTTATATCCTTTGACCTAGATGTGATCAATAAGGTGTTTGTTCTTGGCAGGCTAGATGCAACTGAATGTGAAGTACTCAAGCTAACTTATGTTGTCTCCATTGTCGATAAGTGAACTTAAAGAAAAAAGATTGGTAGCTAAGTTACTTTGCCCATGGATTGGTTGCACCCAACTAGTGAAAGAGGCTAAAGAAATCTTAAGAGTAGACATATTGCGCAGAGAGATTAGCAACTAAAGTTGATCTAGCGATTCCGGTGGTTACTGTGCTAGGTGGATCTCATATATTCAAGATTACAATTTGTGAATGTTAGGCGATTAACTGCATTAGGGGTCGTGGCTCTAGATTTTGGGTTTTTGCAATGGTTAGGCTGGGTTGTTTAGTGGGAGAATCTATAGTTTTTTGTTCAAGGATTCCCACAAAAGACACCAATTTGTTATGGTTTATTTACAAAAAAAAAATGGTTTAAATGGGTTAAATTGGTATTTCAAATTATTTGCAAGGTAGAAAACAAGTTAGAGCACACCAGAGTTTGTACTTCAAAGGACCGTCGGATGCTTAAGTCAGCAAAGATTTAGAGGGAAAAGGAAAGAATGGTACAAAATAAATTATAATCATACCAAATCAACTCCATAGTCATGGTATTTATAGATCTTTGTGGGGTTGCCCAAAGTTGTCCAAACTGTGTTCGGATTTAACTATTACTCCTTAATTTCTCTATTCGCCCATGCTTTATTTTGTTAGGCAACCAAGTTGGTCGAGTTTCTTGTACAAGCATCTTCTATTAATCTAGAAGAATAAGGAGGGTGCCACATGTGTAATCATTTTAAGTTTGTGGGGATGAAATTTCATGTAAGGCTCTTAGGTCTGTTCCAATATTGTTTGGGCGGAATTATTGCTTTGGATTTTCGTACTTCGAGCCAGCTTGCGTATTTTGTTGAGCAAAAATTGTGTTTTAGGGTATAAGCTTTGGATTTTATTGAATTGTAATTTTTTTTAGACAGATATATATAAATTTTTATATATGTAATATGTAAATATAAAATATTAAAATAATATTATGTTGTACGGTGTTAATAATTTGTTAAATTAAATAAAATTAAAATTTTATATATATAATTACATAAAATCAAAGTTGTTGTATAATATTATATATTAAATTAAAATATATGTAATTTTAAATTTTATTTCAAATTTTAGTTATGAAAATCAAAGTGAGCTAACCGTATCAACCAATAATGCAAGTATAGAAATATGCAATCAACTTTAAAAAAACTGCCAATTTGTTGATTAACTTGAATAGTTTACTTCAAAATTAATTTAAAAATCTAATTAGGTATTAAACTGTTTTAAAACCTCAAGCAGCTTCATAAAAAATATTACAGATTTAAATTTATGTCAATTCAACCTCAAAAGTTTTAATCAAAACTTAGCCCTAGATTTGTCATTTTCACAAAAACCTGAAGCAAAATTTTCATTTAATATAGATAATTTCTACTTTTTCATTTTTTGTTTTAGCAATTTTTTAAAATTTTAAAAATTTCACCAATAATGTATTAAATATTTTATTTTTTATTATTTTAAACTTAAGGTGTTTGAAATTATGTTTTGCAGGATTGAAATATGAGATATGGTTTTCAAATTTAAAATTTATATTTTCACTTTAACTAGAATAGGGTGTTACCATTTTTCTCTTTATAGAACCATTTCAATCAACCATTTGTCTTTAATAATGGAATAGAGAGACCAACAAAATCTGTACATATCATTTTTGAAAGAAAATCGAGGTTGCACCCATCGCTAGAACTGTTTGCTCTGTAAAAAGTTGCCAAGTGATATAAATTAATTAAATTTATTTAATTTAAATTATTTTATGAGATTAAAATATTTATAAGAAAATGAAATAAATAATTAAAAGAGATGGGATGGGAGAGAGAGAGAGATGAAAGCGAAAGAACAAAGACAAGGACACAATACATCGCTGTCTTAACCTCTGCATGCCTCAATATTCACTCACTCCCCTTTTCTCTCTTTCTCTCTCTTCTCATCTTGTCCTCCTTCCTCTTCCTCTCTCCTTCTAACTTCAGGCCTCCGTACCCGAACCGGAGACCCGGAGAAAGAGCTCCACTCTTTCACCCCCCCATTCATTTTTCCACTGCATTTTTTCTATCTGGGAACAAGGTTCCAGAAGAAATGTACTCGGCTATTCGGTCGTTACCATTAGATGGAAGGGTGGGAGATTATCAAGGCTCGCTTGATGGTACAAACTTGCCTGGTGATGCTTGTTTGGTCTTAACAACCGATCCTAAGCCCCGACTCCGATGGACCGCCGAGCTCCATGAACGTTTCGTCGATGCTGTTACTCAACTTGGCGGCCCTGACAGTCAGTTTTTTTTCCCTTTATAGCTTCTCTTTGCTTTTGCTTTCAACTTTAAAAATGTGATTCCCCAACCCCCCCCCCCTTTTTCTTAAGCATTTGGATTTATATCATTTGATTTTATATAATGTGTTATGTGTTAATGAACGTTTAGGATTTTGGAACACTTTTAGTGCTTGGCAGGTTCATGCGATGAGATTTGGTCATATTGGGATCTTTTGGATTGATAACCGAATTTGTTTTTTTTTTTTTTTTTTTTTTTTTGGTTGGTTTCTTTGTTTTAGTCTTGCTTTTGAGATTTGGGCTTTTTTTTCAATTATTATTTTGGTAATTCTAGTTTTTATCTACTCATGAATCCCTCAGTTCATAAAATTTATATTTTTGCCCTATTTGGATGAAGAAGATATGTTGTTAGGGTGTTCTTCATATCAGCTATGACTTAATATTAATAAGCAGCCACAATATCACTGCAATGGTTTAGAATCATGGCCTCCATTGGTTCCATTAACATCATTTCAAAATGAATCATGACTGCCTAGGAACTTTGCCTTATTGCTATTGGCTGTTTCTTTCTTCATCATATCTGCCAATCCTATATCTTTGACCTCTTGCTAATATTTTTTTACACAACTTACATTTGCATATAAACACATAGATACTGACTAGTTGATTCATTAAGCCTAGTTTTGGTCAAATTCGGTAGCCCACCATGTGTTGTTGGGGTACTTCTGTTATGATAAAATGCAACCAAAAGGACAAAACCTTGTTTTGGAGCCATTAAGTTCAATAATTTGGTCAGCAACTTAGCTTGCTTTTGTTGGAAGACAAACTAGTGTAAGTATGGTACTTTGTCTTGGCCTGGGAAGAATATTCTTGGTGTTAGTGTTTTTCTTTTTCGTGTAAAAACTCTGCCTAATGATTAAGTTACGGTGCTTGTGCAGCAAGTTTTTTAATGGTGTTTAAGCATAGCTTGTAAGATACTGCGATGTTATTTCCTTCTTTTTGGAAGACGCAATGTTCGGTTTAGGTGCAATGCTTGGACTTGTCTCTTTAAATGAATAGTTCAATTTTTGGTGTCTAAATTGGATTTCTGAGGATATTGCTCAAGAAATCTATATGCTTGAAATTGCAATAGTGATGCTTTTGGAAAATTGAAATCCCATTGGTATGCGAGGTCAAAAGATTTGGGGAACCACCATAAAAAATAGTTGATTTTTTGAGTGATTTTCAGATAAGATGGTAGCAGGTAAAAGTACAATGGAGGTGCTTGTACTAGGAGTTAGACTGCATTTTGCTCCCTCTAACTAAAAAAATGGGCAACTTAATCCCTGTATATTAAATCAAAGAGCAAATTGGTCCTTTGTTAAAAATTCTATCAATTTCTATTGTTAAAAAAAACTAGTCTTTGTACATCAGCAAGAGGTATAGGTGGCACACCACATGACACTGTCTGGTTATTCCATCAACTACGTCAGTTTTTAATAGTACAAATGGATGGAATTTTTAACATAAAGGACCAATTTTCTCTTTGCTGTAACGTATATGGACTAATTTGCTCATTTGAATAGAGGGAGCAAAATGTAGTAAGATATGGATAACAACCTAAGAGAACTATGGGTGATTTCATGATGGCCAATTGGCAACCACCTAAATCTGTAGGCAACTAGTGTCTGACTGTTAAACTATCTGGCATCTTTATGTTTCGGTGAGACTTGTCACTGCTGAGAAAAAAGTTTATCAGGCTTTGTATGCTTGAGTTGGAAGTCGGGGCTTTATTTCCGGGTCCAACCGTGGTTCATATTCTACCGAAGATATAGATGATTATTTTCCGAACTTCTCTAATCATAACTGTGCCATAGTTTAATATAATGTCTTGTCCATTTATATCATGCATGCTTCTCTATTTGAATGCCAGAGTGTTTTCCTTTTTTTGTGAACCAAACCTAGCTGATTGACAATGGCATTATAAGAGTCAATGTTCATGCGCCCTTCTGTTATGTCTTGTATGCTCTTGCATTTTGTTATTCTAAAGTTGTAGATAGCTTATTTTGTCTTCATATGCACTGCAGAAGCAACCCCAAAGACTATTATGAGAACAATGGGAGTAAAAGGCCTTACCCTCTATCACTTGAAATCCCATCTTCAGGTTTGTCATCACTGCCATCTCTTCAATGATCATTAAGATTTTCCGTACTTTATATTGGTGATGTCATGTCTTTGCCCCCTCTCTTTTACATGTCAAAGATGGATCTCTATTTGCATTATGATTTACCATATTCAGTAAGCTTATTATCCGATTTCCTGTGCCCATTAATATCGCACATATTTGTGTTGGGCGGAAGGGAGTCTACATACTAAGCTATTTGGAGTTCTAATAATCTGAATTTTCTATTTCCTTCACTCATTACCCCATATTTGCAGAAATATCGGCTGGGGAAGCAATCGTGCAAGGAATCAACTGATAACTCTAAGGATGGTATGCATCTTAGTCTCTTTAAATTACTATTACTTTAGAGCCTGTGCATTTAATAACAAATATGATAACTTATACCCTTTTAAGTCTTGTACCTTTGATGTACTTATGATTCTTTCACTTTTTTGACTCTGCCAAGAAAAGACCATTGAAGAAAGGTCTCTAATATATTCACCCTGTTTATTACGACACTTCAAAGAGAAGTAACCCTCACTCAAGAAGACTGAAGGCATAAGCTTTTGGGGTTTTGATAAAAATTATTTTGATATGAATTTCTTGATTTGTTCATCTTGGAATTTAACTGGATCTTTTTAGACGTGAGGTCTTGGGGTTATTATAAAAATACCTACATAGGCTATCCTATTCATAATCGACTGATAATTGGATATGTGATTGGTGTTTCAGCATCTTGTGTTGCAGAAAGTCAGGACACTGGTTCATCTACAACATCGTCGTCAAGAATGGTAGCGCAAGATCTGAACGAGTATGTTATATTTTCTCTTGTTTGACAATTCCACTTGTTGCTTGGTCCTTGGATGAATGCTGAATTTCATGTTCCTAACAGTGGTTACCAGGTAACTGAAGCTCTACGAGCACAAATGGAAGTGCAACGAAGACTGCATGAACAGTTGGAGGTTGGTTATAGTTGCCTAGACTTTTGGTTAGCGTCAGTTTTCCACGGTTGTTTACTTAATTATTGCCCTGTAAAGCAACATGCAGATACTGAAATTCAGTGACCTTGAAGGGGTGTTCTTTTTCGTTGTAGGATAGATTTCTGTGTACTAATGGTTTCACTTGGCAGGTACAACATCGCCTTCAGCTTCGGATTGAAGCACAAAGCAAATACCTACAGTCAATGCTCGAGAAAGCCTGCAAAGCTCTGACCGATCAAGATCAAGCTGCTTCCACAGGTCTGGAAGCTGCAAGAGAAGAGCTATCGGAGCTGGCTATTAAGGTTTCCAATGATTGTCAAGGGATGATCCCTCCTCATGATAACATAAAACTGCCTTCCTTGTCTGAACTTGCAGTAGTTTTAGAGAACAACAGAACTTCCAATATGCCGGGTCGGATTGGTGATTGCTCGGTCGAAAGCTGCTTGACTTCGAGTGGAAGGCCGGTGGGTTCACAGGCTGGTATCATGAAGAAGAGGCCAAGACCCATGTTTGGAAATGGAGAGCCTCTGCCTTTGGATGGCAATATAAGGCAAGAAATAGAATGGGGGATGCCTAATATTAGTTGAGTTGCAGGACATTTCCTTCTTAGAAATGGTACCTTCTCTCTTTTATTATTATTATTTTCCATTTTCTTTTCTCTTTCTGTTTTAATCATTGTTTAGTTAATCTAAATGCTTTTTTCCCCCTTGTATCAACTATGTATATTATTAAAGCGTATATCTTTTAGAATGCGGAATTTAGCTTAATTGGTTCGTGCGATCATCGTTCTAACATCTTTGTGATTGGAAAACTTGGTTGCAGTGTTATGGAACTGGATTTCTATGCACTTCACTTCATCTACTAAATTATGTTTTTGTAAAACAAAAAAATTTAAGTATTTTCAAAATATGATTCTGGGTTTACATTTGAGAAAAATAAACCAATTACATGCAGAAAATACTATAGCTTCTGACGACGTTCTGTAATTGGTACTTTGTTATTATGTATTCAAGTTTGGAAAATTTGAAAGTCTGGTAGTCGGTTTAAAATCAGGTTGATTTTTTTTATTAATTTGGTTTATCCTAGAATTTCATCATTTAGCCGTTGAATTCATCTCTCTTACTGTTAAATTCTTTTCTTTTTTTTTTTTTATATATATATTTTTCTTAATTTTCTTTTTCTTTTTCTTTTTTATGTTCTCTAAAAAAAATTGAATTTTGAGTTAATTGAATTGAATTATTTAAATTGTTCGGTTTTTTGAGTCCAAAGTCGAGTTAAATTCGAATGACAAATAATATATTGGTGTAAATGCCCTTTTGATTTCTAACAATTTTAAAAATAAACAAATTGATTTCTCAATAAAAATTATAAAAAATTTAAAATAATCTTCAAATTGCAAAAAAGAAAAATCATAATTTTTAAAAATACAAAAAATTAGAAATTCTAGAAAAATCTTAAAAATATATAAAATTGTTTAAATTTTTTTAAACAATTTAAAATAATAATTTTAAGGACCTAAACAAGTAAATTATAAATTCAAGTTTATCATACTAGTGTATTATTTTTTCTCTTATTTTGCTTTGAAAGAGTTTTCAAATATATATAGTTTCAAATTTATGTGATCTAATATGGAATTAATTATATTGTAACAAGATTTTATTTTGACATATTTATTTTTTATTTTAATTCCAACAATTTCACTCGACTCAAATTTTATTTCACTCAACTAGATTTAAAAAATAATTCAAATTGAGTTAGGATGATAGTCAACTCGAGTAACTTGAATTTTTTTTTCACTCGATGCAATTTGACTTGATTCGATCAAACACTTACTCCTACTTCTCTTTTCTAACCCAAAAATCGTAGCTGCCACTACCACCTTCTTTAAAGATTTCATTTGGGTTAGAAGTGAGAAGAGCAGAAATATTAAGGAAGAAAAAAATTAAATAATAAATAAATAAATAATGAAAACATTTCGTTAAATTTAATAGTGGAATGGTTAATTTGGTAAAATAACGGTGGTGATTAAATTAACAATTTTTATGAGCGATCAAAATAAAAACAATCAAGTGGCTAACAGGATAGTTTATCCTAAATTTTAATGTTAGAAATTCTTTAATTTATCCAATTTAAAAATGTTTTTTCAATGTCGATCGAGTCTTAGTTCAGGCATAATACTGTTGTCAATGCAGAAGAACATGTGTTCGAGTGTGTTGAAGCACATTATCTTCTTATTTATGGGTTGGGAAGGGGTTATAAATAATTTTAGAACTTTATATAAAAAAATAGATAAGATTAGAATCTATTAAAAAGGAAAAAGCGCTTAATCGGGTATATTAGATAAGCCTCGTCACTTATTATCCCCAATCTCATTAGAACTTCTTCTGCCTTGTTATCGTTTATCTTTTGTATTGACATTTACCCTTTTGTAAAATAAATAAATAAACCATCGTAAATTCGTAATTATGCAGTTTAATAGTAATAAACACTAAATATGCAAATATGATTATAGAGTAATAAATAAACAATTAAAACTTTCAAAACAATATACATTAAGTTTCCCTAATTGAAAAACTGCATATATATATTATTCCATGGGATGAACGGATTTTGTTGTAAGTTTTAATTAAAATATATTATATTTAAACATGAAAACATTTAAAGAAATTAATTCTGCTAATAAAATAATATAAAATTACAAAAATAAAATGGTAAGTTTTTTTTATACAAAGTTTAGAATTACTTATAACTTCTCTCCAATCTTGATAAGCGCGCTTTAACGAGTTCGAACTCACATTTTCTTACACAGACAACAATAACAATGTCAATTAAATTAAGACTCTATTAACAAAATTGATAATGATTAATGTCATAACCAATAATATTATAATGAAATATGTCATAAATAAAGATTTAGAAATTTGTGAAAGATATAATTAATTATAGTAATAATTTTTATGTGAATATAAATCATTAATGTTGGAACAATGAAAAAGTATTGTAACTTAATTTAGTATGAAGTTTTTAAATTTTGTATTGAAAATAAGTTAATAAGTAGGAGTGAAGCCAGTAATTTTTTGGGGTCGAGATTAAGTTATATATTAATCAAGGATATGAATAATACCATGGTGATCAAGCTCTTAGGCCGAAACATTGGGTATGCTATGCTTCAAAGTAAAGTGTATTCTTTGTGGAAGCCTTTTAAGCCTTTTTATCTCATGGACATAAAGAATTGGTATTTTTTGGCTGAGTTTCAGAGTTTTGAGTATTTTGAGCGAGTTTTATCTCAGGGACCCTGGATCATTTATGGGCAATACTTAACGGTGCAACCATGGTCCATTGAATTTGATCCTGTCAAGTCGTTCCCTTGTGTAGTCATGTTGTGGATCCATCTTCTAAAGCTTTCGGGGCACATGTATAAGCGAAAAATTTTGTGAGAAATTGGTAGGATGATTGTAAAAGTAGCTAAATTAGATTTGAATATAGGTAACAAAGCTCGGGGTCGATTCGTGCATATGGCAACCTATGTCAATCTTGAAAAACCATTGGTGTTGCAAGTTTTAATTAATGGAGAAAATTGAATATGAATACTTGCCTACGGTATGCTTTTCGTGTGGTTGTTACGGCCATGCTAAAAAGTTCTATAAAACAAAGAAAACTAGTCTGGGATCAGTAGCAGACGCATCTTCGACTGATGGAGGAAACAATACGACGGATACCACGATGGTGGTTGACGGCAGTGTTGGTGAGATAGAACCCTATGGTCCATGGATGTTGGTGGAATGTAGGAAGAGGCGAAATTTCAGTGGTTCTCGCAAGATCGAAGCCACAAATCAAGGAACTTTGATGGGTAAATCCCGAATTAATGCTTTGGAAAGTATTAATGGTAATTATGGGTGAGCAAAACTTGATTCGATTTGAAAAAATAGAAAAAAATTTTTGAATTATTCAAGTCAACTCGATTCAAGATTCGAATTCAAGTCGAGTTGAATTTCACAACTTGAATAACAAATTGGTGTAAATACCCTTTTGATCCCTGTCAACTTTGAAAATAAGCAAATTGGTCTCTCTCAACAAAAATTACAGAATAATTCAAAATAATTTCCAAAAATTCAAATTAATTTTTAAAATTCAAAATATTTATAAAAATTTCAAATTTTATATTTAAAAAATTTATAAAAATTCTAAAAAATTCTAAAAAATCTAAAAAAATATATAAAAAAGTTAAAATTTTAAAAATTTTCTAAAATAATAATTTTGGGGACCTAATTAACTATTCAAATTTATTGTACTCAAGTACATATGTTTTTTATTTTGCTTTGAATTTTTTTCAAATATATATGGTTTCAAATTTATGTGCTATAACATGAAATTAGTCATACTGTAACAATATTTTTATTTGACATGTTTAATTTTTTAATTTAACTCGAACAATTTCACTCAATTCGACGCGACTCAAATTTGATTTCACTGGACTTGATTCGAAAAAAATTTCAAATTGAGTTAGGATGATAAAAAAAAGACTCGTAAAATTGATTAACTTGAATTTTTTTTTCACTAAATTCAATCAAACGCTCACCCTAATGATAATAAGGCATCTCTAGAAGATAGGATGGAAGGAGATTCTGCCTTTTTCACGGCAAAGATAAGATCCCACACTCAATTTTTTGGCAGAATATTGTTGCGAGCTCGGTTCACAAGGGGATACCAAGGGCTAAGGTCGGAAATAAAGAGGTGGAGAGCAATTTAATTTCGGCTAAGGTTGGAAGGTCGGTTCAAGAAGGCGAAGTGGGCTACTTTAATCAGGTGCGAGTGGGTGCTATGGTAGGAGGCCCAAAAATAACCCGTAGGTTGGAGGGTCCACACGACTTGGGACAGAGTGATGAAGCCCATTCTGTTCTAGGCGTAAGAGAGGTTGCTGCTCCTAATGCATACGGTAACATTACTGCTTCTTATTCTTTTCTTGTTGCACATAAAGGGAGTGAGGAAGTGGTAAATACTATCCCTTCTTCCGAATTTAATTCCAGTTTTTCGTCCAATTTTAACCCGATGTTTGAGAGGATGTTAGAAGTGCCGGTTAAAATGAAGGAAGGTGTTTTGGATCATTCCAAACATTTGGATGTGATTTTTAAGGAGAATGTTCAGCCGAATCAAGGTACCAAAATGGGGGATGTTCATAAGGGTATTTTGGGTAGAAAAAAATTTACGGCATAGTTGCAACCGTTGGAGAGAATTTGGAGGAGGTCGTAAAGGTAGAAAACTTAGTAAAACCATTAAAGATAGAGGGAATACGTTCAAAAATTCATCTTCACGGGCTCTCTTATTTGACTCGGTTAATAGTTTGGTTGAACTTATTAACTCACAAATTGAGCAGGAAAATGCTCAAGAGGATCCAAAGGGTGACGGAAAGCATTTGGTTTCTAAGGATGCTTCTCGGCAGTAAGATTAGTTTTGTTTTGTCTGGGATTATTATTTATGGACTTAAATTTGTCTATTTTTTCGTGGAATTTTCAGGGATATATGAATGCAAAATTCCCTCGTATTTTCAAGTACTACTATTTGGCACATACGTTGGATATTGTTAGCTTATTGGAGCTGAGGGTTAGTGGAAGAAAGGCAGATGAAATCATAGCTAAGTTGGGATTTCAGCGTTCTTATCGGGTTGAAGCTATCGAATTTTTTGGTGGTTTTTGGCTTGGGTGGATAATTTCAGTTAGGTTGGAAGTGGTATGTAATCATCCACAATTCATTGTGACAAGATTTTTTAGTAATATTCTGTCACAATTTGTTCTAATGGTTTTTGTCTATGGAAGTCCAAATAAGAAGAAAATGAGTTTGGTCTAGGAGGATTTGAGGCATTTCGTTCCTTCTAAATCGATTCCTAGGATAACAATAGGGGATATCAATGCAATTCTATCTCCAAGTCATAAGTCTGGAGGTAGATCTTGTGGGAAAAGATGCCATTCTTTCAGGGAATTTGTGGAATCAAATGATCTACATGATTTGGGATTCAGTGGTCTTTTGTTTACCTGGAACAGAGGGAGAACATTTGAGAGACTTGACCAAGCTATGGGAAATGCTGTTTGGGTTCATAAATTCCCAAATTGTAGGATTAGCCACTTAACGAGGATCAAATCAGGCCATAGGCCTCTTTGTCTTATTTCTAGACCAAAGCTAAACCTTCCCGTGGGATGACCTTTTCAGTTTTGGGTGGGATGGTCTGAACATCCGAAATTTTTAGATTTTGTAAGGAAAAAAATAGATTTTTAATGGTAATATGTTTGATTCGCTATCTAAGTTTACATCTAGCACAAGAGAATTGAATAAGTTTGTATTTGGTCATATTGGCACTCGTAAAAAGAAGCTACTTAACATTTTATCTGGCTTAAAGAAGGCGATGGAATATTCAGGTTGTACTGTTTTGGCTCAGTGAGAGTTGGAGGTTAGGGAGAAGCCAGATTCAATTCTTCATCATAAGGAATTTGTAACACCCCAAACCCGGCCTAGACGTTATAGTTGAATCTGAAAGAGTTACATCGACTCGTCTGAAAAACTAATTAAAAATCCAGCTTAGGAATCGTGTGATATGAAATCTTAATCTAGCTAAGTTCGTACGAGTTTTAGGAAATCTCAAATTTGAAAACATCTATTTCATAGCATTATATGTTAAACATTTATTTATAAAAACAACGAAAACTTTCAAAAATTGCAATCTAACTTTAGTAATCGCGTGATTTGAAACTATTAATTTTTTGGGAAAACTCTTACATTGTTATTTAGAAAAACTCATGCGCAGAACTTATTCATTTTACGGAAAAGCATTTCGTTTGATACTTAATTTTGCAACGGATATTTTCAGAGTTTTTAAGTTTTGAAAACCGAATTCCAATTTGTCAAATTAATATAGTTTTGCAGTTTTACGTTTAAGAACACCCAAAAACCAACGAACAGATCAAAAACCCAAAAACAAAATTAAATCCAAAAACTTAGTCCAAAAATCAAAAGTCTAGAAATCTTAATTAAAATAAAGGTGCAGCTAAACTGTCAGACAGATATTACGGTTTAACCGTCGTAATTACAATAATATTGACAAAATACACTTCCTCCATCACATATCAAACCCATCTCGATGCATATGCATAAATAAACTAACATATATATTCTATAAACAAATGTCATGCATACTTTTCATACGTAATCATGCTTTTGGAGTTATCAGAACACAAATCATACATATATTTTTCACATATTTACCTGTATCACATATAGACACATATCAACAGATGTCACATTTCAAGTCTTATTTAAGCCAAATGGACCCCACAAAAGGTCTAATTATGAATTTCAGAGTGCAAAGGGCCTAGGTGAACCGAAAAATGGGCTCACACAACTTAAATGGCTAACCTATGTAGCCCACACGACCTACCTGATTTGCCCATGCCCTACATGACCTACCCGAATTTCCCATATAATCACACAACCTAACATACAGCCAACCACATGCCTGTGTGGCCCACACGGCCTAGCACACGGTTGTGTGATGAATAGCAGTTTCGAAACAACCACTATTTTTTGGGTTTTTCTAAGTTCTAGTCGAGTTTTCGGGATAGAAAAACACACCTAAATTAGTTTTGATGTAGAACCACAAACGCGAACAGTGGAACCTAAAATCAATATTTATACAATGATTTCAGTAATGAATTACTAATTTCCAAGTAACACTTCCAAACAAAAACGCTACCATAAGCATTCTAACCCAAAAATTAGCCTTTTGGATGTTCGATTACTTACCCAAACTATCACAACAGTTCCTAACACTTCTAATTCGTAAGAGAATTATTCGCTCCATGACCGTCACCTAACAGATTTATTGAATCAATTAGAACATAGATTATTGTATTACTAACCTCACCCACCTTGCACGTGAAAATGATATTACAAATAAATAGAGAAGGTACGGATCATAAAACTTACACTGCAACAACACTATGCTCTCCTGCTCACAAACACGACACCACAGAGTTGATGGCAAAATAGAGGCAGGATGACGATTAAACAAATAATAAACAAAATAAACAAAACAAAGACAAGGGAATTGATGGCAAAACAGAGGCAAGATAATGATTAAACAAATAAAAAAAATAAACTAAACAAAGATAACGGAATTGGTGGCCAAACAAATATGATAAAAATCAAGAAAGGTTGGAATGGCAAAGTAACAAAGAAAAGAAAAGAGAAAAACGTCAGGGAATTTGGGAAATCGAAAAAAAAAAAATTGAATGATGGGAGTATTAGGAATAGTTGGACGGCACTTAAGAGAAAAACTAGGGATCACATCCAGAATTTTAAAATTTAACAAAACAAAACAAAACAAAAAATAAAAATAAAAAATAAAATCCCTCAGCAACCTTATCTTAACTACCAGATTCCCAAGAATTTGAAATTGACTAAATTCCTCGCAGAATAGGTGGCACAACAAAAAGGAGTACAAATTTATCCACTTTACACTCACAGGGATTCTAATACGAGACCTCTAGGTAACTTGAGGCCTTACCATTGAACCAACAAGTTCATTCTTATCACAATTGAGCGAAAATAATTTTATGAACTCGATGTTCAAAGATAAGGGTTGGGACAAAAATAGCAAAAATTCAAATGAAAAGGATTCGAACCCAAAACCTCATACACACAAGAACAACACTTAACCACCACAACGGATCAATTCATTTGACAAAATTCTTACAACCTGAATAAAATAGAACGCGACCACTCTTGGTTTCACTAACCCAATTTCTTCTAACTTGGTTTTTGGGATGTGATAGAATTAATATGAAAACAAAAGTCTCGATGCAATTGGTTTAATTTGGGGGATCGAAATACCATATTCTTTCATAGTCATACTTTTCAAAGTAGGAAGACTAATCGTATTCATGCTTTGAGAAATCATGAAGGGGATTGGATTTATGACCTAGAGGACATCCAATCTAAGGCGGTTAAATTTTTTTCAGAAATTAAATAGGGAGGTGTCGGTTTAGTACGGGGGATTACCTTCGAGCCCCTTTTCGCAACTTGATCATTGTGATAGGGATTTTTTGGGGAAAAAGATCTCCAATGAGGAAATTAAGAGTGCTCTTTTTTATATGGCACCTCTAAAGGCACTAGGTAGTGACGGTTTTCATGTGTTTTTCTTCCAAAATCAGTAGGGGAGTATGGGGTTGATGCATGTAAATGGGTAAAGTGGGTTTTTGATGGTGAATTGATAGACCATGAGTTAAACAACACGCTTATTGTACTCATTCCCAAGGTTTCTAATCTTGAGAACTTTTCTCAATTTCGGCCTATTAGTCTTTGTTCCGTCTTATACAAGTTAATTATGAATATTATTACTAACCATTTCAAGGTGGTTTTCCTTAAAAATATTGCACTTAAGCAAGCTGGTTTTATTGCGGGAAGGAACATCTTTAACAATATTCTCATTGCACAAGAGATCATACACTCCATGAAGGGTAAAAAGAAGAGATGGATGGTGGTCAAGATCAATTTGGAGAAAGCCTATGATAGAGTACGATGGGATTTTATTGATGGCTCTTTAAAAGTAGCTAAAATTTCATACTTCTTCAAGAATGTTATCATCTCGGCCATTTTTAATTCCACTATGCAAATTCTATGGAATGTGGTGCCAACCCAAAAGTTTAAACCTGTAAGAGGGTTCGTTAGGATTGTTCACTGTCTCCATATTTATTTTTGTTATGGAATGGTTAGGAAATGATATTCACTCAGCTATCTCAAGTGGTAAATGGAGTCCTATTAAACTGTCTTGCTCGGGACCTGAATTATCACACTTGTTTTTCACTGATGATATTGTTATTTTTTCCAAGGTTGATTTAAATCATGCTATGATTCTCAAGGAAACTCTTGACTGCTTTTGCTCTCGATCAGGTCATTGGGTTAATGCTAGTAAGACGAACATTTTCTTCTCTAGAAGAGTTGATGGGGATCTTAGTGATATGATAAGTACTCTCCTTGGTTTCCAAAAAGTTCAGAACCTTGGAACATATTTGGGAGTCCCTCTTTTTCATCAAAGAGTAACTTGTGGCACATTGGGGTTAATGGTGGAAAAGGTGCGGAGTAAGCTAAATAATTGGGATGACAGGCAGCTATCCTTTCCAGGTAGAGCTACTATTGCATAACCGATACTTCTATCCGTCTCGAATTATTTTATGCAATCTATGCAGGTCCCAAAAGGTGTCTATGAAGAGATTGAATGTATCATCAGACAATTTTTGTGGGGAACTGCTAATGGTAGGAAGAAGATGTCTTTAGTTTATTGGGATTTTGTTTGTCAAACCCATGGGCATGGAGGTTTAGGATTCAAACATTTGGGGGACCAAAAACACTTCATTCCTATTAAAGTTAGGGTTTAATCTAATTTTAAAGGATGACGCGCTTTGGGTTCGCGTTCTCCGGTCAAAGTATGGGACGAAAGAGAGATTACCTGTGAGTATAGTGCATGTGTCACATCCCAAAAACTGGGTTAGAAGAAATTGGATTGTGAAATTATGTTAAAGGAAATTAATTTGGTTCAGTGGTTAAGTGTTGTGCTTGTGTGTGCGAGGTTTTGGGTTCAAATCCTGTTTCATGAATTTTGTTAATTTTTGCCCAAACTCCTATATTTGAGCTTATAGCTTAAGTATTATTTTCGCTCAACTGATGACAAGAATGAGTCTATTGGTTTAGTGGTAAGGTGTCAACTTATCCTTTGGTCTTGTATTCAAATCTTTGCATATGCATAGGAATTATTTTTGTTTTAAACTCTTGGGAAATTCTGATAAGGATAACTAATTAGATTTATTAGGAGTTAGTGGGTGGTTTATTTTAAAAAATAATAATTATCTCTTAATTTCTCTTCCATGTTCCTCACTTTTTCCCAGATTTTGTTTTTCACATTAGTTTTCTGGTGTTGTTGAAATTAATCTGACGTTTTCTTTTCCCAAAATATTCCTTCTTATTTTCTCTATTTTGATCTTTGCAAAAATTCCCTCTCTTCTCTATTTTGTTTCCAATTATTATTATGGAGACTCTATTTTTCTGCTAACCCTTATGCTGTGCATTTTGGACGAGAGTCAGCGGGTGCATCATTCTGTGAGCGTCATTGACGTTCTTATCTTTTTATTTTTTCCATAGTATGTTATTTATTTTTCTGGTTTTGTGTAAGATGGATGGTTCTAGTGCGTCCTTATTTCTATTTTGATTATTAATGGCCTCTTGTAGGTGAGGAATTTTTTAACATTTACTAATTCAACGTATAGTGGGTTTTAGGAAATACTATTGCAAGTGTGGTAAGCAATTGGATGCTTTGAAGAGACTATTATGTTTAGTGTTAAGACCGAATTTAGTGTTTGAATTTAGTATATCATTTTTCATTAATTTGTTTTGAATGACATTTTAGGGTGCTGGAATTGCGTTTGTTCAATCGACATCGAAAAATGACTAGGTGTGTAATGAAAACCTGAGGAAATAGTGAACGAAAAAAGCCAAAAATTGGGACTGTCGACGCCACACAACCGTGTGCCAGAACGTGTGAGTCACATGGTCTGGGCCAATTGGGCCATGTGGGCCATACGGGTGCGTGGGACATACGGGCATGTAGACCCAAAAATTGGAATTTTTCCCTAGAGCCGTATTCGATGTATAAGTCGAATGTAGGCTTCCTGTAGGGTCTGTATGATACAAATTAGGCCATAAATCAGGATTTCTGATATTTTGTTAGCATAAAATATAAATTATGTATGTATGTTAATAATATGTATGTTAAGTATGATACTGTAAGTAGTGTAGGTTTTCAACAAGTAAAAACTGTGCATTAATTATTTATGTTTAAACGTTAATCAGTTATGATTAATATATGTTTTGAATCGTGATTAAATGACAATTGAGAAGTACTAATATGCTTACCAATTTTGAAACTAAGGTAAGTGATCTGACTTGTATTTTGTGATTGTTTGATCGCTTGTGTGATAATGGAATATGTTATATTTTGGCACTCATGTTTTGTGATATTATGACACGATTATGTTTCTGTTAATTTGATCTCTTAATACAAGATAAATTTTTGAAATCGCCATATTTGATTGCATGTTAAGCATGCCATTGTTCTGATTCAGTTCTGTGTGTCATATCACATGCATAGGGTTGGGATGATTTTATAAGAAGGAAGTTCTAGCAGTTTAATGATCTGCCTCATCTGGTGGTTTATCCACATTTCTTTTCCGGCAGCTTGGCTGCAATATAGTTGCTCGACCACATATATTTTGATCTGGCAGTTTTAACTGCAACTCTGGTGGCAATGTCCACAATTATCTGTTGGTGTAATTTGGTTGAACGAGTTTTGGGAAACTCTATTTTGGTGTGTAGTGGAGTTGGGTAGGAAGTTTTTTTTTTTAAAAAATGTATTCTAGATTTCTGAAAATTCCGCATTGGCATAATCATGCATTCTCAGTTCTGTTTACTTATGCGTCACAAAATTATCTGTGAAACTCTGATTTGTATATTGTGTTATGTATGATCTCTATTTGGGTTTAGTTATACACTGAGATTTATAGCTCATCCTCTTTGTTTTATTTTTGACGTTTCAGGTAATCGGTAAATTAGAATCGAATGGCATGCGGGAGCTCGGATGGTTTAATCAGTTAAATTAAAAGAATGATAATTTTTGTAATTATTTATTTTGATCTTTTGGGAATTGTAATTTGTTTTTGGGCTTTGTTTTGGTTTCTGTTTAATTCGTCGATATTGATATTTGCAAACGTGATACTGCAAAACCTCACAAGTTAAATTTAAAATTCGGTTTTCAAAATTAAAACTCTGAAAGTTTTCCGTTGCAAATTAGGTAATCCCTAAATAGTGTTTTTTGTAAATGAACAAAAAGCTTCAACGAGTATTTTCCTTAAAATTAGAAATGGTTTGTCAAAATACTTATTTTCAAACACGTTTTTAAACTCAAATTTTGGGATTAAGTTAAGTGTTTCTAAAATTAAGTTTTTCTAGACATTTGTGAAATTTTTGTGAAATTTTATATTTTCAGAACGCGTTTTTAGTTTGATTGAAGTGAAGGCTTTTAAACAACATATTCCTCAATATCCGGTCATGACTTCTAGGTTGGGTTTAGGGTGTTACAGCATGGAAATTATTCCTTTTTTCTAGAGAGCCCTTACCAAGGTATGGCCTTTATTATGTGAAAATTTTATTTTGGTTGGTGAGGAATGGGAATTTTATTTCATGTTGGAAGGATCAATGGATTCCGAACATAGGACTGTTGTTTAATCACATGCATGCCTAGATTAATCTGTTCTTGATTGTGCTCTTAGTGATATGGTTAAGGGTGAGCATTCGATCGAATCAAATCGAATGAAAAATTTTCGAGTTAATCGAGTAGACAAATCCTATTTTATCATCCTAACTCGATTTGAAATTTTCTCGAATCGAGTCGAGTGAGATGAAAATCGAATCGAATTAAATATATTTGTTCGAGTTAAATTTTAAAAAAATGACTTTGGAACCTTGTAACCACTGTCACCCACCGTAATCAAATTTGTCCTCCGTAATCAAATTTGTTATTAACTTTCATCTCCTCATAATTTATTTATTAGTCTTTTATATACGAGTTAGCTTCTTTGCTTGCTTAGTTGCTTTAATTATCTTCTGATTTTTGCCACTATGTATTTTGAAATTAAAAAATATATTAAATATAAAAAAATGTGATTTTTTAATAAAAGTTATCTTAAAGATAAAATGTGAAATTGATACCAACATAAAATTTTAACACGTAAAATTTTAACACGAATATTTTATGGCATCATCAATAATTCAATTTTAACATAAATTTATAAGATTTAATATGATTAAAAAATTCAATAATATAGATAGTACAAAATGTGAAATTTAATTAATAATATAAATAGTAGATATAAATAAAATTATTACTATTTAGGTTTAGAGACTTTTTTGGATGATTTTTTATTTGGGGGTAAAGTGTGAAAAGTAAAAGTTTAGGAGGAAAATAAAAAGTTTTGAGGGTTGGGGGAAAGTAAATGGGGGGGGGGGGGAATATTAAAAAATTAGGGGGAAAATGAGTTTTGGGTAGATGGGGGTGAAAGGGGAGGGGAGTAAAAGTTTTGAGGGGAAAGTAAAAATGTTTGGGGGTTTGGGGTAAAAATGTAAAATATTATTGTTGGGTATTCGATTTATTCAAATTCGAAAATTAAACTCGAATCGAACTCGAAATTTGGAAAAAAATTGAGTTGACTTGAATAACTTGATTCGTTTAACTCGAAATTCAAATTTTTTTTCAATTTTTTCGAGTCGAATTGAGTTTTTCTCACCCCTAGATATGGTAATAGAGGATGGCATGTGGAACCTTGATTTATTCAGAGTCTGGCTACTGGAAAATATTGTTAATAGAATTGTGAGTATCCCCTTCCTCATCCTTTAGCAAGAGAAGATAGAATAAATTTGCTTCGTACTTCCACCGGCTCATTTTCGGTTAAAAGTGTGTATTCGTCTATCAGAGAAACCATGTGGCATTCAAAAGACAGATGGTGGAAAATCATTTGGAAATTTAAAGGTCCTCAACGTGTTTGACTATTTTTATGGCTTGTTTTTAAATAATGTCTCCTTACAAATATGGAGAGGATAATGAAAGGCATTGCTAATGATGACATTTGTTTATCATGAGCTTGAAGATATCCTACATGTGCCTAGGGATTGTCCTGCTACCAAAGAAGTTTGGCTATGTCTTGTGTTAAACAATAAGCAAATTGACTTTTGTTCTAGTAACATGTTTGATTAGATGGAATCCAATTTATGTATCCCTTTGAAGATGTTGAGTATGGGAATCACTTGGGCTAGCCTTTTTGGTTTAATTGTCTAGCACATATGGAAAAAATAGAAATCTTTTTGTGTTTCAATGATTAACTTAGACTCCTTCTGAAACTATTAGATCATCTTTTAGTTGGGCTAAGCAGTTCAATTTAGCTCACAAGTAAGGCTCACCAAGACAGCTTATTACTAATTTCAATTACCTTTATCAGGTAATTAGATTATCTTACATATTGATGGTGTTGTTAAATCAGATGCAGGTTTCGCTGCTGTTGGGGGCGTGATGCGAAAACAGAATGGAGATTGGATATTAGATTTCGATCATTATTTGGGGGATTGTTCAGTCCTTGATGCTGAGCTTTGGGGTGTCATAGATGGTTTGGTTCTTCTTGGAAGACGAGGGGTTCAACAAGGTCTTGATTCATACTGACAATTTAGAGGTGGTCAATGCTCTCCAAGACAGACAATTTGCAGATTCTTCCTCAAGCTTGTTGAGAAGGATTAATCAGATGCTAAGGACTATGGACCAATGGAATGTTAGACACGTTCCAAGGGAGATGAATCAAGTGGCCGATTGCATAGCTAAGATGATTTCTGACAAGACATTTGCAGTACAAGTATCTGAGGATGTACCTAAGCAGCTGGAAGCAAGATTCTGTGCAGATAGAATTAACGACATTTTAGCTTATGATGGCTTAGCTTAATGTATTTGCGTTTTTTTTTTTCACAAAAAAATGATTAGATAGAAATTCTTACATATTTGGGACTCAAACTATAATTTTACCATATATTAATTTATAATTTTATGAATTTTAAGGGTCTAAAGTAGAAATTTCTCATTTGGGGGGCCAAAGCCCATGCATGCACTCTCTCTGTCGCTGCTAATAAAAATTTAAAATATTACTGAAAATATAATTTTTTGAATATTTAAAAAAATCAGTTAACATATAAACTAATAAATATTTTAAAATGTAATATTCATAACATTTAATAAATATATTTCTAGTAAATGTGTATTATTTTAAAATATATATTGTTAGATTGCATATTTAAATAATATTATGAATATTTCAAAATTTATTTTTTATTTTAAACATTATTCGCATAAATTTAAATATGTTAAAAAACCTTTTTCAAAATCATGCAAAATATTAGGGACTATTATTGTACAATTAAAGAGATTTTTAGAAACATTGAAATCAGTAAAATAAAGAGTATAAATGTAATAAAAAAAGGCAGAAGACCTTCTTTAATAAATAGTAAATAGCGAGGGGTTTATAGGCAAATACCCTATCCGCCTAGGCTATAAAAAGATCATTTTCTTTCTTCCTTTCATTTCCAACGTTCCAACTTTTTTTTTTTATTTTGTTATTATTCCTATACTTTATTAAAGTTGTGAATTTAATTCTTGAACTTTAATTTGATTATTTTTAGTCTTCGTACTTTCAAATTTTAAAATTTCAGTCATTACCAACCAACCAGAGGCGGATACAGGGGTTGGCAGGGGCCTTGGCCCCCTGTAAAATGGAAATTTTCTATTTAGACCCTTGAAATTTTTTTAAAATTTTAAATTAGTAAAGGTAAAATTGTACTTTGGCCCCCCCCAAAAATTGTAAAAATTTGATTTAATCCTTTAACAATTATAAAGATATAAACTATAAAAAATTAAAATTTCATTCGTCCCCTTCTAAAAATTTGTTCTGGCTTCGCCCCTGCAACCAACAACAATTAAACTTATTAAATTATGCTATTTCCAAAATATGATGCACCAAACATAATATCATATATGTAATGTCATGTCAGTTTGTTATTTCTATATATTACTCACTAAAAATCCAGTTAATGGATTAACAACTATCATTTGCGTCAAGCTTAAAATTTTAAAATTTTAAAAGTATGTTTACTTAGAATGATCCAATTGGAAATATGGATAAATGGCTAGCTTGGCCTTGTTGTTGCGGTCGAGAAATGCTTTTGAAAAGCTCAATTTGAAAAAAAAAAAGTGCTTTTTTAGAAAGCATAATGGAAAATGCTATAAAAAGTGTGGTTTGTTAATAAGGTGTTTGGTATTACTATAAAAAATTGTGGTGGAAAGTTAAAAAGTCAATTTTAGACATTATGTTGGAAATTTAAAAATAAATTAATTAATATAATTAATATAATTATACATAAAATATATTTTTCAACAATTAATAAATTATTTGTAAATTTAATTATACATGAAATATTTAAATAATTTAATATAATGATACATAAAATATAAATTAATCTAAAATTTTAAATACAATTTAAATAGTTAATACAAATAAGGGTATTTTGCTAATTTGCACTTCAAAACACAAAAGCTAAAAACTAAAAGCACCTAAACCCTAGCTTTTGCGTTTGGATAGAAAAACACTTTTCCACTGCACTTTTAACCATAATAGTTGGTGTCATTATGGTAACGCTTGTACTGGCTGGAATGCTCAACAACCTTTAGGTTCCATTCCGGTTGGTACCAGCCGTATTAGTGTGTAACAATTGATTTCGCCCGTATCTACTGAAATATGGTGTACTAGTTGGTACTAAAAAAATAATTTTAAATATATTTTAAATTTTATTATTTATTTGTACCAAAAATAAATTTCAACTTTATATTATTCTTTTTTTTTTTTTGGATTTGTTGAATTATGAATTGTGTTAGCTCGATAAATCAAACCGAAATTGCCAAGAGGGGATGAATTGACTTTTAAAATTTTTTGTGAAAGTTAGAAAGAAAATTGAAACACGATACTTTAGAGTGGTTCGGGCCCAATTGCCTACTCCACTACCTTAGCTTTCTACAACTAAGGATTTTCTCAAATTCACTAATTTGATAACCTTTGAGGACAAGGTGTAACGTTACAACTCCCTTAACATTTCTACCCTAAATCTTAAGATACAAACTCTCTCAAGGAAATACAAATAAGCAAACAAAGAAATAGTCCTTACAAGATCAAAGTGTTCGTAAATTAAGCTCAAAAACAATGAAACACACTTGAGCAAAAGAATAGAAGTAAAGCTCACAAGTGTATGTAGAAAGAATATGAAAATAGTAAGCTCAAAAGTTGTTTCATTAATGATTTTTGCTTGAAAGTGCTTTCTTGTTGTTGTAGGATCTTTAGAAGTTGGTATTTATACCTCCTAATTGATTTCCAACTGTTGAGATTGTTGGTGTCATGAACAGAGCCATTGGTGATGTAAAAACCAGAGCATTTAATTCACCTGCAACACCAAGTATCGATACCATATAAAAAAGGTATCGATAATTTTTGCTATAAATGTTGAATTCAGTGACTGTTGGAGTTTTGCTATCGATACCAAAACAATTTTATTGATACTTATAAAAATGTATCGATACTTTGAAAGTTTTGTGAGAAATAGAATGCTATTTTAGTATCGTTTTTAAAAAGGAATATCGATATTTCAGAAAATATCGATACTTAATAAAAGGTATCAATACTTAATACGGTTTGTGAAAAACAAAATGTCATTTTGGTATCATTTTTAAGAAGGGTATCGATAATTCATAAAATATTGATACTTGGCCAAAAAAGTACCAATACTTTTTGGCTCGGGGCAATTCTGACTTGTTTGAAAATGATTTAATTTGTTAAAAGTCATTTTACTAAGTGAGAATCATTTTAATTTGATTTTAAAGATGTTTAAAATTTTTCTGAGAGTTTAAAGTGGATATTCAAAGTTTTATCGCTTAGACTTCAATTTTAACAAATCATTTTGTTAGTTTTGTTCAATTTTAACTTTTATTCAAAAAAACACTTCAATTTGTTGTATCAAAATATTTTATTAAATAAAGCTTGGTTTAACAAGTTGTTATATGCATAGAATGTGACAATATTCTTATTTTGAGTTTGTTTAATGATGGATTGTATTTGTGAAGGTTATAAAATCTTTTCTTTATCACTCCAACGAAAGTTTTTTTTATGAGTATTTTATATTTGAGATTCATTTAATCTTAGTATTTGATATTTGTAAATACCTTTTTATATGCATATATCAAATGTTTTACAAAAATAGTGATAAATCCGAAATGGTACACCGAAACAGACTAGTACTGGTACGTACCTATACTAGTAGAAAAACGATACATCCACCCATACAATATTGATTACCTTGCTTTTAACTCCAAAAGTCAAGTGTTTGGCATTGTTTTTGGGGTTGAAAACATGGTATTCAATACTGCCCATATCGGCCAGAACGTTCAGTTACGTAGTAAATCAAAACAATAAACTTTAGGTTCAATTTCGACACAAATTTCAGTGGGTATCGATTGTACCAATGTGTATCTATTGATTTCGCCCTTATCGATCGAAATATGATGTATCGGTCGGTACCCAAAAACTTTAATTTTAAAATATATTTTAAATTTAAATCTTTTTTTTGTAACATCCCAAATCAGGGGTTAGAATTTTTTAAATATCCAAAAAAATTAAGGATTAGTTTTAAAAAGAAAAATTAAAATCTTATCTTTTATTAAAATCATTTTTTACAAAATTAAAAAATATTTTTATCCCTTTATCCTAATTTAAAATAATATCTTATCTTTCTTCTCAAAATTCAAATAAAATTAAAATTCGATTGTCTTTTTAACCACATATCTTAATTTGAAATTCAAACTACTCCTTTTCTAATCCGACTAGAACTTATCCTTTTTATTTCTATTTCTATTCTATTTCTTTTCTAAACTCTACTAAAATTCCCTATCTATTATCAAATTGAAAACCCTAAACTCTTTCTATATATCTTAGTTTTCTTTCATTATTCTCTATCTCAAAACTCTTTCAAAACCTTTACGTTTTACTAAAAGATATTCCTAAAGATTTTGAAAATTCAGTCAAGCCCTCATCAATTGTTCTTTTCCAAGTGGTTGAAACGCGAGTCATTAGATCGTTGAATTCCTATCAAGATCGACCCTTGTAAGTGTTAGGATCAAGCTTGAACGTGGGGTGGTCATTTGAGGTCTCGGGAAAGTAAGGTGGGTGACTTTTGACGAAAAATCGGGTTAAAATTCAAAACTACCCAAGTACACACGGTCTATCATACAGGCATGTGGCCCATCCGTGTGGGACACATGGCCTCTCACACGGCTGTGTCCCCTATTCTTCCTCACATCCGCGCTTCGTACACAGTCGTGTGGCCCCTGCACCTACACTTATTTGCTTCACACACGGTTTGGGCCATGCACACAAGCTGGACGCACGGCCGTGTGGCCCCTAGAAACTCAAAATTACAGCTTTTCCTTATCTTTGCTTATTTTATGCAATTTAGTCCCTGATTAGATTTTAATGCCATCTAGAGAACCAGATTATGTAGTTAGGCTCTAGATTAGGATGGTATGAAGTATTTACATGGTTGAATGATTTTATGCTTTATATGTTTATTATTGTTGATTATTGACATAAATTCGTGAATGTTTTCATAATTGTTGTTAGAATTTCGATGATTTAGGTATGACTATTTAAAACCATAATTGTTAACGTCATGCTTATAGTTGTCGGTATTATATGATTGCTTAAAGGAATGATCATTCTAAATCTTGTATGATTATGTTAAACTGAATATTTTGTGAATATGTCGAGCGAATGCCTCGCTTAACTATATGGAACGACTACATGACAAAATTCTGAAATGATCACTGAATGTACGAACAGTAAAGATCTTATTGTTTTGCATATGCATGAGGGGGTAAGTATGAAAGGTGGAAGAAACGAACGATAGTTTATACTGCAAATATATGATCAAACGGTAGTTTATAATGTATATATGTTTGTTGTGTACTCACAGCTTAGCAAATTCCAACGGCGACTAAATGAATGGAGCATCCATAATTTTCTTTGACAGCTTTTATTTGTGAGGAATTGTGGATCCTCAAACCAAATGGTAGTTTGGCTACACTTATCTGAAACATGGAGTGAAAAGGAAAAGGGGTTCTAGGGAACTCCCTATTTAAAGAGCTAGTGGTCAAGGGTAGGATTTCTGAATGCCATATGATATATTATGTGATTGTTGCATACCATACATTCTCATTGAAAGTATATGATGAAACAACCAAACTTATAAGTGTGCATATACCTATTGTAAAAGATATGATAGTAGAACTGTTCGATTGAATGCAATTGTGTGTTAATGTTTTGTTTGTCTAGAGTGATAGAAACTGAATTATCTTATTATTAGGATTTTTATGTGAATTTGGTTATCATGATAGACATGTATGTTCAAATATTGATTTGATTTATTGTAAAGGGTCTCTCATTGAGCCTGCTAAGCTCACTTATTTATTTTCCATCTTTTCAAATAATTAACGGACTAAACGCAGATTCGACACGCGGAGGGTCTCAAGCTTGTCACAAGATTGCTACATTTATTATTATTATTATTATTATTATTATTATTATTGATCATGGTCATTAATAACTATGGATTCCATGATTTGGAGTTATGGTTATACGAGTATAATAGAGCGTAAATCTTATAATTTATATATGAAAATTAGGAAAACATATTTATACATTTTAATGGTATGTTATTAATCTGTCATTGCTAAATACTTGGTAAGTTTTGCTTGAAAAATTACTTATGGTTTAAAGGCGAAAACTTAAATTTCATACTGACCGAATCATTTCGGTGGTTAATGTAATCTCTTAGGCTCGGGTTTACCACTTAAGCCGGGTTGGGGAGGTTACATTTTTGTTATTTATTTTTGATTTTTTTTAAATAATATATTTTTATATGCATAGAATGAGATAATATTATTGTTTAATTTGTGGAATAATTTTTTTACTTTTTTTATTTTGAGTTTATTTAATGATTGATTGTATCTGTGAAGCTAATTAAAGAATATTTTATATAATTGATGAGTATTTTATTTTTATTTTTATTTTTATTGGTATCTTAAATTTTACATAGGGTGATATTTGAATCCATGCCACCAACATTTTTAAAATATTTTCTTTACTATTTCAACCAAAGTTTCATTTATAATGAGTATTTTATATTTGAGATTTATTTAATCTCATTATTTGATATTTGTGAATACTTTTTATATACATAAACCAAATGTTTTAAAAAAATAACGATAATTTTGAAACGGTACATCAAAATAGACTGGTATGATACTGGCTACCCCGATTGAAAAGCACTTTTTCACCTCTAAATACAATGCCAAACGGGGCTTAATTTACAATTATTCACATAGTATAAGATTAGTAATTAAATTTAATTGCTATTGATTGAATCAAAACTAAAATTTTAAATTTTAAAAATACAAAGACTAAAATTGACCAATTTGAAAAATATCACGAGTTAATTATATTATGAACTATCACGAAAAGCTTTCACCAGGACATTTAACTTGGTGCCTATCATGCGAAAATATGTTGTTTAAAGCGGGGACATTTCTAGGATGAGCTTTACTAAAAAAAGACGTATAAAATTTTTTTACCAAAATATCTAATAATTTACCTATAAAAATATTGAGAAATCATTGGACATTTTGATAATTCTTAAATCTAGTTTCAAACTGTGCCAGGGGAAAATAGTTTTCAAATTATGGTGTCCTATGCTAAAAAGTGACTAGAAATTTATTTTTGTTTGTTTAAAAAATTAAGGGTAAAATTTGTTAGATTTAGTGCTTTTAGTGTAGTATTTTCATCTATACATACTTGTATTTTTTGAATAAATTGGTTCCATCAGTTACATTAATATTTTTTGCATATTGTCCTCAATGATTTTTACACATAAAGTAAAATGTAAGCAAATATTGGCTAAATAATTATCTAATGTTTAACTAATATTAAACGGTATTATGTAGTAGGATCGTAATACGAAAAGACAACTTATATTAGTAGATAACCTAAACGTGTCCTTAGTGTAATCGGAAATGAGCAAATTGATTAAAAGACTAACATATTGTCTATCAAATTTAATTGGGGAGATACCTTGTCTTGGGTATCAGAATAGATGAATCCTAAAAGATAAACATAAATGTGACTGATTTGACTGACAATACATCGAACAGGACCTAAGTAGAATATATCCTAAATCCCGATTATGGATATTTTTGCTTGTGATGTTCATAGCGTGACATACCTTAATCCCTAGTGGATGATGGACTATGTATGCTCGTATACTTTGATGTAAATGAAAATCTGAATTCAAATAGATAAGGATTCAAAGATTAGTACATTTAGTATACAACTTCTATAGTATGTAGCACCATTTCACAACAGTGGAATTCATAGCCCAACTAAAGGGTAAATGATATCCTCTCATTGGCATTACATGATAGATGAAAAGTAAAACATTGTCATGGGTCATTTGTCTTTGTAATAAATGATTTTATCATTATTTGATAGTAATTGAGTTTTCATGAAGATGTAATGGTTACCGTGAGATAAAATAGGATCATATTGGGAGAACGGGTTTATCCCAAAGAGATTAAGAATATCCTATGAGGGTAACACACTTATGAAAATGTCTTTGAATGAACACTTATTAAGTAGCTTTCGTAATGGTATATAATAAGGGAGAATTTAGTCACTATACTTTAGTGGAATGACTTTGTGACTAAATAATATTATAATTAATAAGCAAAAAGATAGAAGTTAATTATAAACTATTTGAGTCATAATTATATATGTCCAATTGGTCACCCTACTAGCTCAAGATAACAAAAACGAATTGCATGTACAACCAATAAATAAAAATGAATGAAAACGATGAGGTAAGAGAAATAGGTTGCATATATCACTGTATGCAATTAATGTGTTTTCTCATTAAGTACAAGAAGTAGTTTAGAAATTAGTTTAGGGTTCTTTGAATTATTTTTTTAATTTTAGTTAAATAATTAAAATTCGAAAATGGAATTAAATTAATTAAGTTATAATGAATTTATAGAATAAAAAAATTAAATTTTTTTTGTAGATTATATTATGGTAAAATTGTTATGACTTTAACGAAATTAGAATTAGGTTGAAAAAATTATTTAATTGAGAAATTACTTTAGCTAATTTAACTAATTAAATTAATTGATTAAATAATATTTATTTCGAGTAATAAAAAATAAATATTGGGTTAAATAAAATTATAAAGTGTTGAATCAAAAGTCTAAGAAACACATGTAATTTGACCTAATGCATGAGAGGCCCAAACTAGCATATAACATGTGAGGTGCGACAACCCTAATACTATACAGGAGCATGCCACCCCCGACTCTAGTTAGAGTAGGATTGTATTTTCTATTAAAATAATATTATTTATTAATGATTTATTCAACGAGAACTCTTGTACTTTTCTCTATAAATAAAGGTCATTGATTAAGCTATTTACACATCTTTCATACGTCGTTATTCTACTAGAAAGTAGTGGTAATTTATTTACAAAGAATAAATTCTATTTTCTGGGAATATCGAATGATTACCAATTTATGAGTTTATAGAGAGAATTTATTTTCCTACTGGAAATAAATAATTATTTTTCATTCTGTGAGTTGGTTCATGTTGCTCGAGCTCATATTCGAGCTAATTTGTAGTTCAAGGATAATGGAAAAAATTATTTGGTTGAAAGTCATGATCAACTTGAGTCTATCTCGCAGAAAGCATAGGTACATCTTAGTTTAGGTTTTTTGCTATAAATATGTAACATCCCAAAACTCTTAATCTTTGATTCATTAAATCTTATTATAATTAAGTATTTGTTTCAACAGTTAGTGCTTGGATGTGTGGGTGTTGGGGTTCAGTGTTCAAGTCTCCACTAGTGCATTTGGGGTGTTTTTTTTTTTTTTTCCCTTTTTTTATTTTTTTATTTCTCATGTCGTGGGAGGTGGGGGAATTCTACTTTGACTAGTAAGTGGGGGGTTTAAAATTGGTTATTTTTTTAATTTAAATTCCTAGAAAATCTCCCATTATCCCTTGTTTTTCTATTTTCACATTTGTTAACTCTGTCCATCCAATTCTTTGTTTTTTCTTTTCTTTTTTCAATTTTGACCACTACTTGATCCTTTGGCCAAGCCAATTTGCTATCCTTTTATACTTTATTTTTTTTTCTTCTGTTGTTACACTCCTGCGTCGTTTGTGGTATTGAGTAAGGTTTTAATTAATTTATTTCTTTTATTGGTTAAGCTTTGGGATTTTTCCTTCTGGTTTTGGGTTGTTGCGAAGAGATAAGTGAAATTAAATTTTATGGGTATTTTGTATAGGTAAAGTTTGTGAGTCGGTGAGGGCTCCGACGAACTGAGGTTGTTTCACGCTGCTGTTCGTTTGAAGGTGAGTGTGTGTTTGTTTGTGGGATCGTTCGTTCAATTGTTGGGTTCGTTGTGTGGGATTTGTTATATCGATTGTTTGGATTAGTAAAATTTTCGATTGTTAATTTGTATTATTCGTCAATTTTGGTCTGGGGATATTCATTTTCTAGCGTGTGGCGGATCTTTGCTAAAGGTGTGTGACGAGAAACTCAAAAAACGGTGATCGGCGAAAGCAGAAATCTGATAGTGTGAATCATGATGTAAATAACGTCTAACATGTATAATCTCTTATGTACCAAGCATGTTCTGTTTCTGTTTTACGAGTATGTAAGTTATGTATATCTGAAAATCTGTTATTCACTGTTTATGTCTGATTGTAGGGCGGGATATGTACTATGTGGAGGAAGTGTTATGTGTGAGGCGATATCTCGCCATTATATTGGTAGCATAGCTGTGATTATTTTGAAAAGTGTCGTATGGACACTAAGCGGTTTGTAGGGCTGGGTAGGTGTTTTTTACCCTACGTGGTGTGTTGGGATGGTCGGAGCTGGTGTGTAGAGAATGGGGATAGGATTATATATATATATATATATATCTATTTCTATATTACTCTAATCTAATTCTGATTCTGTTATGAAATAAGTTTGTGTTAGAAATTTTTTTTTCTATGAGTTGCACACTAAGTTATAAAAACTCGTTCTCTGTTTGTCTAATAATTTTAGGTGACCCTCAGACTTAGGCGGGTCGATGCGACGGGGGCTCGGTTGTGCCCACATTATCGTAAAACTATATTTACTTAAATTTCTATTTTGAGAGTTTTGTATAATTTGGACTCTCCAGACTTTTGGGGTTGTTTTTGGTTTCAGATTTTTATTTTGGTTTTCTAGCATGACGATTGATAAAACGGTTTTATGAAAATGACTGTTTTTCTGAAAATAATTGTTTTCAAGGAAACAAACTGATTTACCAAAATATAACGTTTTAAGAAACTCCACTGCAAAATATTTGATTTATTTAAAAGTCGTAAACAAAAATTGATCTTAAATTAAATAAGTACAACAACATGTTTTCCTAACAAATTGAGTTTACTAAATAACAACGGTTTACAATTATTTAAAAAAGAAGGAAGTCGGGTTTATAACTTTTTCTTCGTAACACTTCTGGATTCGACCGTAATGGCTAGACCAGGTTTGAGGTGTTACATTTAGTGGTATGAGAGCTAGGTTACAAAACTCGAGTTGTGAAAATTTTGGGTTCAAAACTGTATTTGCAAAAACTATTTTTCCAAGTAAAGTTTATTTTTTATCTAAAAAGTGAGTATGTAATATACCGAGTCTCCGACTCCGATCCTATAAGTGCTTCTAACTTAGAAATACTTTATTTAGAAAACTCTGAAATAATTAAAACTGTACTGAGTTAGTTAGAGGCTAAAATTTCTAAAAATCCTTCTGATACTTATTTGAAGCATAAAACATTTGCTAATAAACACTGAAACTAATACATAAAACTCTATAATGTAAATAAATCTGTGATTACGATGAGTGCTCGTGGAACACGTGGTCGTGGTATTCGTGGGCGCGGCAGGTGCCGTAGAGGAACTCTAACTGAGTTATCCTTGATGGGCAGTATCCCTAATTTGGATACGAACGAGACACTAACTACACCTACTGTTCAGACTAGGTCTCATAGTCGCTCGGTTAGGGACGATGTATTGTCCCAAGCCATGCTGAGAGTGTTGGAGAGGGTTGTTGGGCCCATTCTGGTTTTAGGAGCTGTGGGTCGGTAACTAAACGACTTCGATCTAATGGTGTTGAGCTATTTAGGGGTGTCATTGGAGTCACCCCGACAGTGGCCGAATATTGGTTGGAGGTCACTGAGAGGATAATGAATGATATTAACTGCATCCCTAAATAGAAATTGACTGGTGCAGTATCTCTGCTTCGCGATGAGGCGTATCAGTGGTGGCTAACGGTTGAGGAGGGTACTCAGCCAAATTGGATCAACTGGGAATATTTTAAGACCACCTTCCAGAGGAAATATGTGGGGGCAAGTTATGTGGATGCTTGCAGACTCGAGTTCATGAACCTCACTCTGGGGGATAGGACTGTGGCCGAGTATTAGGCCGAATTTCTTAGATTGAGTCATTACACTCGTGGGATGTTGGCGATTGGGTATGAGAAATGTGTCCATTTTGAGGATGGTCTAAGGGATAATTTGAGAGTTCTGATAGCTTCGCAGAGGGAGCGAGGGTTTGTCGTCTTGATGGACAATTCGAATATCGCCAAAGAGGTTAAGCGGGTTGAGCGCCAGAATAAAGACTGTGAGAAAAATAAGAATAAAAGGGATTCGAAGCGTTCTAGTTCTGTTCAGAGGCCTAAAAATCGGGCCAGATCTGATAGGCCTTCTAGCGTTGGAGTTTCAGTTGCTCCTACTGTGGTTCATCCGTGTAATGATTATGGTAAATGCCATCCAGGTGAGTGTTGGAGAAGGTTGGGAGTGTGTCTGGGATGTGGGTCGATGGAGCATCGTACTAGAGATTGCTCATATCATTCTGATCAAATGCAAGCTCTAGCTCTAGGGTTTATTCAGCCTCAACGGGTAGTTTAGCAGCTGCCTAAGGGCCGTAGTCCGACCAGAGGTGGGGGTAGAGGACAGAGAGCACCAGGCAAATATGGTAATTAGATTGCGGTGAGGCCCTGCGTTAGTTTATACTGCTAGATGCCGTGAGGACAAAGACACCGCTGATGTGATTATCGATACATTTTTTATTTATAATGTCCCTTATTTTGCATTGATAGACATAAGGTCAACACATTCCTATGTAGCTAGTTCTGTATTTGTAAACTCGGGGGTTTTGACCAAAAGAACTTTTGGAGATATTACTGTACTTAGTCTGTTGGGTCAATCTATTCAGATTAATAAACTATATATGAATGTACCGTTGGAGATACAATGGGTTGTGTTTTTGGCTAATCTGATGGAGTTATCATTTAGAAAATTTGATCTGATTTTAGGGATGGACTGGCTCGTGGAGCATCGAGTCAGTTTAGATTGTGCTCCTAAGAGGGTAGTTTTGATATCAAAAAATGAAGTGGAGGTGGTTATAATCAACAAGCGTTGGGGTTAGTTATCCAATGTTATCTCTACTCATGTGGCCGAAAAGGGTGTGAAGCATACTTGGCTTTTGTGAGTGATTCGACTTCTGTGGGTTCTTCTGTTAAGAACATCCAAACGGTTAAAGAATTTCTAGATATTTTTCTAGAAGAGTTACCATGTTTACCTTCGAGTCGAGAAGTTTTTACTGGGTACAGCTCTGGTGTCCATTGCTCCTTATCGTATGGCACCGAAGGAGCTTGTGGAGCTAAAGGCTTAACTTTAAGAACTCCTTAATCATAGGTTCATCTTATGAATCGGGTTCTTCTGCCGTACTTAGATTAGTTCATCATGGTTTTCATCGACGACATTCTGGTATACTCTAAGACCGAAGATGATAATGATGAGTATCTTAGATTAGTTCTTCAGATACTCCGAGAGAAACAACTTTATGCTAAGTTAAGCAAATGCAAATTCTGGTTGATAGAGGTAAATTTTCTGGGTTATTTGGTTTTTGCTGAGGGGATCCAAGTTGATCCTAAGAAAATCGAGGCTGTACTTGAGTGGAAACAGCCTAAAAATGTTTCTGAGATTCATAGTTTGCTTGGGCTAGCGGGTTATTATCAAAGGTTTGTCGAAGGGTTCTCCTTAATTGCAGCTTCTCAAACTAAACTGTTACGTAAGATTGCCCTATTTGTTTGGATTAATGAGCAGTAATCGAGCTTTGAGAAGCTCAAATTTGTTTTGACTCATGCTCTTATTCTGATACAGCCTAAATCCAGTAAGGAGTTCGTGGTATATAATAATGCATCTCATGTCGGTTTGGGTTGTGTTCTGATGCAAGACGGTAAGGTAGTGGCTTATACTTCTTGACAGCTTAAGTCACATAAGGGCAACTATCCTACGCACGATCTTGAGTAAGCTGTTGTTGTCTTCACCTTAAAGCTTTGAAGGCACTATCTATATGGTGAGAGGTGTATCATCTACACCAATCAGAAGAGCCTCAAGTATCTCATTACCCAAAAAGACTTAAACCTTAGGCAGCATAGATGGATTGAACTGCTTAAGGATTATGACTGCATAATTAAGAATCATCCCAGTAAGGCCAACGTGGTGGCTGATGCTTTTAGTCGTAGGGTAATGTCCGATTTGAGGGCGATGTTTGCTCACTTAAGTTTGTTTGATAATGGGAGTCTGCTAGCCGAGTTGCAAGTTAAGCAGACTTGGATTAATTATGTTTGGGATAAACAGTTAGGGGATTATTCTCTAGTTCTGCGATTCCATCAGGTAGAGGATGGTAGTACATTTGATTTTACGCTAAATAGTGATGGGATTCTGTGTTTCCGAGAACACGTTTGTGTATCGAATGACTCTGATTTGAGACAGTCTATTCTGAGGGAAGCGCATAGTAGCCCATATGCTTTGCATCCTTGAGGAAATAAGATGTATCGGGATCTTCATAAACTGTACTAGTGGCTTGGTTTGAAACGGGAGGTGACAGACTTTGTTTCTCGTTGTCTGATGTGCCAACAAGTTAAGGCTAAGTATCAATTGCCTTCGGGTTTACTTCAACCCATTAAGATTCCCATTTGAAAATGAGAGCATGTGATTATTGACTTCGTTAGTGGGTTGCCTTTAACACCTACTAAGAAGGATTCTATATGGGTTATCGTGGATTGATTAACCAAGTCTTCCCACTTCATTATTGTTTGGACAGATTACTCCCTACAGAAATTGGTCAAGCTATATATTTCTAAAATTGTGAGACTTTATGGAGTACCGATCTTGTTTATTTCTGATAGAGATCCTTACTTCACATCTCGATTTTGGAGGAAACTTCATGACGCTTTGGGTTCGAGGTGGGACTTCAGTATTGCATTCCATCCTTAGACAGATGGTCAATCTGAAAGGGTGATTCAAATACCGGAGGATATACTTCGGAGTTGTGTGATTGATTTCTAAGGTAGTTGGAAGGATTCTCTACCTTTAGCCGAGTTCGCCTACAATAACAGTTTTCATTCTAGCATGCAAATGACACCTTACGAGGTTCTGTATGGTCATAAGTGTTGTACTCCATTGTGTTGGACTGAGTTAGGTGAGCGACGGGTCTTGGGTCCTGAGTTGGTTTCTAAGACTGAAAATAAAGTTAGACTGATTTGAGATCATCTTAATACGGGTTTTGATAGACAAAAGTCCTATGTAGATTTGAAAAAGAGGGACATTGAGTATTCCGTAGGTGATTTTGTGTTCCTTAAGTTATCTCCTCGAAAAAAGTTCTACGGTTTGGACGTAAGAGCAAGTTGAGCCCTAGGTTCATTGGGCCGTATTAGATTTTGAAGCGTGTGGGACTGGTTGCTTATCAGTTGGAGCTACCTCCGAAGTTAAACTGTAACCAATATGTGTTTCCCGTCTCCACGTTGAGGCGGTATCGGCCTGGCCCATCTCATGTTGTTCCTGTTGAGGAAATTGAGGTAAGACCAGATTTGATTTTTAAGAATGAGCCAGTTCAGATTTTGGATCGAGATGTTAAGGTCTTAAGAAGGAAATATATTCCATTAGTGAAGGTTCTGTGGCAGAATCATGGCATTGAGGAAGCCATGTGGGAACCTGAGGACTCGATTCGTCAATAGTATCCACATTTATTTGAATCAAGTAAATTTTAAGGTTGAAATTTCTTTTAAGGGGGAGGAGTTGTAACATCTCAAAACTCTTAATCTTTGATTTAGTAAATCTTGTCATAATTAAATGCTTATTTCAACGGTTAGTGCTTGGATGGGTGGGTGTTAGGGTCCAGTGTTCAAATCCCCACTAGTGCATTTGGGGTGTTTTTTTCCCTATTTTATTTTATTTCTCATGTCGTGGGAGGTGGGGGAATTCTACTTTGACTGGTAATTGTGGCATTTAAAATTGGTTATTTTTTATATTTAAATTCCTAGAAAATCTCCAATTATCCCTTATTTTTCTATTTTTACGTTTGTTAACTCTGTGCATCCAATTCTTTGTTTTTTCTTTTATTTTTTCAATTTTGACTACTCCTTGATCCTTTGGCCAAGCCGAATCTACTACCCTTTTATTCTTTATTTTTGTTTCTTCTACTATTACACTCTTGCGTTGTTCGTGGTATTGAGTAAGGTTTTAATTAATTTATTTCTTTTATTGATTAAGCTTTGGGATTTTTCCTTCTCGTTTTGTGCTGTTGCGAAGAGATAAATGAAATTAAATTTTATGGGTGTTTTGTATAGGTGAAGTTCGTGAGTCGGTGAGGGCTCCAACAAATGAGGTTGTTTCAAGCTGTTATTCATTTGAAGGTGAGTGTGTTGTTGTTTTGTGGGATCGTTCGTTCGATTGTTGGGTTCGTTGTGTGGGATTTGTTATATCGATTGTTTAGATTAGTAAAATTTTCGATTGTTAATTTGTATTATTCGTCAATTTAGGTATGGGAATATTCATTTTCTAGCATGCATCAGATCTTTGCTCAAGGTGTGTAATAAGAAACTCGAAAAACGGCATTCAGTGAAAGCCGAAATTAGGGCCTGTCAACGCCACATGGTCGTGTGCGACACATGGCCTAGGCCATTTTTAGGTTGTGCGGGCCACACGGGCGTGTGTGGGCCGTGTGCCAGGCCGTGTAGGCCACACGCCAAAACCATTTTGGACTGTGTGGGCCCAAATTTCAAAAATTTTCCCTAGGGTCGTACACATCGTCCCGATCGACTGTAGGCATTTTGTGGGGTCGTTATGTGTTTAAATAAGCTATTATGCATGAAATCTGATAGTCTGATAGTGTGAACATGACGTAAATAACGTCTAACATGTATAATCTGTTATGTACCAAGCATGTTATATTTCTGTTATACGAGAATGTATGTTATGTATAACCAGAATTTTGTTATTCACTATTCATGTCTGATTATGGGGCGGGATATATATTATGTGGAAGAAGTGTTCTGTATAAGGCTATATTTCGCCATTATATTGGCAGCATAGCTTGATTATTCTGAAAAGTGTCTATGGACACTAAGCGGTGTGTAGGGCTGGGTGGGTGTTTTATACCCCACGTGGTGTGTTGGGATGGCCGGAGCTGATGTGTAGAGGATAGGGGTAGGATTATATATATATGTTTTTGTGTCACTCTGATCTGATTCTGATGCTATTATGAAATAAGTCTGTATCTGATCTACCATGTAACTGAATTTGAGATTCTGTTTCTGTGAGTTGCACACTAAGTTATAAAAACTCATTCTCTGTTTGTCTGATAATTTCAAGTAACCCTCAGACTTAGGCGGGTCGGTGCGACGGGAGCTTGGTTGTGTCCACGTTACCGTAAAACTATATTTGCTTAAATTTGGCTTACTTAAATTTTTGTTTTGAGAGTTTTGTATAATTTGGACTCTCCAGACTTTTGGGACTGTTTTTGGTTTCGGATTTTTATTGTGGATTTTTTTAGCATGACGATTGATAAAATGGTTTTATGAAAACGGCAGTTTTTCTTAAAATAACTGTTTTCAAGGAAACAAACCGATTTACCAAAATATAACATTTTAATAAACTTTGCTTCAAAATATTCGATTTATTTGAAAGTCGTAAATGAACAACGATCTTTAATTAAATAAGTACAACAACACGCTTTCCTAACAAATCGGGCTTACTAAGTAACAACGGTTTACAATGATTTCAAAAAGAATGAAGTCGGATTTATAACTTTTTCTTCGTAACACTTTCGGATTCGGCTGTAATGTCTAGGCCGGGTTTGGGGTGTTACAAAATAACACAACATGCTCGATTTAAGAAAAAATTTTAAACTTCCGATGTAACCAAAATAATTGTTTTCTTAACTAGAATTTTCCAGCAAAACTAAACCCATGGTCACTCTAAATTTTTTTTTCTCAATTTAGTCACTCTAATTAAGATAATTTCTGAAATCAATCATTGTCATTAAAAATTTTATTAATCCACTAATCGATTGCTGGCATAGCATATTATCCTATTGAGTGATTGACATATGAGATTTTTTTAAACTTTTGATTGACATGTGATTGACATGTGAGATTTTTTTAAACTTTTGACAAGGCATAGCATGTTATCCCATCCAAAAGTTTTTTTTTTTCTCTCTTCTCTTTCTCATCACTTCCTTCCGTAAAAAAATCTTGAAACAGGGTTTTAAATTTTATATTTCTACAAATAAAATAAACATTTCCTTTCTTGAAATGGCTTCTCAATTAGGGTGAGCAAAAAACTGACCCGAATCGAGATATTTGAACGGTTTAGGAATTCAAGTTAAAAAATCGCAGTTACCCAAAATCAAACCGAATTTTATTTTTATTTACTATATAATTAATTTTAATTTTTTGATATAAAAATAAATAGTTTATATTTAAAATAGTGAAAATAATTTAAAAGTTCTTAAAATTTATTATTTTCTTAGAAATATTTATGAAAAAAACCTTAAAATTTTGTCAAATAGTATTCAAAAGCCATAAAAACAAAGCTCATTTTATCAAAATAATTTTAAAAAATTGAAACAAAAAATTAATATAGAAAAATCGAAAATTGAACCGAGCCCGAATTATTAACAGTTTAAAAAATTTTAAAACAAATCGTCACCTTATTCTTAATCATTCACCTTATGCTTCTCTCGGTCTCTCAAAAATGTAAAAGTTCTACAAATAAAACAAAGTGAAGAAAGACTCGTTTCGTACATGCAACTAAATGGCATTTATCAATTCTTTTTTGTATTTGTTTGTTATAAATATAAATTAAAATTTGAGTATAATTTTTTTCTTCCGTTCATATGCATTTCATATTTCATATATTCCACATATATTATATGGTAAATGGAGTTAAATAAATTTTCATGTGATTCAGTAAACAGAATAGAAATACAATTCTATCATTATTAGATCGATTCGTAGGATTCGATGAAGAATGAGAAAAGAATGAGATTTTTTTGAGAAATGGGAAATTTAAAATGCTCGGGGATGAAAATGGGAAAATGTCTACAATACCTGGGTTGAATCAGATACAATTTGAAAGATTTTGTGGGTTCATGGATCGGGGCTTAACAGAAGAACTTTATAAATTTTCAAAAATTGAAAACACAAAGTAAAAAATTGAATTTCAATTATTTATGAAAACATATCAATTAATGGAACCGTTGATAAAAGAAAGGAATGTTGTATATGAATCACTCCTGATCGTGCAGTGGGTTCAGTGTGATAAATATAAATGTTGGCAAAACCAGTGCTATCTTTAATGATAAAGAAAATAAGGAAACAAAGTTTATTTCCTTTACCCAAAATGCTGCTTAAAAGAAAGTGAAAATGGAGAACATAAGCCCCGGTTGATGAAGACTACTTTTGGTGCAAAAATCTGCCACCAACCATCCTTCGTGACCACTTAGAGCTTGTAGAACATTTATATTTTGAGAGATGGAGAGAAACCTATGGTGAATGATTGAAAAGTGATTTCAAGAAAGGAAATGTTTCAATTATAACATTTAAAACCTTGTTTCAGACATTTTCAGAGGAGGAAGTGATGAGAAAGAGAAGGGAGAAAAACATTTTGGACTAATTATAGAGAGATTTTTAAACTTCTCACTTATCAATAATTTAATGAGCTAATATGTCACGTTAGTAATCTGTTAGTGGATTAACTAAATTTTAACGGAATGACTAATTTGAACAATTATCTTAATTTGAGTGATTAAATTGAGAAAAAAATTAGAGTGACCAAAATAGGGCAAACCCTATTCCTATTTTAGAGTGACCATTGGTGTGATTTATTCAAAAAATTAATTATTTTTGTTCATATATTTAAAACTATATATTTTAAAACTAGACCGGGCTCGGGCGAGCTAAGATCGAACTTAATTCGGACTCGGATTTTTTTAACCTTAGATTTTTTCGAGTTTGAGCTTTCTCAGGCTCGGGTTTTCTCGAGCTAGGACCCCTTCGAGCTCGAATTGAGCCAGGCGAGCTCTAACAGATTCAAATAATTTAGAATTTTATGAATTATAAATATTTTAATTTTGAATGTAATAATTCATTGTACTTTTATACGGTAAAAATAATATTCAAATTTAGCTTATAAAAACATAAATTATATATATAACAATGTTATTTTATATAAAATAGGTAAAGTACTTATTTTAGGTAAAATTTATTATTTTATGATATTATATGAATTAACGAAAATATCTTTTATTGTTCATTATTATATTATATTGACAATTGAGTAAATTCTTTTCTTATTAAATTTATAAACCTAAATACTCATATTCTAAAATATTTATTCAAAACTCAAATATACTATACTAAGTTATAACCCAAATAATATACTCATTATTACCCAAACTCAAAATAAACTAATTATAACTCAAATCTCAAGTCCAAAATAAAAGGAAATTAAACTCAATACCCAAATACAATTTGTAAAAGTTAAAGTCTAATTCAAAATCTAATTTAAAAATAATATTTTATTAAGATATTAAATTTTTAATAATATTTTATGTATTATTAGTTATTATTATAAATATGTATTTTAATATACTAAATTGCACTTAATTATTAATGTTATATCTTTTATTATAATCTATAATATAATAATAGTTATTATTTTAATACTTATAAAATATATTACTTCATATATAATACTATATTACGTACTATAATAGTAGAGTAATACATAATATTTTAATTATTAACATATATTATTGTTTATTATACTGGATGAAATATGCTCTAAGTCTATACTTTTCCTACATTTAAAAGTTAGCCCTTCTATTATATTATATAATGTTATATTATATCATATAGTATATAATATATTAAAGTTTATATGTATGCTTAAATGATTAAACATTAGAATATCATGTAATATTATATCTTTTATTATAATCTATAATATATTAATAGTTATATATTAATTATTATTATATTGGTTGAAATATGTTCTAAGTCCCTTTACTTTTCATACATTTTAAACTTAGCCCTCCTACTCTATTGTATAATCCTATATCATATCATGTAGTATTTAATATATTAATAGTTTATATATGTGTCAATTATTAAATATTATACTATCATGTAATATTATATCTTTTATTATTATCTATAATATAATAATAGTTATATATTATAGTAGTACATTATTTATTAATTATTACTATATATTATTGTTTGTTTTTATGCGGATTGAAATATATTCTAAGTTCCTGTACTTTTTTTATATTTGAAAGTTAGCCTTCTTATTGTATTATATAATGTTATATCATTTCATATAGTATATAATATATTAATAGTTTATATATATGAATTAGATGTGTTCATGGGTCAGGTCGGGTCTAAGCATGATATTAATACACTTTATTTTTGCCCAAACCGAGTCTGACCCAAAATATAGGCCTAATATTTTACCCAAACCCGTCCATATTTGTAAATAGCTAACCCAAGCCCATTTAAACCCACCTATATTATTTTAAAACTTTTAAATATTTTTATTTATTTTAATTTTAATTTATTTTAATAATTAGTAAATTTATAAAATTTTTATTTATTATAGTTTAATATATATAACATATCTAATTATATATGTATTAATCCACTATCATCGAGTAACCTTAACAATGGTAGAGAATATATATATAAAAGAAGTAATGATGACCCTGAAAGACATGGCATGAGAGATAACGGTCCAAAGGGAAGCAGAATTTATACCTTTTTATTTAATTCTTCTACCGTTATGATATTTGAAACAAAAGAATAGAAGTATGCATTATGTGTTGTCAAAGGCCATGATTTATGCTACTCTCCACTTTGTGAAACTCCCTTTTTTTTTTTTTTTTGCTTATTCTTTGCCCTATTCTCTACCTTCACCACTTCTCTTCTTTCAGCTAGGTGGGACTACTTACAGCTTTCCCTTCATCTTTCCTTGTTGACTTCAAAACTCTTATTTTCCCATTATCTCTTCCAACGACTCATCATCATCAACTTAAGCTTCCATGGGTATGTCTTTGACTCTTCTTTCCTTTCCTTTTTTTATCCCTTTTTATACTTATATTTTGTGCAACATATTATGTAGTTGAATGTTATTGAAGTCCTGGATTATGAGTTTTTCTTTTTTTCTTTCCTAATTCTTGTTTATGCATACATGAGGCTCATGGATTGAGTTATTCTACAACTTTTTGTTTTATTTTTCATATCAGTCATTTTTTACTTGTGTACGTAGGTTTTGTTTTGGCTGTTAATTACTGTTTACAGTTCTGTACTTGTATAATTGTTAGCATTCTTAGTAATCAAGAATACTGTTGTGGGATTCTAGTAATCTAGTTACCTGTCTAAACTGTGAAGTATAGGATTTATCAGTTATTAGGAAATTAATGGATTCCTTCAAAATTTTGACTTATTTGTGTGTCTCTGTACCTTGATTATCAACCTGATTCAGAATTCAATTGATATGCTGTAATGTGGATTTATGCTTGATTTTGTCAAGCTAATCTTTGAGGTGAATATTGATATGGCTAACAAGAGATAGATCCAGGATTAGGACATTGGTGGTTCAAGGTAAATTTACAACTTCTAAGGAGTTTTATGAAAAAGAAGAGCCTCCAGAATGGAAAGACTGTCCATTGATATCCAACTCTATTAGCCGATTTCTTAGAGAAGGAATTTTGGAACCGAAAATGGATGTTGGTATCGAAATGGCTCAAAAGTGCAATTACATATAGGTTTGCTCTAGGATCAGCACCAGGGTCCTTTGCCAATAGTGCTGCTGAGTGCTGATATATGCAACTAGGATCAGTCTCATGGTCTTTCACCAACAGGTTTGCTCTATATTTATGCAGTAATCATGTGTGTCTTGTATAGGGACTCATTACATGGTTTGGACCGGCGAATTTGTCATCATTACATGTACTTAGATATACTGTATGAAACGCTTTCCGAGAAAATGTCAACATTGAGCATGCAATTGACATCTGATTTCCGTATCTTATCTTAAGGCAAATGTCATCCTTGCCCGCCGCTGAAGTCCTTATCCAGCAGAATAGGAGGCATGCTATGCAATTACGGTTCATCAAACAAGTACAAGAAGTTGGATTCAAAGCTTGAAAGGAAGATGATTGAAATGAAGAGAAGTGCATCAGGACAATCTAATTTCAAATCAATTGACAGCATAATCTTGAGGTTCCCTCAGTTCAGGGAAGGATTGAGAAACCTCAGAGGCGTGTTCGAGCAGTATGGTGGGTTGCAACAAGTAGTTTAATCTTAAGCTCTCTATAAGATATTTTTATCTTCGAGTTTTACCACAAAATGGCTCTCTTTCTCTAGATGAAGACTCCAATGGAACTATTGATCGCGAGGAACTGAACAGATGCTTGGAGAAACTGCAACTTCACTTTACAAAAGAGGAGGTTGAGGATTTGTTTCATTCATGTGACATTGACGGGAGCGAAGGGATTCAATTTAACGAGTTTATTGTGCTGCTATGTCTCATCTATCTTCTAATGAAGCCTTCCTCCTCTCCTGATAATGTATCCAAAAATAACTTTTTTGTTTCTTTCCCTATGTTTTAAGATTTAAGAACATAGCATGTTGCAGACAGTATTAATCAGTGTTTTTACTCGTGAATTGAGAATGTTTCAGACATTGAAGATGCATTCCCTGCAACTTGAGGCCACTTTCGATACTATTGTCGAAGCATTCTTGTTTCTTGATAAGAATGGTGATGGAAAACTTAACAAGAAAGACATGGTGAAGGCACTAAATGAAGCTTCTCCATGGGAGCGCTCCCTGCACGTGTCACTCGGACTAGATTCAGTATCTCAGCTTTAACTCAACTTTTAATTAATTTCTCAGAAATTTCTTTCATCAATGATATTAATCTTTCTTTTGGTAATTCCCCATGGAAAAATGCAGAAGAAATGGACTGGGATAAAAATGGAAAAGTCAGCTTCAGAGAGTTCCTCTTTGCTTTTATAAACTGGGTCGGAATTGAAAGTGATGAAGAACTACCTGATTCGGGGACCTAATGACACTCAGAAGGGCTACAGGATAAATCTGGATGAGGTCAGATTAAGATTTGTTCATATGCCTAAGACATCCCAAGTACTTAGTTGAACTGTTGTTGCTACATCATGTCATGTATATCTTTGCAGTTTTCTTTCAAATGATAAAAATTCGAGATGTCCTGTTAAAGCAATGAATTTATGTTGTAATTGGCATGAATGTGTTCATAGCAGTTGATATAGCAAGAAACGCTTTGGTAGCCATGAATGGCTACCATCCAAGCTTTTCAAATTGTACTTGGAATCAATCAAATCTGGCTTAGATTATGAACATAGAAACTTCCTAACCACTGCTATACTATACACATACAACATTTCATCTCCTTGTTTAAGATAGATACATACAAAAGCACACGCACTACATTTAACGGTACACATTAATCGAAACGAAAATTGTTGCGGAAAACGAATGCTAGAACTTGCCTGTCCTGAGTTTCAATGTAATCCCAGAGCATGGATTCTTCTAACAAGTGACAAAGAACAAGCATTTCTTTCTTTCCATTCTTCACTACCCTCCTTCCTCTGCCATTCTTCCATGAACCTTTTATCATTCCCATCAAGTAAGCTCACTATCTGCCTTATGGTAGGCCTTAATTTCGGGTCAGATCGTGTGCAAGCGATTCCCAGTTTTGTCAGTCTCAAAAATTCTTCAGTATTGTATTCCTCCTTCAACCTGATGTCAACCAGTTCCTCAAACGGCCTTTTCCGTGTCTCAAAGTTGTGTACTCGTTTCACCAATAATACCTCAGGCTGCCTAAAGTCAGCTGCCATATATCCACTGACCACCTCAAGCACCACCACTCCAAAGCTATAAACATCAGCCATTGCTGTTGCTTCTCCAGATTCTATATATTCAGGTGACATATAACCGAAAATTCCACGAACTGATTTGTTTTTGTTGGTAGCTGCGTGATGGCCGTGATCATTTCTTGTCAAGAACTCAGCCAGAGCAAAACTACTAAGCCGTGGATTCATGTCGGGATCAAGAATGATGGCTGAAGAGGTAATGTTCCTATGGATGACTTGTTCATCCCATTCCTCATGAAGATAAAGAATTGCAGAAGCAAGGGATTTGATAATGTTGTATCGATGTCGCCATTGCAAAATAGAGCTGCCAGTTATATTGTTATGGTGAAAAAGGAGGTGACTCAACAGTTGATTCGCCGAGTAATCATATACAACGAGCATCTCTCCTTGCTCGGTACACCATCCACGGAGTTGAACTAGATTACGATGGCGGAGCCTCGCTAAGTTTTGGAGTTCACTTGAAAACCTTGTTCGCAATGCAGGGCATTTGGTCATGCCAAGTCTCTTCACAAGAATGTGATGACGGTTGTCAAGGAAACCTTGGTAGGCAGTTCCGAAGTCAAGCTCCGCCACCCTTCGTGATTCCGCGAAATTATCAGTGGCGACAATGAGCTCCTTGAAGGGTATTTCCCTCGGAGTATCGACCATAAAGAAGTTGGTTGGACGACGGCTGCTGCTGGTGGATAAATTGGAGCCATTGACTCCAAATTCAGCAGTTTCATAAATAGTTTCTTCGGTGGCAGTCACATAATCGGATGAAGCAAATGAGACAGTAATGTTGACGCTGCTGGTAGTGGCAGTGGCGGTGGACAACCGACTACTGGCGGTGCTCTTGCTTCCACTAGTATTGGATGAGGATGAGAGTGAGATGTATAAAGGGTGGGACTCAAATGATGGCAAAGTCGGAAGCTTCCCGGAAATATTACCACAAAGAACTTCAACAACCCATTTCATATTAGGCCTCAACAATGGATTATGGAGCGTGCAAAGGAGTCCTATATGAAGGAACCGCTCCATATCCGCAAGCTTGTAGGAGCCATCTACAAGTCGACTGTCCCCTGCTTGTAAAAGCTTATCTTCATCAGACAACCTTCGGATCCAATCAAGCAAAATGATTTGCTCGTCGGGAAACGTAAGATCAACAGCTCGCCTCCCCGAAACCACCTCTAAAACAACAACCCCAAAGCTGAAAACATCTGACTTTGTAGTCGCCACACTTCGTTTCTGGAAACTCTCCGGTGGGAGGTACCCAATTGTGCCACCGATCCTCGTCGTGTCAACTAAACGGAATTGGTGTCGTTTCGTCGCTGGTGTCCTGATTTGGTACTCCAGTTCATGTTCCAGCCACCGTGCCAGGCCGAAGTCACCGAGCCGGGCATTGTACTGGGAGTCGAGCATCACGTTGCTTGTTTTTACGTCGCGGTGTATGATTTGAGTCTCCAGTTGTTCATGGAGATAAAACAGTGCAGCCGCAAGACCTCGAACGATTTTCCTCCGGCGGTCCCAGTTTAAAGGTGGTGCCCCGGTATTTTCGGGCCTTCTAAAGAGTACTCTGTCGAGGCTTCGATTAGGCATGTAGTCATAGACGAGGAGCAACTGGTCTTCATGAACGCACCAGCCCCTCAACCGAACAAGATTTCTGTGGCGGAGATGAGCCACCGCCACCAGCTCAGCTGCAAAGGTCTTTTCAAACCTCTCCCCTTTCTCGGCCAAACATTTGACGGCCACCACAGTTCCGTCACTTGGTAAAACAGCTTTGTACACTCTCCCGAAACCTCCACTTCCAAGAATTTCATCTTGACAGAATCCTTTAGAGCCTATGTAAAGCTCGGCGTAACTGAAAATCCTTGGATTGTCTCCACCAACTTTCTCCGACATCTGAACCCCTTCGAGGTCATGAAAAACGCTCGACTGCTGCCTCCTTGGGTTAGCACAATGAAGAAGGCATCTGGAGCCATAGAAGCGGCGGAGGGAATCCCCGATGAAACCAACAAAATGAGCCCCACAATCACGGTACGGGTGCTTCTTCCCCTCCTTTTTAACAGGTTTTCCACTGGGGGGTAGTCAAAGGGAGCGATTTCATTAAAATCAGCAGGTAAAATGAAGCAAAGCCGGTTCACCTTCATGGTGGTGATGAAAGTAGATGAACATGAAGGAAATTTTAAACTTTGGGATACTTAATATATGAGTTGGGATTGTGAATGGGGTTTTCTTGTTAGTGCTTTTATTCAACGTTGGTAGGTTTGCATGGTTGAATTGTTTGCTATAAAACTTTCTAAAACCTGGAAGCTGCCGTCCCCTTTTGTGATGTAACCAAAAAAAGGAAGATTCTCATTTCTCCAAATCACCCTAATAAGAAGTATCACCCCTTTATTATATTTTTCTTTTGCCTTCAAATTTAAGGTTTAGATTTTTGTAGTAATAATAAATGAGAAGAAAAATATAATTTGGTTTAAATAAATAAATAATAATTTTATTTAAGTATAATAAAATATAAATTTAGCTTAACGAGTAAAAATGCTCATTTTATTTAAACATTTTTAAACTCAACAAAAATCCTAAACCAACAAAAAAACTAATTATTATAGTTAATATGAGTTATATTTATAAAATAAATAAATTTATTTATAAACCATTCTATTTCACTTTACGCTAATCATATATCATACTAATCTATATTTTTGTTGTCATACTAGTCTATATGATCTGGAACAACAATCAAACGCATAAAATTCTTAGAAGAAGGTTTCACACAGGACCACCTTTGAAGCGCGTGGAAATGCCTTTGAAAACTTCATGGTGGTTCATTTTGCTAAACCCTTTTAGATTATTGGGTCAAGGTTTTCTCTTTAAAAAAGAATTCGACGATCGAAAAGGTGGATTCATTTTGACGATCGAAAAGGTGGATTCATACTTATTGATAAGTAGAGAAACATATATTATATTCAAGTTGATTTGATTATCGGTGTCAGAAATCAAAGAAAAAAGTCATTTGAATTTTTGTTCACAAATTCATAATGTTCAAAGCTACTTCATAAAAAAATTGAACCGCGAAAGAGAAATAGAATGAGAGCTTTCAATTTGTGTAGACAATGTGAACATAAAATGTTATATAACAACGATTTTAACAGCCCAATGACCTAAATAAAAACTTTCGAATAGTTCAATGACTATTTTATAATTTTTTGAAGTTGAGTGACCAAAACATAAAATTACTAATTGTTTAGTGACCTTTGATGTAATTTATCCTTTTAAGTTTTAAATCTTGTACCGGGTTCTACGGTAAAATTTACTTCTAGTTAGAGCTGAATTTGAAATTCGAGAATTCAATTTTATTTTTAATTTAAGATAAAATTAAGTTGGAGTTGAATTTAAATTTAATTTTTAAATATAAAAAATCGATTAAATTAACCCATAGTTTTAGTGTCAAAAAGTGCATTTCAATTCCTTTGTTCCATTGTAAAACATGATAATTTAAAAATTAAAATAACTTAAAATGAAATAATCGGAATATCAAAATTAAATAGAAAATAGAAAATAATTCCAAACCCCAGACCTCACACCTCATATTATTACCAAAAAGATAAATTATAAGTTGAAGAAATAGAAATAAAAATAAAATGCCCTTTCAATTGCTATAATTGATAGGCAACAAAGTTCATGTGATACGCATTGAATGTGAAACAACTTGGTTAGGTTGGGAAGGTGCATTATTGCTCCCTCTAATAATACAGAATTATTTCATTCAATATTTCTTCTATAACCGAATAACAAATTAACTCAATATTTTTGATAAGGTAAACTAAAGTAATATTTTATTGTTATATTATATAAAATTTTCACCCATAATTTAACATTTTATGTCTTTTCTATGCATATTAATTATATTTGCTTTTACATATATAGAAATTGTTAATCACTAAATTATGAGTAAATTTTCATTTTGATCATTTAATTAAAAAAATTATAATTTAATCACTGAACTATTCAGAAGTTTTCATTTAAGTCCCTAAACTATTCAATTTTTTTGAAATCACTGAGATGTTAACTTTTTTTTTAAAGTTCTGCCAACGAATTTCAAGCGACGATTTAGCAATCGCTATGGTGGATCAATACCCATCGACGAGTAGAAGAACATATCTTAGATCCAAGTCGATCGAACAGTCGTGTAAGAGATCAAAGAAAGAACCTATTTGAATTTTAGTTCGTAGATTTATGATGTCTAAAGTTGTTTCATAAAAAAACTGAACTGTAGAAGAGAAGGGAAAGAGAGCTCTTAAATGGTGCAAGTAGCGCGAACAGAGAAAACCATATAACATTGATTTTAACAGCCTAGTGACTTAAATAAAATTCTTTTTAGTAACTTAGTGGTCAAATTGTAACTTTTTCCAGTTAAGTGATCAAAATGAAAACTTACTCATCACTTAATAACTAATGATATAATTTATCCATATTGTTACCCATAGATTCAACTGAAAATCCACATTTACAGAAAAAAAAAAGATATGGCACAAATCAATTAAAGATATTCAATAGACCACAAAAGAAAGACGAGCAAAAGGAAGTTTGAAATGGTGTTGCTGGAGTGAAAGCATGAAGGAAGGCGCAATTAGGAGCAATTAAGTGTAGAATTTTGTCACCCAAAAGATATTTGGTTACAGATAAGTGATGGAAAACAATGCAAATTGACACTTACATAAAACCTTTATACTCCATGCATTCATGTTCACAGGTCAAAGTAGTTTGTTTCACTTGTATTAATTCTAAATAAATCAATTTATTATATCTATAAAACAAATTAATTATAAAACATTCAACTGGAATTGTCAAATGTTGTTGACGCATGACCACTACTAACCATGATTGTCAAATGGTATTTCATTATATCATTCATTTCCTTAATGACCAACCATAACACTTTGAATGCAAATAATTTTAGTTATTAATAAATGAGTAATTTTAAGAAATAGGGATATTAAAGGGGGTAGCCTTTAAGTTGGGTGATGTGGTTAGCCTACTTTAAGTTTGTTTTATTTGTAAAGTGGGTACACTTAATGTTAGTGGGGTACTCAAAACTGTCCCTGATTTTGACTTTTATCACCCCCAAATAAGTTTAATTGCAATTAATGTCTTTAACTTCTTCCTTGTCATATTTCCAATTTTATCTTTTGCATTTCGCTTAACATTTTTTTAAAATTAAAGATTCTTAATTTTTTGTATTTGATGCATTGATAACATTATTAGTTACTTATATTAAGACATATCAACAAATTGATGGATAATTTTTAAAATTAGTGAAAATTATTATACCATCTACTAGACGATTATATATGTCACCTTTTAGTGAACCTCACGTAGGGTAGAGATCTAATATAGAATTACCCCTAAGCGAATCTCATACCAAACAAACCTCTGATGAGAGCTACCCTCGCTAAGAGCATGTAGAGCCTCACGCCCATTAGTTACCAAGCTGCCCTATAATGTCACATCACCACATCCGTTTTGGCCTATGTATATAAACCTTTTCACTTTCTCTAATGATGGGATATATAGATCATTATCAAGACAGAAATTATTTCTTGACTCTCCAAACATTACTCCTCTCCATCTTCAATTAATCTTGCCATCATTCTCACAATCATGGAATGATAGCTGCCTACCTCACACAGGATAAACCGTCATCTCTCTTACTATCTTACACCCTTTGTTAATTTTTACCATCAACAAAAATAAATATGATTATTATATTTTTAACCTACTGCATCTTATAATTTACATTTATATTTCATCAAATATAAATATAAATATAAATATATTATTATTATTTAACTTCTTTAAACTTTGTTAATTATTATATTGGACAACAAAATTTTGTTATTATACTTTAAATATTTACAATGAAAATTTTCAATTTTATTATCCTTTTGTTAAAAAAACAACACAATTAAAATATAGTTAACTTTTCTTTATATGTTATGGGTAGAATTTACTTTGATATTCCTATACATTGTTGTTATTAAACGTTGATGTGTATTTCTTTTTGGTGATTGAAAAGGAACTTTACACAAAACTAAAAGTACTTAAAAGGAGATTCTTCAAATAAATGTAAGCCCTCCTCTCTATCAAACGCCGATGCGATCAGCTTCAGAATTTTCTTCTCTAGGAATATACTCAAAGGACCAACTATGCACATTCTGCAAGAGTTGAGTAATACGTCTGACTAGTGCAGAATTTGAGGACTTCAACAAGGATTCCTTGATAACCGCAATAGCTTCCATTTTATCTGTCTGCACTAAAACTTTGTCATAGTTTCTTCCTTGTACCAGTATCGCACTGTCAAGAATTTCCCACAATTTATCTTCAAACACAAAATAGTTCCCTAAGCGACGATTAAATCCTATGAGCCATTTCCCATTTTGGTCTCTCAAAACTCCTTTTGCAGCAATGCTTCCTGTATTTACCTTGACAGTTTCATCTAACCTTAATAGAATCCATTTTCCTGCTTCCCCTATGTCTACCCTCGAGGCTTGCTTCATAGAACCACCATTACTACCAACAAGGTAATGCGTAGCCCAACTATAAGCATTTTTAACAATTTCCTTTGCACTCCACGATGTACCTAGAAAGATACATAAATTCCTATTCTTTCAGATACGCCAAGCAATAGTGCCAAAGAAACACGACCAATTGGCATTCCTCATAGCATAACTATGACAATTTTGCAAATTAGACATAATCCAATCCTGCAAATTACCTAAAAAGAAACAAACCTGCTTATGAGAAGAGATGATCCGAGACCATACCTCTTTTGCCATAAAACAATCTCTAACAGTATGAATTATGTCCTCCACTTCATGTCCATAAATCAAACATCTTGCATTGCTACCAACTTCACGCCTTAGTCGCTCCTCTTGAATAAGCAGTCGTTGTTTAAGAACCAACTAAAGGAAAACCCGAACCCTTTGAGAACCCTAAAATTTCCATGGTGGATTCCAAGCTTCCTCCCTAGGACTCCACGAACTCTTCTTAAATATACGATAGACACTCTTAACAGAAAACTAACCTGAAGAAGTACCAACCCAGGCAATCTTGTCAAATCCTGCCAAGGGTTGTGGAGGTGGAATACTAGTAATACATCTAATAATTTCTTCCGATAATCAAACCCGAAAGAGTTCCAGATTCCATAAATCTTCTTCTATAACCATTTCCTTAAGAAAATAATTAGTAGTAATGTTTGCATTAGCTGGGATTAGATTGATTAGGGGATCAACCTTTGGAATCCAACTGTCCTTCTAACACCTGATGTTATTACCATTTCCAATTGACCAAAAAAATTTTCTCAAAGCAAAGGCCATACCTTAGACACTCTTAACAGAAAAATAACCTGAAGAAGTACCAACCCAGGCAATCTTGTCAAATTCTGCCAAGGGTTGTGGAGGTGGAATACTTATAATCCGTCCAATAATTTCTTCTGACAACCAAACCTGAAAGAGTTCCAGATTCCACAAATCTTCTTCTATAACCATCTCCTTAAGAAAATAATTAGTAGCAATGTTTGCATTAGTTGGGATTAGATTGATTAGGGGATCAACCTTTGGAATCCAACTGTCCTTCTAACACCTAATGTTATTACCATTTCCAATTGACCAAAAAATATTTTCTCAAAGCAATGGTCATACCTTAAACAGGGCTCTCTCCAGAGGAAAGAACAATTTCTGTGGGAGATACAAGGGGGTACTCCATCCTTCATCCTATACATCGACTGCAAGACACGAACCCACAAAGCTTCTGAATTTGCTAGAATATTAAAACCCAACTTCAACAAGAAGGAAGTGTTTGATCCTTTAATTGACGAAACCCAAGCCCTCCACAAAACTTTGGCTGACATAATGAATTCCAACTAATAAGAGCCATCTTTTTACTACCTCCTACTGGTCCCCATATGAACTGTCTAACAATACTTTCAATTTCATCGCAAGTTCCTTGCGGGATTATCATTGATTGCATAAAGTAGTTAAGAATTATGAGTAAGACCGATTGAGCTAAAGTAACTCTACCAACTAAGGATAATTGTCTCGCATCCTATCTTTGCAACCTAGATTTGACATTTTCTACCACAAACCTTAAGGAACTTAAGGTAACCCTTTCATGGAACAGAGGAACTCCCAAATACTTTCCAAGACTATGAACTCTACGAAATCCAAACAAATTACAAATAATCCCTGCCAAATCTTCACCTACCCCTTTAGAAAAGAAAATGCTTATTTTGTGAGCATTCACATGATGACCAGAAATGCTACAAAACTCATCCAAAGTCTCCTTAATTAAACAACCCTGACTCAAATATGCTTCCCCAAAAATAACAAGATCATCAGCAAAAAACACATGAGAGAGTGACGATCTTGACCTGGATAACTAAATGGGAGACCACTGGCCTGAAATAATAGAGGAAGAGATGTTATGACCCAATCATTCCATACAAAGAGCAAATAAGTACAGTGACAAAGGACACCTTTACCTGATTCCCCTAACTAGACTGAATTTTTAGGTAAACACTCCATTCCACAGAATCTGCATAGTTGAACTTGTGATGGCTAACATAATAACATTACGAAGGAAGTCTGGAATGCTTGTCGCTTTAAAGGAAGCATGTATAAAATCCCATCTCACCTAGTTATATGCCTTCTCCAAATCAATCTTAATGGTTTTTCATCTTTTTCGTTTGCTTCTCATAGAGTGGATAACTTCTTGGGCTACTATGATATTACCTATGATGTTTCTTCCAGCAATAAAATTGGTTTGTTCTGGACCAATGATTTTAGGGAAAAACATCTTGAATCTGTTCGCAATAATCTTCATGACAAGCTTATAAAGAACTAAACACAGGCTTATTGGCTGAAACTGAGTAGAGTTCTCTGGGTTCTTAACCTTGGGAATGAGAACAAGCAAAGTGTTATTAAGCTCATTGTCAATAGGCTAACCATTGAATATTTTTTTGACTCACTCGCAGACAACACCACCAATCAGATCCCACTGACTTTGAAAGAAGAGAGCATGGTATCCATCACTGTCCGAGGCTTTTAACGAAGCCATACTGAATAAATCACCCTTAATTTCTTCATTTGAAATTGTTCTACCCAAAAACAATTCATCATTAGAATCAAAATTAGGAAAAGAACTAGGAGGCAAACTTGTCCTACTGTCCGAAAATTCACCATACAATTTCTAAAAAACCTTAATTACCTCAGATTGAATATTCTCATCCTCAAGCAATCATTCACCGCTTAAAATTATTCAGAGCTAAAATTCTGTTATGATTCATTCTCTAAATCATGCGGGAGTAAAAAAAAATTCGTGTTTCGATCTCCAAAGTGCAACCAATCACACCTCACTTTTTGCTTCCAAAGTAGCTCTTTATGGTAAAGCACACCTGTTAATTCCTTTTGAACCTTCAATTCTAAAAGACTTAGATAAACTGAATTTACTTTTTCTAAGTCTCTTTCGATATCATCCAATTTTTGCAACAGCTTCCTTTTGCGAGCACCAATAAACCCATACACTAAATTATTCCAATGTTCAATGTTGTAGGTAAATTGATCCAAAGACTTAACCATGTTACCTTAAAAACTCAACTTGTCCTTAACAAAATTTGAAAAACTAGGATGCTCCTCCCAACTAGCCAAAAATTTGAAAGGGCATCTTTTAGGTAAATTAACATAGGGCTCAAGAGAAAGGAGCAACGATCTATGATCCGATTTAATCATTTGGATATGAGTGATGGAGCAGTTAGGAAAGATTCACAACCAAGTGTCGTTACCAATTGTCATATCCAACCTTTCCAAGAGCCTACCTCGATGCCAAGTGAATGCAGGCCCCCTAAAGCCCAGATAGTGCAAGTTTGATGTCATAAGAAAATCATTAAAAAAATGGACAAACCTTCCCATCTTTACGTCCTCCTTTATTATCATTAGAAGATAGTAAAGCATTGAAATCACCAATAGCTACCCATGGAATATTACCAGTCAAGATAACATATTTAAGATCTTCCAAAAGCTTCCTCCTCTTCTACCTATCTAGGTTTCCATAAACAAAAACAATATGGATGGGCAAAGAATTACCCCCCTTAGATCTCAAATACAAATGAATTGGGAGTGACTTCGAATAATTTCAAAAATCGGATCCTTCCAACCTACCCAGATTCCTCTAGAAAGCCCAATTGCCTCCACCCTATGAGAACACTGAAAACCCAATCTAGCAGTGATCTTATCTAATTTGGGACCACTAACCCTTGTCTCCAACAAACTGACAATATCCGGCTTATACTCTTTATTATATTCACGAAAAATACGAGGAAATTTCAGACTAGCATACCCCTGATAGTTCCAAGAAAAAATAGTCCAGTCCATAAAATAAAAAATCTGACAGTTCCAATAAAATCCGATTAAGTATATGAATTGAAATCTAACAATGCATCTGCTTTTAATAAGAAAAATATCTTTTTGTTGTAATTAGTTCAATTATGTACTATCAAACTTAATAATTTATTAGTAATTTTTTGGTCGCTAATTATTTAAAATTTTCTTTTTTTGTCACTACCAGTTCAATTATTAACAAACAAATAATTTGATAGTTTTTAAAATTGACATAATAGCAACTTTAACCCTCAACATTTATACATTGTGTAAATTTAATCTTTATTTCAACAAAAATTAACCTTCAACATTTACACATTGTGTAATTTGATTTCTTTTATTTACAGTTTTACTTTTATTTCTGACATTGAGGGTTAATTTTAAAAGAATAAGAAAGATAAAAATTATTATATTGGATTTTTGGGTGTTTCTATTTTTGGTATATTTCGGATTAAATTTAACTAATAGATTTGTTTTTTTAGTTTTTTAGTGGAAAGAATTACAAAGAAAAGCAAAATAGAAATAAAAAGTCAAATTACACAATATGTAAAGTCGAGGGTTAAGCTTTTTAGAATCAAGACTAAATTGACATAATGTAAAAATATTAAGGGTTAAAGTTACTATCATGTAAATTTTAAAAACTACCGTATCATCTTTCCATTAACCATTTAATAATTGGTAACAAAAAATACTAATAAGTAGATGACTACAACAATAATTTACGCTAATAATTAAGATTGTTTTATATTATTAACCTATTATCAATTCTACTTTTTTTCAACCATATAAATCATAAAATATTCAAATTACTTAGTTTTATAATACATAGACTAGATTGCATTTTTTTACTATAAATTTATATTTTATTTTGAAGAAGTTACCAGCAAATTTCAATTATAAACAATCATCCAAATAATTATAATTAAAATCAATCTTTACAATGTACAATTAAATTGATAACTATAATATATATAAACTTAAACCAAAACCCATTTATAATGGGATGTAAATCAAAATTAAAATTTAAAAAATTTCCAAAATAATTCTAATATGGAATTTCAAAATTCCGAAGCTAAGCTTACTATTAAGCTAATAAATGATTAATAATGCCATAATTAGATTTTTATGGGTGAAATAATTGAAATTGTTTTGAAAAAAAAAATGCAGCATTAAATTTTAGATATTGAAATTAAGCGTTCAAAACAATGGAATCTTAGTTAAGTTGATGAATCAATCCTACCAAACTCTTGAAAAACTTGACAAAATATTAAAAACAATAATTTTTATGATTATGAAGAAGATGATGGTTGATGACGGCAATGCTATTTCCCATTATATTGCAACTCACAAATAAATCTCAACAACTACACATTCATGAAGTCAATTTAGAAAACAGAAGACATACGGAAGGAATCACATTTTAATCTATCAAGAGAAAACAGTTTACCTAACCCCATTCTTATAATATACAATTCATCTATTGTTGTAGGAACAAGTTTCAAGTCTTGCCATTCTAACTTTAGCTTATAAATATATATGTTTTTTTCTTAAATTGAATCTACCATTTAGGTTAAATTCATATTTTAAGAAAAATAATGTTGGGTTGAATTAAAAATTTTATTCGGGGACTTAACTCATAAAAACTTTGTAAAACATTAGGGACTAACCAAGGAAGGTGTAATAGTATTGATAATGTTTGAAATTTTGAGATTTTAAGTATACATATACTAGTTTTATTATGCACAAATATTATGTATTTTTTTGGTGAATTTTAATTTTCAATTTATCCTACATTTATTAACTTGATTCAGTTTTCAATTCATCTAACATATATTATTTACTATTTATATTTACTTGTTAACTCCTTTAGAAAGCAATAACACTTTTCTGGGTCTATAATAAAAATTATATCATTTAAGAAAATACAATTTTAAGTATTTACTGTAATTTAATATTAATTTCTTTTCAATTGAATTGGTGGGACAGAAGGTCTTGATTTTTGATTGGTATCTAAATATTTATTAGATAATTAAAACCATATCTCAATCATATATAATTTATTTTAAATATTAAAGTGAGAAAACATGTTACATTTTTATTTATTTATTTATTTAAATTTTAATATTATAGTCGATTGAGTCTTAATTTGATTAGTATAGAAATTGTTGCCAGAGGACATGGGTTTGATTGTGCTGAAACGTATTATCCTCCAATTTAAGTATTGGAGAGAGACTATGGGTAGTTTTAAGCATTTTATAAAAAGGAATATATATGAAAAAAAATGATAAAAATACAATCAAAACTAGTATAATTACCAGTAAATAAGTGAATATAATAGTAATACACATTTTACTCTCAACAAATCCAGAACTTGAATTGTAAAAGGTAAATGCAAATATAAAAAAAAAAAACATATAAATTGTAGGTTACCATTTAAACTATAAAAATTTTTATCATTTTACCTCTCAAAAAATTTATATTTCAATTTGAATTTCTTAATGTAATTTTCTGAGCGGGAGAGAATTGGAGGTAAAGAAGTAATTCATATTTTACATTGAATTTTTATATCAATAGACAAATTTGGTTATTTGGATATAGGTTTACATTTTCCGAGGAGTTTGAGTTTGTATTTAAAAGCAAACACAAAAGGGGTTTCTATAAATTTGTGTGCCTCCCATCAAACATCCCTATCACATTTAGACGTCAGCAATCTCAATCACCTTTCTTAATTGCAATCAACCTAAATTTCCACCTATTTCAAATCAATCCAAATTCCTATACCTATCGTTTTAATTTTTTTATATTAAAAAATTATCAAATTTATGCAAATAAAGTATTAAATATAAATATAAATTTGGATTAATTACATAAAAATATAAATATGATGTGTGTTAGATATGTAATATTGTGGATTAAAATGTGAATTGGGGACCATTAAAATTAATTTCTTGAAAAAGCTAATGTCAAATACAAGGTATACAAAAATAAAGAAACAGACAAAAAAAAAAAAAAAAAAAAAAAAAGTTGGTATTGCCAAGTTTTTAGGAATTTGGATTTATTCAACAATGGGTAGCAATTTGTTGAAATTTCCCAACTTCCCTCCTTTGTGATTGCGCTTATTTCTATTGTTTTTGGAACAAATTTATTTTTAGTTCATATCCAACTAATAAGTTTTCTTTAATTTCAAGGAATTTGTATTCCTAAGAAGATGGTTCACATTTACGAAATCCTCCCTTTTGTTGTCATTTTTATATTGCGTATGAACGAAAAATTTTAATATATATAATATTAAATGTTAAAATTAAAAAAATTGATTATTCATTTATTACATTTATTTAATTTAAAGTCTTCATTCTATTTTTCTTTTAAAAAAAATGGTTTTCACGGGAGATTCTAATTAAGGAATTAGGACTTACAAACCTTCATAAATCTTTTACCTTCTTTCGATTGATTAAGATATGATGTATCAAATCTCCTTGGATGGTTTTTTTATCATTCTTAAAATTTCTTTGGGAGTATTGTTTTTGGAATTGTACTCTTTCTTAGTTTGGGTTACTTTGGTGTCACTTTTCAAGTTTTTAAAGAATTTTTTTGACATTTTATTTAGATTCTGTTTACGGGTTTTGGACGTATTGTTCTTCATACATTGTTTTTTGTTGGTTTTTTCTTGGCAACCTTGAAGGCCCAGTTATTCTCTTGAGACGACACACTATTTGGGATTAAGGTTTTCTTCTGTACTTTGGGATTTGTCGAGAAATAATCCGTGTTTGTAACGAACAAGTAAATAAAGTAAAATCGAAAAGATCAAACACGCAAATTTTACATGGAAAAACTCCTCAAAAGAAGATAAAAAAATTATTAGCAAAAAGAGATTTTACTATAATAGAAGGAAAGTACAAAAGATGGATAGAATCAAAAGAAAAACCAAAACCCCCAAAAAAACCTTCAAAACAAAGAACAAAATTCTCTTAATCTAAATATTTCTGTTATGTAAAACCTAGGGTAACTAAGTCCTTAAGCTATTAAAATCTCAAGGAGTTAACTTTTATAACTTTTTTCGGTTTAATCCTTGTACCTTGATTAGTAATTTTTCAGTAAAGTTACCTATAAAAAATTCAATTCACTTATATAACAATTTCGTAAATATTTAATAACAATATTTACTGTAACACCCCAAATCCGGCCTAGACGTTATGACCAAATTTTAAGGAATTGCATTAACTCGTTTAAAAACTTTTGATTTAATCAAACTTAGAGTGCGTTTCGAAAATATAAAATTTGGCAAAACTCTCACAATATGTTTAGTAAAACTTTAGTCCAGAATCACTTATCTCAAACCCAGAGTTTGAATTCGAAAACATGTTTTTTTAAAAATACTAATGTTGTTAGATCATTTCCAAAACTAAGGCAACCGTTCGTTAAAAACCATTTAATTATTTATAGAAAAAGACTTAAGTGCTTATTTAATCTTTGCAATGTAAATTTCTAGAATGTTGATTTTGAAAACCAAATTTTTAGTTTGGTAAATCAAACGACTTTGCAGTTTAACATTAAAATATCAACATCCAACAAACATTGCAAAAATAAAGGAGCAAAGCCCAAAACAAATTTATAGTCCAAAAATTAATTAAAACATAAACCAAATTATATATTTAACCGATAAGCAACTTGAGCTCCCGCATGCCTTCCGGTCTTAAGTCTGTATTTCACCTGAAACGTATAAAACAAACGAGTGAGCTAGAAGCCCAGTGTGTGACTCGGCCCAAAAAACATAATTTCCTTATAACGTTCACAAATGTAATTTATCAACACAAAAGTTTACTTAGAATGTTCACATATACGTATATCATATCAGAATGACACAATACTTGTAACGCCCAAAAAATTTAGAATTTTTAATTCGTCATGTTATTACACAAATTGCTTGTATGCTTTAGTGGCTAAGTGATTTGGGTGTGTATGGGAGTGTGTAGGAAGTCCTGGGATCAAACCTAGGCCCTAGCAAAATTTTTATTTTCTCCTAAGTGAATCTTGATTCTGGCCTGAAGGCCTTAGGAATAATTGTTAGGAAAAAAAGGAGCACAAGTTGAGGTTGTAGCCTAGTGGTAGTGGCGTGATTAAGAGGGGCAAATGAGCTTGAGTTCGAATCCCTTGGGTAGCAAAGAGTATTTATTTTACTCCCTGGTAGCCTGAGAAGTAGAGTTGGTTTGAGACTCTATATAGTGGAGTTTGAATTCGGTCATGGAGAGTTGTAGGAGAAAATCTAAGAGAGGATTATAGAGGAAATGGTGGAGATAATCAAGGAGTGGAGGTGTGTGGGGAGGTTGTGCCGAATAGGACTCTTGTTTGTGCAAAATTCGGCTAGAGGGGGGCTTTTGGGAGCATTTTCGGCATTTGGGAAGCGTTGGGTGACCGAATTTTCTTTGCTCTCCAGTCTTACCATTCAGGTTTTATTTCTTTTTGCTCGGTTTTGCGTTTAGTTTATGAGATAACCAAGTAGCTATCATCTCTTCTTTTCTTTCAATTGTCGAAAAGGTAACATCTTTTGGGGTTTTCATTTTCTGCCAAAATCGAAACCACCATCTTCTTTCCTCCTCTCTTTTGTCAAAACCGAATCCTCTTCCTCTTTTCTGTCAAAATCCCTCTTTTTTTTCTTCTTCTCCTTCTTTATCTCTCTTCTTCCAAAATTGAAACCTCCTCCATTTATCTTCTTTGTCAAAACTGAATGCACCTCCACCTCAACCGAATTCTTCAAGGTAGATCTTCTTCTGTGCTTGGCCGATTGTGCCTAAGCCTCTCTAACCAAATTCTTCATCCTTAATTTAGGGTGCTAAGTCGCGAAAAGAGAAAGGAGATTTCTCTAGGGCGTGGAGGCGTTTTAAATCTCTTTCATCAACCAGTTGGACTATTAAGGGTAAGTAGATAGGTAAGCCTTTTATGCGTGAACTTTCGTGTGGGATAATTCTTAAGTAACCTTGCCGTTCAATAACTGTCATTGCTTGATCAGATAATCATCGAAAAGGGGGAAACTGTGCCTCAGTCAAGAATCGTAAAAGATTAGGTCATAGTTCTTATAATCGTGGTAAGTGGTGTTGGTTTAAGCGTAGATGAAGTATTTGGAAATACCGATGATTGAAGGATTGACTGAGTGTGTAATCTATGTAAGTTGGTTCCAAGAGGGTGTTTCACGAAGCTTTCGCAAAAAGATGTGTAATCACATTATTTTCTGCTAAGAATCGGTAAAAGCTGAAAAGTTGAAACTTCGGCATCTGAGAGTGCGATCGTTTGTGTGAAAAGAAAACCAAGCCCACAACCGAAAGTGGTAGACTGATGAGGCCACCACAAATGTTTTCGTGCACTTGGGCCGTTATGGGTCCCGATGGGCCCATTGGGCCCACACGGATAAAAATTATCGAAATACTCTCGATGGGAAAATTATTGAAATATCCCTGATGGGTAAATTACTGAGATACCCTCGATGGGTAAATTATCAACATACCCCTGATGGGTAAATTACCGAAATACCCTCGATGGGTAAATTATCGAAATACCCCCAAAGGGTCGAATGACCGTTTTACCCCTAGGAGTTAAGATGATTGTTATGGCCTTATGTTATGTATGACCGTATGCTTTATGATATATATTTGACTGTTACTGAGTATAACATGTTACATCCACGTATAATTTATGACATGACATACTGCATGAGTTGGGTTTCTATTGTGGAGGAAGTACTGTTATTGGTGGCTCTACCACAATTACTACTACTGGTGGCTTTGCCACATATACTGCACTAGTAGCTCTGCTGCGATATTATTACTGGCAACTATGCTGCAATATTGGTGTGTGGGCTGGGTGGGTTGACTTTGTCCCCACATAGTGTGTAGGGTTGGTACGGGTGGTGTGGTTGGCTGGATTGGGGTGGGTTTGCATACTTGCACCATACTGATACTGTAAACGGGCTTAGGCCCACACTGTTTCCATATTGGGCTAAGGCTCGCATTGTACTGATATTGTATTGGGCTAAGGTCCACACTGATACTGGAAAAGGCTTGGGCTCAGACTGTTACTGCATGATTGGGGATTGCACACTGAGTTCTTGTAACTCACATTTTTTTCATTTTACTGTGCAGGTAATCCCCAGCCTTGATGATTTGGAGCTGCAAGAGATTCGGAGGTGTCCACACGTTCGCTTTATTTCTAGACTAGACTGAATATTTAAATTTACTATGGGTTGATTTTCTTTTTATGTAATAAGGCCTCTGGTGTTTTAATTTTTCTTTTAATTGGGTTTTTAACTTCCTATTTTGAACTACTAAACGGATAGAAATAAGTTTTCACGGCTAAAAATAGTTTCAAGGCAAACACATATTTTGAACTTCAAAATAAACCAATTTGCCTTGTGATGATTTCTATAACTTACCAAATGTTTTCTAAGAAGTAAGAACTGAATGAAATTTTATTAAACATTTTCATTCATCTAACTTTAAATCCGAAAAACACTTCTATGTGACACGTAGATTCGGCCGTAACGTCTAGGCCGGGTTTGGGTTGTTACAATACCATACTCATATATATATCAAATCAGAATAAAATATTTCTAGAACTTATATCATATTAAAATGTCATATCATATCAGAACAAATCCTACCCCCATCCGTTACACGTCAACTTCGTCCAACCAATCACACTAATAGAGCTACATGAGTCCATCCATCCAATCACATTGTGTTGTGGTGGTATGCCACTCATAAAAGGTGTAACTGAGCTGCCAAACAAATATTGCGATTTAATTGCTAAAATTGCAGTAATACTGCCTGAAAACACTTCCTCCAATATCAAAACCCACCTCAATGCTCATGCCAAATCATAATAACATACGTACATATCACATAGTCAAATCAGATATCATTTTAGAACATATAACAAAATACATATGTCACGCATGCTTTACAAAATTAGTCATGCTTTCAAAATTATCGACACATATATCATACATGTAACTCATATATCAAACGTATCAGCACATGTACCTCATTTTGGGTCTTTTTAAAACAAAATGGACCACACAAGGGGTTTAATTACGAATTACAGACTAAATCAACCCTAAATGAAAATTCCAAAAAAAATGGGTCACAAGCTCGTGTGGTTTCACACGGCCTAGATGACCAGCCTGTTGTTGGATCGCCGGCACCCCTACGGCGCAGCGAAAAAATTTAATAGTCGACGACCCTAACCACAGATCCATGTGTGAGGAACGAATCGGGGTGAAAAAGGGTTATGAAATTACCTAATGTTGTTCTAAGTAGACAGCAACTTCTCAACAATGTGTAGTCTGATCTACAGTCGAACCAAGCCGCAATCTATCGAGACTCCGACCTCTACGTGATCCACCCAGTTGACTACGAACGGAAGAAATCCCAAAATGGTTTTGAGAGTGAATTTTCTTTGACGGCTGCTAGACCAAAAATAAAGAAAAACGGGATTCTTATATCCTTTTATTTTTTAGGGTTTTTTAGGAATTAAATAAATATAATAATATTTTAAACCAAAAATTATAATTACATTAATTATAATATAATTTCGGTAAACCATATATTTATTTGAATTCATATGCTAACCAAATTCATGTCCTCATTATGTGTACAACAACCTTGTACATAATGTGTTGGAAACCGAATTAAATTAATTCTATAATTAATTTAATTCAAGCGACACCTAAAACAATACCAACTATGGTTTATTCCGTTCATTTCAACTATAGGGTGTGACCCTGTAGGTTCTTGTAACGTTAGCAGTAATACTAGAACAATTCTAATGTTACAAACAATGAGTAGCATCTAGCAATGCATCATTGCTACCTAAGTCACAAGAGATCATGATTCGACATAACCTTTTATGATTAACCTTTTATGCAATAATCCTTAAGTCCTTTATCTCTAGATTGGACACAAGTCATGGAATAGTCACACTTGTATAGTCCATTCCATGTTCCTTGATATTTTAAGCAGACTACGATATACAAATAAGTATAACATCTCATATCAACTTATTTGAGCATGGCCATGCATTTCTAGTCTCACTTAATCAAGTGGCCTAAGATATTACTCCCATTATGTAGGAGGGACTTATTTTATGTCGACCAACCATATCCTTCTACATCGATTGTGGTATATCCAACACCAGCCTTTATAGAACAACCAATTACGGTGTAAGTTTGACTGTATCAAAATATAGTACTCACGATGTTGGGATTATGATGATCTCAAGTCTGAGGATCATATACATATTAATCACTATGAGTAATGTCGTGACAATTACATAATAATCCAAGAAACATACTCATAATGGGTCAGTCCGATATGTTGTTCTCTAACACACATATTCATGCATCGATTCTGACATTCCATATCAATGCCAACTCTTTATCATCAATCAACTACATGTTAGTCTTAATGCATTATTGTTGTCCTATCCAACAATAATACTTGACTAAGGATCTTTTAATAATAATCGTATTATTCTTAGGACATTATTATAAAACAGTTTATTTATACACACAGAAAAGAAACTGAAATAATAATGGTAACGCCTTATATTAATAAACATGATAAATCAAGTATGTTATTACAACCATCTCATGATTGATATTTGGGCATACTCTAACAATCTCCCACTAGCACTAAGACCAATCACTTATATATCTAATACCAAGTGACTTAGTGTGAAGATCATGCTTCTGCTGTGTCAGAGGCTTGGTCAAGGGATCAGCAATGTTATCATCTGTAGGTACTCTGCATATCTCTACATCCCCTCGATCAATAATCTGTCGAATAAGATGGTAGCGCCTAAGTATATGTTTGGATCGCTGGTGAGATCTAGGTTCTTTAGCTTGTGCAATGGCTCCATTGTTATCACATCGGAGTTCTATAGCATCCGATATGCTAGGCACAACCCCTAGTTCAGTAATGAACTTTTTGATCCAAACTGCTTCTTTTGCTGCCTCACTGGCTGCAATATACTCGGCCTCTGTTGTAGAATCGGGTACTGTACTTTGCTTTGAACTCTTCCAGCTCACAGCACCACCATTAAGGCAAAACACAAAACCTGATTGTGATCGAGAATCGTCCTTATCAGTTTGGAAGCTGGCATCAGTGTAACCTTTTACACTTAACTCTTCCTCACCTCCATATATTAGGAAAGTATCCTTAGTCCTTCTCAAGTACTTAAGGATATTCTTGACTGTGGTCCACTGACCTTCACCGGGATCTACTTGGTATCTGCTCGTCATGCTTAAGGCATATGAGACATCTGGACGGGTACATAACATGACATACATGATAGATCCAATAGCGGAAGCATATGGAATTTTACTCATGCGTTCTCTCTCTTGTGGAGTTGAAGGACACATTTCCTTCGAGAGTGAAATACCATGTCTCATAGGTAAGAATCCTCTCTTAGATTCTTCCATACTGAACCTTTTCAGTACTTTATCTATGTATGTACTTTGGCTTAAACCTAATAGTCGTCTTGATCTATCTCTATAGATCTTTACTCCTAAGATATAAGTGGCTTCGCCCAAGTCCTTCATGGAAAAACAACTTCCTAACCAAGTCTTAATAGACTGCAGGATAGGTATGTCATTTCCTATGATAAGTATGTCATCCACATACAGTACCAAGAATGTTATAGTGCTCCCACTAACTTTCTTGTAAACACATGGCTCATCTTCATTTTTGATAAAACCAAACTCTTTGATTGCATCATTAAAACGAAGATTCTAACTTCGAGAAGCTTGCTTTAATCCATAAATGGATCTTTGTAGCTTACATACCTTTCTAGCATCCTTTGGATTGATAAAACCTTCAGGTTGTGTCATGTACACATCCTCTTCAAGTTTCCCATTAAGAAAAGCTGTTTTGACGTCCATCTGCCAGATTTTATAGTCATGAAATGCAGCTATAGCAAGCAAGATCCTGATGGATTTAAACATAGCTACAGGAGAAAAGATTTCATCATAGTCAACACCATGAACTTGGCGAAACCCTTTAGCGACTAATCGCCCCTTGTATGTTTGTACATTACCATCCATGTCTGTTTTCTTTTTGAAAACCCACTTGCACCCTATGGGCTTAACCCCTTCGGGTGGGTCAACCAAAGTCCATACTTGGTTTTCATACATGGAATCCATCTCAGATCTCATGGCTTCAAGCCATTTCTCAGAGTCTGGGCTTGTCATCGCTTCTTGATAAGTCCTAGGCTCATCTTGATCTATAAGTAGAACGTCACCATGCGTTGTAATGAGAAATCCATATCTCTCGGGTGCTTGGCGTTCTCTTAAAGATCTACGCGGTGGTTGTGTTTCTACAGCAATTACTTGTTCCTCAATCCCTTGTGGAACTTGCTGTTGTTCTATCTCTGGTTCAGTGGTATTTTGCGATTCTTGAACTTCATCAAGTTCAATCTTTTTCCCACTTCCTTTTCTAGAAACAAATTCTCTCTCTAGGAAGACACCAGTCCGAGCAACAAGTATTTTGTTCTCAGTGGGATTAAAGAAATAATATCCTTTGGTTTCTTTTGGATACCCCACAAAAACACATTTTTCAGATTTGGGTTCAAGCTTAGTAGACATCTGACGTTTAACATAAGCTTCGCAACCCCAAATTTTCATAAAAGAAATACTGGGACGTTTTCTAGTCCACATCTCATATGGTGTCTTTTGAACCGATTTAGATGGAACACGATTTAGTGTGAAAGCAGCTGTCTCAAGTGCATGTCCCCAAAAGGAAATCGACAGATCAGCATGACTCATCATGGATCGAACCATGTCTAACAAAGTTCGATTTCTTCTTTCAGAAACTCCATTCCATTGAGGAGTACCAGGAGGAGTAAGTTGTGAGACAATCCTACATTGCTTCAAAAGATCATCAAACTCTAAGTTCATATACTCCCCACCTCGATCAGATCGAAGTGTCTTGATAGTTTTTCCTAGTTGATTTTGTACTTCATTTTTGAATTCCTTGAACTTTTCAAGGGATTCAGACTTATGGCGCATGAGATAGACATACCCATATCTACTGAAATCATCAGTGAAAGTAATGAAGTAGTGAAATCCTCCTCTAGCCTGTGTATTTATTGGCCCACATACATCAGAATGTATTAAGCCCAATAAATCACTAGCTCTTCACTTTTACCAGTAAAAGGAGATTTAGTCATTTTTCCCAATAAGCAAGATTCACATACTTCAATATGTTCAAAAACAAATGAATCCAAGAGACCATCTTTATGGAGCTTGGATATGCGTTCCTCACTTATGTGTCCCAAACGACAATGCCATAGATAAGTTTGATTTGAGTCATTCATTTTTGGTCTTTTAGTATTTATGTTGTAGATGGGATTTGTTTGATCTAAAATATAGAGGCCATTAATCAATTGTGCCGAACCATAGTAAACATTATTGAGATAAAAGGAACAACAATTATTCTTAATAATTATCTCAAAACCAATTTTGTCTAAACAAGAAATTGAAATAATGTTTTTAGTCAAACTGGGCACATAATAACAATCCTCTAAACATAAACCAAGTCCACTAGGCAAAGATAAATTATATGTTCCTACAGCTAATGCAGCAACTTTTGCTCCATTTCTAACTCGTAGGTCCACATCTCCTCTAGCCAAATTCCTACTCCTTTGCAGTCCCTGTACAGAAGTACAAATGTGAGAACCACAACCAGTATCTAATACCCATGAAGTAGTAGTTGATAAATTAATATCAATAACATAAATACCTGAAGCAGACGTTCTGCTTATTTTGGCCTTCTTGACTTCCTCAAGATAGATAGGGCAGTTCCGCTTCCAATGTCCAGTCACATCACAATGAAAACAGTTTCCTTCCTTAGCCACCCCTCCTTTAGGTTTCAATGCAGCCTTAACTTTTCCAGGCTTGGGCCTACCTTTGCCCTTGGGCTTTGTCTGAACTTTGGCCTTTCCCTTGCCCTTATTATTACGGACCATCAGTATAGGCTTGGGTCCAACCTTTTTCATGTTGCATTCAGTAGTTCGTAACATACTGAGCAACTGTGGCAGAGTCTTATCAATTTTATTCATATTGAAATTGAGGACAAACTGGTTATAGCTATCCGGCAAGGATTGCAGAATAACATCAGTGGCCAACTCTTGGCTCAATGGAAACCCAAGCTTAGATATGCTTTCAATATAGCCAATCATCTTAAGGACATGAGGTCCTACTAGGCTTCCTTCTGCCAGCTTACATTGGAATAGAGCCTTAGAGATATCGAATCTCTCTTGCCGTGCTTGCCCCTGATAAAGTTCTTTCAGGTGCTCAATCATTTCATAAGCAACCATGTCGTCATGTTGCTTTTGAAGCTCAGGATTCATAGTGGCAAGCATAAGACATCCAACGTCTACCATTTCATCGAGATGCTTCCTGTAAGCATCTCTATCAGCCCTCGAGGCATTAGTGGGTGGTTCGTTAGGAACTGGTTGTTCAATGACATATAATTTCTGTTCTTGTTTGAGGACAATCCTCAAGTTACGGAACCAGTCAAGAAAATTTAAACCATTCAACTTGTCCTTCTCAAGGACCGATCGCAATGATAGTGTATTTGTGTTTGCAGCCATAATATATCTACAACAATGAAATTATGCGTGTAAAAATTTATCAAATTTATATCAATCATTAAAAGGACTTAATTAAATGATGTTCCCACTATTTTATTACAAAACTAATACCCTCATAGATTAGTTTCGGAAAGACTTTCTCGAAAAGTATTTCAAGTGGGTTAAGGATCCATATTTCACCTCCTCTTAAGTCAGCTTTGGCTTTACTCTCAAGATTACGGTTATCTAGGTAAGCAACACTTTACTAATTACATCATATGTAATTCCTACAATTTGGTGAACAACTCTTGTTCTAATCATCTTATGATTTATCCAAACTACTCGCCTCTAGGTTTCTAATCCTATTAGAATAACCTAGTTAAGTCATTAACCAATTTTAACCAGCAAATATCACTTGTTTATTCTTCGCGTTTAACCAAGATAAATACTAGTACTTCGCTTTAGCAGAACCTACACAGTATTGATCGAGGCCTTAACGAGGGCAAAATTGGAAGGCTATGTTGACTTAATATTTTAATAGAGGGATTTTATTAAGATCATTCCATCTTTCCAATTATGGTTTACTTTAGTCCATTTAGCCATTTAATTGATCTCATCAATTAATGTGGTTCAATATTATCAAATTTTAACATGCTTAAAATTTGGCATACTTTTGACATCCATAGCATCTCATACATGAATAAAGCAATAAATAAATGCGATAGTTATAGCCCATAAACTAAGGTGGCACAACCCAAGCCAATGGGAGAACCAAAAGGGAACCTAAAGGTGTAAGCCGGTTTTCAAGCTATCAGTCCACACTTGTTGGCCCATCTTCCTTCTCGGGTAGCCCACAGTAACTCTTGCAGATTACAATATGTAGAAACTCGTTTTACATACGAGGGAGTAAGATGAGAAGAGAAATACAAGAGAATAGTAGCAAGACACGACACGCGGGCCGTATTTATAAAATTACAACCTTTTATCAAATGGGCTGTCGGGCTATAACTATGCATTTCAAACACCGTGCATGTCAAAAATAGCATACATAAATAAACACTTTTGTTAAGGTGTATTAAAACATATCCTTTCAACTTTTATGGCCCATCAAGTTTTATTTATTAAAAAAAAACATACTTTAAGAAGATAAACACTTGTATAGTCCATTCCATGTTCTTTGATATTTTAAGCAGACTACGATATACAAATAAGTATGACATCTCATATCAACTTATTTAAGCATGGCGATGCATTTCTAGTCTCACTTAATCAAGTGGCCTAAGATATTACTCCCATTATGTAGGAGGGACTTATTCTATGTCGACCAACCATATCCCTCTACATCAATTGTGATATATCCAACACCAGCCTTTATAGAACAACCAATTACGGTGTACGTTTGACTGTATCAAAATATACTACTCACGATGTTGGGATTATGATGATCTCAAGTTTGAGGATCATATACATATTAATCACTATGAGTAATGTCGTGACAATTACATAATAATCCAAGAAACATACTCATAATGGGTCAGTCTAATATGTTGTTCTCTAACACACATATTCATGCATCGATTCTGACATTCAATATCAATGACAACTCTTTATCATCAATCAACTACATGTTAGTCTTAATGCATTATTGTTGTCCTAGCCAACAATAATACTTGACTAAGGATCTTTTAAGAATAATCATATTATTCTTAGGACATTATTATAAAACAGTTTATTTATACACACAGAAAAGAAACTGAAATAATAATGGTAACGCCTTATATTAATAAACATGATAAATCAAGTATGTTATTACAACCATCTCATGATTGATCTTTGGGCATACTCTAACACCCGTGTGTCCCACACAACCTACCTGATTTACCCGTGTAATCACATACGCCCATGTGTCTTGCACGACCTACTTGATTTGCCCGTGTAATAGCACATGCCCGTGTGCCCCCACACATCTGTGTGCCTCCACGCTTCAGTGTGACACACACGGCCTACCACACAACCGTGTGATGAAGAACAGTTTTGAATTTCTCGGGTTTTTTCCCAGATTTTCCAGACTTATTTGTGGGGTTTCGAGTTAGAAACAGACACTTGAGTTGGTTTTGATGAAAATTCACGAATGAACAATCTTGTAACCTAAACCAAAAACTCAGTCAAATTAATTAACATGATTTTTGCTAACCCGTTTGATCAAATTGGTACAACTATTATCAAACAAACCTTATTTACAGAACAAAACAACTCCTACCACAACAAAACTACTTACCCTTGTATGAAACAATGACTTAAAAAGGGAATTTAGTTTGCCGGAGGATCGACCGTCTCACAATCTTCTCCTAATTGCACCAAATCACACTAACCTACATTAACATCACCTCCTTCGCAAATAACTCAATAAACACAAAAATTAACATCATTAAAAGAAACTAAAACCTTAACCAATACCTCAAAAGCACAACATTCAGATCAAAAGAGAAGGAAATAAAAAGAAAGGCTTTGCACGATACCCATATTTGAGAAAAAAAAGGTAAGGGAAAAAAACAAAATTACAAAAGAAATTTTAAAGACCAAAAACAAATCAAACTGACAGAAAGAAAAAAAAATAACAAAGAAAAAGGCAGTGGGAACATGGGCACAAAATTGGGAAAAATTAGGGAAAACAAATAAGTTTTATTATCTCATTATATTTTTTAAGAGAATAAAATAAAATGAAAAATTAAAAAAATTTAAACTACCCACAACTCCACTATCTGATCCTCATCCAAATAGATTTTTCTTCAGAATTTGAAACAAAAACATAATTCCCACTTTGCACACACAGGGACTCAAACACAAGACCAAAAAGTAAGTTGAAGCTTTACCACTAAACCAACAAACTCATTCTTCTTATTAATTGAGCGAAAATATTATTTGTGCCAAATGATCAATGATAGGGGTTACAACAAAATTACTAAAATTTCAAGGAAAGGGATTTGAACATAAGACCTCTTACTCACAAACACTACAATTAACTACTAAGCCAAAACAAATTACTTTTTAAAATTTTCACAATCATAACTCAAAATCAGGATGTGACCGGTCTTGGTTTCACTAACCTAATTTTTCCTAACCCGATTTTTGAGATGTGACATTTACGATTTTGGTTTTTGGGAACGAGGTCCCGATACCTCACTTTCTGACACAACTGACCTTAATACACTTTTACTTTAATGAATTATCCCTTAAATAAAAAATTCTAACTACAATTTAATATTATTCAAAATAAACTCGTAAATATTAAATAATAAAATTTAATATCATACTCGTTAAAAATAGGGTTTCGAAACCACCGTCTTTTGACACCAATGAAATTTAAGCTGTTACACCAACTGTTATATTTTTGTTCTTTTTGTCTTGAGACAAGGATTTAGCGTATCGGGACATACTACTTCAGGGGTGCAACTTCTGTTTTGGTTGTTTTAAGCCCCCGACAGCCCATTTTATGTTTTAAGCACGTTCAAACACCTCTAGAATGATCCAAAATGATTTCAAGAATGTTCTTAACCTTCTCATTATTTTCAATCTCAATTTTATGGGTTTTTGATTGATTAAGATTTGATGAACCAAGTCTCCTTATTGGATTTTTTTTTACCATTCTTAGAATTTCTTTGGGAGTACTGTTTTTTAGAATTGTACTTTTTTTAGTTTGGGTTACTTTGGTGTCACTTTCCAAGTTTTTAAATATTATTCTGGCATTTTTTAGGGTTCTGTTTATGGGTTTTGGATGTATTGTTCTTCGTACTTTGTTTTTGTTGATTTTTCCTTGGCAACCTTCAAGGCTTAGTTATTCTCTTGAGACGACACTATGTGGAGGTGGGATATATACTATGTGGAGGAAGTGTTATGCATGATTTGTATCTGAAATGTTATGCATGACTTTTGTTATGATTTTATCTAATTCTGTGGTGGGATATATAATATGTGGAGGAAGTATTTCTGTGAAAGGCGATATCTCACCCATTATATTGGCAGCATTGTTGCAAATAATCTGAAAAGTATCATATTGACACTAAGTGGTGTGTAGGGCTGGATGAGTATTTAATACCCTATATGGTGTTTTGGGATGGTCAGAGATAGTGTGTAGCAGATGGGGGTAGAACTGTAAATTTGCATATGACTCTGATTATGTATGAGATATGTGTTTGTATCTGTTTTGCTATGTAATAAATTTGAAATTAAATCTGTAATAATGTTTTCTTTAAAGTTACACACTGAGTTATGAAAACTCACTTCCTTTTTGTCCATCACTTTCAGGTAACCCTCAGGCTTAGGCAGGTCGGTGCGACGAGAGCTCGGTCATAAAATTTTTGCATTTATTTTAATTATTTTAATTGGGCTTTTAAGTGTTCTGTAAATTTTAGACTTTTTGGACTATTTTGGGTTTTGAACGGTATTATTCATTTTCCGTATTAGTTGTTTAAACGATTATTTTCTGCAAAAACAACGGGTTTAAATTAGCAAACTGGGTTTTCAAAGATACATCTTTCTAAGTGGTTCTGCTACAAAATAACTGATTTTTAGAAAACGTAATTGAACATGGTTTCAACTAAAAAGCTAACCAAGAACAATTTCTACTAAATTGAAGTTTTCTTTAGTAACGGAAATTGTGTTATTTTTCAACATTTCTGGAAAGCTAAAATTTCAACCATTTTACGTAATCACTCTAGATTCGGCCATAACGTTTAGACCGGTTTTTGGGTTTTAAAGGTGACACAATTTTTTTCTTATATGCTATCCAATAAATATTTTAAAAATTAAAAATATTATAAAGTTAAAAATATAATTCCAAAATTATGAAAAAAAAGCTTTTCAAAACAGAAAAATAAATATTAAAAAATAATATAATTTTTTTTAAATTTAAAAAAAAATTACAAATGCAAAATAATTATTTAAAAAAAAAATTTATAGTTGCGGGAAGCTTTTGAGGATAAATGATAAATTGTAACCTAATTCTACATTTGCGTGACAAAGACATTGCCATTTATGTGCATTTCTTCTAGTTTAGCAACATGATGATCTTGGTTGAGGAAGCAGATATCAAAGTTCAATAACGTAAATTGAGTTGAGATTCGAAAGCTTTTTTTTACAAGCACCTAATCATGTTAAATTATATATTTTATATAATTAAATTAATATTTTTTTAAAAATAGTTACTATTCAAATCTAACTCAATGTAAGTTGAATATGTTGGTTTTAAAATGATTTATGTGTAATGTATATGATTAGATAATGTTGACACCATTTTTTTGATAAAATGGGGTCGACTTGGATTTTGAAAACGAAAAATTAAAATGGGAGTCGCCACCAATCCTTTTTGATAAGGTGTGATCGGATCACCTTGAAAAATGGTTATTTTTAATAAACGATTTGGTTTTATTAAAACAACGATTTTGGTCCACGAAATTCAGAAAAATGGGTTCGGGAGTCGGTTACGTACGAGGAAGGATTAGCACCCTCGTAACGCCCAAAAATTGGTACCTAGTTGATTAGTTAATGTCTTAATGTAGAGGATTGAAAACTTTAAAGAGATTTAAAGTAAGACCCTTAAAAAATTTCGAAATGACATTGATTGAGATTTAAGAGGATATTTGGCTATTTGGTCAAACGAGACATCGAAACCCAGCACGTTAGGGCACGTTTTCTCGAATTTCCAAACGCAAAATATTGCCTTACTTTGAAATTTTATAAGGATATTTGGCTATTTGGTCGAACAAAAAAAAAATTGAAACCCAGCACATTACGGCACGTTTTCTCGAATTTCCAAACGCAAAACATTGCCTTACTTTGAAATTTTAAAAGGATATTTGGCTATTTGGTTGAACGAGAAATCAAAACTCAGCACATTGGGGCACGTTTTCTCGAATTTCCAAACGCAAAATATTGCCTTACTTTGAAAATTTTCCTTTTGATGTATGGTGTTAATATGCATAACAAACAATAACAAATACAATGATACAAGCGTAAATAGTGCGAACATCAGTAAATAAAAGATAAAAGACGAATTAATCATGCAAGAGAATAAGCAGATAAACTATTTGAATAATAATAGGCATAAATAAATAAATAAATAAAAAGTAAACACCGCGCGAAACAACGAAACCATAAAGGAAATAATATATATATATGTATATATATGTATACATAAGATTATAAAAATAAGAAGAATATATGCGTATATATAGAAGTATAAAAAAATAGGTAAGTATGTATATATATAACAAAGTTTGAAATAAAAAGATATAAATGAGTAAATAATAATAATAGCAATAATAATAATAATAATAATAATAATAATAATAATAATAATAATTTGAAAGTATAAAAAACTAGAAGTAAATAATAAATAATAAAATGATATAATATGATAAATATATATATAATTTAAAGAAATAAACAAATAAATATAAAACATAAAATATAAAAAGGAATGCAAAACTAATTTATATAATAATATAATAATAATAAATAAATGAATAAATAAAAGGAAAATGAAAAGTAATAATAAATAATAATAAAAGAACTAAAATAAAAAAAAGGCTAAATTGGATTTTAAAACAAAATTCGGGGCCAAATCTATAAATAAATAAAAGGGGAGGACTATTATAAACCCGCGAATAACAAGGAGGGACTGAAAGGGTAATTTTCCCTTTCCCTCCAAAACGGTGTCGTTCAAATAAGGACTAAACTGAAATTGCAAGAAAAATAACGGGGTAAAATTAAAAAAACAAAGAAACTTGATTGCAACACTATTGAAAAGCGGAAGGGCTGAAGGTGCAATTAGCCCTTCCGTAAAAAATGCGGATCTGCCAGGCCGGTCGGGTTGAAGTCGGGTCGGCCTTATCAAAACGACGCCGTTTTGACGTTTTGAAGGGATGAGCAAAACGGAGCCGTTTGCTTCCCTATTTAAACCAACTTTTTTTTTTAGAATCTTCATTTTCTTCCTTCCTAAAAAAAAAGTCTCAAAAACTCTCTCAAATCCTCTCCCCCTCCCTGAAAATCCTGCCAAGGGTCCGGCTGAGAGCCACCGCACGGCCATCAGTTGCTGGCGCCGGCACCGCCGTTCATGGCAGCGGGGAGTCCAAAAGTTCCCTTTTTTTCCCTTCGATGCAGCCCTCTAACCCCAAGCACTCCGGCGACGGCGAAAAGGTAAAAAGGCATTTCTTTTTTTCTTTTATTTCGAAAATAAAAAAATGAAAAAAAGCAAAATAAAGCAATCACCTTTAGCAAAAAAAACGATTTATGTTCTTATATTTCTCAAATGTTCATCTATTTTTTTGAAAATCCCCCTTTTTACAATCGGCTTTGATGGCTTTTCTAGCCATTGATACATTATTTTATTTTATTACTATTTCTACTACTGTTTTGTCCTTCTTTGCTTGCGTGTTTTGCTTGCTCTTCTATTTTGTAGGTGGTTGCTGGCCAGTGGCAGAGTTGGTGGCTGACAGAGGCATGTGAGGCGGCAGCTAGGGTTTCCTTATCCTTTTGGCTGAAAATTAGTTTAGGTTTTTGGGCTAGGGTTTCCTTATTATTTGGGCTTGTAATTTTATTTGTTTGTAAATTGGGCCCGGGCTGAATTGACCTATACCAGATAAGCCTAACAGAATTGCAACTTCAATTTCACAAAGCCTAAATAAAGTTTAAGATGATATTTACAATTAATTTGGATGAAGTTTTAAGTTCATTTCTGTTGAGTTTTCACTACTAGCATTTTTATATTTTCTTTGAGATAAATTATATTATATTTCAGAAAATTGTGTTATCAAGTGTGAAACAAATAGCGTCATTATTTTATTTAATATCTCTTCTGAAGTAATAACTATTGTTTTGAATAGTTGTTATTAAGAACAATTGTTGTTCGAGAAGTTCGGAACAACTCTTGTTTAGAATAATGGTGTTTCAAGAATAGCTATGTTTAGAACAACCATTGCTTGAAACAACTTGTATTTAGAGCAATTGTGTTTTTCTAGAAGAGTCATTATCCAGAACAAGCTTTACCAAGAAAAGTATCATCACAGAAGAACTCTAATTCGGAACAACCTCTACATTGAGAACAATTCACGTTTAGAGCAAGCCAAAGTAACTTTTATTCAGGAACAACTCTCATTCAAGAACAATCATCGTCTTACGTTTCAAGAGATGTTCCGCGAAAGATGTTTAACATGATATTGCTTCACCAAAGTAGAAGTGGAAGTAACCTTGGAATATAGTAGTGTTCTTAGGTTATCTTCACTCTTGGGATGTTCCAGAGAGTTTAGCTTGGTGGATCAAATATGGATATAGTTAAGAAGTTTTCCTCTTAACCTTTTCTTGTAACACTGAGTGTTTTTCCCTCCTTTTAGAAACATAGTGAATTCTTCTTCACTATTCATCATCACCAACAAAACCTTACATTATTTATTCTTGATCATTAATACAATTGTAACTGAAAAATATCTATCATTACTCTCATTAATTACCAGCTTTGTAACTCCTATTCTTGAAACTTTATAAATAGGAGCCTTTCACAACTGGTGAAAGAACTTTTTGGCACTCTAGAATTTTGACTCTCAAAGCTCTTTCAAAAATTCCCTCAACTTATTTTCTTTGATTAATCTTATCGTCATCCACATTTCCCTTTCTCCACCTTACCAACACTACTACCTGCTGTTGCACTTAGTGTTATCGAATATACACCAATTTCTTTTATGGCTTCTTTTAATACATCACGTTCACTTGCTTGCAATGCTTCCTCTCTCCATCAAAAGAACTCTCTACAATTTCTCATTTATACTTAGTCTTAATTAGCCAAAAACATGTGTGGAATTATGATGTCTAAAATCCAAATAAAATGTGTAGAGTTGTCATAATTATTGGTTTGAGAACCAAAATCATCTAAAAAGTTATGATATATGCAGGGGTGGAACCAGAAATATTTTTAGGGGGATTAAAATTAAATTGTAAATTTTACAATAGCAAAATGTAATTTCACCATTTTAATAGCTATCTTTATAATTTTTAAAGGATCAAATCAAATTTTTATATTTTTAGGGGCGCCAAAATGCAATTTTACCTTTACTAATTTAAAATTTTAAATAACCTAAATGGAAAGTTTTCCATTTTAAAGGGGGGAGGGCCCCTGCCAGCTCCCCTAGTTTCACCCCTGGATATATGTTGATGTTAGTATTTGAAGTAACTGCATTGTGTTAATGGAAGTGCCTACTTCCATCACTGCTATGACAGAAAACAACTTGCATTATTTGGAAGATTTGTAATTTATTGAAACAAATCTTTGGGTTGTGCAGATATCGTGGGAATATTCAAGCTCGTTAATAAGGATCAATTCACTTGGAGAAACATATTGTGAGGATTGAATTAGATAGATTGTACCATATCCCTTAGATCAAGGATGTTGGATCGGGATAAAACTTAATGACTTATCTTCCACCAGTCCACCTTACTTTGGTCATTATTATATTGTATTTATCTATTTCAGTTGTTGTTCTTAGGGGATTGTAATTGATCTTTAGTATGCTAGTAAGTCTTAATAATCTTTATATATTTAAGAGACTTGTATAGGTTTATATACTGAGTATTGAGAGTACTTATTTGTTCAGTAAGGAACATTACTTGTTAGAGTGCATTTGAGTTAGTAAAACTTTTTGTTGTTGATTCTAAAAGTGATACATGTGCGGATAGGGTGAAATTTATGAAATTTCATTCACCGAAGCTGCCAATTTTCAAGTTTGGGAAATCATCAACAAGCTAAGTTCTTAGGGGAAGGATTTAGTGATGAGAGGTCTAGTTTTAGAAGTACAAAACTGAGGATTCTTCACTGGAGTGTGTTAGAACTAGGATCACTAATTGTTTTGAGTTCAAAGATAGTGGATTCGTCTCACTGAGCTAGGCTCTAGAGACGTAGGAAAACCAAATTGTGTAACCATTTTTGTTGTTCCCTATTTTATTGTGGTTTTCTTAGTTATAGTAGAAGTGCCCACTTCCGCTATCACTTTTACTTATACTTTGTTTCTTGCATGTTAGCAACTAGCTTAGGTCAATATTATAAATTTGTACATTTTTATCAAAATATAAAAAGAAGTCGAAAATATTGAAATTTCCATGAGCTTATCACTAGACAGAAGTGAAGATATATAGTTATTTAAAAAAATTGAATTTTCTATTTTTAAATTTTTTTATTGAAAAACTTTTACATATATATTTTTGAATATTTTAGATTTTTTTTAAATTTTGAAGAGCTTTGTTTTTATAATTTTGAAATTATAAATTTTATTTATAATATTTTGAACTTTTTAAATTTTTTTAATATTTTTAAAATTATTTAGCATACAAGATAAAATAGTGCCATATCACTAATGAAAATTTGAGGGCTAATTTGCTAAAAAGAAAGAGTAGAGGCCAAGTTGAATAAATTTGTAATGATTGAAGGGTAATTTGTTACTATGCCTTATATATAATACCAAGATAAACATTTAGCGGGAGAAATTTAATGGAGAGCTATTTTGCTCCTTTATCTAGCCTAGAAGGATAACTTGACGTATATTTTTAGTAAGGAGACTAAAATGAAATTTACAACATGGTATAAGGATTTTTATGACACTTTTACCAAATATAGCAAACATATACAAAATTATGTATAAAAACAAATCATTGACATATATAGTAATTCAAAGTTAAGCCCAATTGTGGTAAAAGCTATCCAAAATTGTAAAAACAAACGCTTCCTTAAGTTTTGAGACATTCGTCAAATATTTAATCATAATTAATTATAATATAAGGAATTGAATTTTAAGATATTAATATGTTTTAGAATTAATAGGATAAACTGGTTTCTTAATCTTTAATTTATGGCTGTTGATATCATGTCATGTAGGCTGCATTGCATTTCTTGCTAATTCAATCAGTGTTCTTTTAATTTTCAAAGTCCGATTCATCAAAACAGATAATATATATTCCATGGACCAGCCTGTCGATTCGATATGATGATTTAGATAAAAAGACTTGAATAAGAAAAAAAAAGTAAAAAAGAAAAGTAAAGATGGGCGTCACCAACAAAAAGAAAATTAAAATATTATTTATTTCATAATGTTTTGAATTGTATACTATTTATATAATATGTGATTTATTTATAAATAAATAATATAAAATGTTGAAACAAAAACACAAGAAAATTATTTATTCTTTAAAATAATAATACATAGTTTTAGACTCAATTTATTGAGCTGACTAGAACTTAGACAAGTATACATAATCTTAATATTAAATCCCATTTCATCTAACTCAAGAATATTTATATATCAAGTAAATTATGTGTAAAAATTTGTTTTAACAAGTAAATTTAAATATTTTAATGTGTAATGGTAATTTTGATTATAATTATAAACCAATTCATCTGCCTTTAATTAATAATTGTGTAACATAGTACTTATATATATAGATGCACAAATTTATTATATTTAATTTAAAAGCTACACCCTTTCAAAAAAAAATGTAAATATACAAAAAAAATTAATTTATAAATTTTACATATAAAATATTTACACATAATATACTTTTGAAATTCGAGAGTTTACATTAATCATCGAAGTGACTCAGTCTTTATCAAAATCAATTTTCATTTAAAACTCAACTTTATTCCAATGGTTTATAATTTATATTCTAGTTCAACTTATTAGAATTAGTAGCGGAATTACAATGTAAGTCCTTTTAATAAAACAATTTGGTTTAATCACATATTAACATATAATAACCTAAAATCTATAACCTATACTAAATGAGATGCATCTAACAATTAAATTAAAACTAAATCCCAAACCATAGTTCATAATAAAAGAAAATGGAAAATAACTTTACCTCCTAAGGAATTAAAAATAATAACATTAATGGAAATAAAGATGAAACAAAAGCTGAGACCCTCCGAGTGTCATGTCTGCATCTTAGCCTGAAGGATTATCTGTAAATATGGAAATTAGGAGTGAGCTATGGAAGCTCAATGTGAGTCCCTTTACAATAAACCAAATCATACCGTTTATATTTTTAAACATTAAATAACATCGTACATCATTACCAAGAATAACAATCAGTTATAAATATCTGTCAATTTCAAGTAGGTAATTTAGTGTTGCTACTTTAGTCAAGCAATAATATTATTCTCAAACATAGACAATCAATTGTATCAATTTCAGAGTTATTCATACTGTTCATGAAAAATATATGCGCATAAGACAATTCAATTGTTTTATCAAGTCAATTCAATCATGGATGCATAAATTGCCAAATATGTCATACAAAAATCAATTTAAAAATTGCTTGTCCTGCCCCCAACCACTAGCGCTGCAAAATTTGAGAGTTCCTCCGAACTCCCTCCATCATCACTCCAATTTGTGGAATTAATGCCACATTTGGATTCGGGTAATTGTAGATAAAAGCTGTCGGTATCTGCGAAAACACGACCATCTCGTAGATAAGAGCTATCAGAGGGATCGTGAGAGCACAGTGAAAACATCGCAATTAGGATCTGCTGTAACTGTGGGTACACAGCGAGACCGTCACAGTTGGAATCTGTTATAACTGTGAGTACATACCAAACGATTAAATGCAGTTACACTGCCAGTTCTTCCTCCGATTATATCAACCCAAACCATGCAAAGGCAATACAAATACATTTCATGACATTTAATCAATATATTGTTTATTTTTATCTCATAATCAATCAATGATAATCATGAATAAATTAGGCATCCAATTTTCCCAACAATTTAAGCATTTGGATCATTCAATCGAGTATTCATAAAATACATGTAACCTTATTTACTATTCAGACAATCAATTAAGATTACTTCAGTAAATAAATTCAATCATCCATATATCTCGTTGTTCTACTCCTAATCCAGGACTAATTGCATAATCTAGTTCTTTAAATTCCATTAAAAAGCTAATAAGAGGCTGATTTGAATAAAATAATAAAAGTTAAGACAAAACTATAATTTTTTATTTTCATGGCCCACACGCCCGTGTGACCACACCGTGTGCGAAGCCTCAGGCTGTGTACGATTCGAATAAGTGAGGTGCAAGGGCCACACGGCCGTGTGACTAGATCGTGTGTGAAGTCCTAGGTCGGGTGCGATACGAAGATGTGAGAGATTACAAAAGGAGATGGCCGTGTGTGAGGCCACATGGTCCACACGGGCTGGCCACATGCCCATATGGTAGATTGTCTGCGACTGGGCAGTTTCAAATTTTGACTCAATTTTTCATAAAAGAACACACACTTGACTTTCGGGGTTTCGTATGATGGTCCTCACGTTCAAGTATGATCCAGATTTCCTACACGGGTCTTTCTATTGAAAAATGAGGAATTAATAATGGAATTCAAGATTTAGGGGCGTTTTTCGACAAGATCGTAAAAGATCCGTGACGGATGAAAGATTTAACAAAAACAATTATTTTCCAGAACTTTTGAGATCTAGCTATTGGGAAACGTGAAAAACTTATCAATCTTGATAGAAATTTAGAAATTGACGGCACAAAATTTAACGATTGATGATGAACGATTCGATTTGGACTTGATTGCAAAGTTCAGATTCAAAAACTAAATTTCCAGGAAGAACTTTGAGAGAATTTTACAAAACAGAGTTTGTAGAGAAAATTGAGAAGAAATAGGGAGAATGGGGGTTTCAATTTGGGTTAGAATAATATAGGAAATCCTAATTGTACTAGGAAGTGGTTTACTAGTTGGACTTGAAAAAAAAAGGGTTGTTTGGCAATTAACTCTTTTTGGCCAAAATCAGGGAAAAATAAAGGAAAAGAAGTAAAACCAATGTGACTTGAACCTCTACTCAAGGGGATAGAAAGGATGAAGCTTGGCCATTAGGCTAATGCTCATTCTATGACCATATCTTACTACAAATAATACATAAGCTACTTTAACCTTGGTTCCTTAAGTGTAGAAAAATAAAAGGAAAAAGTGAAAAAGGTAATATTTGGACCTTAGTTCTCAAGAGATTTTACTAAGCTCTTAATTATTAATGCTAGGATTTAATTTATGTAAATTTTAAAATTCTAACCTCCTAATTTTTGAGGTGTTACAAAAATAATAATTTGTAACCCCTCAAAATAGGGCCTACTATTTTTAGGGCTATTTTAGGGATTTTAGCTTTAGTGTGCTCGAAATTTTGTAAGCATGGTAATCGTAAATGTTTTTTCTATGACATTTTGAAAATTAAACTAATTTCTGAAAATAATACTGAAAAGGCTTTTAATTTTGAAATAAGGACTGATTTGTAAAAGGATCACAATTTAGTGTGTTTATGAAGTAGGTTTGCCAAATTTTAAAAATACAACCTAAAGTTATCCCCCACCTACAGATTTCACGTTAACTCTTCTCTTTTGCTAGTTTGTGCCATCCATTGCTCTCCCAGCCGCTCATCTTCGATTTTCTTTGTTAAATCTTCATCCTTTTGATCCTATCATCACCTAAGTCATTAATCTACATAGTATTTCAAGAAAACACCCAAAAATCTCATTGATTTCATCAACTTCCTCATTTGTGGGTTTTTTCGGATTTGCGTCAAAATTTCAATTTTCTTCCATTGAAGGTTATCATTTGTTTTTCTATTAGTTATAGATATTATCTAGTCTTTAAAATAGATTTTTTAATCATTAAATCGCATGTTTTGATTAAAAACTAAAAATTAGATTGTTAATGGTGGATTTTAGATTTTTGAGTAAACACGTGATTTCAAAGTGTTATTCAATTAGTTTTAACATGACTAGAAGGTTCCTAAATTTAGTTTAAAGTTTTGTTAAGGATTTATAAGGATTTAAATGAATTTTATGAAAATTGCCATAAACATGTAGAAAATTTCGATACCATGAATTAAGTAGTTTTGTATAGTTTAAAGGTTAAGAATCTGTCATAGGTGAATAACTAGATGAATGGAATCAATTTTAGACTAAAAGATTAAGTATAGATCGAGATATTTGGAATTTAAGTTTTCTCTGTCGAAGGTTTTGGATATTTGAGATCTTAGCTTAGGCTTATGTTTTTGACTACTTGAGTTGAGTCCTTAGCTGATTGATGATTATGTTGTTGTGTGGTTTATTGTGTTGAATCTTCGAATTCATTATGACCTTCTACGAGTTAAGCAAAGGCTAGTTTGAGCTTTCGATATTTCGACGAAAGCGTAATTAGTGAGTGTTTGGAATCGCTACTTGTAGAAATGATTCAATGCGTTATTTGGAATTTAGAAGTAGCATAAACCTCTACTGTAAATTCTGAGTGTAAGCTTTCTCATACTCATGTTTAACTTGTGAAATATGTGTTTCTGTTATTTTGAAAATGTGGATTGAGATGAGATGTTATTACATGTATTATGTGTTCATGATTATTGTTGTGAAAGTGTATACGTAGGCATGTCATACATGCTAAGTGACAATGATAATATTGTGCTAATGATGCAAATATAATGTGATAGTGAGCGGATAATCGGTAAGTATTATACGTGTTTAATAATAGATATTTTGGCCTTGTGAACTTTGAGACCGTTGGATATAGTTAGTGTGCCGTAAGGTTGTGAGTACTCACCTATATGTGTTATATAATTTGGGCATTGAGGCCCTAGGACATGTTGGAGAGATAAAGGAATGTGAGCTAAGCTCCATTCAATGAGACATGTTTAGTGTGGTAGAAAGTGTTAGCTTCACTTTTTGGGATATGTTCGACTCTACGAGTCATTTAGCGTGTTGGAGATCCGTGTATTCGATGTGTGGTGGTAGAGCTCACTTTTATGTTTCATAGCTCAAGTGCCAAATTATCTTTAAGTATGATTGTAAATATTGTAATGTATGCCTGAAAGTGAATGTGATGAGTATGTAAATGGACCATTAGATATGCATGAATAAGTAAAATAAGACACTAAATTTGGAAATGTTGAGATTATGTTATATGGTTGTGTCGATAATGCTTGATGAAATGTTTGCATGGTAGTTGTTTTAGGCATTCATTGAGCTTGTTAAGCTCACCCACTCCTTTTAAACCATTGCAGATTAGTAGCGTTTCGGTGTGAGCGGTATGGTTTTCGTGGGGTGATCCAAGCAGGTCTATTTTCGTTATTTTGTAGGTGTTTATTAATTCTTTATGTTTTGGGAAATAAAGGCAATGTGGTAGACCTTTTTGCTGATATTTGCAATGATATTTTGACGTTTTCATATCGTATTTGTTCTTAGGATTTAGAGATTTGAATCATGATATGTAATTATTTCTCAAACTTAATTTTCGATGTTTGTGACTATTATTATGGTTGTTTTGACATTTATTTAATAGGGTAAACTCTTATTGGAATGGTTGGTATGCCTAAATATGTTGAGTTTTTGTGGTCTGGAGCAGAGGTATCGATATTCATGTGTAAAAATGATACCTATGAGATATTTTGATGTGCATGAAGTCAAAACTGTGCTTTGGTATTGATACTATATCACGAGTATTGATACTCGGGGTAAAATTACAGATACTTTTTGAAAGGTACTGATATTTCTGGAGTTTTAGTTTTAGGCGAGAAACAAAATGTTGTTTCGGTATCAATTTTTCAATTGATATCGATATCGTGTAAGGAAAGTATCGATACCTATGTGCTAGTATTGATACCAACATACTTGTATTGGAACTGTTCTAATGCATGCTCAAGTGTGTTAGTAAATGTTTAATTAAAGTTAGTACTAAAAAAAACTGCTTGCAATTTAGACATTCATATTATATAGTTGGATCAATGTGGACACTCCTATCAAAATTACAGACGGAAAACCCACATGATTTTTTAGATTATAATAATATTAAAAAAATCTTGCCAATAATTTCATTTCCATGTTATAATTTCTTTAGAAACGACGTAGCTTTGGGATTGTCCATTTAACCTAACCCTCACCCAATAGTTGAACTAAGTAGTTCAATTGCTGCCCTCACTAAATTGTAGAGTGCGTTAGGGCTTTGGAGTGAAATTTGGTTTGATCAAAAGGATGTTCTTAATCATGTTTCTCCATTTAGATCACTGCTCATGTAACCTTATCAACTCGACCTAAATGTTAAACCCAAATTTGGGAGATTACATCGGCCACCGAAATGACCCAATAAACTATCAGAGTTTATAAACAGTCATTTTAAAACGACCGTTTATTTTAGAAGAAAAGTTAGCTTATTTTCAGAAAACTCATGAGTTAACAAAAAATCGATTTAGTAACACTTTTTTCTTATAACAGTGACTACTTTTGAAAACTTAGTTAATTTTCAATTTATTTATTCCTCCAAAATTTATTTTTTATTTAGCAACAGAAAAGTGATATTCAACTTAGTATTAATTAAGTAAAATCAGAATTATTTTATACATATTTAATTTTATGTCTATGTTTCATTATCTTAAATTCTAAATAAATACCATGTATGCTAAATAAACCCAAATAAGAAGTCTCATGCCACAATTCAAATAAAGTGGTACAATTCCCAAATTAATAGAGATTTCAAATAGTAAATCTAAACTACTTTTATAGCAAAAAGGTCAATTCGAGTCGAGCCCTCTGTATCCCGAGTTTGCGTCTTAACCTGGTAGGTTATCTGTAAGAATGGAAATAAGAGGGGGAGTGAGCTTATGAAGCCTAGTGTGAGTTTAATCACAAGAAAATCAGTGCAAACAATAGACAAATCATACAGAATATCAACTCATAAAATGATCAAAACTGAATAGCAATTTAGAATATCGATATTTCAGATAAACTCATCAACATAATATCTCAATATTCACATCTATGCAAATGTTTATAAATGCAATGCAATTTCAATTCATCAGAAAAGGTCCTACCCCACTGCTATACACCACAGTAGGAGTTCCCTAGAACTCTTCTACCTTTACACCACGTTGCGGATAAACCACTCATCATTGTGTATGTACCCTCGTTGTGGATAAAACACTAGTAATAAAAAGGGTGAATGAACCACCGGGGTTTTTTTTATAAAAAAGTTTTTGCAGACAAGCTGCTAATAGGTTGTGGATGCACATCATATTTGCTGATTATAATTGCTTTTTCAACTTTCTCAAAACAGAATCTATTCCAAACATATATGACATGGTTCCTTACTTCTACAGGGTACAAATATCTAAATTTGATATTTTTAGATACTTTTTTAGACCTATTGTTGATACTAAGTAGCAGTAAAAAATTTGTATCCATTTTTCATGATATTATGCATGGATCAGATATATCATGGCGTATTCTTCAGAAAAAATTATGTCTTCCATAATGGAGTCTGATAAGTGAGATTTCGAGTCAGTGTTTACATAATTTTCTTCTGTTCGAAGAAATGATTCATCGAAATAATGAGTCACCATTGATATCGACACATCTGAGATAGCCAAATGTTCAGGAGTTCCTTTATTCAATCATTTTCCTTCTTCTTGTTGCTGGATATCTCATTCGTACCCATCTTCTCTTTGTTTCCCGAGCTTATAGTGTACGGTGTGGATAAATCACTCATTGGTGCAAATAAAAGCTATTAATACAGTGTGGATAAACAACTCAACGATACAGATAAACTACTCAAACGGTGTGGATAAGTCACCCAACAGTGCAGATAATATGCTTACATTTCCTTCGTTCATATCGTCTCATCCTATGCAATGCAACATGACATGCTAACAACAGATCAATACGGTAGCAATAACATGCTTATAGCAAATCGGTACAGTAACAATTGTCATGCTTATAATGAATCATTATAGTAGAAATAATCTTACTTAACATGAGTTCGATTGAACAGTAACAGTTGGCATGTATGTCATGCAATCAGTAACACAGTGGTGTGTAAAACATTATCAGTTCATCAGAATTATAGTGATAGTAAACATGTAATATTTTCATATCGTGCATATACAATAATAATTTATTCAATTAGTTCATGGATTCCAATATAATTCATATTATCAAGGACTCAATTGAATAAAATAAAGCACTAAAATAGTTCAGGGACTAAACTGAACAATTCACAAAATTTTGGGTAAAATTATAAATTAGAGGTCACACGACTGTCTGGGAGGTTATAGGTTGTGTGCAAGGGTTACACGGTCGTGTGGTTAGGCCATGTGGAAAATCTAAAAATTAACATTCAAAGGAGACACGACCGTATGGTAGGCCGTATGGAGGGCTCCTGGTCGTGTGAGATTTGAACTATTCTAGGGTTTCAGAGGTACATGGTCATGTGAGGGATCATGTGGTCCATCCGTGTGGTAGACTGTATGGCCCTACTCTTAAATACAGTTTGCACCAATTTGCTTGTAAAAATAATACACACCTTTCATCGCGTTGATAAACAATGCTCCTCACGATCCAATTTGATCCAATTCACCTAAATCAGGTCCTTCAAAAGACATTACACACGAATTAACGGTTTTTTTTCAAGATTTGTCAAGGTTATCAAACAGTTTGGTAAGAACTGTAAAAGGTTGAGTAATTGAATTGAAAGATTATCGCTGGATAGAAATACTATGAAAATTCAGGATCTAAACTTCAAGAACGAGATGTACTTACCAATTCTTCGTAAGAAATGGGATGTTATTAATAATAATTACAAAATTGATAGAAAGAACGATTGAATGGAGGATTATTTTATTCGAAAAAAATTATAAACAATTAGGATAAAAATATGGTGTAAAGAAAAGATAAAGAAAATAGAAAATAAAATAAATAGAAAGATAGAGAGCAGATTCTATTAGAATTTGAAAAGGAGCAATATGAAAATCTAATTAGGAAAAGAATAGAAAAAGGTGATGGAATTCTAATTCTATTGGAATTTTGAGATAGGCAAGGCATGTATTTTATTCAAAATAATTATCAACAATTAGGATAAAAATATGGTGTAAAGAAAAGAGAAAGAAAATAGAAAATAAAATAAATAGAAAGATAGAGAGCAGATTCTATTAGGATTTGAAAAGGAGCAATATGAAAATCTAATTAGGAAAAGAATATAAAAAGATGATGGAATTCTAATTCTATTGGAATTTTGAGATAGGCAAGATCTGCATTTTTATTAGAAAAGAATTTGGTCACAAACCTTAAGGGGATCACTTGTAATTTCCCCAAAGCTGGTCAAATTTCAAAAGAAAATGGAAGGGATATAACGCCCAAAAATGTATATTTTTTGTTTGTAAAAAAATATGACACAAATATCTATCTGTTTTAGTGGTTAAGTGTTCTAGGTATGTGAATGAGGTCCCAAGTTCAAGCTAAGCCTTTGGAAAAATTTTGGAATTTTATTCTAATTAAAGGCTTATCCTTGTTCGGTGGGCTTAAGTTTAATTATTTGTAAAACCATATTAGAACGAGCCTGCTAGTTCAAGTGGTAAGGGTGTTGGAGGTTCTTTGTTCGAATCTCTGTGCGAGCGAGAATGTTAATCTTTTTACTCAGTTTCGTGGAAGAGTTGTGCAGAAGATGGACTCTGAGTAGTGGGTAGTTAATTGAGGGAAGATAGGGGAGTTGGGATTTGGGGAGTTATCAGGATTATTTTTGATCTTTTTTATTTTATTCTTTTCAAAATTCGTTTTTCTCTCTTTCTCTCCAAAATTCTGACGTTTTCAGAAAAGACTCCCTGTCGAATTTCTGTTGATTCTTTCGTGTCTTCTCTATTCTTTTCTTCGTCACTGTGTTATTGCCTTTTTCTTTTTTTCTTTTTGATCCTATCTCTGCCGAAAATCTCATAGTAGTTCTCTCCTTTTCTTTTCCTTCTTCACCATGTGGGCAAACGTGCCATTGTGACATTTGGTGAGTTGGTAAGTGAGTTCTTCTCTATATTATTCAATGAATCTTCATTTGATGTGAGCCATATACTGATTAGGCGCAAATCAAGGGTCTGGTAGATCCTAATTGACGCTGTGATTGTGGAAAACCGGGGTTGCTCAAGCGAGGTAAGGTTGTCAATAGTTTTGGGAACTGACTGTTGTAAGTAATTCAGATTAAGTGACTAAGATTGAGTTTCCAATTTTCGAATACAAGTTCTGGAGTGCTCGTGGTGGCTTTAGCTGCGAATCGAAATCAGGTGTGTACCCGAAACATAAAAATAAGGGATTCGGCGAAAAGCTGAAATTGCTTGCTATTTGGGCAACAGCAGTAGGCTAATTTTGAAAAATCACCATAAATTGTGGGATTCTAATTAGAGGGTGGAAAAAATATAGGATTAAATATATTTGAGTCTAGTTTCTCATAGAAGAAACGAAGCAAGAAAAATAATTTCATATTAGGAGATATTTGAATTTTAGTGAGATAGGGCAGAATGATTTCAGAATCCCCTCTCCTGAGTTTGGAAAATTATTAAAAATTTTATAAAAATAATTATGGGTTAGAATTTATATGTTTTAAATCATTAATGAGTTATTTTCAAGAGAAAGAAACGGGAACATCGTCCAAATTCTGTAATAGAAGATAATTAATTTTTTGTGTAGAAAGGTTGAAACTGTCAGATAGAAAAATTGGGGAACTTTAAAGAATAAACTGTAATTATTGGCCAAACCAAAAATTTTGAAAATTTTATGGTAATAAGATATGTGAGTCTATTTTTAGATAAAATTCACGGATCTTAATTCAGAATTTTGTAGTTTAAGATACAAATAATTTAGTAACAGTGACTCAAGTAGACAACTTTGAAGGATCATATAAGTAAATAGTGGAAACACATATGAATAATTAACTAGCATGGGTTACATTAAAATGGATCATGAGGCCAAGGCCAATTTGGGTCATATGGGCCACACAGGCGTGTGGGCCCACATGGGCGAACATCATGGGCTTGTAGGCCCATTTTCACTGTTTGACTGATAAGCTTGCACGGGTCGCCCAAGTCGATTGTGAACCTACTATAGGGTCGGTAAGTTTACCTAGACCCTTTACCTAGACCCCTAATTGACTGAAATGACTGTATGACTGATATGATTAAGTCTGATGATGTCCCACTGATTTGATATTGTATGTCCTGTTTACATGCATGATATTATGTTATAGCATGTCATATCTGTATATTGCATTGTATTAGGTTGGGGGATTATAATGTTCGGAGGAAGTGTACTGAAAGGCCTCGAGCCTAATTTACTGACAGCTCAGCTGCAAACTACTGTCTAGTGCCGCATTCGGTACCACTTAGAGTGTAGGGATGGGTGGGTTGATTATATCCCGACATGGAGTGTAGGGTTGGATGGAGATAGTGTGTAGAGGCTGGATGGGTAGGATTGTTGTGACTGCATATCTGTTGAAAAGCTTCCGTAATAAAAAACATTTTGAAATTGAATAACGATTTATATATGGATAATGTTTTGGAAACAAACAACGCGATTTGAATTTAACATAAGGTAATGAAAAAAATGGTTAAATAGAAAAGGGAATTTAGCGACGACATATTTTTCGAAAACCACTACCCTTTGACATTGTCAGATTCGGCCATAACGTCTAGGTCGGGTTTGGGGTGTTACATTTAGTGGTATCATAGTCAGGTTGCAAAACTCGACTGTGGATGTGGGTTTTTAAGACGTGATTTCTGAGAACTGATTTCTAAATGTTTTTACTGAAAGTGTGGTACACCGAGTCTTCGGAGCCGATCCAGTAAGTTTTCTGAAACTGTGAATTGTTTAAACTGAAACTAAAACTGTCTTTGATAGTATATCCTGAAACTGCTATAGGTAGTATATACTGAGACTACTATAGATAGACTATACTGAAAACACTTAAAATAGTGTATACTGAGACTGTAGTAAAACTGATAGACATTGATTGACACTGCGATGTAAGAAACAAACTTTACACTTCTGATACTGTTTTCATAAAATATCTGCTAATAAACACTAGAACTATAAACTGGTGCATAAAATTGTTAATACCGATAAAACGTAATTAGACAATGAGCACCAGAGGTACTTGCGGACGGGGTACAAGAGGCCGTGGTAGAGGCTATAGAGGTGCTCGAGCTGGGTCTTCGTCATCTGGCAATCTGCCTAATTTGGATACAAGTGAGACGCTAGTGTCGCCTGCTACTGAGATTGGGTCTCAAGATCGCATGGTTGGGGACGATGCATTGTCCCAGGCTATACTAAGGATTTTGGAGAGGGTTGTTGGGCCCAATACTGGATTTGGGGGCTGAGGGTTGGTTATGGAACAACTCTAGTCCAAAAGAGCTGAGCTCTTCAGGGGTGTCACTGGGGTCGCCCTAATGTGGCCGAGTATGAGGTCGAGTTTTTGAGACTGAACTGCTATGCATGAGGTATGATGGCATCTGAGTATGAGCGATGTGTCTGCTTTGAGGATGGCCTCAGAGATAATTTCAGAGTTTTGATAGCCCCGTAGAGGGAGCGAGATCTTTCTGCCCTGGTCGAGAAGGTGAAAATCGCCGAGGAGGGTATAAAGGTAGTCATGATCGGAGAATGTCAGAACTACTTATCTAATATGATCTCTGCACTGGTGGCGGAGAAGTTGGTTCGTAAGGGATGTGAGACATTCTTGGCCTATGTAAGTGTTTTGGATTCTAGGGACTTTACAGTTAAGGATATCAGAACGGTAAAGGATGTTCTGGACGTCTTTCCTGATAAGCTATCGGGTTTACCTCGAAATCGTGAAGTAGAGTTTGTAATAGAGCTCCTTCCTAGTACGGCTCCGGTGTCCATCGCTCACTATAGAATGGCACCGAAGGAGCTTGTGGAGCTTAAGGCTCAAATTCAAGATCTTTTAGATCGTGGGTTCATCCACCCTAGTGTGTCTCCGTGGGGAGCACCAGTTCTGTTTGTAAGGATGGATCCATGCGTATGTGCATCGACTGCAGGCAGCTGAATAAATTGACTATCAAGAATAAGAACCCCCTACCGAGGATAGATGATCTGTTTGACCAATTCCGAGGAGCTTCAGTTTTTTCTATGATTGACCTTCGATTTGGATATCATCAATTAAAGGTTAAGGAGGCTTATGTTCATAAGACGGCGTTTAGGACTCGTTATGGTCATTATGAGTTCCTAGTGATGCTATTCGGACTGACTAATGCACCAACAGCTTTCATGGATTTTATGAATCGAGTGTCTCAGCCTTATCTGGATCGGTTTGTGGTGGTATTCATCGACGATATACTGGTTTACTCGAGGACTGAGGATGAGCATGACGAGCACCTTAGGATTATTCTTGAGATTTTAAGGGAAAAGCAACTCTATGCTAAGTTCAGCAAGTGCGAGTTCTGGTTACGTGAAGTAACAGTTTTGGGTCATGTGGTTTTTGCCAAGGGGATTAGGGTCGATCCTTGAAAGATTGAGGCGGTGTTGGATTGGAAATTGCCTAAGACTATCTGAGATTCGCAGTTTTCTAAGACTGGCAGGTAGAGGTGTTCATAGACCGGGCGGCCCGGCTCGGCCCGATGGCCCGCCTGAAATATGGGAGGGTTCGAGTAAAAATATAGGCCCGAAATGTGGGTTTGGGTAAAAAAATGAGGCCATTTTAGAAAATAGATCGTACCTCGGGCACCACTTTTTTGGCTCAGGCCAGGCCCAGCTCAAATATAATAAATATATATTTTTTATTTTTTAATTTTAAAATATTTTTAAAATACTTTTTATTTTTTATTTTTAAAATAAATTTTTAGTGTTTATTAAAAAATAAGCTGGTCGGGCCGGGCTCGAGCTTATGAATTTTTTCCCGGGTCGGACCTGAACAAAATTTTAGGCCCATATTTCGGGCCGAGCTGGCCCGGGCCTAGGACGCGGGCCAAAATTTTTTTGGGCCCGACTAGAACCCAGCCCGGCCTAGCCCATGAACACCTCTACTGGCAGGGTATTATCGATGATTTGTAGAGGGTTTTTCACTGATTGTAACACCCTTGACTAAGCTGCTACGTAAGGGTGTGCCATTTAATTGATGCGCAGCAAGAGAGCTTTGAGAAGCTTAAGACTGTATTGACTAAGGCCCCTGTTTTGATACAGCCAGAGTCAAGAAAAGAGTTCACTATTTACAGCGATGCATCACATGTCAATTTGGGATGTGTGTTGATGTAGGAGGGAAAGGGTGTAGCGTATGCGTTTCGTCAACTTAAGACTCATGAGGCGAATTATCCGACGCATGACTTGGAGTTGGCCGCGGTGGTCTTCACATTGAAGATCTAGAGGCATTACCTATATGGTAAAAAGTGTATCATCTACACGGATCACAAGAGTTTCAAGTATCTCCTCGCTTAGAAGGAGCTAAATCTTGGGCAGCGTAGATGGATTGAGCTGTTTAAGGACTACCACTGTACTATTGAATACCACATTGGTAAGGCCAATATGGTGGCCGACGCACTGAACCGTAGAGCTATATCTGACCTGAGAGCGATGTTTGCTCGCCTCAGTTTATTTGATGATGGTAGTCTATTGGCCGAACTGCAAGTTAAACCGATGTGGATAGAGCAGATTAAGGGTAAGTAGAAAGAGGATGAGTCGTTGGGACTTCGTTTCCAATAGGTTGAGAGTGGGATTACCGAGGATTTTGGACTAAATAGCGAAGGGGCACTCTATTTTTATGAGAGAATCTGTGTACCGAAAGATACTGAATTAAGGCAGTCTATACTGCGAGAGCCACATAGTAGCCCTTATGCTATGCATCCTGGCGGAAGTAAGATGTACAGTGACCTTTGTGAGTTATACTGGTGGCCAGGTCTTAAGCGAGAGGTTACCGAATTTGTGGCTAAGTGTCTGACATGCCAGCAGGTTAAGGCTGAGCATCAATTACCTTCGGGTTTGTTGCAGCCAGTCAAGATTCTGCTTTGGAAGTGGGAGAGAGTGACTATAGACTTCGTTAGTGGGTTACCCCTCACACCTACTAAGAAGGATTCTGTATGAGTCATCGTGGATCGATTGACCAAGTCCGCCCACTTCAGACCGATTCGTACTGACTACTCTCTGAAGAAGCTGGCTAAATTGTATGTGTCTGAGATAGTAAGACTACATGGGGTACCGGTTTCGATAATATCTGATAGGGATCCTCGCTTTACGTCTCGATTCTAAAAGAAGCTATAAGAAGCTCTGGGTACAACATTGGACTTCAGTACTGCGTTCCATCCTCAGACTGACGGTCAGTCAGAGAGGGTGATTCAAATACTGGAGGATTTGTTGAGAAGTTCCGTGATTGATTTTCGAGGCAGTTGGGAGGATTACTTGCCGCTAACAGAGTTTACCTACAATAATAGCTTCCAGTCTAGCATCCAGATTGTACCTTACGAGGCACTGTACGGTCGTAAGTGTCGCACTCCTTTATGTTGGACTGAGTTGGGCGAGCGACGTGTTTTGGGTTCTGAGTTGGTCTCTGAGATAGAGGATAAGGTTAGATTGATTTGAGATCGTTTGAAAGCGGCTTCTGATAGGCAGAAATCGTATGTGGGTTTGAAGAGGCGTGAGATCGTGTACTCTGTGGGGGGCTTAGTATTTCTCAAGGTCTCGCCATAGAAAAAGGTTCTGAGGTTCGGTCGCAAGGGCAAGCTGAGCCCTCAGTTTATTGGACATTACTGCATTCTAAAACGTATGGGACCTGTCGCTTATGAGTTGGAGTTACCTCCGGAGTTGGACCGCATTCATGATGTTTTTCACGTCTCGATGTTGAGGCGCTACTGTTCTAATCCCACGCATGTTGTTTCTGTTGAGGAGATTGAGGTTAGGCCAGACTTGACCTTCGAGGAGGATCCGGTTCATATTCTGGAGCATGATGTAAAGGTTTTTCGGAAAAAGTCCATTCCCTTAGTGAAGATTCTGTGGCGTAATCATAGCACTAAGGAGACCACGTGGGAGCCTGAGGATGGGATACGCCAGTAATATCCTCATCTGTTCTGATCAGGTAAATTTCGAGGATGAAATTTTCTTTAGGGGGTAAAATTGTAACGCCCCAAAAATGTATATTTTTTATTTGTAAAAAAATATGACACAAATATTTGTCTGCTTCAGTGGTTAAGTGTTCTATGTGTGCGTATGAGGTCCCAAGTTCAAGACAAGCCTTTGGCAAAATTTTGGAATTTTTTTCTGATTAAAGTCTTATCCTTGTTTAGTGGGCTTAAGTTTAATTATTTGTAAAACCATATCAGATTGTGCTTGCTGGTTCAAGTGGTAAGGGAGTTGGAGTGTTGGAGGTTTTATGTTCGAATCTCTGCGCGAGCGAGAATGTTAATTTTTTACATAGTGGGTAGTTAATTGAGAGAAGATAGGGGAGTCGGGATTTGGGGAGTTATCAGGATTATTTTTTTCTTTTTTCTTTTATTCTTTTCAAAATTCGTTTCTCTCTCTTTCTCTCCAAAATTCTGACGTTTTCGTAGAAGACTCCTTGCCAAATTTCTGTTGATTCTTTTGTGTCTTCTCTGTTCTTTTCTTCATCATTGTGTTATTACCTTTTTCTTTTTTTTTTTTGATCCTATCTCTGCTGAAAATCTCATAGTAGTTATCTCCTTTTCTTTTCTTTCTTCACCATTTGGGCAAACGTGTGATTGTGACATTCGGTAAATTGGTAAGTGAGTTCTTCTCTATATTATTCAATGAGTCATCATTTCATGTGAGCCATAGACTGATTAGGTGCAAATCAAGGGGCTGGTAGATCCCAATTGACGCTGTGATTATGGAAAACCGGGGTTGCTCAAGCGAGGTAAGGTTGTCGATAGTTTTGGGAATTGATTGTTGTAAGTAATTCAGATTAAGTGACTAAGATTGAGTTTCCAATTGTCGAATACAGGTTCTGGAGTGCTCGTGGTGGCTTTAGCTTCAAATCGAAATTAGATGTGTACCCGAAACACAAAAATAAGGGATTCAGTGAAAAGCTGAAATTGCTTGCTGTTTGGACAGCAACAGTAGGCTAATTTTGAAAAATCACCATAAATTGTGGGAATCGAATAAGAGGGTGGAAAAATATGGGATTAAATATATTTGAGTCTAGTTTCTCATAGAAGAAACGAACTAAGAAAAAGAATTTCTTATTAGCAGATATTTGAATTTTAGTGAGACAGTGTCAGAATGATTTCGGAATCCCCTGTCCTGAGTTTGGAAAATTATTAAAAATTTTATAAAAATAATTATGGGCTAGAATTTATATTTTTTAAATCATGAATGAGTCTATTTTCAAGAGAAACAAACAAGAACATTATCCAAATTCTATACGAGAAGATAATTAAGTTTTAGTACTGAAAGGCTGAAACTGTCAGATAGCAAAAGAGGGGAAAATTTAAAGAATAAATTGTACTTATTGGCTAAACCAAAAATTCTAAAAATTTTATAGTAAGACAATATGTGAGTCTAGTTTTAGGGAAAATTCACGGATCTTAATTTGGAATTCTGTAGCTTAAGATACAAATAATTTAGTAATAGTGACTCAAGTAGATAGCTTTAAAGGATCATATAAGTAAATAGTGGAAACACATATGAATAATTAACTAGCAAGGGTTAGATTAAAATGGATCACGAGGCCAAGGCCAATTTGGGTCAAGTGGCTACACGGGCATGTGGGCCCACACGGGTGAACATCATGGGCTTGTAGGCCCATTTTCACTGTTTGATTGATAAGGTTGTATGGGTCGCCTAAGTCGACTGTGAACCTACTGTAGGGTCGGTAAGTTTTCCTAGACCCCTAATTGACTGAAATGACAGTATGACTGATATGATTAAGTCTGATAATGTCCCACAAATTTGACACTATATGCCCTGCTTACATGCATGATATTATGTTATAGAATGTCATATATGTATATTGCATTGCATTGGGTTGGGGGATTATAATGTTCGAAGGAAGTGTATTGAAAGGCCTCGACCCTAATTTAATGGCAGCTTAGCTACAAACTACTGTCTAGTGCCGCATTTAGTACTACTTGGAGTGTAGGGATGGGATGGTTAATTATATCCCCACATGGAGTGTAAGGTTGGACGGAGATAGTGTGTAGAGGCTGGGTGGGTAGGATTTTTGTGACTGCATATCTGTTACTGCTACTGATACTGTGATGGGCTAAAGCCCTACTGCATGACTGTTTTTATAATGAGATGGGCTAAGGCCCAAGCTAGACTGATACTAATACTGAAAAGGGCTTAAGCCCAGACTGTGATTATCTGTTTACTGCCTGTTCATTTGTATGGGGATTACACACTGAGTTTACGTAAACTCACCCCCTTCTGTTTAATCTGCACAAGTAATTAGCTATTTATGATTTTACTTTTATTTGGGAGTATTTTGCTGTAATTATGGTCTTTACGGATTTTGGTTTAAATTTGGTTTTTATACGGTTTATGATTTAAATATGCTAGTGTTAGATAAAACTCGAGGTTTCAAATGAAATTAATGTTTTATCGAAAATACCACAAATACGCAAACTGTTTAAAAGCTTCCGCAATAAAAAAAACATTTTGAAATTGAATAACAATTTGTAAATGAATAATGTTTTGGAAACGAACGACACGATTTGAATTTAACATGAGGTAATGAAAAAAATGGTTAAATAGAAAAGAGAATTTAGCCACGACATATTTTTCGAAAAGCACTACCCTGTGACATTGTCAGATTCGGTCATAACATCTAGGCCGGGTTTGGGGTGTTACAAGGGAAAGGTGTGATTCAAACTTAGGAACAAAAAGGAGGAAGGCTAGCTCTTAACCGTTGGGCTATTGCCCATTTCTTATCTAGTTTTTATTCCGAACAGTATATGTTTTATGTTTGGAAAAATCTCAAAATTAAAAGGGAAAGAGGAGGCTTAAAGTTGGGTAAGCAAGGGGGAGAGACTAACACCTAACCATTGGGCTATTACCTAATTCTTATTTAATTTCATCGCTGAACCGTACATATGTTTTGGGTTGCTACAATCGAAACTAAATAAAAACAATAACAGAAGGAGGGACTCAAACCTAAGACCTCTCGGTAGGGTTCTAACGTGCTAACCATTAGGCCTAAGCCTATTTCTTATTCAGTTTTTATCCCAACTGTATTTATTTTAGTGTGGTTTTATCTTAGGTTGCTGAAAATAAAAGGAAGAAAATAAGTGGAATGAGGTTTGAACCTAGGACTTATAGGATGGATGCACTATCACTTAACCATTTAGCCTATCTTATTTCTTGTCTAATTATTTTTGCTAACCCCCTATTTTTTAGGGCGTGACAACTCATCCCAATCGAAAGTTTTCAGCCCAAGATAATATGGCTTATCGGGATCGAGTTTTGAGTCATCAGATTCCTCGTCAACTAATATCTTACTTAAGTTAAAATTGTTGTAATTATTGGTTTTGGCGTTAGTGTCCCTGGCAACCTAGTTATCAGATGACATTTGAACTTCTTCAATTACGAGGTGCCATTTAGCGTGTTTCTAGAAATAGAAATGGTCATGAATCTCGACGAAGTCCTGCACCGGAGTCTCAAATTTCCAATAACGATAGTTCCAAGTAGAATGACTACGGCGAAGTCACGGTCACGGGCCACGGATCAAAGCCTGTGAAGAATGCACACAATCCATCCCATAGAGGTAAATTGATCAAATGGGGCTCATTTAACCCACTTGAACTGGCTTGATTCATGGAACATATGAAGAAGCTCATTTACTTGAAGCCTTGGTTACCCAGAGAAACACTTAAATAAAACTAGAGTTACCAGGGTAATTATTATAAATTGTAAGGGATAAAGATGTATAGAGTTTAAATATCTTAGGACTCTTATTTTGTAGATAAATACTAATCTCAGTCATTGATGTAATTCAATCTGTATCGTTGGATCTGGAGGAGCTCAACTATAAATAGGGTTTTTCCCTTCATTTGTAATCACTCATTTATAACGCCCTAAAATTTGAGTTTTTAGATTTATTAAAATTTTTCAAAACTTAAGTATCTGCTTTACTGGTTAGAAGCCTTAGGTGTATGTTTGAGGTCATGGATTCAAATCTTACTATTGGAAAAAATTTGGTATTTTTTGTTCCTATCCTTATCTCTGTTCATTTGACTTAAATACTATTTTCCCTCAACTTGTGACAATGAGTTTGTTAGTTTAGTGGTAAGGTGTTAGCTTACCCTTTGGTTTTATGTTGCAAGTGCAAACAACAATATTTTTACTACCCAGTGTATGCCGTTCACATGGTAGAGTTCGAATTGAATTTGAATTCTGAGGGAATTTAGGTAGTTATTAGGAAATTTGGTTAGTGGGATAATATTTTTTATGTTATTTTAAAATAAATTGAGAAGTTTTTCCAAAAAATTCTCCCAATTCCACTCTCACTTTCTTATTCCACTTTTTTTTTTTTCACATGCTCTTTCATTTTCTTTTCTTTTCCAATTATTTTATTTGTTTTGTTTTCTTCTTGTCGAAACCTTTTTTTTATGTTTGAAAAATGGGAATCGATTTTGAAAATGGAGTCGCCACCAATCTTTTATTGAGGTGTGATCGGATTACCTTAAAAATGATTTTTAGGTCTACGAATTTTAAGAAAACAAGTTCGAGAGTCGGTTACGCACGAGGAAGGGTTAACACCCTCGTAACGCCCAAAATTGGTACCGAATTGATTTTTTAATATCTTAGTGTCGAAACTTGAAAAGATTTTTAAATACGATCCCATGAAATGAAAGCTTAAATAATTGAATTGGCTAAATAGGCGGACCCATTTCAAAGGAATAAACCACCACACTCAGTGAGTTAGAGTGCAACAGTTCAATCTTCAAAGTTAGATTCGTCTTTTTTTAAATTTTAAAAAATCATATGTTTTAAGAAGGATATTTGATTATTTAAGTCAATCGAGAAATCAGAATCCAGTAAGTTAGGGTTCAATTTCTCGAAATTCCTAAACATCAAATATTGCCTTTATTTTAAAATCGAGATAACAAAATGTCATATCCAGTAAGTTAGGATCCAACATTTTGAAATCTTAAAAAACTTTATTTAAAAAAAATTGTATGGTTTTAATAAAATGAACACTTGATTATCTAAATTCATCGAGAAGAATTGAAGCCCAGTAAGTTAGGGCACAATTCTCTCAAAAACTATGAGCACCAAGCCTTTTTGAAAATTATGAGATAGAATGGTTGTAATGCTTTAACAAAACACATTTTAAGAAAAACAAATATGGCATAATTAATGTGTAATGTAAAAGATAAATGATAATTCAGACACATACTAAGAAGTAACAAACAAGCAATAGATAAATACAAATAAGAATAGCAACAATAGTTTTAATCATATTATACAAATGCCACTCTTGACAACCAAACCTCAAAGAAATTAATGAACAATTTTCTAAAAATATACCCAAAATAATAAAAGAGGAATTACACCTAACGAATCTTATGTCAAAAGTTCTAAAAAAGATTTATACATGAACTCAAAATAGACTTGAAATAAAATAATAATAACATTGTATAATAGTATTTTGAAATAAATTTGAAAATGATAATCAATAATTACAATAATATTAATGAATTTAAAATTGGAGCTTAAATAAAATTAGAAATAAAAAAGGAAAACAAAATTAAATAAATATATACAATAGATTCAAAATATTAGTGTATGATGAATTTAAAAATATAAATAACAAACTAAAATAATAACTTATTATGTTTTAAACTATAATAATAGTGAATTTAAAAAATACTATCTAAAGTTAAATATGAAAATAATGCTAAAAATTTTGATAATATGTCAGCATAGAACTAATTATATTTAAAATCTATTATTAAATTAGAAAACAGAAAAAGAAGACCAAATTTAAACTAAATTGAAGTCTAATTCAATATTGCAGGACTCAATCAGCAATTAACCGTAAAAATTTGAATAATCAAAATCAATCCCAGAAAACAGTACCGTTTAGGCTTGGATCCAAGTGAAAACAGAATCAAATATGCGGTACAAATTAAAAACAATTGAAGGAAATCAGATTGAAACTAAACGAAACATAGAGGGACTTGTTGAGAAAATAGACCAATTAATTCAAAATGCACGGATCGTACCTCGGACTGGGTCACCGCTCGGATCTGGTCCTCAAAACGACGCCATTTCAAAGCCATCGTATTGGCTCTAAACGACGGCGTTTTATCCTGCTCATAGGCTAAAACCTAAAAAACTTCCTTCATTTTTCAAAAACCTAAAAACTCTAAAGACCTTTCCGCCGTTCGACGAATTGTTACCTTTAAGAACTCTCCGAACCTCGCTCAAACTCCGATGACGGCGGAGAGAGCAAGAATTCGGCCATAAGGTACGTTCCTCCCCCTTTCCCTTTTCCTTCTTTTTTCTTAGCAAATGATTGATGAATAAAAGATAAAAAAAAAAAAAGAATAACCAGAGAAAATAGTAAAGAAAAAAAACTCAGAAATCACCTTTCAGATTTCCTTAGTATTTTCAATTTTGTATTGAATCTCCTTGAATGCGTGAGTAAAAAGGAAAAAGATCCTTTACAAAATGAATCCATCGGACTTATATAGCCGAATAAATCAAAGAAAATTACAGAAATTATTATTTTTGATATTTTTCACTGCTGCTATTCTCGTTTTTTCTGTTCTGTTATTCCTATTAGCTGGCCTCCTACTGTTTGTGTGTTTGGATCCATTTTTCTCGCAGGTACAGAGGCCGTGGAGAGAAGGCGCGTGTGAGGAAGAGCGGTGACTGCTGGCGTGCGTGTGTGGAGGGCCTGGCTTTTGCGTTCAGCGGCGCAGATGATTCCAGAAACCCTAAGGGCACGTTTGGTTCGCTGTAATGGAATAGAGGCGTAATAGCAAATCAATTGTTTGGTTGAATGTAATGGAATAAAGGCATAATAGTATTCTTGTGTTTGGTTGAATGGAATAGAGGTGTAATAGCATAAGGAAAAAAGCTAAAATGACTAGAATACCCTTAGCAGAATTTTTTTTAGGTTCATAATTATTGTTATTGCTATTAAATTTTAAAATAAGATTATTAATATAAATAATAAATAATGTAATCATATCTTAACATAATTATTATTAAATATAATTTAATAAAAATATATAATTTAATAAAATTCTTAATATTAAATATATTCTTATTTGAATTTACTAAAATCATAATATATAATACTATAAAATATAATTTAAAATAAATATTATTAAATATAATTTAATAAAAATATATAATTTAATCTAAAGTTTGAATGTGTATTTACCTAACAAAAATCAACGAACTCTCGTGTAACTATAACCTAATAATATATGATTTATAATTAATATTTCGTGACTAATTAATAGCATAGAGATAAATATAGTAATGAAGAATTTATAGTATACGATTAAAATGCTAATAATTTATAGTATACAATTAAAATATTATAAATAAAATAATAGTAAATGATATATAAGATAAATTAACATATAAATAATTCATATATTTAGAAGGAATAAAGATAAATTTAGTGTGATAAAATACAACATTACTTTGAAATCAAGGTTGCGAATTAGTTTTCGTGCAAGCTTTTCCAAATGCTATATTAATGATATTGAACAAGTAGTAATGTAAAGCTCTTTTCTTATATCCTTCAAATACTTCAACTGATTTCTCCATTTATCAGCAAAATAAAAGCCATCCTGATCAGCAAAACAACTTCCAAATATAGCATTTGATCCAGTCATCCTCATAAACAAACAAGTCAACCCCCTATTACAAGCCTCAGTTCCCAATAGGCAATAGGAGAAAAACAAGATTCCAGTGGCAACATAATTCCAAAATATATAAACGTGCATTTAAAAACTTTTAGATCAAACATCAAATTTACTGGCAATGCTGCAACAAAGCTGCTTCACCGCTTCAAAGTTGTTATCGTCAAGGGAGAAACTACTCAGTCTATCAACCATGGCATCCTCAGTAACTTGATCAAATTGGTACCTATTCTTGAACAACAAGTAGCCCCCACATTCCCAGGCTGAGATGGCATGAGAGGCTGCACAAGTTTTCTATTGGATGGATTAAAATTAATCCATCAGTAAGTTTTCAACAATATTGAATCCTCCAATTTGACATCAGTTTTCTAAAAATACTTAATAAAAATTACCTTAGCATTCGCATCAGCATTCCTGCTAAGAAGTGCTTCGGTAATTTTAAGATGGCCACGATCTACAGCCCAATGTATCGGGGTCCTGCCTTTACTGTCTGCAAGCATCAAATGCAAACAAGTTACTTGATTAAGCAAAGTCTTTCAGACCCATGTATGCAAGTCTAGTTTTTTTCTTTAAAGGAGGAAAAACAACTAAATAGAAACAAACCTTGCAAATGCATAGAAACACCACTTTCAATGCATTTAAGCAAATTATCCAGTTCTCCTTCTCTGGCAAAAGTGTGGATAGCATCCATTTTCCTGAAAAACAATAAGCATTCCCATCAAATGTCTTGGATGCTAGAAAACAACATGCTCAATTAGTAAGCAATAAAGAATATTTAGTTTAAATGACAGGAAGGAAGTCTATTTCATTAATGAAACACTTGTAGTAAAATCAGTGGTCCGGATCCATTAATCATCATCATCCAACAGATCAAATCGGACTGGTTTTTCAAAGTCGTCATCAGCAGTTCTATACCAAACCCAAGGTGATGAAGCCAGCTGCAAGAGCACTACAAAACCTGACGGTTCTGAATACTACTTAACTTCATTGATCTCCCTAACCAGAAATTCAACCTTAAAGTCACACTTTATGACAGCATGCTCATTTGTGCCTTTGAACGAGTTACGAGCTTATTACATAATTAACAAGATCGAACAACAATCACCATTAACATAAACAGAATTCTACAAACAAATACCCCTTACACTAGCTCTTGATTGCAAAAAAACATAATATCCATCTTATAGACCATAGTATGAAGCAGGAGCAAGTTAATTTCCCATTTCCAACTTGTAAGGTGCTCTCGTACTCTTCATTTTTCCAAAAATAACCGTATCGAAAACTTGTATTTCAAGCAACGTTCAACAGATTCTTGGGCATGGATATGACATTAATATATTCCAAAGATTCCCAAATACATAAAAGAACACACTTATGAAGCAGACATACACATATCTTACAAAAACACCCGAGTCCAATTAACATTACCTCCAAATTTATGTAAAACTTAAATGAGAAAACTCAAACCCATATCCAACATTCATCAGCAGCAACCTAGCCAATAAAACAAAAATAATTATTTATAAAGCTACTATCCAATGAGCTAAAACAGACAAACAGAGGTATATTTTAACAATGAAAATAATCGATTGCCTTAAACACCATATAGTGCTCCAATCAATCAAATTACAGAAGGCATTAAAACCTTTCCCTTTCGTTAATTCACAACTATTAGCTTCATTAATCAAATCCTATGTACAGTTGATCGATTGAAAGTGTAAAATTTCAAAGACGAAATTTAAACACAAAACTGGTTAACATTGAAATTACTTGTAAATATAACCTAAAAAACCAAAAAATTAATCATATTTTCAGATTTCAGGCCGAAATGGGATGAAATGAAAGGCAAATCCAATTTTTCCCCAAAAAAACAAAAATAAAGAAACAATATTTCAAGAACAGATCATTAAATTCATGGTATATATAAAGAAATTTAATTGAAATCAAAGGAATAGAAGAAGGGAGAAGCGTACTTGGGAACCATTGCTGCTACTCTTTGTTACTCTGTTACCTCATACGATTAGTAATTGAAGGCCTTGTTGAGGGTTGTTAGGGTTTGTTAAAGGGTTGGTCAGGATAAAAGCATGAAAAGGAGGGAGAAGGTTGGAAGGAAATGAGAAGAAAAATGAAAAAAAGAAGATCTTCAGACGTGAGAAAGAAATTAGAAGGGTAAAGTTGAAACTCAGACAAAAGATGTTGGCGAAAGATGCTAAGATGCTAAGATGAAAGTCGGTGAAAGATCTGAGCGGGTGGAGGTTTGATTCGCTGGCAACTTCTATTGATGTTGGGAGGGAGAGGGTGGGGTGGAGAAGGGGAGGGTAAAACAGACTCTGATTAGATAATCCTTCCTTTTGGAAGGGATTAGAAATCGGCGTTAAAGCAGAGAAAATGAGGAATACGTCCATAACGTAATAGGCCTGTATTAGGGCAATACACCGAACCAAACAAGGCATTAAGTGGGGCCCACAGAATAGGGGTGTAATGGCTAATCCATTACACCCAACCAAACATGGTGTAAGTGCTTCTAAAACCTAACTTGGTCCATCAAATTTTGGGTTTCGGGTTTAGAATAGGGTTTGGGTTTTAGTATTTGGGTCTGGTGTTGGGTAATTTAATTGGGCTAAAATAGTTTTTTTGGGCTGAATTTGTAAAAAAACTGGATTGTTTTTATTATTTAGAATTTATTTTATTTGGTTTTGGGTATTTATTTGGCCGAGAGTCTGTAAATGGACATTTATTGAATTTTTGGTTTAATTTTAATATTGAGTCAATATTTGTAAAAAACTAGGCTATTAATAGTGGATATTTTAATTTAATTTATTTGTTCTTCTTTTCTAGTATTTATTAGGTTTTAATAATTGGGTTCGGGCCGGTCAAAATTTAGGTATTACAGCTTCCCCTCTTTGCTCGTTATCGTGTAACGGGAATGGAGCAAAGACTCTAGAAATGACCAATTTTGCCCGATCGTGTTGGACATTGGTGCTCTCCTTCTTCGAGTTGCCTCATTCCATCCTACTGCATCTTCAGAGGTATAGGAATTGGTGCCTCGATCCACTCCACCGCAACGTCGAGGAGATAGGATTTGTAACTCGTAACTTTAATTTGTTTAACTATGATGTCGGGGAAGCAAGATTCACCATTGTAGCTTCAATCTGTTCCACCACACCGCCAGGGAAGTAAGATTCGCTATTCTTAGTCTGCCCCACTGCAACTTCAGGGGAATAGGACTTGCTTTCTTAGTCTGCTCCGCTGCAAACTCAAGGAGATAAGACTTGATACGATCTATTCTACTGCAACTTCAGAGAGATAAGATCTGTTATTTGAATCCACTCCACTGCAACTTTAAGGAGATAGGATTATTGGCTTCGATTTGCTTCATTGCCAATACAAGAAGGCAAGATCTGGTGTTTCAACCTGCTCTACTGCAAACCAGGGAGGCAAGGCTAGTGTCTTCGATCTGCTTTGCTGCTAGTATAGGAAGGCAAGTCTGGTGTCTTCGATCTGCTTCGCTGTCGGTGTAGGAAGGCAAGATCTGCTATTTTCAACCTACTCCGCTGCAACCCAGGGAGGCAAGGCTAGTGTCTTCGATTTGCTTCACTGTCAGTACAAGAAGGCAAGATCTGCTATCTTCAACCTGCTCCGCTGCAACCCAAGGAGGTAAGGCTAGTGTCTTCGATTTGCTTTGCTATCGGTACAAGAAGGCAAGATCTGCTATTTTCAACCTGCTCCGCTGCAACCCAGGGAGGCAAGGCTGGTGTCTTTGATCTGCTCTGCTGTCGGTGCAGGAAGGCAAGATCTGCTATTTTCAACCTGCTCCGCTGCAACCCAAGGAGGCAAGGCTGGTGTCTTCGATCTGCTTCACTACTGTTTAGGGAGATAAGATCTGTAATTTTCAACCTACTCCATTGCTGCTCAGGGAGACAAGGCTGGGGACTTCAATCTGCTCCAATACTGCTTAGGGAGATAAGATCTGTAATTTTCAACCTACTCCACTGTTGCTCAAGGAAATAAGGCTTTGTGATTTCACCGATCTGTTCTCTGAGGAACATGACCTGTATGATGAACCTAATTATGCCTAATGATTAGGATGGCATGATCAGAATGAATCAAATGCTCCTAACTAGACATGTGTGAATGGTGTTTGCATGAATGTAGAATGCTATATTTTTTAGAATACTCCTAAGGTTTTGTCACCGCCGTGGTTCAACACCTTCCTTCTTGGCTAGCGTTTTCAAAGAAACACTTAGTTAGATTGCCCCCACTGTAAACCTCAAAGTTTAATCCACTTAGACGCAAAATTTGTACCATCATTCTCCCACTGTAACCCAAGGGTAGAAATATGTGGCTTTTCCTCAATCTTCTCCTATCACAATTCAAGGATACAGGATCTAAATCTCTCTGATCCCTTACACCATTCTCAGGGTGTCGAACCAAAGGCTCCTGCACAAATAAAGGCTTTCTTCTCCGAGGTAACCTCCTCCTATTGCCTGGTGATCATTGCTTGCTTGTTTATTTAAGCTTTGTCATCAACACGACATCTTGTCATTTTGCTCAATCAATGTTTTTGACAACAAAATCCAAAGAGAAAATCTTAATTTAGACTATTCCTTTTCAGATTTCCAACCTTTAAACTTGGTGCGTTCTAAACAATAGTCCTGTTTCAGGTTCCTGTATTATTTAGAAACTTCTAGAGTAATATGCAAAACTTCCCTTGTGAAAGTTTTATTAGTCCATTAATCATTATTCCAATGCAACATGCTTGTAAAAAGGTCATAACAATGGATAAGAATAAAGTTGGTTCTGAGCATATCTCGAAAGGAATAAATTATCAAAAATAGTAAAGAAGGATAACAAAGAAATTGATTGGGAATGTGTATCTTGGAAAAGAATGAAGTGTTCCAAGAAAAAAATCAGTATAAATAATATGAAGATTGGGTGCCCCAGATATCGCAGCTTGAACTTTTCTGTACAAACTTTCTGAAGACCATTCTGAGTTTGACATGTGTTTAGGAGATCTACAGTGCTTTGTCGATGCCCCAAGATGTCGCCTACCCTTTCCTGTTGATTCAGGTATAACAAGATCACCACATGCCCCAATCTGATCATAATTTGAGTTGCTCTGATCACCTCATGCCCCATTCTGATCAATATTTGAGCCGCCCTTTTCAGGTTTTCAACTCAAATCCCCTTTGGTCTCAAGACACCCTTTGCGGGTTTTCACCTTGACCTCTCCATTTTCTTTTTTTATTTTTAGTTTATTTTTTATTTTTTTGGACTCAAAGCGCCCTTTGCGGGTTTTCACCTTGGTCTTTTTTTTTTAGGAATCAAAGCGCCCTTTGCGAGTTTTCACTTTGGCCCATTTTCCTTCAAGTGAAGTATTTCTCACTCAGGATCAGAGCTCCTCCGAAAAAGGCTTTTGGCATCTATTTTCCTCTAAAATAATTTTGTATAGGGAAGATCTTTTCCCACATTAGGTCCCCCTCATGAAATTCTATGGAATGAACCTTTTTGTTGTAAGCCTCCGTCATTCGCTTTTGATACATCTGACCGTGCTGAATAGCTTTTAGCCCTTTTTCCTTATCAGGTTTAACTGATCACATCGCGATTGGATCCATTCTGCTTCATCCAACTCTTAGCTCAACCAATACTCAGCGAAAAAGGATTTCTACTTTAATGGGTAAAACTACTTCCATCCCGTAAACCAAAGAGAAAGGTGTTGCCTCGTTGGAAGTCTTGATAGATGTTCGACAAGTAAGGAGGGCAAATGGTAATTTCTCATGCCAGCCCTTGTAAGTCTCAGTCATTTTTCCCATAATCTTCTTAATATTCATTTTTGGGTGATACAGTGATGAATCGTGGTGTCTGATTTTGAATTGATTGCAGACCTCAGCTATCGTGCTATCCTTCAAGTTCAACGCATTTTCCAATACCATCTTCTCTAGAATTCTATATCGGCATATGAAGCAGCCTCTACCTATTTGATGAAGTAATTAATGATCTCAAAAATGAAGCAATACCCATTAGAAGTCTTTGATGATGATGACATCCAGGCCCCATTTTGCTCAAAATTTGAGTCACCCTTTTTGGGTTTTCAACTCAAATCCACCTTTGGTCACAAAGCGCCATTTGCAGGTTTTTACCTTGGCCTCTCATTTTTCTTTTCCCTTTTTCTTTTCTTTTTTATCATTTTCATTTTTTCATTTTTATATTTTGATTTTAATTTTTTTTTTTTTTCTTTTTCTTTTTTTGATTTTTTGATTTTTTGATTTTTTTGATTGAATCTGAACTCATAGGATTAGTCAAGTCCTTGTTATCCTTTTTGCTCAGAACCAATACTTTTCTCGATAAAGTCTTCCACATAAGATTTTCCACCTTCATCTTGTATGCGAAAAATCTTTTTTGGTATCAGATTTCTTTCATAGAGCCTTCTGGGGCAAAATTTAACTATGACGAAAAAACTTTGGATCTTCCTCTTCAATTAGGATGAAATCCAACAAAAGTGTGGAGCGATTGACTTCAATGGGAAAAGTTATGATAAGTCAAAAAGAAAGGCACTCCCTGCATTTTTTGACCCGAATGGCCACACTTTATAGCAAAATGTTCCCCATAAAGTGATGAGTGTGGTCCTTCCCATATCTTCGGGGTGCATCTGATTGTATCCAGAGAAGCCGTCCGTGAAGGAAAATAGTGAGTAGCCTGCCATGTTATCCACTAAAGTGTGAAAAGCAATGAGTTTTGGGACTGGCTTTGTTCAAATCCCTGAAATCCACATACATTCGTATTTTCCTATCTTTTTTTCAAGGACTAGTACAATGTTGACTACTCATTTTGAATGTCTGATCGCTTGTTAGAACCCAGCATCAAAGTATGTTTTGTCTTTTTCTTAGCACGATATCAGGCCTCATTCTCCTGAGTTTCTGCTGCACTGGCTTACAATCTTTTTTTACAAGAAGACTATATACCACAATGTCGATGCTTAACTCGGGCATATCCTGGTTTGACCATACAAAAACGTCTTTGAATTCTTGGAGTAACTCAATGAGGTCTAACTTTGTCTTTGCAGTCATGTCAGTTCCCATCTTCACCAAGCTCACAATTTCCCATGGTTCCTTGTGAGGTAGGATCTGTCTTATCCTCTTGTTTACCATCCTCAACAAGTCCGGAGATAGGCTACAATCCATGTCATTTTCAAAGTCATGAGATCCCTCTAAAAACATATCTCGCTCAAAAGGAGATTCTAAGTCTGTAGCAGCGTTACTCATGTCATTGATATCTGGGGACCTATAGTAAGTATCAAAGAATATACAAAAAAATGTATTATTCGTACAATATAATTATGAATGAAAGAATGATGTGAAAAAAAATTCAAAAGAATGAAAGAATATTGGCTCAAAAATGAATGCAAAGATGTATTTTATTAGAATAATGACGTTCAGACATGAGCCTATTTCACAAAGGAATTCCTATCATTTTTAGGCTAAAAACAATAAGAATGTTTTGAGCATTACTCTGAATAAGCTTTAAAAACTACAGGGATTTCTTTCGCAGTCCAATTGCTTATAATACTCCTAAATTTATAAGGGCGGATATCTAACAAGGTCTCCTTTCATTTGTGTCTTCGTATATGTCATTGATGTGAACACTTCCCAACACCTCTTCATATATTGCATTCACCCCATTGTCAATCATGATTGGGTAACGGATTTTTTGCATTAGATGAGTAATCCAACTTGACAATACCCATGTTGATGAGTTTTTCAACTAGCTTTTTGAAGGTAATGCAATTCTCTATTGAGTGCCCCGTAATTCTTGCATGGTAGTCACATTGTGCGTTCGCATCATACCACTTGGGATATAGAGGTTGTGGAGGTTTTAAGTAGGAAGGGGAAACAACGTGCACATCGAACAAGCTTTGATACAGCTCCTTATATGACATCGGAATTGGTGTAAACTGGAGCTTCTCAGTACCTGGTTTCACTCCAAATTCTTGTCTCAATGAACCTTATTGACTAGCAACCCCTTTACTTGGATGACTTATAGTAACTAATCTTGAGTAACCTATGTTATTCATCTCATTTTCTTTTCTCCTTAAGACTGACTTTTTGTTACTCTCTTCACCATCTATTTTTCGACTTCTGATGGCATTTTCAATCATTTCACCATTCATGATTATATCTGAGAAACTCTTTGAAGCATTTCCCAACATGTGAGTGATGAACGGGGACTTCAATGTGTTGATGAAGAGCATCATCATTTCTTTCTCTAGGAGTGGCGGCTGAACTTGGACTGCAACTTCTCTCCACCTCTGTGCATACTGTCTAAAGCTTTCATTCAATTTCTTTTCCAAATTTTACAAGGTGATTATATCAGGAGTCATTTCTGATATATGACTATACTGCCTCATAAAAGCCTCTGCCAAATCCCTCCAAGAACTAATTTTGGTTCGGCTCAATTGATTATACCATTTAGATGCTGCCCTAGTGAGGCTATCCTGAAAACAATGTATTAATAGCTGATCATTGTTAATATACCCAGTCATCCTCCTACAGAACATGGTGCTATGTGCTTCAGGGCAACTGGTCCCATTATATTTCTCAAATTCTGGCATCTTGAACTTATAAGGAAATACCAAATCTGGGACCAAACTCAGATCCTTAGCATCCATTCCACGATAACTTTCAGTACTCTCCATTGCCCTGAATTTCTCTTCAATCCATTTCCACCTTTCCTCAAACTGTTTTGGCAATTCTTCGTTTGCTTAATCTTTCTCAGCTACTTCATCGAAATCAGGGATAACAAGATTCACCGGGTTATCTCTGGGATTAGAACCTGATCCAGCCTGGAAGTTCATCGGCACCGAAACACTAGACTGAAATAGCTGAGGCCTAATTGTAACAAAAGATATGCGCGGATGCACCTCAGCTTGAGTTTTCACATGCGGATGAGTAAAACCTGGAGGATATAGAGGTTCATCCTTGTCTCCTTCTTCATCATTAACCATAGGGCCCTTCCCCTTATTTACTCCACTAGTCAGTAATTGTGTCAGCTTAGTCATCATGTCCTTTTGAGACTCCATCATCCTTTCTGTCATATCTTGTTGAATTTTTTCCACTTGCTCCTTCATTTGCATCGGTAGCTGGTCTTGCATTTCCTTTTGAAGTCGCTCAAGCTTTTCCAATCTTTGATCAATTTCCTTAGTTTTGCGACGAGTACCGTAAGGGTGTTTGGTTGGTTGGTTTTCTAGATTAGCTGAAATAAATTTACTCAATTAGACTCTTTTAATGGATTTTAATGCATAAGATGTCATGTAATGCAGATGCATGAAATCAATGCCTAAAGAGACGTTGATTCTGATTCAATTATATTTAGAAAACTTTACTAAAAGGAAAATTTCTTTCCATAAAGCAGATGCATGTACGGCCTCGCCCTTATATTCCATGAGACAACATCGATCTTTTCCTTCATCTGCATTTTTAAGATAAATCTCGCCAATTTCCAATAGATGCCACTACTAGCTCCTTTTCTTGATCCTGGTCATGATCCATCGCTTTTCTATCCTCGTAATGCTCATCAGCTTCTTTAAGGGAATTGGAACGTCGAAGGCTCTTAGACAATCACCTTGGATCCTCAGGCCACGAAGTAAAGTCACGAACTCCTCCATTGCCCTTCTTGTGTTTCTCAGAATATATTCAGGCAACCGTATTATTTTCCACTTTATCAAGAAATCCCTAATCCATAACAAGCTTTCTAAGTTAATAATCGAACTTGAATCAACATCTCTTTCCTAAGATGAAAATACAATGCAATCATAATCAAAACAAAACAAAACGGGTTAGTACAAAACAAAAGTAAACAAAAAGAATACCTAGTCGGGTAAGCACTAGGGGTTTGGAGTGGCTCTACCTAGGATGAGTTCCTAAGGTCTTCTACATGCAGTTTGGTTCTAAAGTCAAGGTACCTGAACCAGCAGATTCCTCGATCCTCACCCATTATAGGCTCATACAGACCGAGTTCGGTTCAGGGGAATACATTTCCCTATGGCTACACGGAGATAAAGATCTCACGAAGACATAGGTACGGATGTATCCCGAAAGTGATCCACTATCCTACACGGAGGTGAAAACCTCACGAAGGAGTAGCTTCTCACTCCCACTTAAAAGGGTAAAACTAAACAGTCTTTATGCAATATGATGCCAAGATATAAAACTTAATTTACAATGATCATACAAACAAATGCAAAGAGAGGATCGTAATTTTTCAAATCAAATTTTCAATTTTCGACAATAAGACAAAAAATAATCAATTTTGCGGCTTGACTCTCTAAATGTCCCCAGTGGAGTCGCCAAGCTATCGAAACCTTTTTTTTTATGTTTGAAAAATGGGAATCGATTTTGAAAATGGATTCGCCACCAATATTTTATTTAGGTGTGATCGGATCACCTTAAAAATGATTTTTAGGTCTACGAATTTTAAGAAAACAAGTTCAGGAGTCGGTTACGCACGAGGAAGGGTTAGCACCCTCGTAACGCCCAAAATTGGTACCGAATTGATTGTTTAATGTCTTAGTGTCGAAACTTGAAAAGATTTTTAAATACGATCCCAAGAAATGAAAGCTTAAATAATTGAATTGGCTAAATAGACGGACCCATTTCAAAGGAATAAACCGCCACACTCAGTGAGTTAGAGTGCAACAGCTCAATCTTCAAAGTTAGATTCATCTTTTTTTAAATTTTAAAAAATCATATGTTTTAAGAAGGATATTTGATTATTTAAGTCAATCAAGAAATCAGAATCCAGTAAGTGAGGGTTCAATTTCTCGAAATTCCTAAACATCAAATATTGCCTTTATTTTAAACTCGAGATAACAAAATGTCATATCCAGTAAGTTAGGATCCAACATTTTGAAATCTTAAAAAACTTTATTTTAAAAAAATTGTATGGTTTTAATAAAATGAACACTTGATTATCTAAATTCATCGAGAAGAATTGAAGCCCAGTAAGTTAGGCCACAATTCTCTCAAAAACTATGAGCACCAAGCCTTTTTGAAAATTATGAGATAGAATGGTTGTAATGCTTTAACAAAACACATTTTAAGAAAAAAAAATATGGCATAATTAATGTGTAATGTAAAAGATAAATGATAATTCAGACACATACTAAGAAGTAAGAAACAAGCAATAGATAAATACAAATAAGAATAGCAACAATAGTTTTAATCATATTATACAAATGCCACTCTTGACAACCAAACCTCAAAGAAATTAATGAACAATTTTCTAAAAATATACCCAAAATAATAAAAGAGGAATTACACCTAACGAATCTTATGTCAAAAGTTCTATAAAAGATTTATACATGAACTCAAAATAGACTTGAAATAAAATAATAACAACATTGTATAATAGTATTTTGAAATAAATTTGAAAATGATAATCAATAATTACAATAATATTAATGAATTTAAAATTGGAGCTTAAATAAAATTAGAAATAAAAAAGGAAAACAAAATTAAATAAATATATACAATAGATTCAAAATATTAGTGTATGATGAATTTAAAAATATCAATAACAAACTAAAATAATAACTTATTATGTTTTAAACTACAATAATAGTGAATTTAAAAAATACTATCTAAAGTTAAATATGAAAATAATGCTAAAAATTTTAATAATATGTCAGCATAGAACTAATTATATTTAAAATCTATTATTAAATTAGAAAACAGAAAAAGAAGACAAAATTTAAACTAAATTGAAGTCTAATTCAATATTGTAGGACTCAATCAGCAATTAAACGTAAAAATTTGAATAATCAAAATCAATCCTAGAAAACGGTACCGTTTAGGCTTGGATCCAAGTGAAAACAGAATCAAATATGCGGTATAAATTAAAAACAATTGAAGGAAATCAGATTGAAACTAAACGAAACATAAAGGGACTTGTTGAGAAAATAGACCAATTAATCCAAAATGCGCGGATCCTACCCTGGACCGGGTCCCCGCTCGGATCTGGTCCTCAAAACGACGCCATTTCAAAGCCATCGTATTGGCTCTAAACGACGGCGTTTTATCCTGCTCATATGCTAAAACCTAAAAAACTTCCTTCATTTTTCAAAAACCTAAAAACTCTAAAGACCTCTGCGCCGTTCGACGAATCATCACCTTCAAGAACTCTCCGAACCTCGCTCAAACTCCGATGACGGCGGAGAGAGCAAGAATTCGACCACAAGGTACGTTCCTCCCCCTTTCCCTTTTCCTTCTTTTTTCTTAGCAAATGATTGATGAATAAAAGATAAAAAAAAAAAAGAATAACCAGAGAAAAAAGCAAAGAAAAAAAAAACTCAGAAATCACCTTTCAGATTTCCTTAGTATTTTCGATTTTGTATTCAATCTCCCTGAATGCGTAAGTAAAAAGGGAAAAGATCCTTTACAAAATGAATCCATCGGCTTTATATAGCCGAATAAATAAAAGAAAATTACAGAAATTATTATTTTTGATATTTTTCACTGCTGCTATTCTCGTTTATTCTGTTATGTTATTCCTATTAGCTGGCCTCCTGCTGTTTGTGTGTTTGGATCCGTTTTTCTCGCAGGTGCAGAGGCCGTAGAGAGAAGGCGCGCGTGAGGAAGAGCGGTGACTGCTGGCGTGTGTGCGTGGAGGGCCTGGCTTTTGTGTTTAGCGGCGTAGATGATTCCAGAAACCCTAAGTGTTTCTGAAACCTGAACTTGGGCCACCAAATTTTGGGTTTCGAGTTTAGAATAGGGTTTGGGTTTTAGTATTTGGGTCTGGTGTTGGGTAATTTAATTGGGCTAAAATAGTTTTGTTTTGGGCTGACTTTGTAAAAAAACTGGACTGTTTTTATTATTTAGAATTTATTTTATTTGGTTTTGGGTATTTATTGGGCCGAGAGTCTGTAAATGGACATTTATTGAATTTTTGGTTTAATTTTAATATTGAGTCAATATTTGTAAAAAAACTAGGCTGTTAATAGTGGATATTTTAATTTAATTTATTTGTTTTTCTTTTCTAGTATTTATTGGGTTTTAATAATTGGGTTCGGGCCGGGCAAAATTTGGGTATTACACTTCTCTTTTGAACTTTCACCCCTTTTGCTATCTTTCACCAAATTGGTTTATGTTCATAACTTGTTTGTGTTTTTCTTTTGTTGTTCAAAATCTTATGGGTGTGGTGTGAATCCTATTGCTCAAAATCTTCATGGGTATTCTGATTTTGGTTGGGTAAGAGAGTGGTTTTCTATTGTTATTTTGGTAATTTTTGGTTGTTGTGTTTCAATTGAAACAAGTGATTGCTACATTGAGTTTTTGTTTTAATTATACCGATGTGATTCTAGGAGAAGATCAAGAGGCGCTTGGTATTCCTCCAGCGACTTAGGCATCGTGTAGTTGTTGTTTTCGTTCGAGGAAAGTGTTCAAATGTCATTTTGGGGAGGGCGAATGAGGGCATTTGCGATTGAAATTTCGTTTAGGTTTCACGTATCTTTACTAAAATTGGTCACTTGAATGATGATTTTAGGTTCTGGAAAATCTCGTGGTTGAGTTCGTGTTAGAAAATATCTAGGTGTGTAATGAAAACCTGAAAAATTGCGAACAACAGAAAGCTAAAAAACTAGATTGTCGACACCACACGACCGTGTGACAAGCCGTGTGGGCCACACGGCCTGGGTCAATTGGGCCATATGGGCCACACGGGTATGTGTGAGATTGTGTGTCAGGTCGTGTGGGCCACATGGGCGAGCCAAGTAGATCGTGTGGGCCCAAATTCTGAAATTTTTCCTTAGAGTTGTATTTGGTGTACGAATCGAATGTATCCCTTCGGTAGTGTAACACCCCTAACCCATATCCATCGCCAGAATAGGGTTACGGAGCATTACCAAAATTTACAAATTTAATAGCAGATATTTCATATCATCTAACATTCATATTAGAAACCAATCAAAATCAATCATATTGTCCCTTATGCAAGCCCTCGAGGCTCAAAATACACATTGGAAATAAGTCAGGACTAAATCGGGTACTCAAGGATTTTTAAGAAAACATTAAAATTTTTCAAAGATGTAGGGCACACACGCCCATGTGGTCAGGCCGTGTGGCTTACACGGTCAAGAGACACGCCCGTGTCTCAGGCCGTGTGGGTATTCGAAAAAGGGACACACGTCCATGTCCCAGCCAGTGTCCAAACTTGTGAGCTCTCTGACTTGGGTCACACGGCCAAGCCACACGCCCATGTGCTAGGCCATGTGAGCATTCTATTTTGTGCAAATTAAAGATATAGGGGACACACGGCCGAGTCACCTAGACACACACCTGTGTCTCTGCCCATGTGGACGAAAATAGGTCATTTTCCAAGCCACATTTCTCACCCAATTTGTCATCCACCTAAATCAACATTTCTTTTTGAACATCATCAGGCCTTAACAAGGCATTCAAATCAAGCCAAAATCAATACTTAGACATGTAATACTATCACATACCAACAATATGCTCTTAGGCTCTCTAAATGAAAACATAATTCATATCAACCAAATAACCAATTTCACCTACATAACCAAATACATATATGCATAATTTACCAAATATACCAATTCAACCTAACCATCAATATACCAATAAGATTTCCATCATTCAATCATTTCAAACACACATCAAACATAATAAGACCATTTACATGCACATCAAAATTTATCTATCACAAGCCATTCAAGTGGCCAGTTCCAACAAAACATTTATATGCCATCAATGGCCAAGTTAACCTATATATGTCATTATAACCAAAACTAATTTACTAATTATACCAAAAAGGTTGATGGATAGTGTGAAGTTGCTCCGACCAGCTTCCAACCAAAATGAGCTTCTGAATTACTATAAAACATAGAAAATAACTCAAAGTAAGCATTTAATGCTTAGTAAGTTCGTATAACATAGAAATTAACTTACCATTCAATTGCATTTAAGGTAAGCATACAAAATATATCCAAATCATTTTGGCCAAAAGCCTAAACATATATCCTCATCATATTAGTCATGTGAAACTCATGTAATATTCAATAATCATGGATAAACATAATTACTAATCAAGTTCCACATTCATATATCATCCATCTCATGCTTCAATGTATCATGTATTTCATGTATTTCATGTATATACCGATAATAGTTGGTACCGAACTCATTTTGTCTCATAACAAAACATTTCCCATTGAACCATTTAAAATATCATTAGATACACGGGTAATACACACGAAGTGTACAAAACTGTTCCATCAATTCATATACATATGTGCTCATACGAGCACGTAAACGGGAAGCTCTTTCGAGCCATATAACAGGAAGCTCATATGAGTTGTATATCCAAAAGCTCTTGCGAGCCAAATATCGAGAAGCTAAAGAGAGTTGTTAATCGAAAAGCTCATGAGAGCCAAATATCGAGAAGCTCAAGAGAGCTATGGTGTGTTTGCAACACATGTAGGATCACAACCATATCGGGAACCCTAATGACATGTCATTTGTATCCTACGAATTTCTAAGGCTCAAACGGGACTAAAAAATTATCAGATATTTGATCGATAATTATACATGAAAATTATACAAATCACACACGATAATATTCAATTTAAAACAATTAAATATACAAATTAGTTACACGAACTTACCTCGATAAGTTTTCGTAGATACTAAGGCTACTAATCTGATACTTTTTCTTTGCCTCGATCTAACTCGCTATTAGGTCTATCCAGATCTATAAGAATGAATTTAGCTCAATTTAATATAATTCATATTCAATTTAATCCAACACACATCTTTGACAAAATTACTATTTTGCCCCTATGCTTTTAATTAATTACAATTTAGTCTCTAGGCTCGAAAATTGAAATTCATACAATTTAATCCTTATTCAAGCCTAGCTAATTTTCATACATATCAATAGCTTACATTTCACAAAATTTAGAATTTTTCATAAATTTTTCATCTTTTCAATTTAGTCCCTAACTGATAATTTTATCAAAATTCCTTAACAAAATATTTTTAAATATCAATCAACATCTCAAATTCATCATCTAATAACTAAAATCATATAGATTCATCAATGACAACTTCCAAAATTTTTAATAAAATCAAAAACTAAGGTGAGATTTAGTTGGACCTAAGTGTAATAATTTCAAAAATATAAATTACAAGAAACAGGTAAGAATTGAATTCACATGCAGCAAAAATTGAAGAACCACTTAGGGTTTTCTCTCCTATAGCTGTTTTGGCTGAAATTTTGAAGAAGGATGCTAAAAAAAATCTCAATTTCCTATTTTTTTATTTTAATATTCAAATAAATTACCAATTTGCCATTAAATCATACTATTTTATTTTTTTTCCATGTTATGCCGGCTCATCCATCCAATTTAGGCATATTTATTCCTTAAGTCCTTCCTTGTTTATTAATCAAGCCATTTAATCACTTAGTTATTATAATTAGCAAGTTTTGCACCTTTTTCAATTTAGTCCATTTTAATTAATTAATTATCAAAATGTTAAAATTTTTTAACGAAACTTTAACACCACCTTATTAACACTCTGTAAGTATTTATAAAAATATTTATGGCTCGATTTATGGAAATGAGGTCCTGATACCTCATTTTTTAAACCCACTTGACCTAGGATTTTATCACTCGAACCTAATAAATCATTATAAGAAATAAATTACGAATTTAAAAATATTTTTAAAACCATATTTGACTCATAAATATTAATTAATAATATTTACGAACTTACTCGTCAGATTTGGTGGCCTTGGACCACTATATTCGACACTACTGAAAAACGGGTTGCTACAGGTAGGGTCCGTATGGTATAAATTTGACTATGAATCATGTTTTCTAATGCCCTATTACTGTTAAATGTGATTTATGAACACATGAGTAGTATGTTATATGTGTTAGCATGATATGTTATATGCTGATATTATCTAAAATTGGTGTGTAAAACATGTATGCCATGCACATATTTGATATCTGTTTAGTTTTGCATGTGCATTGGGGTTGGTTTATAATTGTGAAGGAAGTGTGGGCAATTTACTTTATCTACCGATTTGGTGGCTTAGCCACGTATATCTATTTTGGCAGATTACCGTGTATTGCTTTGGCAACTAGATTGTAATATTCTGAAAAGTGGCATACGATCACTTAGCGGTGTGTGAGGTTGAAAGGGTATTTAAGACCTTAATTAGTGTGTAGAGATGGTCGGAGATGGTGTGCAGTGGATGGGGGTAGGATTTGAGCCTGTATTTGATGTGCATCTGCTTCTGTATTTGATTATGAAATATGTCTTATTGGTATCTGAACGCATGACTGCAATTGTATTTGATGAATCATATGTATCTGTTGTATTAATTGTAATAAGTTACACACTGAGATTGTAATCTCACCTCTATTTGTTTACTCTCAGGTAACCCACAGACATAGGATGGATCGGAGCGATGAGAGCTCGGTTAAACATATTTAATTTTGTGATTCTTTTAAATTTTTTACTCTGTTTTGGTGTTGTTGGACTGTTTTGGACTTTTGGGACTGTCTTTGATTTGGACTTTATTTTTCGTTTTGAATTGTTTATTAATTTTTAAATTATAATAATTCCATCTGCAAAACATTGGATTTTCAAAATCAAACCGTGTTTTCCAAAACTGAATTGAACTAAGAGTTCCGCTCCCAACTCAAGTGTATTATAAATATAAATTAAATCGATAAATTTAACGATATAAGTAAGAAAAGTATGTTTTTAAGATAAACTAGAATTTTTATTTATCAAAATTTAGCTCTAATTCTACAAGCTGCAAATGATTTTTGAATTTGCAAATTCAATCGTAGTAACTTCTCTAGATCTGACCATAACGTCCAAGCCAAGTTTAGGGTGTTACACTAAATAAGAAGAATGATGATCTCGGAGCTATGATCATGGCTTTAAAGGAGGAAATTGAGGCCATGTTAAGGAGCTTGAGGTAGAGCTCATTGTGTGCAAAGTTGTTGTGGAAAAAAGGATGTTGGCTTCAGTTGTTAAGGGGACGAGGTCCGCGAGGGATGTGGACAATTTTCTCTGGTATGGAACAATATTTCCATGCAATGGAATCAAGGATGATGTCACTAAGGTAAACACTATTATAGTTTATTTTACTGAGGTAGCTCTCTAATGGTGGCGTAGTAGGTCCAGAAATGAGAAAATGAGTGGGATCGCGAAAAAAAAATGAAAAAGTAGTTTTACCCACAGTATGCCGAGAAGGAGGCTTGGGCTAAGTTGCATTGGCTTACATAGCAAGGCACTGTTCAGGAGTATGTCATGGACTTCAATGAATTGATGCTTCAAATCTCTGAATTGAGTGAGAAAGAAGCAATTTATTGGTCCAAGGATGGGTTGAAGCCATGGGCAAAACAAGACGGGCAAAGTCCTTTGTCGAGGCCATGGTCGAGGCAGAGTCCTTTGTCGAGCTTGGTCCGAGGAAAGTCAAGTTTGATTTTTCTAAGCCCAAAAAGACAGGCAACGATGGAAATGGTAAGAATGGTGGTAATAAGAAACCACATAATGGGAAGTGGAAGCCCAAAAACAAATCAAAGGGGCCAATGAAATGCTGAATTTGTGACGGTCCGCATATAAGGAGAGATTATCCAAAAAAATCTATGATTTTTGTCATCGAAGGGGATGATGAGGCAGACAAAGAATTGATGAGTCTTGGTTCAATCTTGAGTTTTTTCAAAGACAATAGAGTCAGAAAGAATGAAAAGAAACTAGTGAAGTGGTTTTTATATTCTGGTTTGCATAGGATGAGGGACTATCTAGAGCGATCTAAGCTGTCCACAGTTACTAAAGAAGATGAAGTGGAGCCAGAGAATGAGACTTTAAAGCTTAAGTCAATGATACTCAAATCTGCGAAAGAGAATAATGATCACAAGCAAAAAGGGTTGATGCATGTGGACATCAACATCGCAGATCAATGAAAGAGTGCTCTTGTTGATACGGGGCATTACGCTTATTCATATCAGAGAAAGCCATGGGTAAACTTGGTATTTCAATTAGCAAATTGACTAAGAATATCAAGATGATAAATTCCCAAAAGGTTTCAACTGTGGGTGTAGCACAATGAATTGAGCTACAAATCGTTCAATGAAAAAGTAAGGAAGACTGCAAGGTAAATGTTCCAAAAGGGCGAAACTACTGGACAAAGAAAGTAGTTGGGAATCGACCAAGGCGTTGAGGCAGTTGTGAGACGAGTTAAATTAGTATCATTATGAGGACGCGATGAGGGTGATGCGAGAATGGGTGGGGGAGAATATCACGGGTTGCGACTCAAAGCACGTGACGAATGTACACAAACTGCCCCATAGAGGTGAACTGATCACATGGGGCCCATTTAACCTAGTTGAACTGGCTCAATTCGTGGAACATATGGAGAAGTCCATCTACTTGAAGCCTTGGTGGTCTAGTGAAACACTCCAGTAAAACTGGAGTTACTAGGATAATTATTGTAAATCCTAAAAGATAAAGATGTATAGATTTTAAATCCCTTAGGACTCACATTTTGTAGATAAATATTGATACTCAGCCTTTGATGTAATTTAATTTGTACTGTTGGATCTAGGGGATCTCAACTATGAATGAAGGCTTTCCCCCCTCATTTTAAATCACTCAGTTGTAATCCTTCAAAGTAATAGAATACTTTTAAGAGCATTTACTTACACCCCTTGTGTGCACTCTTTTTGTTGTGGTTTTTCTATTCGTTCGTGGCTTCTTCTCTTTCGATTTTGCTTACGCTTTGCTTCGTTGCCTTAGAGAATTTCTAGGAAAATTCTTATTTTTTGAGAGTAAGATTGAGTTAGGCAAATTTGAAGCAAAAATAATTTAATTTTTATCAACTAATAATCAATAACTAACAAAATGAATCAAATTTCTTTCATAATTTCATTAATTGAGAAATTGAGCACACAAATTTAACGTGAAAAAACACTTCCAAAGAGGATAAAAAACCACGAGCAAAGATAATTTTACTATAATGGAAAAAGAACGAAGAGTACAAAAGATGGAGATAAAAACTAAACCCCAAAAACCCGAAAACAAAGAACCCTTAAAACATAAACACAAAATTTTATAAATGTGTTATGAGTTCTAATCTCTAATGGGTGTATTTTTTAATATTGTAAAAGAGCCTATTTATAGGCTAAACTCATAGGTCAAATAATAATAAAATAATCTAGACTAATCAAAGTTTTATTGAAACAAATAAACAGAGTTTAACTAGAAGATTATTTCTTAAATTTGACTGAAATATGAGTCATACTTAACAAATCTCCAGCTTGACTCATATTTCCATAACGCCATCTTTGCCAAAGCTCGCCACGAGCCTATCTTAAACTATGTAAGGAATTAACTAAGTCGAATCTATGCTTAGAAACTGGAAGACTTCTAACCTTCGACTTGTACACTACCAAATCAAAATTAACTCGGGTCTGATTTTCATGAACATAGTGCCCTAACTTTTCAAAACCTGCATCCAAAATAGAGCCTCTCTTCAATGAAACGCTCATACATTTTTCCCTCATATGACCAAGTTGCCTCCGCTCCAAACTAGTTAACTTCGACTCCATAACGAATGAGGGACGTCTGATTTCACTGGTCACTGTAGAATCTTCCAGAATATAAAGACTGTCGGTCATTTTACCTTTTAACAAAACGAGAGCTCCACGAGATACCTTAATATCGCTCGACTCGATGTTTATTCTGCATCTTTTCAAGTTTAAAATACTCAAGGAGATGAGATTCTTTCGTAAATCAAGTACATACTTGACATTTGAGAGTGTCCTAATCTTCCCATCGTGCGTCCTACTTTTAACAGTGCCAATACCAATTACCTTTCTGGATGAATCATTTTCGATGCGCACAACTCCACTTTCAACCGAACAATATGTGGAGAACCATTCTCTATTGGGACACATGTGGAAAGAACATCCCGAATCTAGGATCCACTCAAACGTAAGCTTGAAGTTATCGTTCATTGACACTAACAAGAAATCATCACCGCTTTCATCGGCCAAATTAACACCAGCTAAATCTTCCTCGTTACCTCAGCAGCTCTTTTATTTCGCAGTTTATAACAATATGCTTTGACGTGACCTAACTTTTTACAATAGCGACACCTTTTTTCTCGCTTCTTTGATGCTACTAAAACGGAAGCTTGCCTATCTGCCTTGCTATCCAAACCAAACTTATTGTCGAGTGTGTCTCTACTCAACAAATGACCTTTCACATCTTCGAACGAGAGTTTGTCTCTGCCATAAATCAGGGTCTCATTGAAAGACTTGTATGAAAGGGGTAAAGAGCACAATAATAACATAGCTTGATCTTCATCGTCAATCAGAACCTCAGCGTTCTTTAAATCATTTAAAAGAGTAATGAATTGACTGATATGATCTCTAAGAAGCTCACCTTCGTTTATGCGAAACGTAAATAGACGTTGTTTCAACATTAAACGGTTAGCCAGAGACTTAGTGGCATAAAGAGTTTCTAACATTTCCACAAGGCGGATGAGGTCTTCTCCATCAATAGCTCCTACAATACCGTATTCGTGAGGCACAACTGGATTGCAAACAAAGCCTTTTCATCAAGCTCTTCCCATTCTGTTTGATTTAAATTCTCAGGCTTTTTCCCGATAACAACCTTTTTTAAGCCAATTTGAACTAGAATTGCCATCATCCGAACTTGCCACAGTTTGAAATTTGTCACACCATCGAACTTCTCAATTTCAAACCTTATTGCTACAATATCTGAATGGGCTGATATATGAAAATTGAACTAGCTCTGATACCATTTGTTGGGAATTGACCCGATTAAGCAACAAGAAAAAAATAGCAGAATAAATTAAAAAATTGAACACATAAATTTAACGTGAAAAATAACCTCCAAAGAGGATAAAAACTACGAGAAAAATAATTTTACTATAATAGCAAAAGAATGAAGAGTACAAAAGATGGAGATAAAAACTAAATCCCGAAAACCTGAAAACAAAGAACCCTCAAAATGTAAACACAAAATTCTCTAAATGTGTTATAAGTTCTAATCTCTAATGGGTGTATTTTTTAATGTTGTAAAAAAGTCTATTTATAAGCTAAATTTATAAGTCAAATAATAATAAAATAATCTAGGCTAATCAAAGTTTAATTGAAACAAATAAACAGAATTTAACTAGAAGATTATTTCTTAAATTTGACTAAAATATGAGTCATACTTAACAATATGATAGATGACACTAATAGGAAAAAAGATATATAATTTAATATTAAAGAAAGGTTTTTTTTAATATATTAGGTTGACACAAATAAAAAATGAATTTAATAATACATCCCAGCACATCTTGATTTATTCTTATATTTGATTAATTATTAGTTAAGCTAATTGATATACTTAGTAATGTAAGGAGAAGAAAATCATTTTTAAAATTGAAGGCCCAACAATGTTCAATTACAAAAGTATAGTTGACAATCATGTTAATCAATTTGTACATGTTAAAAACAAATGAGCTGGAAGAATAAAATGAATATTTTTATGTAATTAGCTTCCATTCTATCTAATTACTAAATAAAATAAAGATGATCATATCTTTTTATATTATCTTATTATTTTTAATAATATTACTTAAGAGTTTTGACATTTCTTTTTATGAAATAATATGTTTGAAGCTCTTTATCATATTATTCATAAAATAAATGTAAATTATTTTAATATTTTAATTGATACATAGTATAAATTACTATTTCTGTAATTTTTAAATAATAGTATATTCTTTCTAATTATCATTTTTTGAAAATTTAATTTGTCAATTATCATGTTTTAATCTCTTAATTATATTATATATGAAAACTTTAAAATATAAATTAATTTAATAAATTTAATTATTAAATACAATAGTAAAGATAAAAGAAAAAAGTAGTTTAAAAAATATATTAGACATTCCCAAATATCAATATATTTAAAAAAAAAATCATTTTTCTGTAGACCAATAGTAAAGGACTGGTTTTTGCTGTGAATACCAAAACTTAGTCCAAAAATGGTTAAAGCCAGTTAGGCCCAACACATTTGTTCCACCAACAAGATTCCCAAAACCTGTGAAAGAAACAAGCGGAAGCAAAGCAGAGACAGAGACAAAGAATCCCATACCAACAGCTGCATCCTAAGCCAATGGCTTCAACAATTCTAAGGCGAGCAACCTCATCCGTTATCAAGTCAAGTCTTCTAACGGAAGCGTCAAGGAGAAGCTATGCCTCTGTTGCTGTGGGGACTGACATCCTGTCTGCCGCATCCCAAGTTAGTCTCCAGAAAGCTCGAAGCTGGGATGAAGGCGTTACCTCCAATTTCTCCACTACTTCTGTCAATGATATCTTCAAGGTTTCGTTGTATAGTTTCTCTTTCAATATTATTTAATTCAGTATGTATTAATTTTGTTTTAGAAATTTTCATTTCAGGGCAAGAAAGTTGTCATCTTTGGACTACCTGTAAGTCTCTCTCCCCCCCCCCCCCAATTTGACTTGCTCTATATATGTGGAAATTGAGAGATGGAATTTGATTTTGTGAGATTGTGTTTGGAAAATCTGAGCTTAAATTTGTATATTAATGAATTCTGGAGGATTGCTCCGTATATGAAGTACTATATGCATGATTTAGATATCTATGATGTGATGATTCTCAGTTCTTATAATGCTGAAATTGGTAGTGGAGTAATTAGTTTATGTTAAGAGAATGGAACTTTTCAAAGCTTTTCCGATGTGGAAGATTTTACTAAATAGTTTAATAAAAAGCAATTTAGCAGTATCTAAAGAAGAATGTAGATGTATCCTTGCAATTGGTTCACTTGCTATGTTACCCGGAAGTGGGAGTGTCAGATACGAAAGTATGTGCCGAGCACGAGTATACCCCAGTTTTCTTTTTAAGTGTTTTCCTATATTTGGATGATTGTAATCCGATATTTTTGCCCAAATATGTGTCTGGCATAGGCGTCCAAAACAGAAAAGTCTAGGTAACATAGGGTGCATGATTTTCGTATTTCAAAGAACCGGGTTTAGGAAAGAAGAAGAACAAAATAAAGTGGAGTGTGGACCTATCAGTTTGCTATTTCTGATGTTATTGTTTAGAATGGAAATTTGATGAAACTTGGATTTACATTGTATTTGGGATTGTGTATAGGGAGCATACACAGGTGTTTGTTCACAACAGCATGTGCCTAGTTACAAGAAGAACATTGATAAGTTCAAGGCTAAAGGAATTGATTCAGTCATTTGTGTTGCCGTTAATGATCCTTATGTTATGAATGCCTGGGCAGACAAACTGCAAGCCAAAGATGTGGTAAGTCATTCTATGTTAATGATGTGTAGTGTTACTTGTGCATTGTACGAATTCTTTCTTATGCCGTCTTGTTGATTGTTGACGAGTTTAATATTATTGTTTTGCAATTTGGATTTATCATTGTTCTCATATTCCTAATTATTACGTATGGTTTAGTGGAGATGTAGTGATTAGGAAGATAGAAAGTCTGTCGCATCATTAATTTTTTATCTGAGGGCTTGTAATCACTTTGTAAGATCTTTGGCATTTGTAAAAATTTAAAATGAGATTAATACAATCTGAACTCGAAGCTATTTGTTCTGTTTTTGTTTTTCCCTTCCCTTTTCTCTATTGAAGTGCATTATTTTTTATCCATCTCTTAATCATCTAAAATCTATTTATAGATTGAATTTTATGGGGACTTTGATGGGAGCTTCCACAAGAGCCTTGAATTGGGAAAAGATCTCTCTGCTGCTTTGCTTGGGCCTCGCTCTGAAAGGTACTTCTAGAACTATGCATTTATTATCAGAATTTCATATAGATCAAAGAAACACCTTTGACATTCATCTCCGCTCCTCATATAAACTTGAGAGGTCTTGGACCAATTTAATCTACGGATCTGTCCCAGTCGGTGCCTTGTTTTAGAATTTACTTGTTTTACATATTCTTGAAGACAACGAACGATGCTCTATGCTAAGGAAACAAATAATGGTAAGATTATGGTTGGTTTTGTGTAGATGGTCAGCCTATGTGGTCGATGGAAAGGTGAAAGCTCTGAATGTGGAGGGTGCGCCATCTGACTTCAAGGTTTCTGGTGCCGAGGTTATTTTGGAGCAGATATAAAGAGGGTATGGTATATTTTTGTTATTCCGCTCCCAAGAGGTACGGGGGCTCTTTGAGGTAGGAAAATAAAATGGTTGAGTGCACTTAATAAGTGTGTAGGTTTAAAACCTATGTTGTTACTGCTTTAAGTTTTCAATGTTTACTGCTTAGAGAACAAAGTAGCCGCACATCGTATGAAAACCTTATGAATTTGGTGAAGAGAGGTTCCCTATGTTTTAGTCGCTTGGTAGTGTTTATCCATGAGCTTTCATGTAATTTGTATACATTAGACTTCAATTTTGGTTTAAATTTCACATTTAACTAATTCTCCTATTATCTATGTGATGCAAATTGCTGATATGATATTTTTTAATTCAGGTGAAAATAATTTAAGCTTATTTGCTTGTTTTTTAAACCTAATAAAATGTCATGTCTATAATTTACAGGAGTTAATGAAAAATTTTACCACATAGATGATGGGGTTAGTGAAATGTGAAAATTGAACCACAATTAAATTTTATTGTGTACAAATGAACCAAATTAAAGTTGATATATAATATTGTAAATTGTATCAAAGTTTATGTTTAATTTTGATATTTCTCTCATATATATTTAATAACCCTTTATATTATATAGAATATATTGATTTTATATCACGTGATATTATTTAATTATGACATGTTAAATTCATTTAATAATTTTTATATAAAGCTAATTAAAATAGTCTTCAATATTATTATAAATTTAAAATTTAAAATCAAAATATAAATATAACAAGAAATGTAAAGCTTAATATTTATAGGAAGTGAATATATAATATAAATCTATTTAAATTTTTTATTTGTATTTACAAGTGTATTACTTAATATGCGAATATTTAATATCTTATAATCACATTTTATTAATAATTTGATACAATAATTTTGGCTTAAGGGTGTAAAAAGTCCTCAAATTTTTTTAAAACAAGTAATTGAACTCCTATTTTTTTAACGCTTAATTGGGTACTTGAATTTTCAAAATGCTTCAAAAGGACCCTCAAATTTTTTTCAAAAAAATAAAATAAATTAAGCTCTTACTTTTTTTTGAACTCAATTGAGTACTTGAACTTTCAAATGCATAAAAAAGACCCTCAAACATTTTCAAAAAAAGCAATTAAGCCCTTGATTTTTTTCACTTAATTGAGTACTTGAACTATCAAAATGCATCAAAAGGTCCATTTGATTTTTAACTTTAATAGTTGATCATTAAAGTTAACTACTCCTAATTTTTTTTAGTTAAAGTCATCTCGTGTCACAACCACGGCGTGATATGTGACAAAAAATTATAAAAAATAAAAATCAAGAAAAGTTATAAAAATTATTAATTTTAATAAAAAGAATTTAAAATTTATTAACAATTAGAAAAAAATTTATAAAAATCGTAAAAAGAAATTATAAAAAATTGTAAAATGCATAAGAAATCCCTTTAACCATTAACTTTAACCGTTGACCGTTAAAGTTAACGACTCCCAATTTTTTTTTCAGTTAAAGTCATCACGTTTTGCAACACAACATGACATGGTGAAAAATGATAAAAAATAAAAATCAATAAAAGTTATAGAAAAATTATAGAAAAATTATAAAATGCTTATTTTGGTACGATAATTTTTTATAAATTTTATATTTCTTTACATTATTTATAATTTCTCACGACTTTATAAAATTTTATATTTTTTTCTAGTTTTCTATATTTCTATATATTTTATATTTTTTTAGGATTTTTCTAATTTTTTTCTAATTTTTAATAAAATTTAAATATTTTATTTTTATTAAAATTTAATAATTTTTCTAACTTTTATTGATTATATTTTTTTTACCATTTTTGCCACATGTCACGCTATGGTTATGAGACGTGGTGACTTTAATTGAAAAAATTAGGGGTGGTTCAAGTACCCAATTGAGTGCAAAAAAAAGCAAGGGCTTAATTGGTATTTTTGAAAAATTTTGAGGGTCTTTTTGATGCACTTTGAAAGTTTAACTACCCAATTGAGTGAAAAAAAAAGCAAGGGCTTAATTGCTTTTTTTTAAAAAAAAAGTTTGAGGGCCTTTTTGATGCATTTTGAAAATTCAAGTACCCAATTGAGTGAAAAAAAAAAATCTTAATTGCTTTTTGTTGAAAAAGTTTGAAGGATTTTTACACCTTAAGCCAATAATTTTTAAAGCATATAATTGATAACTTAGATGTATGTCATTTTCTAAAATTATAATTATAATATAATATATATTTTCAATTAGCTATTATATTAAAGATAATGATATTTATAAAAAAAATATATTTTTAACTAATTAATAAGTTATATAAACTTTTACTATTGCAATTGTAAGATTTACTTTTATCCTCTACTATAAATTATTTTTAACTCCTCCAATTCCCCCACATTCTCCTCTCCATATCCATAAAAGCAATAATATAATTTTAATTTTTCTTTCTATATAGATCAATACAAAAATTATATTTACCTAATTTATAATTTCAATTTTAATAATATTTTCTCTTTCTTCTTTTTCTTTTCTTGTTTACTTTTTTGGTAACTTTTTCCTGACTAAATTGTCTAAATATGTCGATTTTTTAATTGGTCAAATAAGTCACTTTTTAAAATAAATTTAAGGAAATACGTTGATTTTGGAGAGAGTGTGTAAAAGTTGAGCATGCTTTCTCGCCACCTGTGTAGAAAGCGCACCCAACTGGACACACTTTCACACTCTCTCTCCTTGACCATCGATTTTTTAAGGTTTTTAGGGTTAGGGTTAGTTATTAGGGTTAGGGTTTTTAAAGGTTTTAGGGTTTTTATTGTTTAGGGTTAAAAGTTTATAGGTAGATTTGAGGGGCTGGGGATGCGATAACGCGTCTTAGAACACATACATTTCATGTGTTATGACGAGATAGGACCATTACCTTAGAAACCCATCCTATGAAAGTCAGGTTCTAGGGTGACAGTGTTTGATACGGTCACGGGTTGAATTTTAAATGGAGTCCTAGTTGACGGCCGTTATGTGGTCACGAGATTGAGTATAACTGAGGGTTAGTTGACGACCGTTATGCAGTCACGAGTTTAAGCTTTTTGGACACCTGCAAATGATGCTTTATATGTATATCATACATAAGATTAAGGCCATAATCATAGGAAAAAAATGAAGGGTTTTCCTGTGTAATCAACATAATTTTTTTCTCTATTTCTAGGCAGTCAATATCTTTAACCTTTCATTCCTATCCGAAGGCTGACACCGAGGTGGACACAAGAGGACTCTCAAGCAAAGAGTATATGTTTCGGCACAGTTGAGGTCAAACTCGGGTTGGCGTGACAGCGGTTGTAGTTATTAATGGGTTGTTTAATAATGACAATAGTTTTCGCCCCAAAAGGAACATCGTCTTTCCTCTACCAAAATAGTTGCTACCCGCCTGAGAGTCTTCTTGTGTCCATGGTGGTGCCGACCTTCAGATAAGAAGGAAGGTTAAAGATACCAACTGCGTGGAAATGGAGAAAAAAATATTTCGAATATAGCAGGAAGCCTCACAGTTTTCCCCTATGATTATGCCCTCAAAATTCTGTATGATATTTATAAGGCAACATCTCCGGATATCCAAAAATTTTGAGCTCGTGACTACATAACGACCGTCAACTGGCTTTCCAGTTATACTATGATTCATGATAGCTGTTGACCGAGACCTCTATGTAGACTTCCACCCATGACTGTATAAAGTACCATCACCGTGGAACTCGATTTCCATAGGATAGGTTTCTAAGGTAATGGTCCCATCTCAACATGATATATGAAACGTGTGTGTCTCAAAGCGATATCGCATCATTGATGACTCAAGAATACCTTAAACAGGAATAAATATTATCGACAAAAAATTTGAACACTGAGTGGAGAACAAAACCAAGAGAGAAATATTGTAAAGTGGAGGGATAATGGGTTTAAGGATGATAGAGTGTGGAGGGAGATCCCCCCTTTTATAGGCGCGGGGGATGGGTGAGATTGAAAAGAAAAAAATAACCCATGGTTGAAAACGTGTCGTAGAAGAGACATTTTCGTCAAATATTTGAAAGAGGTGCCTTAAATCTTACTTGGGATTCCCGAGCTTAAAGCACCTTGGCAGGCTTTGAATGATGGTAGATAGAAAGTATGTTGAGCTGGGCGAGCTTTCCTGTTGACATGTCAGGGAAAGCGTGCCTAGCTAGACATTTGTTCTTTGTATTCAGTGGAAAGCATGTCCAACTAGACGTGTTTTCCCTAACATGTCAGCAGGAAAGCTTGCCCAGCTAGATGCGCTTTTTGTCCACCACCACCTAAAGCTTGCCAAGGTGCCTTACCCCTGGGAATCCTGGGTACATTTTCAAGTACTTTGAAGATCCTTTCAAGCACGAGTCTGCTGAAATTGATTTTGCTGAAATGCATTTTCAAGCATAGAAGACCCATTCATTATAATTATTCAATGAAAACTCATTTGTTGAAATGCGTTTTCAAGCACGCCTTCCCTCCCTCGTTCTTTTTCTCTATTAAACTATTGAATTATTCAATACTGAGACACAAACAAGTTCATATTTGTAGGAGCCTAGTTTATGGGCTTGGCTTTCAATCGTACCTTGCGTGACCTATGGTCAAAAATTAGGAGAAAAGTTGAGGGTTCAAGTTAGGGAAGAATTTCGATCTTGAAATGTAAATATCTAGCATCATTGGACCCCTTTAAGTATGAGCTATTTAATGTGAAAGGCGAGTTAGAGCTAGAGCGGTCATAGATTTGCACTGCTCAAGTAGAAATGCTATAATAGAGTTATAGTGTAACACCTCTACCCGACCCAAATCACCGAATTTAGATATCGGATGTTACCACAAATGAACACTTAACATACATTTTAAAAGCATCTGTGCATAATCCTTTTTTCAATTTTTTCATAGTATTAATAAAAGTTTTCTGAGCAAAGGAAATAAGGAAAACGATCAAAAATACATCTGACTCTTAAAAATAATACATTACAACACAATAGTTTGTTTAAAACACACTCTTTTGGTGTAGAGAACTATACATCATACTTCTAAGATATTTTTTGTATGCATAGTTCCCAGCTCGTCGCTTCCCTGGCACAATCCTAGCTTGGTCTCTCTTGGCAAACTCAATTACGGAATTCGATAACTATCATACTTCTCCTTAGATTTTATTTTGGTTTAAACCCAAAATATGCTCATACTGATGATGAAATGCCCCAGATCAAACAAAAGAATTTCAAGCGTTTATGGTTCATGACACAAGAAAGCCCAAATTGTCCAACAACTCAAATTGAAGATAATCCCTAGAACGAGATATAACACTATTCGTATATGGCAGATACCAGATAACTCAGATTCCAACCCTTCATAGCATAGACAAACTCAGACCATCGAACACTTTTACTTTTAAAAAACATGAAAATACCCATATCCTATATTGGCAGACTATTATGGCGAATTCCCTCTTTAGAAATACAAATACATTTTTTCCTTCAAGAACCTCATTCAACTCCAATACAAGACTAACCGAACCAAATTATCTTCAGACGAATTAGAACCTTATTGTAGAATTATCTATCGAAGAGATCTTAGAACTTACCCATATCTTACCACAAAGATGGATAACTAGATTCTACCATGTAGGCACCCTTGAATACACCACAAAGACATTTACAGAATACACCACAAAGACACTTGTAGAATATACCACAAAGGCAGTTACAAAGTATGCCACAAAGGCACTAACAGAATATGCCACAAAACACTTATAGAGTACACCACAAAGGGCACTTACAAAATGTACCACAAAGGCACTTACAGAGTATGCCACAAAGGCAATTATTGAATCACGTGTTTATTGTCCCAGTAGACTTCTACAGAAGGTGCCATGGGTTTCTCCCTCATGGACTTATTCCTCTTCATGTTGTGATCTGCCAGTCCAATCTCCAATTCACTAGTGACATCACCATAATGTTTTACTCATCATATAATACCATGGATCTCTACCACATGGTCTTACATATATCTTCATATCGTGATCTGCCAGTCTAATTGGCACTATAACTGCCCTACTAGAGGCATCAAAAGGATTGTTATACACAGAAGTTATTTACCAGATTTGTTCACATACTTGACTGATGCTTATTCTCTCATATCAAATAATCATAGGCAGACTTTCAATTTAACTTCTTACTAAAAAAATACCCTTCTCATGTAGGATCTTTGCATTAGTTCTCAAACACACTTACCAGTTGTTCTAGATATTTTCTTTATATGTATTTTAATTTGAATAGTCTACATGTAAGAGCCAAGATAGAGACTCACTTGATACTCACCAAGACTGCATTTAGGAGTTCTAAAACTAGAACATCCCTCTCGAACTAGCAGCAACAACTTCTTAAAGAATATGGAACCACCATTAAAACTCATTTACAAACAAATGACTACCATCTCAATTATAGACGACCCTCATGCAAGGTATCTTACTCACAACTTACTATTCAAATGCTTCTTACTATCCTTATTTTTTCAAAAACTTAACATGTAGAGCTATTAGACTTACCAGGAGATGGAACAACCTTTGAGTAATTCAAAAATCTTCACTTCCAACTTAATAAAGTGGAAGAAAATATATAAGTTTAAAAAGAAAAACTAGAAAGTAATTTTGAAGAAATATAAAACCATCCCCCAAACGAACCCTTCTCACCATATATATATATCTGGTTTGCCCCTAATGGAACTTAACAAGTGTCGATTGTATCCAGAATGTCCTAATAAATTACCTTTAAAATTTGAGAGAAATATAAACGAGGATTCAATAAGAATATTGTTTAACAAGTAAATTCAGTTGACTCCTAACCAGACCACATTACAAAACCCAATTAGCATAATGTTCAAGCAAACTAGACGTGCTATACATTTGGCGGTAACTCACACTATGCTTACTCTTCGCTTGCCATAATATTTTCTTAATTAGCAGAACAACCTGAGATAGAATCTTTAATTACTTACACGACAGATACTTTACGCCAACTTTCATTCGCCAAAAGACTACAATTGGGCAAACTACACTACGCTAAACAGATAACTTCACATCTACAGGCTTTCTGTTTGAGTTCGCCAAATTTGGAAGTTTATATGGCTTTATGTGATGAACTCACCTCTTGATACGATTATGATGATAAGATTAAATGTTAGTTAGTTGTGTTGTTAAATTTAAATTATGACATTAAGGTATCTTATATCGTTTTTCTACCTATGAACTTACTAAGTTCAGTTGAAGCTTAATCTATTATTTTCCTGTTTTCCTGTAGTTGTCGTGTTGCAAAATTGGGCGATTGAATCAACTAGAAGATCACATTATCCAACCACCTTTTGGTAGACTTTGAAATCGTTATATTTTGGTTTTATGGTATGTAATAGGAGTATTTAGTATATATGTACTTATGTATTCAAGAAAGTATGTATGTTTGTGCTTGTACAAATGATATATGCTTGATAGCTAAATAGTGAAATTGTTCATGGCTTATTATGGAAATCTTGAATGTAGATGGTGTACGATATATGATAGGATGAGATGAAATGTTGATAACTTGTAGTTTGTTAAGGAAAGAATGGTTTGATGATAGCTTGGTTGGAACTTTTATAATTATGGTTGGATAATTTATTTTGAAGTCATGAAAATGATTTGTGTATTGGTTCTTTGATGACAAATGTATTGGTGAATATGCCTTGGCAAATGGTTGTTAGTTGGTTATTGAAGTTATGATATTTTGATTCTTTACATGACATAGTTTTGTTAAGCTTGAATTTGATAGGAAATGAAGTTGAATTTTAGGTTAGAATCCTGACTGTGATGGTGCCCTATGACATATTGGTTAGAACTAGGCAAATGACATGTTTTGATATGTTTTTGGTATGTTTTGAATTGATTGAATGAATGGTTAATGGTATGCTTGTAGCCTAAGTAAGCAAATACATGTATGACTAGCATTTTAAGATACATTTTGATACACACGGGCTGCATTCGACAATGTGTCACACATGGGCAAGTGACACGACCGTGTGCTCTGTTGGATCTTGGTAATTTTAGACATACATGGTCATAATCTCTCACATGGGCGTGTGAATCTTTGCAAAGTTTTTCAATTAGGTCCATCACAACCACAGTTAGTTACACGACCTGGTGACATGGCCGTGTGACTCTGTAATTCATGGTTTGAGCTCTTGCACACGGTTGACTACATGGTTGAGTGCCCTAACCCCCCACATGGCGTTAATTGGTCACGTGGCTTGGCGACACGGTCGTGTGAGCCCTATTTTATGTGTTTATCCTACTTTTATGTTATGTTCTAAATTAGTCTTGATAGTTTCTGGTTTGATTTTAGAGCTTTGTAAGCTTGATTTAATCCCTTTTTTTTGTATAAATAACTTGATTATTGAATTTTCATTTATTAATGATTATTTTAATGTAAATTTTGAATTGAAATAGCATATTCCTGCCCTGTTAAGTGTTGTAGCATCTCGTAACACTAATTCGGTGATGGAGACGGGTGAGGGGTGTTACAAATTAACCTTGTGTTTACAAATGTTTAGGGGATTGAAATGTGGTCTTTCTTGTTCTCTATGTCGATGACATTTTACTCATTGGGAATGATGTAGGAACATTGTCATCCGTTAAAATGTGGTTAACGCAAAAGTTTAGCATGAAGGACGTGGGATAAGCTAATTTTGTTCTAGGCATTCGAATCCTAAGGGATCGAAAGAACAAAGTGATAGTACTATCTCAGGCTTCATACATAGACAAGATATTGGAGCATTATGCAATGGCCGATTCGAAGAAGGGAAATTAACCCTCCGTAGTAGGATTTCATCTATCTTTAGAGGACTATCCTAAGATAACGAAAGAAAGAGAGAACATGAGAAAGGTTCCTTATGCTTCTGCAGTACAAAAGGCATTTATATTTTACTCAAAACTTAAAATTCATGATTCATGTGAATGAAATATAAAATATGATGGTCTGATTGTTAAAGTATTAGTCATATAAAAAGTTATAGAAACATATAAAATTACTTATATTTTATTAAATGTAAGTACAATTTCAAAGTATTTATAATGTAAAACATTTAATAACTTATGCTTATATTTTTTATCTTTTAATAAAAGGGAAAGTGTACAAAGTGGAAGTGTACAATTGCCGAGACCATCAAAAATAAAAACTTACTGAAAGTATAAATTTAGTAGATAGCATCGAGCAAAGTCGAATCCACAGAAATTGGTGATAATTCTATTTCTAAAATAAAAATAAACAAAATAAAGATAAGGAAGTTTAGAAAACTATAATTAAAATTAAAATTAAAACTTAGCAAGAAGATAACAATTAAAATTGAAAAAATAAATAGATGAAGCTCTAGCTAAAGGTAAAATCTCTGTTTGATTCATGAGTTTGATCATCGACGCAAATATAATTTTTAGTGTTCTTTAATAAATTAGATCTAGTTGTTGACATCGCGCCTAATAATCAATCTCTGCTTACCTTATCGATAACTAAGAGGAAATTCGTTGAAATTATTTCTCTTATCAATAAATAACCCTATAACTTCGAGCCTATGATTTAGATTACTAATAACATTAAGAATGAGAAAGACCTAATTCTAACCAAAAAGCACACACGAGCGGGGGTTTATTTAAGTTAGATTACATGCCCGCATAACATAGAATGCATACCTAGCTTAAATCCAACTATGTTGTTTGTCACAATTATTAGAATCAATTAAATAATTATGTATTTAACAATTCTAATTGACAATTTAAATATTCTAAACAATCGAACTATATTCTACAAACTTAAATATTTTTAATTAAATCGAAAGACATGCAAATACCAATGAACAAAGAAAAGATGAAGAGCAATTAAATCTCACAAATTATTTGAATCAAAGTTCAAAGTTTCTTTGTTTAGAAAAAGAGTTTTGCAATCCATAAAATAAAGAAAACACAAAAACAAAAACAATACCAAGAACGACTCTTCCAGGTCTTCACCTAATAATTTCTATTTATAGGATAAAAATCACATAATGGAGAAAATACAAAAGTGTTCTTAATAACAATCTTTTCGTAGATTTTTTTGTCAAACTTCCAGACCACTTTTAGACACCTTACTAATAAACTTTCAATTCCTTTTGAAATGGTATATTAAGGGCCGAAAAAAGAGTTGTAGTTCAAGTTATGGCCAAAATGCTGAAGAAATATTTTGTTGAAAGTCAAATATGCAAAAAATTTACAGAACTAAACTTTTAAGCTCAATTTTCTCTAATAATTCACCTAAATCCATAAAAAAATATACAACTCTAAATAATATAATTAAGAACTTCGATAGAATAATTCAAGAGGAGAAGTATCACAAATAAGTTAGAATACGTGCACTTATTTGGAAAGTAGGTGTTATTGGTGGAAATCAATGCCACCCCTACACTTTAAAATAATAACATAATTTATTTCATCGGGCTCCTATTTGAAAACCTTACACAATGTCGTATAGGAATTTCGAAACAATTTAGTCGTAACTATAACTTGTGGTTGTTCAAGTGTTAGCTAATAATGGGTGATACATGCATTGAACTTTGTTGCCATAGTTTTGTAGTATCAATACACCTTCAATCAACTAGAGGATGTAAGCTTTAGCATACAATTGTATTTTGTGAGAGCATGTGCAATTGCCTCACTAATCATGTAAAGTTCATCCATTTCCCATTGTAATCTTTCTTATCAAGGAATGCAAGCAACAATTTAATAAGTAGTGGTGCCAGATCGGCTTCAGTAGTTATTGTTACCAAATCACTATAGACTGGAAGGCTTGTCAATAGTGCTACTTCTTCTGGTGTTATTATACTTTTTGTTTCATGGAAAATGAAAAATATGGATATTGGGTCTCCTTCATCAAATTTTAGTTGAAATAAAGTGTGGCACATAATTCATCTAAACAATTTGACTAATCATATAGAAACTATAATTCACTACGGATTTGCTTAATTAGCGCTTTTATATTCTAATTTTTACTTAACCTTAAAAGCGCTCGTAATTCATTTGTTGTTGAAACGGAAGCGGCATGTCCTTCTTGCAATCTTAATAAGAAGGCATTTATAAACATGAATATGTAAGATATTATTATGGTATATACTAGGTTTCTTTGAGTTTTATGTGAAAAAGAAACAAATAAGATGAACTATTTATAGAGTTTAGGGTTAGGGTTTTGTTAGTATCCTTAAAAGAACTTTGACATTTATGAGTGTCGAGGTTTGTTTAAAGAAAAAAAATGTTATAGAATATTGGAGATTATGGAACTTAATAGAACCTTGACAACTATAGATGTCGAAATCTATTTAAATTTGAAAAAAAAAAAAAAAACAACTCAAAAACCTTTAAGATAACAATAATTAATGGGGTGTCGAATTCTACGTGGATGTTGAGATTCTCTATTTAATGGCGATGAGCTTTAAAATTATTGCAATCGAATTTTCAAATAAAAAAGTAGTATTTGAATAACGAAACAATTAAATTTATTAAAGAACTAAAAAAATATAATTTATTTTGAAAATTATAAACAATTAAATTTATAAGTATGCATAATTCCAAAGAAGTTTAAAAAAATCATAATTTTTTTTAAGAAATTGTTTGTTTAGAATTTTAGGTTTTTTTTTTAAAAACAATTTAGAATTTTTAGAAAAAATTTAATAATTTTATGATTTTTTTCTTAAAAGCTCAAAATTCCTAAAAAATTATAAAAAAATCATAAAAATTAAAAAAAGATTCTAAAATTAAAAAAACATAAAATTATTTAAAATGTTCATAAAGTTCTAAAATTTTCTAAAAATCTAAAATTTGAAACAATTTTATTTTTAATTTTTAAAAATAGATGATTATGTTTTTAGACTTTTAATGACTTTTTAAAAAAATTATGAATTTTTTATTTTTCAAGTGATGTGGCTTAATGTCATTGGTTTGTTTATTTTTTAATGAAAATTTAGGTTGGATTAATGAACTAGACAAAATGAAAGTAAAGGGCCAAATTGATAAAAAAAGTTCAAGGAACAGACTAATAAAAATAATAGAAGTACCAAAGTAACAATTTAACTGTAGTACAGGCACCAAAAGAGGTATTAAGCATGGTGGTCGGTTCCAATCGTACCGGCCGGTGCACACCGTTCCAGTGCTAAAATGGAACAAACGACACCATTTTTTTTTGCATCGGTGAGGCCAAAACATGGTGCACTAACCAGTGCATGAATAATAATATTAAAAAATATAAAATTTTAACTATTATTCTAAAGACTTAATTAGAATGTATTGACCAATATAAATATTACACTAGAAAGTAAAGCTTAGCATTTTTATAATTTCTTTTTTAGGACATTCTTTCACAGTTAAATGTAAAAGTTAAAATATAATAAAAAATCTATTCTCCCGATTATAATGAAAAAATATCTTCACTCATCTTTCAGCTTCTTTTATTGAAAAATCCCATCACTGTTTGCTGTTTTTTTTTTTTGTTAATTTTGATTTTATTGAGTGATAAATTTTATTTGTGGAGTTTATTAATGAGTATTTTATATAATTGATGAATATTTTATATTTAAAGTTTATTTATTATCATTTATTTTATATTTTTAAATATTTTGATATATATATTAAATATATTTTAAAAATATTAATAAAACCGAAAGAATATATCGAAATAGACCGATATATATAAATTTAATAAAAAAATAATGTATCCATCGATATAGTAATAACTTTCCTAAAAATAATAATATTTGAACTTAAAAAACAAAAGTCTCATGTTTCTCGAAATTAAAGCATATAAAAAAAGAATAAGAAAAAGTTAAAAAATATATATGGTATCCAATGGCCACAAGGAGAGATGTGAAGAAAGGAATTGTACTGTTTTACTTATTGGCTACTTAAAGTAGAGATTCATGTGTCATCCTTTATTCCAACAATATTGTAGATGGAATGGGATTCATTCATCGCTACGTTTTATCTTTTCATTCTTTTATTGCTTTTTAAATTTAACCACGAGTTATAATATTTGAGTTAAAATTGCCAAATCACCTATTTATATCATCACTAACACACCAGTTAACCGGAACAGATTGACGGTCATTAGGGTCAAAACGGGTTTGTCACTCCAATTTTTTTAAAAAATTTTTATTATATTCTTCAATTTTTTAAACTTTTAATTAGGCCCAATAATTTTTTTTTGAAAATTATTGGTAAACTTTTCAAATTTTTTAATTAGACTTCCATAGAGTTTTTTTTAATTTTTTTTATTTTTAAATCTCCAAATTTTTTAAAATGTTAATTACAACTATCAATTTTTAAAAAAAATTATCATTAAATTACTCAAAATTTTAAAAAACTTTAGTTAACTCTACCAAAACTTAATGCCAAAATCCACCAATACTAACTCATTTAGAGAAATTGTCTTTTAACAAAAAAACAACAAAAAATCACAAATTATAACTAACAATGATTCCTTAAGAGTGTGTTCGGAACAAGAATTTTAAAATTTCAGAGATTTAAAATGCTAACATGTTAGAATTTATAAATTTAAAATATTACGACTTGGAATTATTATTTTTGGATAAATAATTGATTTGGAAAAAAAAAACTACTTTTAACAAAAAATAGCAAAAAATCACAAATTATAACTAACAACAATTCCCTAAGAGTGTTCGGACGAAGAATTTTAAAATTTTTGAGATTTAAAATGCTAACATGTTAGAATTCATAAATTCAAAATGTTACGACTTGGAATTATTTTTCTTGGATAAATAATTGATTTAGCAAAAAAAAAAAAAGGTTAACAGAATTTTACAAATTAGAAAATAATTATAAAAAATAAAAAATATAAAAATATTTACTATGTATATTGTTATATTTATAAAATTTATAAATAGTTTTAATAAAAAATTTAAAAATATATTATAATTAAATAAAAATAATTTTTAAAGTTTAAGTTTTCATGATCATGTGTTTTAAATCAAATAAAAATAAGATGAATTTTGAAAAACCACCTATTTAAGTAGAATTTGAAAAAAAAGAAGAATTTACACTATTAAACTTCTATTATGAAATTACTCTAAAATTTTGAAATTCTCAAATATATTTACCCAAACAAATAAATTCATTTTAGAATTTTAAAAACCTTAATAAAAATAAAATCTCTCCTACAAATTCCTTACTCAAACGCTACTTAAAACAAAACAAAAAAAAAAAAAATCAGTTTATTTTTGAAGTTTTATTTTATTTTACATTTAAATATAATTATTTTTATAAAAAATTATTAAAAAAAAACTTTTCCACTCACAGAGTGTGATCTATTCTAAAGTTATGATATTACATGACCGCCATAATTAATTTAGTGTGAATCCCTTGCTTTGCACAGGAAATTTACTCATGACTTAAAATTTTCAAAAAATTCATATTTAAATATTAAACTATTTAATTTTATAGGGAATTTATTTTCGGGAAAGGTAGAAATTTATTCCAAAATGTTCATTAAAAATATATTTTGAAAAACGTCAACTTATTATTAAATTAAGTTTCAAATTCATAAAACTAAAATTTAGCTCCGCTATTTCATCATTAAGATTTCATTTTTTTTTTTTTAATTTTTGAAAATGAAAGTTGAAAACCACGTTAGTTTTTGCGAATATTACTTGACTATTCAGATAATGAGTTTAGTCATAGAATTGAACAAACAATAAAATAAAAATAAAAATAACAAAAGTATAGAGATCTACACATAGTGGTTTGTTTATACAATTCGAAAACAATCCCACTCTATAGAGCCTTAGTCAGTGAATGTCTCTTATTCCTCAATTGATCCAATCACCTATTGGTGTAAGCTCAACATACCCTTCTATAAGATGTATTTGCAGCCCCAATAGGTATCCCCAACTAGTTACAACTACTCACCCAAACCTCAATTGAAAAGGTTTAATTCACTCACCATTAATGCTTAAGACTAAGTGGGAAAGCAAATAGAACAATTAACCAAAATAACAAATCGCAACTCCCTACACACAAAAAAAAAAGTACCTCAAATGTACAAAGTATTGCCTATTTATATGCTTCCTAGGTAGTAATGATAAATACCGAGAAATCCAAATAAACTTGGCTTCCTGTGTGCTTCACATTCAATCAACAGAGTCCTAAGTCAATTAGAAAATCCTTCCTTGAAAATATTCACTGACAACATCTTAAAAAGAGAAAAGTTCTCTTTTTAATCCAAGTCGAATTCTACTTCAAACTCTTCACACACTGATCCTCTAGATAATATCATTTTTGAGAGCAAGAATGATGTATTTCATGAGGCCTACTTGTTTTAAAAGCAAGGCTTATGTAAAAAAGGCCAACACATAAAAATACCTAGGTTGTCTTATATTGTGACTAACCAAGTCTTTGACCGATTAGGTCAATAGACAAACATTGCTAGATAGCGGTTGAAACACCCCGATACTTGACCCGTTTGTCGGGTCCGAGCTACAAGGATCAACATTAATTTTTGCAGCAACCATGATCAAATTATATTCGATTTAAAATCATTGAACATTCAAATATAAGTAAAACATTTGTATAATACAAAACATAATCATTTTCAGGTTTTATACGACCTTACGAAAGCTCTAATACTAACCCGAAGTCGAATTATATTGTGACTAATCAAGTCCTTGATCGGTTAGGTCATTAGACAAACATTGCTAGATAGCCGTTGAAACACCTCGATACTCGACCTGATCGTTGGATCCGAGCTACAGGGATCAACATTCATTTTCAGAGTGTAAACGGAAAAATATATAGGATTTTTCCTATGTCATTTATCACCTTTTTACTTAAATCCGTTGTTAAAGCTAAGTAATTGTTTAATTAATTAATGAAATATGTGAAAAATATGAAATTAGGACATAGAAATTATTAAAATGTGATTTTATACTTTATTGTATAGTTTTCATGCAATAAATGGCTTTTTTATATTAATTATAATATATTATATTTTTTAAGACATAAAGTGGGCCATGCATGATTAAATTAAATAATAAAATATAAAATTATATTTAATAATTTATTTTAAAAATATTTCATTAATAATTTGGGTTTTAATTAATTAATTAATTAAATTGGATAAATTTTATTCTTTGGACCTTTAACTTGTTCATTTGTTCTGGACAGGTCTGATAGCTTTGCTGGATTACAAAACCGTCCAAATTGGAGACCAAGTCAACCCAAAATTCAGCTGCACATGGCTGTCCATAAACCACTCTTTGGTTTAATTGCACAATGTCCTTGAAGAGTTGAAGAAATTAGAGATTTACCTGAAGATTTGCATTTGACCAAGTCTCAGTCCTGCGTGTTGTGGCACTCAAATTGACCAAAAATCAAGGAAAAATCAAATCAACTTGCTCAATTTATGGCCGGCCACCCATAGAAGATGCTTCAAAAGATAAAAACTCCTATTTTTAGCAAACTATCCCCCTCTCCTCACCTATAAATAAGACCCTCTCATTCCTTCATTCATCATCCCTCATTCATTCTCATCAAGCATCATTCTCTCTTTTCTCTAAATTCTCTTAGCCTTCTCCATTCCCACGCCTAACATCATCTCTTTATAGAGATTTTAGCAATTAAGCCTCTTACAGAACCCTTGGTGGCCACCTTGGAGAGCCATCAACAAAGGGGCAAAGCAAAGGAACGAAGGAGCCTCGCTAGTCAGAGTCTTGGGTGATAGCCACTCTGAATTGGGTTTAATCTTTTTCTTTTTTTTTTTAATTTAATATAAAGATGTTTGCTATGTGTTCTTTGTTCTTGTTTACAACAATGTTAGCTTAATTTTATTTAAGCTAGGATGGTTGCTTTGATTAAATAATATTTATTTGATTCATGCTTATAATGTTTGTGCCTCAATCGACCATGTTTTCAATTAAAATCAAGTCTTTATTTCATTCATACGTGATTGAAATGCACCTGAATTAGTTGAGCGATCCTAACCAGACGATGGCTAATGGATGCATAATTGAAATGTGCATGCTCAATTTAGATCCTAACCCGATTAAATTGTAGGTTGCATAACAACTCTAACTAAGCTCTGTTATCTGCATAGTTTTTAGATTTGTGTGATTAAATTGTTTCAACCTGACACGTCCCTGTTACCTCACACGAATGCTAAGAAACCCTTAGTAAATAAGGATCAGTAAAATGCGTATTTACTAAGTAAAAGATTCCCGAAGGACCTAATGTGGTTTCCAAACTCATGAAAGATCGAGTTGCCTTGGAATATTTTTTCGAATGTTATTAAGCATGTTGATAATAAATTGAGTTTAATTAAAGTAATTGTCCTAGTTTATTTATGTTATAATTGTTGCAAATTGTGTTTAATATTACTAAAATCTATTTCATTCATATAGTTTGCATACTTAGGATAATTTGCATTAGGGATCATTGCATTTAGTTTAATATATTTTAATCACCACTTCTCAACTATATTGTGTTTTTTTTATTTACCAAATTGTTAATATAATTTTACAAATTAAGTGACTTAGCACAAATACCCCTGTGGAGACGATAACTTGATACTTACTTATTACTTGATAACGACTGTGTACACTTACACAAACCTACGCGTTACAAGTTTTTGGCGCCGTTGCCGGGGATTGTCAACTGTTGCCATAGTCCTTTTTTTTCCGTGAAATTATTTATTTCCATTTTGATTTATTTCTAACATTATTAACTTATTCTTTCTAATTTTTGTGATTTTCTTTTCAAGTGTTTATGAGCATAGATTGAATTATCGATTTACTCCCTGTAGACCCTAAAATTGAGTGAACTTTCAGGCAAAAAAGATGTGAACGAATAGCTCAAAGACAAGTCGAGATAGACCTTGGAAATCAGAATCAAAACTAAGGTAATGAAGCCGATCATGTACGAAATCCCATCCTCATTGCCTATGATAGGGATTGATGCATCAGACAATATGCTGTGCCACTTTTTAGTGAGTTAAACCTAGTAATTAGAAGGCCATATATTGAAGCAACCCAGTTTGAATTGAAACCAGTGATGTTTCAAATGCTACAAACGGTGGGCCAATTTAGTGGTATGCCTATGAAAGATCCTCATCTCCACCTTCTATTGTTTATGGAGGTAAGTGATTCATTCAAGATAGCCGGTGTGACTGAAGACACACTGAGGTTGAAGTTGTTTTCGTATTCGTTGTGAGATCGAGCACGAGCATGGCTCAATTCATTGCCACCAAGTTCCATATCTACATGGCAAGAATTAGTAGAAAGATTTTTGGTTAAGTATTTCCCACCTAGCAAAAACGCTAAGTTAAGGAACGAGATTACAAATTTTCAACAATTGGATGACGAGTCTTTGTATGAGGCTTGAGAGCGATTCAAGGACTTACTTCGTAAGTGTCCTCATCATAGGATTCCTCATTGTATCCAGTTGGAGACATTTTATAATGGTCTCAATGCACATACAAGATTGATGGTATATGCTTCCGCGACTGGTGCAATTTTGTCTAAGTCTTATAATAAGGCTTATGAGATCATCGAGAGGATCGTGAGTAATAACTATCAATGGCCAAAAAATCGAACAGTTTCAGGAAAACGCGTAACCGGAGTTCATAAAGTTGACTCCCTCACTTCGTTATTAGGTCAGGTATCGTCTATTTCCTCTATGTTTAAACAGTTAACTGCTAATAGTACTAATAATTTTGTAGCTTAGCCACCAAGTCCATTTGAAGTAGTTTCCCGTGTATACTGTGGAGAAGGTCATTCTTTTGAGAATTGTCCATCAAATCCCGAGTCAGTGTACTATGTGGGGAACCAATATCAAAGTAAAAGTGGACAAGGACCCCAGTCCAACTTCTACAATCCTTTATGGCGTAATCATCCTAACTTTTCTTGGAGCAACCAAGGAAATGGACTGAACAACAACTTATTGTAGCAAAGACCCAACCAATCTCAAGGGTTTAATCAACAAGCTCTAAAACCACCTCAAGCTGAGGCATCAAACAGTTTGGAGAACTTGTTGAAAGCGTACATTGAAAAGAATGACGGTTTGATCCAAAGCCAAGTAGCAACACTGAAAAATTTGGAAAACCAAATGGGTCAGTTAGCTACAGAGCTACTTAATAGATCGCACGGAACCTTGCCAAGTGATACTGAGAATCTAAGAAATTTGGGTAAAGAACATATCAAGGCAATGGCATTGCGAAGTGGTAAAATTCTAGAAACCCGATTGATTGATGTCGAAGATAAGCCCGTTGAGAAGAATCAACCAGCTGTTGAAGTTCCTACAACAAAGGAATCAGAATCTGCAAAGTCTGACAAGGTAAATCCTGACTTAGTGAATTCAGATATTTTAACATCTTTTTTGGATGCAAATTTACCTACTCAGAAAAGTTATCCGGTTCAACCGAAAGTTCCATCACCTTTATATCCGCAAAGATTGCAGCAACACATGCAAAAATAGGAGGTGCAATTCATGGAGTTTCTAGATGTTCTGAAGCAGTTACACATCAATATTCCGTTGGTGGAGGCTTTAGAACAAATGCCGAATTATGTGAAGTTTATGAAGGATATACTGTCCAATAAGAAACGACTGAGTGAGTGTGAGACTATTGCCTTGATAAAGGAGTGCAGTGCGTTCCTGTAGAACAAACTGCCACCGAAATTGAAAGACCTAGGAAGCTTTACTATACCCTATAACATTGGTGAATCTTACTATGGTAAAGCTTTGTGTGACTTAGGAGTGAGTATCAACTTGATGCCTAAGTCTATTTTCAAGATATTAGGTATAGGTGAAGTAAGACCTACAACTGTGACGCTTCAGCTAGCGGATCGATCTTTAGCATATCCCGAAGGAAAGATCGATGATGTTTTGGTAAGAGTTGATAAATTTATTTTTCCTGCTGATTTTATTGTCTTAGATTTTGAAGCAGAAAAGGAAGTGCCGATCATCCTTGGGAGACCTTTCGTAACCACAGAAAGAACGTTAATTGATGTGCAGAAAGGAGAACTCACCATGCGAGTTCAAAACGATTAGGTAAGCTTTAACATTCTTAAAGCAATGAAATTTCCCGATCCGGTAGAGGAGTGTTCAGTTATGGAAGAGATAGAAACCTTGGTTTCTATGGAAAGTAATTTTGAAGAAGATTCATTGGGGAAAGCCTTAGATCTTGACCCTTTGGAAGATGAAGAAAGTGAAGAAAACACGGCTTTGATGGAAGCCAATCCGGGAAATTTTATTCAATCCATATGGTTTGAACCATTGGAGTTGGAAGTCAGAGAATTTATGCAACCCAAGTTGTCAATTGAAGAACAACCTAAACTCGAACTAAATGTACTTCCTTCCCATTTGAAATTCGTTTATTTAGATGATTGTTCTACTTTGCCTGTGATTATTTCAGCGAAACTGACGAAAGATCAAGAGGAGCAACTAATTGCTGTTCTAAAGAAATTTAAGAAAGCAATTGGTTGGATATTTTAGTGAAACTGACGAAAGATCAAGAGGAGCAACTAATTGCTATTCTAAAGAAATTTAAGAAAGCAATTGGTTGGACCATAGCTGATATTCGAGGTATAACCCCTTCTTTTTACATGCATAAAATCATTTTAGAAGAAAGTGAAAAGCTCAAATTGATGGGCAAAGGAGGCTCAATCCTATTATGAAAGAAGTTGTGAGAAAGGAAGTGATCAAATGGTTAGATGCAGGAATCATCTATCCTATTTCAGATAGTTCATGGGTAAGTCCATTGCAGTATGTATCGAAGAAAAGTAGAATCAGATTGTTGAAAATGAGCATAACGAGTTAATTCCAAAGAGAACTATTACCAGTTGGAGAATCTGTATTGATTATAAAAAGTTGAACAAAGCCACTCGGAAGGACCATTTTCCGTTGCCTTTTATGGATTAGATGTTAGACCAACTGGCAGGTAATGAATTCTATTATTTTTTATATGGCTATTCGGGATGTAACCAGATAGTTGTAGCCCTGGAGGACCAACATAAACAGCCTTTACTTGTCCATACGTACGTTTGCTTTTAGGCGAATGCCTTTTGGTTTATGCAACGCACCTGCAACTTTTCAACGATGCATGATGGCAATATTTACTGATATGGATGAAAATTTTATTGAGGTTTTCATGGAAGACTTTTCTATTTTTGGTAACACGTATGATATCTGTTTGAGTAATTTGGCTAAGGTACTGAGAGATGCGAAGAGATGAATCTTGTCCTTAATTGGGAAAAATGCCATTTTATGGTCAAGGAAGGGATTGTTTTAGGTCATAAGATCTCAAAGAAAGGAATTGAAGTCGATAAAGCAAAGGTGGAGGTAATTGAAAGATTTCCAGCCCCAATAAATGTGAAAGGAGTCAGAAGTTTCTTAGGCCATGTCGATTTTTATCGAAGGTTTATCAAAGATTTCTCGAAAATTTCTAAACCATTGTGTTTGTTGATAGAGAAAGATACAGTGTTTGATTTCAACAATGCATGTTTGGAAGCTTTTGAAGATCTAAAGAAGCGGTTAATCTCAGCCCCAATAATCGTTACACCTGATTGGAACTCACCTTTTGAGTTGATGTGCGATGCAAGTGACTATGCCGTTGGAGCTGTGATAGGTCAAAGAGGAAATAAAGTGTTTCACCCTATTTACTATGCAAGTAGAACATTGATGGGAGCCTAATGCAATTATAGGATAACTGAAAAGGAACTATTTGCTATAGTTTTTACTTTTGAAAAATTCCGTTCATATCTTATAGGTACCAAAGTTACAGTATTTACTGACCATGCGGCTATTAAATACTTGCTCACGAAGAAAGATGCAAAACCAAGGCTAATTCATTGGATACTTTTACTCCAAGAATTTGACCTTGAGATCCAAGACAGAAAAGGTGTCGAAAATCAAATAGCTAATCATTTATCGAGGTTGGAGAAAGATGAGGTAACTCAGTCATGTGTGCCTATCAACGAGAATTTCCCAGATGAACACTTATTTGAGGTAAATCAAATTCATGAAATACCCTGGTTTGTTGATTTTGCCAATTATCTTGTATGTGGAATAATTCCTCGAGAAATGACATACCAACAATGGGAAAAATTCCTTCATGATAGTCGATATTATCTTTGGGAGGATCCACTTTTGTTTAAACAATGTGCAGGTAATATAATCCGAAAGTGTATAGCTGAAAGCGAGATTGCTGAGATCTTGTATCATTGCCATTCATCTCCAAGTGGGGGACACTTTGGTGGTTCACGTACTGTAGCAAAGATTTTGCAAGTAGGTTTCTTTTGGCATACACTATTTAAAGATAATTATGCTTATGTGAAGAACTGTGATAAATGCCAAAGGACTGGAAATATATCAAGGAGGAATGAGATACCCTTGACAAACATTTTTGAGATTGAATTGTTCGACGTATGGGGCATTGACTTCTTAGGCCCGTTTCCTTCTTCGTATAGGAACAAATACATTTTAGTTGCTGTGGACTATGTATCCAAGTGGGTTGAAGCTGAAGCATGCCCTACAAATGATGCTAAGGTAGTCATGCAATTCATACATAAGCATGTGTTTACACGATTTGGGACACCAAGAGCTATTATTAGTGATGAAGGTTCTCACTTTGTGAACAAATGGTTTAAGTGGTTGCTTGACAAATATGATTTTAAGCACAAGATTGCTATTACCTATCACCCCCAGTCTAATGGGAAAGTTGAAAGAGTGAATTGCGAAATCAAAGGTATCCTTGAAAAGGTAGTACGCCCTAGCAGAAAAGATTGGTCTCGAAGGCTTGATGATGCATTATGTGCCTATCGAACAACATTTGAGACCCCGTTAGGAATGACTCCTTATCAGTTAGTCTTTGGAAAGGCATGTCATTTGCCATTAAAGTTGGAGAATAAAGCTCACTGGGCTTTGAAGCAGTTGAACTTTGATCTTAAGCAAGCCGGTGAGAGAATGATGTTACAACTTGATGAGTTGGAAGAGCTGAGGTTGTTTTCCTATGATAATGCCAAAATGTGTAAAGAAAGATCAAAGAGATGGCATGATAGTCATATACAACCTTGCGAGTTTATAAAAGGTCAGAAGGTTTTGTTGTTTAATTCAAGGTTAAAGTTATTTCCTGGAAAGCTTAAATCCCGATGGGAAGGACCTTATACTATCTACCTAGTTTATCCTTATGGAGCTATTGAATTATACGACAATTACGGAGGTACGTTTAAAGTTAATGGTCAACATCTCAAACACTACTAGGATGGTAAAGTTGAGCGAATTGAATCCTCGCTCAAATTTGCAGACCCTTAATTTTTCATGAACTCATTTTGTAAATAAATAAACAATTAGAACTTATTTTCTTAACTTATTACATTTAATTAATTCTGTCTAAGGAGATTGGAACTTAAGCGGGACCGCTGTGACCCCTCCAACCTTTCTTGAAAATTAATTTAATGTAATTTGTTAAGAAGAAATTTTTTAATTAAGACTTAAAATTTTTAAGTTTCATTTGTTTTGTTTAAATTTTAAATTTTTATGTTAATAAAGGAGGTCAAATTTGGCCCAAGTACTAATCAATTTTTTTTAGTAAGATACAGTCTGAGTTTGAGACCCAAGACAGCAAAAAGGAGGGAAAAATCCATGTCTTGCTGTCACACCCATTGCTTGCCGCCCAAGTATCCCAATGTAGCTAAATTTTTGCTACATGTTGCTCTAATTTTTCCCTATATAAACCCATTTCCATTCTACTAATTTTCATATCCCTCAAAGCAATTTGCTTACACCCTAAAAATCCCTAAATCTCCCTTTTGTGTCGTCAACCTCAAATCCCGAAAGAAAACCCAGTTCTCTTCCCTTTTTGCTGAAATTCCCCATTGTCGCCGCAAAGAGATTACTGAAGCACTGCCATTACTGTCGCACGTCATCGTCGTCGTCGCCGCACCATCCTTGCCATCGCAAGATTTTTACCGTAGTAAGTTTTACCCACTTTGCCGATTTCTCTTTGTCTTATGTAGAAACTGTGTCGAATTTTCGGGAAAAGATACCATGTCACGCAAAAGAACCAGATCTTCAAAGACTACTCCTAAAAACCCAATTTTGATCGATAAAGAAGTGAAAGAGAGATTTGATTTAATCTTCAAGCATCAACCTATGATGCCGGAAAAAGGTTTTAGCTTGAAGAGTAATGATTTGATGGTTATTCCTATGCCGATTAGAAAGAAAATCAATGCTCTCAAGTGGGAACGATTTTGTGATACTCGTTCACTTCCCGATGATGAACTAGTTCGAGAATTCTATGCTAGTTTGACTACGCAAGATGTTACTGAAGTCATCGTTCGAAAGAAAAAGGTACCTCTTACTTCTAAGTCTATCAATAATTTGTTTAATTTACCTGATGTTGAAGAAGATGAGTACTACCCTATGATGAACAATATCAATTGGGATTTTCTTCAACAAGTGCTTGATATTGTGACAAATTCTGGATCCCAATGGATTATAAAAAAGTATAGGAGTCATTCTTGCCGAAGAGAATACTTAAAACCAATAGCAAAGGTATGGTTTTATTTCGTTCGCTACAGTTTTATGCCTATCTCACATAGTTCCACCATCTCGATGGAATGGATGCTTTTGTTATATGCAATTTTGACAGAAAAGTGCATTAATGTTGGGAAAATTATCCTAAAGAAAATTCAGGATTGTGCTAAAAAGAAGTCAGGAAATGCTTATTTCCTATCATTAATCACTTCACTTTGCTTAAAGGCCCGTGTTAAAACACAAGCAAATCTGAAGGGGTGATATGTTCAATGATGCATTACAAATTATGATCTTGAAAGATTAGTAGAGAGGGTGCATGAGCTGAATCAAGGCGAGCAAGAAGAGCCAACTAAACCTGATACAGAGGAGTCAACAGATGGAACTGGAACTGAAGCTAATTTAGTCACAGACACTGAAGAGGAAGAATCTGATAAGGAACCGAATTTTCCTAAACTAAGGCTTGAGCTAGAAGAAGAACTAGTCAAGCTAAGTGTTGAACCTAAATATACAACTCCCATGCCGACTTCTACAAGTACTTCAAGGAAATCAGAATTGTCAATTTTGATGGATATGTGCAAGTTCATGCACAATCAACAACAAACTTACTGGAAATATGCAAAAATTAGAGATGACTCAATTAGAAATATTTTTAAGAATATCTCTAATACTTTTTTTTCCTGAGTTCCCAGATGCTATCTTTGAGACATGGATGGAAGATACTGACGATGCAAGCAGAGATGGAGCTAAAGAAGACAAGGGGAATGAGTTAGAAAAATAAAAAGGGGGGATTCTTGTCCTGTTATTTATTTAATTATTTTTAGGTCTTTAGGAATTTATTTCTTTCGTAATTAGGATTTAATTTCTATAGAATAAAACATAGCAAGCATGAACAAACTTAACACTTCTTTAGAAAGACTAAGACTAAGTGATGTGGTAATGGGAATGAACATGTCTAGGATTGGGTTATTAGGGAAGACTTGGTATTTAAGCAGTCTTAATGACTCACCTCTCTTTCTTTACAACCCTACCTGGTGTTCAGTTTTCATTCATTACTTTGTTCTTACAATGAGAACATTGTTTCTTTTTAAAGGGGGTAAGGTAAATAAATTGATCAAACTTTTAAAATTTTCAAGTATGTTTTAATCATTTCTTTCATAAGCATGTTTTAATAAATGAATGTTTAGAGATATTTTTTTGTTACTGAGATAGTTTGTATGCAAGTATGAATGATGATTTTATCTAAGTGAAAGTATGTTATCATGAAGAATGGAATGCTTGTATGATCTTAGCCTTAGTAATGTTTGCCATGAAAACTTAGTTTCTTTTGAGATTAGACATGCATGAAGGTTTATATGTTTAGAATTGACTTAGTAACTTTCTTGTGGTGAAATCCTAGGGGACATAAAAATCTAAAATGATATAGGAACTATTTCTTTGGACCGTTTGAGCCTTTTCAAGCCAACCCTATGATATTAGACCTTTGAAACTGTAATTTTAAGCTTAAAGGCCTTTTTTTTTTTTGCAATGAAACTACTTTATAAGCCAATTATCATCTTTTTAAATTTATCCTAATTTTGTGCACCTATCTTAACTAAAGTGTTCTTGGGAATCAACATTTGAGGAAATTTTCATAAAGATGTATGTGCTCATGCTTAAAAAAAAAGCTAAGAAAAGTTCGCTCAATCTCTAAAAAGGAAAAATGTATGAGCTTGAGTTCAAAATAAGTTTGGGGGAATTCCAAAGGTTCACTTAAAGAAAAAGGTTGTATTACAAGAAAACCAAGACAAAGTTAAAGGTTAAGATGTTTAAAATCGAAATGTCCCATCTCTTAAAATCCCTACCTTTAACCGAGCCCCATTACAATCTTATAGAAGACCTATTGATTTGATGATTATGTCACCTACATTAGTGGAGAGGAAGTCCTAAGTTCAACATATGAAGATCATAAATAAGCCTTGTGATTGTTTGCTTGATTGATAGGAAATTATGTTGAATGAAGAATGTTATCTATGGCTTTGACATACATGCAAACTATGATTCATGTTGGCATATTTTGACGCTTAGTATAATCTTAAGGAATGTTTGTATATGAATTACTTGTTAAAAAAGAAGATCGATAAGCATGAAGTTATTAATGCATGATTATGGGTCAAAGATTGATGCTGCTTACACAATTAGCAATTTTGCCTTAGCAAGACCTTTTGATGTGCATAAACATTACTTGGGACAAGCAATGATTTAAGTTTGGGGGTGTGTAAACGGAAAAATATATAGGATTTTTCCTATGTAATTTATCACCTTTTTACTTAAATCCGTTGTTAAACTAAGTAATTGTTTAATTAATTAATGAAATATGTGAAAATATGAAATTAGGACATAGAAATTATTAAAATGTGATTTTATGCTTTATTATATAGTTTTCATGCAATAAATGGCTTTTTTTATATTAATTTGAACATATTATATTTTTTAAGACATAAAGTGGGCCATGCATGATTAAGTTAAATAATAAAATATAAAATTATATTTAATAATTCATTTTAAAAATATTTCATTAATAATTTGGGTTTTAATTAATTAATTAAATTGGATAAATTTTATTCTTTGGACCTCTAACTTGTTGATTTATTCTGGACAGGTCTGATAGCCTTGCTGGATTACAAAACCGTCCAAATTGGAGACCAAGTCAACCTAAAATTCGACTGCATATGGCTGTCCATAAACCACTCTTTGATTTAATTGCACAATGTCCTTGAAGAGTTGAAGAAATTAGAGATTTACCTGAAGATTTGCATTTGACTGAGTCTCAGTCCTGAGTTGATGTGGTACCCAAATTGACCAAAAATCAAGGAAAAATCAGATCAACTTGCTCAATTTATGGCCGGCCACCCATGGAAGATGCTTCAAAAGATGAAAACTCCTATGTTTAGCAAACTATCCCCCTCTCCTCACCTATAAATAAGACCCTCTCATTCCTTCATTCATCATCCCTCAATCATTCTCATCAAGCATCATTCTCTCTTTTCTCCAAATTCTCTTAGCCTTCTCCATTCCCACGCCTAACATCATCTCTTCATAGAGATTTTAGCAATTAAGCCTCTTAAAGAACCCTTGGTCGGCCACCTTGGAGAGCCATCAGCAAAGGAGCAAAGTAAAGGAACGAAGGAGCCTCGTCAGTCAAAGTCTTGGGTGACAGCTACTCTGAATTGGGTTTAATATTTCTTTTCTCTAATTTAATATAAAGATGTTTGCTATGTGTTCTTTGTTCTTGTTTATAACAATGTTAGCTTAATTTTATTTTAGCTAGGATGATTGCTTTGATTAAATAATATTTATTTGATTCATGCTTATAATGTTTGTGCCTTAATCGATCATGTTTTCAATTAAAATCAAGTCTGTATTTCATTCATACGGGATTCAAATGCACCTGAATTAGCTGAGCGATCCTAACTAGACGACGGCTAATGGATACATACTTGAAATGTGCATGCTCAATTTAGATTCTGACCCGATTAAATTGTAGGTGCATAGTTTTTAGATTTGTGTGATTAAATTGTTTCAAACCTGACACGTCCCTATTACCTCGTACGAATGCTAACAAACCCTTAGTAAACAAGGATCAGTAAAATGCGTATTTACTAAGTAAAGGATTCCGAAAGGACCTAATGTAGTTTCCAAACTCATGAAAGATCGAGTTGCCTTGGAATATTTTTTCGAATGTTATTAAGCATGTTGATAATAAATTGAGTTTAATTAAAGTAATTGTCCTAGTTTATTTATGTTATAATTGTTGCAAATTGTGTTTAATATTACTAAAAACTATTTCATTCATATAGTTTGCATACTTAGGATAATTTGCATTAGGGATCATTGTATTTAGTTTAATATATTTTAATCACCACTTCTCAACTATATTGTGTTTTTTTATTTACCAAATTGTTAATATAATTTTGCAAATTAAGTGACTTAGCACAAATACAATCCCTGTGGAGACGATAACTCGATACTTATTTACTACTTGATAACGATTGTGTACACTTGCACAAACCTACCCGTTACATAAAGCAACTATGATCAAATTATATTCGATTTAAAATCATTGAACATTCAAATATAAGTAAAACATGTGTATAATGTAATACGTAATCATTTTTAGATTTTATACGACCTTACGAAAGCTCTAATGCTAACCTGAGGTCGAATTAAGACCAAATTATAAAGATTACAAAACTTGAGTTAATGTCACAACTTCAGAATTTCCTCGTCACAACGTGACTCTCTAACTAAGGTTTGTCGTGACATCGAAGCTACATCTTCACCATAAGAGCCCTGAGCTTATTCTTGTCCTAAATTAACCTTACCAAAAACTTTAATAGCCATATAACCACTAATCCTAGGTCCCAATTCAACCATTCACCATAATAACATGCCTAATATAAATGTCTAACCATTAACACATCTTATAACCATGAACATTAATGGATTCATTTGATCACAAAATATATATACAACTTTGACTACTTGACACATTTAACAAATGTTCCTAGGTACATGCCACAAACTAAAATGAAAATGAACTATATAAACTTTGCTAAGTCAAAATCAGCGGTCTGGATGCTAACTTTAATTCCCGGGGCTTCAAGGAATACCTAAACCTGCACATGGAGGAAACAAACTGTACGCTGAGCAACAGGGCTTAATGGTACTTTCATGTTTAAATATAATATAACATAAGGTAACATTAGCAATATGTCATGATGCTTATAATCTCAATGCCTAGTAATACATATTCTATATTGTAACACAAGTATATAATCAATTACATATAAATATATACAATTGTCAAGGGCAAACTAATTCAACTATCATGGCAAAAGAATAATCAAATCCAATTACATATACCAATACCTATCTTAAAACCTTTAACTATCAATACCAATTTACAATTTAAAATATTCATAATCCATCCATTATGAAATTCAATATCAATTTCATTTCATATTGAAAATATGTTTAACATATCGTCTGAATCTCTTTTTGGAGTCTATCAACTCATTCATATTTATTTTGGTACTATATTATATTATTAATCTATTTTATTACCTTTTATAGTTTTTCAATTACAATTATAATGTTATGCCCGATGTAAACCTAGTAAAACGGACTCGGATACAAGGGTAAACTACACCACACCAGATAGCTCATAAGAGCTTAAACTACACCACACCAAAGCACCAAAGTGCAAAGTCTGTACGCATCAAATGCATTCTCATTTGCATATACATACCTTCACCACACCAGGGTCTCCGTAGAGACATATAATACTCGATGATCCATAACAAATGCTGGATCTCGATATAATCTGCAATGATTTCCGTAATATCACATATCTCGTACAAGCGCGCATAAAACCCTATTAGCATGTCAATTGTATCCTAACATTTTACTAAGTTAACATGGGCATCAATTATGTATATAAGCATTTCCATACTTATAATAATCTTACACACATATTCATACCCTGCATTCAGTCATATATGCATTTTCGTTCCCTATACATTATTCTATTGCATAACAGCTATCTTGCAATTTAGTACATATATCATTTCTCAATCAATTTCACAATCACAACCCTATTTTAACATCAAACACATATATTTCACATTATATGACACATTTCAATAAAATTTTCATATAACGTATCATAGTTTAAGTATTTCATGTCATTGCCCATTTTATTCATTTTAGTCTTTTATCTCGATAATCCATACCAACTCAATCAAAACATTTCATATTATCACACTAGACTCACCTTAATAAATCATCAACCAATAAACATGAATATAAAATAAAATGTTTCTATCCCAAATCATAAAAGTACAAATCGAGGTTTTACGTGTCACTCGTCAATGATTTTCTCTTTTCCTTTCCTTCTCAACGGTTTGGTGTTGTTGTTAGCTACGAATAACCACAAAACATATTATAAAATAAATTTCCATCTAATTCAGAATCAAATACCAATTTACATAGATTTTGCAATTTATTTAAGTTAGTGCCTAAAATCGAGACAAGCATAACTTTCAATTTAGGGACTTGAATTAGAATCTGATTTGACCATGGTTCATCAGGGACCTATTTCCTATCTTTACCAACATTTCATAACAGTTTTTCATTTTATTTAATTTGGTCCCTAATGTACTAAGCTCAATTTCTAACAATTTCACACCAATTTCATTCAAGCCTCAACAATGGTACATGGACTAGCTAAATTAAGCTCCAATGACCTTAAATCTATAAAAAAAATAAAGAAAAACGGCTAGGGACTTACTTGAATTTGCTAGCTAAATTTAAACAAAGATTTTAAAGCTTCTTCCAATAGAGGACAAAACAAGAAGGAAGAAGATGATGATGTTTATCATATTTTCCCACTAACTTTACACACACATATGTATACTTAAATTAATCTTAATTAAACTTATTTAATTAACTAAATTATTGTAACACCCTAAACTCGGCCTAGACGTTATGGCCGAATCTGGCAATATCACATTGAAGTGTTTTTCAAAAACACAGTTTCATTGAAAACCCATTCCTTACTAATTCACGTTTATTGAAAACTCAAGTTGTCTTTAGCAGTGTGTTGATCATATTAGTTTGTTACTATATTTAAAATGTTATTTGATGCATAAAATTTTACAGTATTTTATGAAAACGTAGTGTCTTTGAAAATAGTTACCTTTTGAAAACTCGTCTTTTCTTTTTCTACAACTAGCAGTTTATATCAAACTAATTAAATAAAAACCCCAATTTAAAGTTTATAACTTTAAAGAGGCCTTTTTACATAAAAATACCAAATTCAGTTACTTATAAATCAGAAGCTAAAAGCGAAAGCTGATGCGGTTGTGTGGCCATCATCAAGTCCCTTGCAGCACCGACCCACCTACAACTGGGGATTACCTATACAGTTAAACAGAGGGGTGAGTTTACGAAAACTCGGTGTGTAATCCCTTAACAAGAAAATAGTCAATTAAACAGTAGATAAATGCAGTTTGGGCCTAAGCCCATTACAGTAATAGTCTAGTTTAGTATGAGCCTAAGCCCTTTCCCGTAACAGTGAATGATTGGGCTTGAGCCCATCACAATGCCAATAACCAGTAGGGCCTTTGCCCAATTCCAGTAATAGCATCAGTGGGGCCTTGGCCCAGAACAGTAACAGATATCAGTCATGTATTGAGTAGTATGTAATATCATTAATCGATGCAGTAACAGTACAAAATCATTAATCAGTGCAAACATGCAGCTAGAAATCCTACCCAATCCATCCTTTACACACCACTCCGTCCCGTCAAACACACCATATGGGGATAAAATCGACCCACCCAGCCAGACACACCAAGATTAGCACCGGTTGCAGTACTAAACAGTAATACAGTAAAGCTGCCAGTAAAGTAAACGGCAGATAGCCATCAGTAGGTCTACAGTTGTCTTGGGCAACCCGTGCAACCTTATCAGTATGGTACACTTCCTCCAAATATAACAACCCATCCTATGCAATATATCGTGACATAATATCATACGTGCATGTAAAATGTCATGCTCAATCATAGTCATAAATATCATAGAGCAAATCAGTCATACATAACATAAGGCCATAACAGTCATTTTACCTTATGGGGGTATTTCGACCATTTTACCCTATGGGGGTATTCCGGTCATTTTACCTTGTGGGGGTATTTCAGTCATTTTACCCTGTGGGGGTATTTCGATCATTTTACCCTATGGGGGTATTTCGTTCATTTTACCCTCTAGGGGTATTTCGATCATTTTACCCTCTAGGGGTATTTTAGTCATTTTACCCTCTGGGGGTATTTCGGTCGTTTTACCATATGGGGGTATTTTGGTCGTTTTACCTTATGAGGGTATTTTGGTCATTCTACCCTATGGGGGTATTTCAGTCATTCTACCCTATGGGAGTATTTACATCATACTACCCTATGGGGGTATTTTGGTCATTTTACCTTGTGAGGGTATTTTGGTCATTCTACCCTATAGGGGTATTTTGGTCGTTTTACCCTATGAGGGTATTTCGATCATTCTACCTTATGGGGGTATTTCGATCATTCTACCCTAAGGGGGTATTTCTATCATTCTACCTTATAGGGGTATTTCGGTTATTTTACCCTTTAGGGGTATTTCAGTCATTCTACCCTATTGGGGTATTTCGGTCATTTTACCCTATGAGGGTATTTCGATCATTTTACCCTATAAGGATATTTCGGTCATTTTACCTTATTTTGGGGTCTTAGTGCAGATATCGACCTCTCGAAAGGTCCGTAGTCGCCTCGAGCGACTTAGGTAACCTAAATGGTCATAACAGTATAAATGAGTCCAAGGCCCATTACTAGGCCCGTTCAACCCAAATTTCGCCATGGCTATCAGATCTACATAGCCCAGTCCAGTATTTGCCACAAATTGTGGATTTCATCAATGTGTGGCCCACGAGCCCATTGAGCCCACACGGCCCATTTCGGCCCAACGTGGCCCATTACTGCCTAAGCCCATGAAAATGCTCATAGAGGCCTTTACAGTCTATCGCTCATGCGGGTTTGGCTTACCACACGAGCGATCACATGCTCGTGTGGTCTCAAACGCCATATTTCTGGCTTTTCGGCTTTTGCCATTCTACAGTTACAGTGGGGTGTTTACACACCTAATGCGATTTGTAGATTCCCTTCGTTCCGAACACTCTTATTTCGAAAATTAATGATCATCGCACCCTTGGTTCCCAGGCAATGTGCCAATCAACCTCGACCACCACCTACACAAAAGTCACCATCTTTGTTATAGACTCATACTTGACAAACCATCTCAATTGCACCCCACTTACCACTCAATACTGCTTCTCAAAAAGTAACAGATGACTCATTATCATACCATAACCACTTACCAACAATGATAAAACAGATTGCAGATCAGAGATGTAGCGTACAAAGAGCACTTGGGGGAGAGGAAGAGAAAAATCGTGCGCTCCCAATTGATCAACGAACCCTTGCTAAAGCCGAGAGCTATTCGGCAGAGCTTAAAAAAAGAAGGGAGAATCAACTAGGAGAGAAAACCGAAAAGAAAAATGGTGAGGGAGGAGAGCAGCTGTATTCGGCCAAGGCTGAAAGAAAAGGAATGAAACCCGAATTCTAACTCTCACCAAATCGGCAACAACCCTAAATCCCAAAAATCCCTCCTCCAATTCGGCTACACACTCTCTATCCACTTCCTAACCCTTAATTTTCTACTATTATCTCTCCACAACAACAACCTCCCCAAATCCCAATATTCTCTCCTCAAATTTTAAAATCCGTCCTCCAATTCGGCTACACACTCTCCATCCATTTCCTATCCCTTAATTTTCTACTATTATCTCTCCACAACAACAACCTCCCCAAATCCCAATATTCTCTCCTCAAATTTCTCCAAATATTACTCCTCAATTCTCTCTGTGACCAGTTCAAACTCCATTTGGCAATATTTCAATCCAACTCCATTTAGTCCTCAACTTTTTGATGTGCCACCACTCGAACCTTAGACCCCATGTACACTCCACACGCCTCTTACCACTAGACCAACCACTCCTTTGTATCATATTTTAACCATAATAATTTAAGAACATACTATCTAGATCCAAGGATTTTATTCACTTAAAATAAAAAAAATTTGTATAAGTCAAGGCTTGAACCCCTGACTTCTCAAACACTTCCAAACACTCCTAAATCACTTAACCACTGAAGCAAACATTCATTTATGTCACTTCCTTGCACAACTAAATATTTATGTGCAGTCTCCTAACTGTTCCCTTGTTCAAAACCTATTTTTTCTAGGCTCAAAATTCGAGGTGTTACAATTATGATAAATTAGACTTAATTTTTAATTAACTTAATATAATGATAATCAACGTCACATCCTACTAAAATCCATCTCAAATTGGTTTATTTTCCATTTTGATAATTTGGATAATTGCAATTGAAGTCCCGAAGCCTTATTCTAATTAAAAATCTATTGCCATTAAACTTTTACGATTTACTCCCTGAGCCTTAATTACTTACAATTTCGGGTAGATCATTTAGCCATTTTTCAATTAAATAACATACTAACTCACTAAATATCCCTATTTGATATTTACAAACTCACTAAATAAGGTTCGGTAATCGTATTTTTTGACACCTCTATAAATTGGGTTATTACTGTTGTGGTCCTAACAATCTCCCCCTTTATCTTTTAGAAAAAAAACTTTAAACAAATGGTTATACTCAACTCCCCCTATCTACATAACCAATCAATTTAATCAAGGTATACTAGAGAAATGCAATGATCATTTTTCACCATTTATTCGATTATAAATAACAAAACAAGAAGCAAGATGATCACAAAGGGTTCAAAGAATTTTCAGTTCTACAACAACTACAAAATACGTCTCCTATACCCCCTTTCTCAAATCGTCCTTAAGAAAAAAAAATAGACAACAAAACACTCTAACTCTATAACAACCTATTTTTCACTGATGTCGAAAACGGTGGTTTTAGGACCACAAATCCGAGGAGTGAGTCCGTAATTATTATTATTTAATACTTAAGAGTCTAATATCATATTATATCGAATTTTTATTTGATAATTTTTGGTGAATAAATGAATTTTTAAGTACAAGTGGTTTGTCTCTAAAGTCAAATGATTTTAGAAAGTAAAGTATAGGGACCTCATTTCTATAAACCGAGGGCATAAATATTTTTATTAAATATTTACGGAGTGATGATATAGGTGTATGAAATTTGTTTTAGAAATTTTGACGTTTAGATAGTTAATTAAAGAAAATAGACTAAATTGTAAATATTGCAAAAGTCAATTGCTATAGGTTTAATTGTGTCAAATGAATATAAAAGCATGAATTGAAGACCTTATGTGATAAATTTACCCTAATTAATCTTATTGGCCGGTTAATGGGTTGAAATATATATTTTATATGTTTAAATTAAAAGTATCATGTTAATAATTATAATACTATGTTAAAATAAAAGAAACAAATAGTGTCATCTTCTTCCTTTTACTATTTTAACACTGAAACACCATGGCTTCATGAGAGAAGTTCGGCAAAAGTTTAATCTCCTTGCATGGTATTTTTTTAGTCTATTTTTCATAAATTTTATGTTTTTGAGATCGTTGTAACTAGGTCCATCTAACTCGTATCTCCGACTTTAAAACTTTTAAAAATTTTAAAACTTGTCATTGATGAATATTAGATTTTTTTGATAGAAATTGATAGATTTAGAAGCTATGAAGTGTTTTAAGAATATTTTGTTAAGTAATTTTAGTTAGTTTTAAGTTTAAGGACTAAATAGTTAAAATAGTAAACTTATATGAAATTATTATGAAAAATTTTGAAATATGGGCTGTATAGGGATTATAGGAATTTGGCTAACATGAATTGGGATTAAATGTGGTTAATTTGAAAGTTCCGAGTTGAGGGACTAAATTGAATAAAAAGTAAAAGTTAAGGGAAAAATGTAAAATGATGATTAAGGGTCAAATATATGAATTTTAGTATTTTTATGATATATGAATTGGTTAATTGAATCAAATTATTATATTTAGATCAAGAAACGAATCAATCGTTGGACAAATGCGAAAAATAGAAAAATTGTTGATTAGTCCTTGGAGTCATGTTTGCTGTAGAATCAGTTTAGGTAAGTTCATAGTATGAATAAATATATATTTATAACTTGTGATATTATGTTTTGGTTAAATTATTTTTGGATTTAATTATGATATCAAAATGAAATTATAAAATGTCTACAATTAAGTACATGTGAGAAATGATTATTTGGTAGTTGGTGAATAATATGGTTAGATCATATTGAAGTGAACATAATTGATTTATAGCATGTGTATGGATATTGTGGATGTACCTCTGATTTACAATGTTCAGAATTCTTTTAAGTGTCCGTTTGAACGTAGTAAACGATTAGGATATGATTGGCATGACAATAGGGTTAGAATGTGCGCTTGTACAGGATTGCACTTCGGTGCCTCTATTTTCACTTTGATGCCTCTGATTGCACATTTGTGCCTCTATCTACACTTCGGTGCCTCTGTTACGTATCTTTGATGCCTTTGGTGTGGTGTAGTTACCTGAGTATCCGATTCATGTTGCTATAGTTCATTGGGCTATGAAAATATGTGTCTAATGTTGAAATATTGATGTATACCGTTTGAATATTGTAACATGAATGATCTTGTAATATGTTTCATACTGTTGTTTATGTGATTAAAGGTAGATATTTATATACATATATGAATTAGCTTGGGTTGAATTATTATGGAACAGAAAGCATATGATGCACCATTTTCTTTTCAGTACTAATCATATTTGTTCAAAATGAAAGTAAAGAAAATATTTTATGATTTTGTGTTTGATTCGAAAGTGTTTGAGCCCATACTCAAAGTGTGCAATTTCGAAAAATTGTATATTATTTCAAAATGTAGTTTGGTTGAAAGTCAAGAATGACAAGGATCTATCTAGCCCAAAACACATGTGCGATTTCGAAAAATTGTATATTATTGCAAATATCATAAACTAGCTCAGTTTTCAATTTTTTCGTTGTGTAAGATAACCATTTTCGAACCAAATTTTTTCCAACAATTAGTATCAAAGCCAAGTTGTGCTATGTTTATAGTATAAATTGATATCAAAATATTCTCTCTTTTTCATGTGTGATTAATTTTTGATAAGATGTGACATTCTTGTAATTATTAGCATGTTTAGGGATATGAATGTTATTATTTTATTATTTATATGATAAAGTAATTTTTCCAAAGTTGTGATTCCTAAATGTTTGAATTCTTATAAAACTTAAGAAAGATAGAATGAACAAAAGAGAATAACAGAAAATGAAAAGATGATTCAACTTTCACATTGGCATCGAATAAGCTTGTACATGCCCTCTATTTGTAGGGCTTCAAAAACCATAAGTTACAATGCATTAATGACCAACATTAAGGTACCTTATAAATTATTTAGGGGTTACAAGATAATAAATTTATGAGTTATGGACATTCATATTTTAGGGGTTACAATACAATAAATTTGAGGGGTTATGGACATCTATTTATCAATGGATTTACAACACTCCCCCTTGGATGTCCATCAATGAAAATGCGTCTCGTTAAAACCTTATTAGGAAAAACCTGTGCGATAAAAACCTAATGAAAGAAAAAAATTTCACAATCTCCTATTACAAGTTGCCTCGTTAAAAACCTTTACCAAGAAAACCAAGTGGGACAAAACCTTGGATAAAGGAAAATAGTACAGCGTGTTTTAGACTCCCCCTAATGGCAACATCACATTACATCTTTGAGTCGATGAATTCAATCTTGTATACTAGTCTTTCAAACATTATGGTTGTCAATGCCTTTGATGTAACCACACCTCTGTCAAACGTTGTGGTTGGCAATGCCTTTGATGTAACCACCCTTTTTCAAATGTTGTGGTTGGCAATGCCTTTGATGTAACCACCCTCTTTCAAATGTTGTGGTTGGCAATGCCTTTGATGTAATCACCTAATCACCAAATGTTGTGGTTGGCAATGCCTTTGATGTAACCACCTTCTTTCAAATGCTGTGGTTGGCAATGCCTTTGATGTAATCACCTAATCACCCTTCAATTGAGCTATACATGTTGTATTATATCCGTATAATATAGTTCTCATCTTTTCTTGTAAAGGAAAATTACATATCTTCAGGATATGTTGGGTCAATAACCTTACACAAACACATTCTCGGCTTGCCTCATGCATTGCAATTATTTTTGTATGATTTAAAAAAGTGGAAGTTAATGTCTGCTTTACTGAACGTAATGATATGGTAGTACCTTCACATGTAAATAAATATCTCGTTTGGGATTGACCTTTATGTGGATCTAATAAATATCCAACATTAGCATAGTCGACCAATAGGGATTTTGAATCATTTGAATAAAATAATCTCATATCAATGGTCTTTCTAAGATTTAATTTCATTCCAATGTCTACATGTTAGAGAATATCTAAATCTTGCTAACAAGTTTGTAATACCCTTCCTAGCATAGTCTTGTTGATGATTTGTATGGGCTAAAAGTTAGCTAAGATTTAAGTTAAGGTAAGACTAATTTATGTTATATTCACTAGTGTGGTAATTGTATAGTTGTGCGCCATGAATGGCGGACTATATGATTTATAAGTAAGTCTGTTAAGATTTTTTTTTATGGGTGAAGTTTAAGTTATAGTCTTTATGTTTTGGCGTGGTTGCTTTAATGAACCGCCAATTAGTGTTTCTTTTGGAAAGCCTGTATGTTAAGACCTTATGTTTATGTATGCTAGTAAAGGATTATGGGATTGTGGGATTGTGGATCTGAATATTGTTTGTTTGTGCACGTGTGATTTCTGTTCAATTCTTGTTGAGTTTTAACTGGGATCCAATTAGAGTATACCAAAGTGTTATGATTATTTTTTATGTATAATAACCTATAATGATTATGTTTAGCATGATAGAAATTGAGTTAGCTTTGTGTGTTAGCTATGTGTTAGCCTTGAGTGAGAAAGCTATGAGATATACATATCGATGAAAACCTTTGAAGTGGTTTTTTTTCTTTCCTTTTTTTCTTTTGCTCTGTTATACTTTGAAATCCTTTTAAGAATAGTTCATTGTGGGAGGAGATGCAACAAGTGGTCGATTAGAAGAGAGAGGTGTGCATGTAGTAGTAGTGATAGAATAGCAAACTTCATTGAGATCATCTGTGAGCATCCAGTTTGTGTGGTTCTTCTCTATGTTGTGTCCTATCTTGAGTGTAACATTAAAGTATGGTTGTCATAGATAGAGTCCAAGTGAGGTCATGAACTTGGAACTTTGGGAATCTATTATATGTAATTGTCTGTGTGTGTGTGTGTGTGTGTGCATGATCATGGAATGAAACAGATATGACTTCCTTAAGGGTATGAACTCAATATCCAGATATGTTGAGCCACTGGTAGGGCATGTTAATTGCAAACTAGAATGGCAGGTATGTGGGCCAATGGGAGGACATGTTAGTTGTTAACTAGTTTGGTGGCCACTAGTAGGGTATGTTAACCAGTTTGGTGGTCATTAGTTGTTAACCAGTTGGCATGAGTGTTAGGCTCCGTAGGTCATGTTAGTTGTTAACCAACCTAACAATATGGGTTTTGCCTAAGGTAGGACATGCTATTTGTTAACCATGGCAAAGAGCCCTGAACTCATGAGAATACTAAAGTGTTTGAAATGATATGATATGATATGAAAGATCTATTCTGATATGTGAAATCTAAGGTTCAATGTAACGAAGGTTATGAAAATAGCAAGTTAATATGACTCTATATGTGTTATATGATATGTTATGTTTCGAAAGAAATAAGCTAATATGATATTATGTGTGATGTGATAAGTATATCAGTTTATAGAAAAGAAAGGGTAATTATTAAGAAGTATGTTTTGTTTCCTGTTGGTGCGCTAAAAACACAACGTATTTGTTAAGAACTTATGATTTATATAGAATGAATCCATCCTATTAAGTTTTGAAAGAATATATGAATTCGCTTGAGGAGAGGTTTGTGATACAAAGGTACTTATGAGAAAAGACTTTGCTTGATGAAGAAGCATTAGTTCTGTTAAGGTTTCAGTTCTAATTAAAGGAAAAGATTAAGTGTGCGCCTAATGTTATGATAGATGGTATGTGCCAGATGTGAGAGTTCGCCTAAAAGGTTATACACCAAGGTTAAGTGTCCGTCGATGAGATAAGAGTGTTCATCGTATGTCTCGGCGTATAGAGTCTATTGTATTAGTGTGTGTTATGAGCTTGCAGTGTAATTCAGTTCTTATTTCAGAGTTGAGTTTTCCTTGCTAGAACTCACTAAGTTCTTTTGAGCTTACCCCTTTTTCTTTCCCCTGCTTCTAGGTGATCTTTGTTATAGGATTATTGAAGGGACTAAGCTAGAAGAAGCAATCTCTACAATGAGCTTAATCTGTTTTTGTTTTGTAACATGCATATGTTTTGGAGGTGGCATGTAACTCTGTTCTGAAAATGAATTTGTAATAAATAGTACTCTTATTCAGCTACAAGTTTATAAGAATGTTACCCCTTTGAGGGATTTGTTAAAGTTTATTAAGTTCCGACCTATGAAATGATTTCTACTTGTGTACGCTAAACTATTTTATTAGTAATCATTACTACCAGTATTACATTTCAAAGAAGCTCAATCAAAGGATTTAAATCAATTTACTTTGATTCTATGGCTTATATTGTTAAATAAATTTGTATTTTGAAGACGTTTCTGAGTCTCCGCCCAGTTTAGTTTGTTAATATTCATAATTGAGTTAAAACCGAATTATGTAGATTCCTATTTTCTATCTTGTAATACTTCAATCGACCTACGGGGATTGGGGTGCTAAAAGTTTTTACATTGAAACCTATATCAGGTCTTATGTTGTTTCCAAGATACATGGATCCCCCTATGACACTTAGATATGATACTTCAGGATAAAGAAACTTTTTATCATTTTCGCAAGGAAGAAATTGATCTTTATTCATACCTAATGATCATACAACCATCGGGATACTCAGTGGATGTGATTTATCCATATAAAATTTCTTTAAGACCTTTTCCATATAAGTTAATTGATGGACATGAATTCCATCTTTTGAATGTTCTACAGGTGAAGACAAAAAATTGTTTTTCCAAGATATTTCATCTTAAACTCTTTCTTTAAATAATTTACTACATTTTGAAGCTCTTTAGGAGTGCCAATAATATTTATATCATCAACATAAATAGGAATAATCACAAAATATGATCCAGACCTTTTTATAAAGACACATGGACAAATTGGATCATTTTTTATCGAGCAAATTTTCCTGAAAACTTTATATCCTCTAGGGATTTTAAATCCTTCAGGGATTTTTATATAAATTTCACTGTTAAGTGAGTCATACGAATAAGCTATAACAACATCAATATAACACCTTCAACTCGATCTGATTAACCAGATCCAGACCTTGGGTATTACTAGATGAACATAGACACAAGCTTAATCTATTTATACAATTTATAGATAATCACAATTTACTTGATTACAAAATTTCAAACTAAAATACATAAATATGTACAATGAGTAAATACAACTACAACATGTGGTAATTAAATAACAATAATATCTAAATTAAAATCCTAATCAATTATAGATACCTCAAAGTATGAATCTCTAAGTAATATTATAATCTTTGGACACATCGCCAAACTCGGTCTTTATGCATAATAGCCCAATATGCCATTTCTCTGACGTAGTCCTGGCATCGTCCCCCTGACACAAACCCACATCAACTCACCTGTAACATAACACCCAAAGATAAGTTCATAAGAACTTAGTGAGCAAAATACCATTTACCTGAGTCATATTTGCATATTGCAACTGATAATTTAAATAGATGATTAAATCATTCTTAACTTTCAACCCTGTCTCTGGCAAATGCTTCCTCAAGTTCTATTCCTTTACGCTCATCCGTTACTATACCTTAATCTAAAAATTTTTCCTTTTCTCAATGAAACGTCTTCGTGACATCACTTACATCCTTCAATCACTGGGCCATCACCTCATCGGGATTCAAGAAGAAACATGTACGCAGATCATAGATGCTACCTTTGAACATATAAATTCATGTCCTTAATCAGAATACATTTTCAATAGTAACTCATTACTTCTCTATATCTCTTCAATTTATTATTATCAATCGAGTCTTAGTCTTATATAGTACTTTACCATATAGTCCATAGATATATTTTCTCCTTATTGATTCCTCTGATTTCATTTAAGATCCAGACAGAATTTGCCACCAGGGAAAATCTATTAGAATGCGCCATGAATGCCTCATCATGGTATGCCACAAAGAACCTCTTTCATAGTTCTTCATTGGGAATCTTATTAAGACATGCCACAAGGAAAGTTTATTCAGAGTTCGCCACAAAGGATTTTCTTTCAGAGCTCACCACAAAGGCTTTTCTTTCAGAGCTCACCATAAAGGCTTTTCTTTTAGGGTTTGCCACAAAGGCTTTTCTTTCAGAGTTTGCCACAAAAGCTTTTCTTTCCTAACGTCTTTATGATATGGATTTGCCTTAACTCACGTTATGTGAGGTTTGCCCATCATCGTCCTAGGATATGTAGAGAACCCCATTGGGTAACATTTCCCTTTAGTTCCTTTTCAGAAGGCGCCATTGTCATGGCTTAATATAGATGTAAGGTTACCAGCCTAGGTTAAACCTTTAAAACAACAATAGGTTACTAGTTCAGGCTAAATTTGTGTCTCATGTATCTTTGAGTCTACAGCAAATTCTAGAGATCGATTTCAAAACATATATACTTGCAAACACTTTATACATCGAAACAAACTAAGCCAAATCTTATTAATCCACTATAAGCAACCAATATAACACACATATCATAACATACATTTCAAACATTCAGGTACAACCATGCTTCACCTTACATTACTCATGCATAATTCAAAACATGCTTGAACTCATCAGACTCTGTACCAGATTTACATTTTATTCTCAACAATATTCACTTACCTTACCTACTATACCTTTCATGATCTCAGCATCACCTTTCGATTTTTTCCACAGACATCAAGGTATGAACAGTACCATGCAAAAGCCAATTTAGAGACTTACCTGACGCTCAGGAGTAACAGCTTGGACTCCAGATTCGACATCCAACATGAAACTGTAACAACCATTGCTTATAAAACATAACGACACCATTAAAGTTTATTTGTATAACCTTTACCATTATCTTAAACCTAAATAACCTCATACAAAGCTTTACTTCTTCATCTTACTGTTCATGCACTCTTACAGACTTAGTCTTTCATAACATAATATATAGAGTCATAAAACTTAATCATATACGAAACACCTCCTCATAGCAACCCAGAATCGTAACTTCCAGCTTAAGGAAGGAAGAAATGCTTGTAGTTTCTTTAGAATTGGATAGTAGCACTTTGAGAAAAATTGAGAAGATAACTCCCCCATACTCATTCTGAATACAAATATATATACAACCTAAGTCCCTATTAGAACTTGACACGTGTCATCTTCTTTTAGAATTGTCCCTATAATGGCCTACAACCTCAGAGAAGAACATAAATGAAGGTCCAATATTTTAGTCACTCCATTAATCAATCCAGGTGGCTTCTAACTAAATTACCTTGTACCCTATCTTGAATACCTACAACATGATCAGCACAGTAAGTTAAACAAACTTGGCGTACATTGCCCTTAGCGTTAATCTAACTTACAAATTTCTCTTACCATACTCTTCTCCTTTACAACTCCACTTTCTTAAATCAATCATTACTTAATATCTTGACTTCGTTTATGCACCCAAATCTATACGCCACAGGAAACAATTGACAGATAGAACTGTGCCACATAGATTACTTTTAGGCTACGCGCCAAAACTTAGAACCCTCCCCAAGCTAATAAGATATCTAAATATGATTATATCCACCACATAAGAGTATGTCTCTTACTAATTAATGTTAGGCTTTTAAGAAAATCCTTGCGCTACAAGTCAAGTTTTATATCTTACAATTTCATTTTTCTCATTTCATTTTCACATAAATATCCATTTATATCATACCAGATTTACATCCTTAGGTGTTTGGACTATAGGTCCAAAAACCTTACGTTTAGAAAATTCAATTTTTCTTGAATTGCTTCTTTCCATTTTGGTCAATCTTTTCTATTTTTAGATTCCTCAAAAGATTTAGCCTCAAGATCCTTATTTTTTTTATTTCAATAGCAATATTATAAGCAAAATTCTTGTCAACAACTACATTTTTTCAGCTCCATCTTTTTTCTTATATTAACATAACTTATCGACATCTTTTTATTTTCATCATTCTCATTTTCACTTTTAGGTATTTGAATCACTTCTTGAGTTTTATAATTTATTATGGCATGGGTCTCTTCAGGAACCCCCGCCTCCACTATATGACCAGCTTGAATGTTTTCTCCTTTCCTTTTACAAGGATTTTTATCTTCGAAACTAACTGGCCTTCCACACTTTGAGCGTGAATTACTTTCTTTTGTACTAACAGTTTGCCCTATTGAGACATTGGAGCATTTTTAGCTAGTATGTGAGATTTTTTAATTCTCTTTAGGTTAGCAAATGAATCTGGCAGTTGATTTGTAGAATGAATTATCTGTTGAACTTCTGCTTCACATTGCTTTTTATGAGGATCTTAGACAATGATAATTCATTACAAGTACTTTATTCATCCAAATTTTTATTCCCTCCCCTTAATGTTAGGAATTTTGTTTCATCAAAGTGACAATCAACAAATCGTGTAGTAAATAAATCTCTGGTTAATGGTTCAACATACTTAATTATAGAAGGAGATTCATAACCAACATATATTCCCAACCTCCTTTGAGGGCCTATCTTTGTGTGTTGTGGTGGAGCATGTGGAACATATATTGCACATCCAAAAATTTTAAGATGGGAAATATTTAGCTCCTGACCAAAAGCAAACTGTAATGAGGTGTATTTATAATTTATTGGTTTGATGTGTACAACATGTAAATCAACACAATCTCATATTGAAATAGGAAGCTTTGTTCTCATAAGTAATGGTTTAGCTATTAGTTGGAGGCATTTGATAAACGATTCAACTAAATCGTTCTATATGTAAACTCATTAGAATTAGCAAGATGAATTGTTATAATTGCATAATCTGAAACCAATCATTTAAACAAGCAATGTCACAAACAACAGGTTGCTAGTTGATAACACATATGGTTATTTTCTAGATGCATCTACCAAAATCATATAGTATGAAAACCATCCACATAGTGGATGAATGGGCCCATATTCATTTAAAAAAATGCTAGACATTAAATCTCAACTTTAGCTAGTGAGTTTGAATTAATCAATTATCATTGAGAACAAGTAACACATGAGAATTCTTTAAATTAAAGAAACTCCTGGTTCTTTAATGAATGTCCACATGAATTCTCAATTAATTTTCACATCATATATGATCTAGGATGGTTTAACTAGTCACACCAAATAGTAAATGTATTTGTATCAGTAAACTTTTGGTTTAATTTAACATGCTTTTCAATTGTACTAATAATTTCAATATAAATTTTGACAATTGATAATTTTATTGTCATTCCTTTTACTTTGTATCCACATATAAGCAATATTGTGACAGTTACTTCTTGAAATGTCTACATCAATGTGACGTTCATAATTCCATTAACTCAATAAAAGAACTATAATTTGCAAACAATGTCCAAATTGACTTTAATGATCAAAAGTGATTATAAAATTTGTTATATTTATTGGAGACAGTTACTTCAAGGAATGTGCAAAAAATAATTCAGGTAATAATGTATGTGTATATCATATTCTTTACCAATAAGATTATATTGATATGATCCGCTTCAAGGAATAATTAATTAGTATAAATTATTAATCATTATGTTTTAATAATGAACATGTAGAAACATTTCGAATCATTCATCTCATTTTTTATCTATTTGTCAATAATGGCAATAGATTCCATTTTTATAGTTGTTATCTATTGCTACTTTCACTTTGGGGAATGGAGCAGAACTAGTGGAACGAATAATTTATTATTTTGTTTAGTCATAAGAAGGCATAAGATCATTTCAGAATACTTGAAAACCACTTTTCACAATAGTTTTGCATATTTAATTAACTAGAAAGAAATAGTCAAGTCATGCATAGAGTTTATTGTAAATAAAATGTATGGATAAGACTGATATCTAAAATATTAATCTATCGTAATTCGGTGTAGTAGATTATACTAGTTTTCGTACTTGAGGAGCTTGAATATGAGCAATTTTAGTATGTTTTAGTTATATTTTCTTAGTTTAGTTTAAATTAAATAAAAAATGGATTTTGAGTCGTTTATTGACCTTAGGGGTAGAATGAGGCCTAAAGGCGAGCTAACGTACTTAGCAAGTGTGCAGAAGACCATTCAAAGGCATAAGAACTCAAAAGTGGTCACTGTGTTGCAACACAAAGAGTTCGATGTCGCGACACACCCTTAGAGCTACCCCTAAACCATGCATACTACCTTCGATGTCATGACACAGGGACTAGGGTGTCGCAACATCGGCCTTGTACAAGAAGCATTTACGAGCTAGGGGCGTTATGGTCTACACAATGGAAATTAAACACGAGAACATTATCTGGAAGAGGGTTGAGGACGATGATAACCATAACTCTAAAAATAGGCTCTTAAAACACTTGTTTAAAGGCAGATTTTCAATACTTTAAGTTTTCTTTGTAATTTTAGTTTTCAATATTTCTTTATTTTAGGCTTTAGGTTTATTTTTAGCTCTTTTATATTTTGTGTTCTTCGGAGAACTTGGTTTGTAAACGCAATCAAACGCTAGTGGATTTTCTACGCTTCATCTATCAAATAAAAACAAGATTCTCTTAAACCTTTCTCTTGGTTTGTTATTTATGTTAATCGTTATCATCAAGTTTATTGAGTTTATGAGATCCATGAGGAACTAATCCTCTTATGGGGAATTAGTGAGTAGAAGTGTGATTAACTAATTACTATGTAGGGTTTTCTTAGTGGATTAGTTGTTTGGGAGAGGAAGAACTTAAACCCTAGGCTTGATGACCCTAGGAAGTCATTTAGGTAAGAATTAACTCAAAATTGGTATGGTCTATCTGTGAACACCTTAGCCCTAAACCGGTCTAGGCTGTGAGGTCAAGAGATAAGTAGTTCTCACCGACTCATTAGTTTTAGTGGAAGATCAAGAGATCCTACTAAGGTAATGAGTAGTTGATTGAGTAGAAACCCCTTAATAGGAATTAGTTATGACCACCGAAGCGATCTAATCACTCGTGCCTAGAATTGATTAAGTCTATAAATTGGTTTTCTGAATTCCTTTTTATTTAGGTTTTTGTTATTCCTACTTCATTATTTATAAAAAAAACCCAAAAATCTTTCTTTTATGTTTCATCATAATATAATTGGCTTAAAATACTAATTAGATCTATTTTCATTTAAGTTAGAATTAATTTAGTAATTCGCCTCCGTTGGGTACGATCCTTAGAATACTCACCTATTTCGTTGTAAAAACTATATTACAACCTAACTCGTATACTTGCAGACACTACCTCGATTTCATATTTTCTAGCTGCAGTATTCACACTCTAGACGTTAGTACATTCGAAGGCGGTTAAATATCAAACCTGATATAATGCTAGTTCTAGCAAAAAAAATTCATAAACCGTTGTAGACAAACATGAAATTTACTTCAAAATAATATAAATCGTATGAACTACCTTTAACATCTCTACAAAATTAACAAGTTTGTTAAGGTTGTATAGTAGGAAAAATACAAGGCATTTTACAAAATCAAACCACACAACCCTTTTTTTATGCTTCTTATAAAATAAGAATCAGTTAATACAAACAATGTCCAAAGAAATCTCAATGACCAAATTAATATAGTAATTCTGATTTTTAAGTTTATAAAAATGTTTCTAACCAAAATAATTTAAAATTTAAAAAATGAAAACAACTATACTTGAAATTCTATATTAGAATCAACCCAAAAATCAATTTAGACTTTCCTCACAATTTGTCATTAAAATGAATTTAAACAAACATGCTCGATGTGAAATAATATTTGATTGTTTGGTGTGAACGAATCTTGATTTTATTAATATATGTAAAAACTTTCATCATTGTTGATTAAGAGAATTTTAAACAATATCAAAGTCCAAAAACATATGATGAACCTTAGGCCTTGATTAATAAAAATGACAGATAATTTTATGAATCGTGACTTAAAAATCTATCAATTTATAACATTAAAATTAATCTATCACCATTCAGATATAATTACCAAGTAATTATCAAATAACATATATTAAGAAAAATAAACTTTTAGGAACAAAAATACAGGTACATATAAGCATGTAATGTGATAAGTCAAATTTACTTCAATTTCTTTTCTTCTACGAAAGTTTTAATAGCAAGTTTCTTGTTCAACGTTGAGTCGATGATTTTATTAAAAAGTAAGTAAATTCAAAATTCATCAATCAAAAAATTTTATTTCAAAATAACTTATATGATACTAAGACACCTCAATATCAAGAGCACCAAATCAGAATCCATACTGATATTAAATCTTTCACAATCAGTCTAAGATCATAAAAACAAAATAAGTTAATCAAAACAATTATAATTGATCATGAATTAGCTAAAAAAATAATCGGATATAAAACATTAAATAAAAAAATTCCTGGAAAAACTTTGCGTCTTGTCGTCTAAGATCTTGGAAATCATAAAGGGTAATTTTGATCGTCACTAAAAGGAGCTATCACTTTGAGCAAGATCATGATAATAAACATTCTTAATAGTAAAATAATCCAATTATTTATACCAAATTTGTGGAATAATAGTATGTATTTCAAATATTGGCATAGAAAGAAATAGTCAAAATAATAACTTAAAACAAATTAAAATAATGAAGTTTACTTTAGTAACCTTTAAAAAAATAGTGAATAAACCAAAATAGTTTAGAAAAGAAAAAAATTTAACTTGTATGCTTTGAATATTTCTCTTTCTATAAAAATATGATGAATAAATTAAAAAAATTATGAAAATATGTATACCATATATAGTTCAACGGGAGCTTTACGGGCAAGTTACATGTAGTCACAATGTGTAACATTCCGATTTTGGGCCTAGTCAGAACAGTGGTTTTGGGACCACAAATCTGATGAGAAAAAAATTATTTTTACTATATTTTTATGGCCTACAATTTCACGGAATGATTTTGTGAAAATTTCATTAAAAAATTTCGACGTTTGGGCACTCAATTTAGTCAAAAGGACTAAATTGTAAAAAGTGCAAAAGTTGAGTTCTACATGTTACAAGTGCCCAATTATTATGAAATTTTAAATTGGGGGTCTTTATATGGTAATTAGGCCATTAGTTAGTGATGGACAAAAATGGACATAAGTGAAATAGGATTTTTTTTTAGTAAGGGCATTTCGATTATTTAGTAAATAAATGAATTAAAAAGGGAAAAAGATGTGAAAATTTTGTGTTCATCATCTTTGCTTGCTGCCGAAATTTCAAAGAAGCCATAGCTAGGGTTTCTTTACTTTCTCAAGCTCATAGTAAGTGATTCCAAGTCCCGTTTTTAATGTTCTTTACGTTTTTGGAATCCAGTAGCTTAATTTAGCTTATTTTAGCAATAATTTAACCTATGGTTTATATTTGGAAAAATACCCATAGGTGAAATATGTTTATTTTGATGTTTTATGATAGAATTTGAAGCTAGAAATTATGCTTAACAATTTTTGCTAGTTGATTTTAAGTGAAAACGAGTTAATTGACATAATCGGTAAAATACCTAATGTTCATAAGTAAGTGTTAGAGTAAGAATTTGATGTTGTCATAGAAGGGAAAAATGTTCAGCATGTTATAAAACATAAGAATAAGAGATGAAGTTTAATTTCCGAGATTTGGAGCAAAAGTGTAATTATGTAAAAAGTTCAGGGGCAAAATCATAATTTTGCCAAAGTTAGAGTCGACGGCTGTTTTGGTAAATGTGAGTATTAAATAAACTAAATTTTCTATTATAGATCATGAAGAACGGAATTCGAGGTTAGACAAAGGAAAGAATAAGGTTGAAGACTAAGTGGGTGGATTTGGCTATATTTTCTACCGAGGTAAGTTTACGGTAAATAAATGTAATATTTTAATAATTATTATTAATGCTGTTATTTTCCAGCAATTATATATTTATTTCATGAATTTATTTGATGTTGACTCAAGTATGAGACGATAGAGAATTAGTATTAAAAAGTCCCGTTGAAACTTTTGGAATGTATCGGATACAAATGTCATGACATTTGGGTGATGAGATCCCATGTAAGACCATGTCTAGGACATGGCATTGGCATCATTGAGATTATGAAAGGTTCCATGTAAGACCATGTCTGGGACATGGCGTTGGCACCGAGATGAGAGGTCCCTCGTAAGACCATGTCTGGGACATGGCATGGGCACCGATATAAGAACTCCCATGTAAGACCATATTGGGATATGGCATTGGCAGTACAAGAAAAATCCCATGTAAGACCATGTCTGGGACATGGCTTTGGCATGTTATTATCAGAAAAGAGACCCAAGTATCCTTATTATTCCAATGTGGCTCAACGGGATAGGAAACAAATTATGTTCCATGAAAGTTCAGGTAAAAACATAAATAACAAATTCAGGTGAGTTATAAGAGTTAAGAACATATTATATTATTAATTGAGAATCAACATTTCAGCAAGAGAAGAGTAAGTTATAATCATGAGTTAGCTAAGTAAACAAGCAAGAGAACGAGTAAGAGATTAAGTAAAGAGGAAATTAGGGATCATGTTACTTGAGTATAATTATTTGTGTTAGGTGTTGTTATTTATTTACTTGTAAACTTACTAAGCTTTATGCTTACCTTTTTTATTTTTCTTTCTTTTATAGTATTACAAAGCTACTTTAGGGATCTTAAAGATGTCGGAGAGCGTCCACACTATCAACCACAACAACTCGGTATTTTATGATGATCAATGTTGAACTATGGCATGTATAGGGAATTAGTCATTTTGAATGTATGCCTTATGATAATGATAAAGGATGATGTGTAAATATGTGATAATGTTTAGCTATTAAAATGGCTAAGTAAGAATATGTTTGGTATTATGTATGCCTAGGTGATAGTTTATACCTAGAAATTGAGAAAAAGTAAAAATTTGCAATGAAACAAATTTCAGACAGCAGTAGTGACGTGACTTTGAAAAATTACCAAAGATAGTATAAAATGAATTAGAGGGTGAATGATATATAGAATTAAATCTTATTGAGTATATTTTCATAAAAAAAACGGTGTAGAAAAAGGAATTTTATATTCTGAGATATGTGGATTTTAATTAGATATGGTCAAAACTATTTTTGGAGTCCCCTGTTCTGACTTTAGAAAATCATTAAAAATTGTACAAAAATATTTATGAGTTTTAATTTATATGTCTAGATTCCTTAATGAGTATATTTTCTGTAGAAACAAGTGAGAACACCATATTAAAATCATAAAATGAGAAATTTTAATTTTAGTGACGAGAGGTTAGGACAGTTGAACAGTGAAACAGGGAAGACTTTAACTAATAAACTGTACTAATTGGCTGAACCAAAAATTCTGAAAAATTTATGGTAAGAGGATATATGAGTCTAGTTTCAGGGAAAATTTACGAAACTAAATTTTGAGTTTTTTAGCTTGAGTTATAATTAATTTGGTAACTACTACGCGATTGGACAACTTTGTTGTAAATAGTAAAATTAATTTTAAAAGCAAATTTTTATGCCTCAAACTAGTAAGTCAAGTAACGCCTCGTGCTCGACTCCGGCAACGGTCTCAGGTAAGGGGTGTTACACAATGACATGAACATCACTATGAAATTGTAGAGGCTCGTGTTGATAATGTCTTATAAAAATTAACAGAAATATAGAATGAGCAAGAGAGAAGAACAGAAGATGAAAGGATGATTCAACTTTCACATTGGCATCCAATAAGCTTGTACATGCCCTCTATTTATAGGGCTTCAAAAAACATAAGTTACAAAGCATTAAGGACGAACATTAAGATACCCTATAAATGATTTACGGGTTACAAGATAATGAATTTAAGGGTTATGGACAATCATCTTTTAGAGGTTACAATAGGATAAATTTGGGGGGTTATGGACATACATTTATCAATGGATTTACAACATGAATGTAATTTTTATGAATTTTTTTATATGTGATTAGATCGTGGACTATCATCTTCACGCATGATTTATTTATTTTATTTTTTTAGAATAATTTGTGTGAGCCAAAAATAGACATAAGATTTATGTAACCAATATTTTTGGCAGAACCCAAAGAATTGAGACCCATTCTGGCTGATAGAGACGATGCAAACTCGACCCAGCCAAACCGAAAAAAGATTGACATTGTTTTGGCAACGGAGGATGCTGATGGTTCGATGATGGTGGGAAGGGGACAATCGCGATGGCCGACGACGGCCCTATGGTGGTCGACAATGGTGGTCGCCGCCAACGATGGTATGAAGATGTCAAAATAACAATGATGTCAATGACGTGAACTGATACGACATCCCAAGTCCCTGGTAGCAAAATAGAAGACCCAAAGTATGCTTTGACATGATTTTTGTTATATTATTTTTTTTTGATGGAATCATGGAAACTTTGGCTAGTCAGGGTCATTTAAATTTTATGCTTTTATTTATAATAACATGGTGATATTTATTTAACTGTAAATGTATGATAAGCATGTCATATAGTTTAGGGAAATAATTCCACATATACTTGCCATGCATTTTATTAATCATTCATGATTTAAATAAAACATTAAAAAACTTGCATGTTTTTAAAAGAGTGAGTGTGAGAAAGTCCCTAAACAAGACCTACAAACTCCATCAATGATCTCTTGTGATGACATGACAATTTAACTACCCCACAGTAGGATTTCCATGTGGATCTCACTGAGGAGATTTCCTAAAAGTATGAAGAATTATCTTTTAATTGTATGATAGTTGGTCGGCCACGTTGTAGGTATTATCATGTGATATAACAAGTTTTTATTTAAAGAGGATAACTAGTCACAACATGTCACTCGGTGAGGTTGTCCCACGATGATTCATTTGTGGTACATGTGTGATAGGTGTTGAGTTGATGATTATGCTCTCAAGACCTTCTAGTTAAGTAACTTCCCACAAAGCTCTACTTAAGTTAGAATGATGACCAAAAGTTAATGATTATTAGAACGTCTAAATTCCTAAGGAATTAGGTTCATGTACTAATTAGATAGAAATCCATGTTCTTACTAGTTGATTAAGATTACCTCACAGTGAATTAATTCAATAAGTTTAGGAACTATCATTGCAACAACTTACAAATGTTTTCAAAGTTTAATGTAAGACGTATGCATAATCTTAATACATATTGTAAGCTGCAAAATGTTTTCAAAATATTTTCTTAATAAAAAGATATCAATGAATGAATGTTTTATCTTCAGTTCAAAAATGTCACCTACTCCCTTATTAAACATACTAAATCAAACTGAACAAAAATAACTATAAGAAATGGAAAAGGAATATCATGATTATATTGAGCTGTGAGAAACTAAAATTAGTCATTGATAATAAATGTCCTCCGACAGCTCAAGCTAGGGCAAGAAAATGTTGGGGGGAGTTTGACAAATAACTCGTTGCTATATGCTAGCAAGTTTGACCAACACCCTTTATAAGCAACTGGAGAGCTGTAAGGCTGCCTAAGTGATTCTAAATAAACTAGAGGGCATGTTCAGAGGCAAAGCAACGTTGGCTCGACAGTTAACTATAACTAGTTTGATGAATGCCTTGCAAAAGTCTGACACTCTGGTCAAAAATCATATGATTACTTTTATGGGATACTTTGCGGAGGCTGCGGATAATGAGGCCAATCTAGACCAGAACACACAAATAGAGATGGTGTTCAAAAGCTTGTCCAAGGATTTTCTAGGTTTTAGGGCTACATATAACCTTGGGAATAAGAATCTTACGCTTACAAAACTCATGAAGGAATTGCAATCCTATGAGTTGGTGTTGAATAGCGGTCAACCATCTGAAAAGTATAAGCAAACTTAGTTATTTCTTATTCCTCTAAAAGGGAGGGAAAGCATGTTAAAAGACACAAAACTAAGTTCTCTAGGCCACCTCAAGTTGAAAGGAAGAGAACCAAGAAGCCTAAAGATTTATCCAAGTCCAAATGTTTCTTTTGTAGTAAGAAATGACACTTCAAGGCAAGCTACAAAGAGTGGAAGGATTACTTAACCACTAAATACAAAGGTTTGGAACTCTTTATAATAGAATCTTGCCTAGTGGAAGATTAAATAGACCATTAGGTTATTGATTCTAGAGCCCCTAATCATGTGTGTGTTTCATTGCAGGGGTTCGAGGAAATAAAAGATCTTATAGATAAGAGTCTATCATCGCAGATCGAAAATGAGACAAGTGTGGAAGCTGAAGCCGTGAGATATGTACATCTTTATTTTGATAATTTTAGGAAGATTATTTTAAAAGACGCTTTATGTAACACCCCTAACCCATATTCGTCGCCAAATTAGGGTTACAGAGCATTATCGTACAATCGAAACTATTTAAACATCATATCATTCAATAATATAAAAATATCATAAACCAATCATTCACATACATTTCGTCCCTAAATCGAGCCCTTGAGGCCCTAGAAATAGTTTAGAAGCAATTTGGGACGAATTTGAAACAATCAGGAAATTTAGGAAAAAGTTGCAAAAATTAGAAACAAGGGTCACACGGCCATGTGGCCAGGCAGTGTGGAATCATCCCAGGCCATGTAAATTTCAAACAAGGGACACACGACTGTGTCCTAGCCTGTGTCCTTACCCGTGTAACTCTCTGAGTAGGGTCACACGGTCGTGTCACATGCCCGTGTGCCAAGTCGTGTAACTCTTTGAGTTGACCCACACAACCCTTGTGCCAGGACCTGTACTAGGCTGTGTAACTCACTGACTTAAACCCAAAGAAATCCTCAGATGACACACGGCCGTGTAGCCAGGCCGTGTGCTTCACTCGGTTAAGTCACACGTCCGTATCCCAAGCCGCGTGCACCTAAAATCTACCTAAAAATCAAGTCATTTTAAAACCATTTTATGCATAAACATTCAATCAATTTGTGCACACTTTAAAGGGACCTAAACATCATCCAAACACACATCAAGATGCCATATCAATATCCTAAATCAACTAACCAATATACCATTCAAAGGCACCACAATATACCAAAACAACAACTATCAAAACATGTCAATATTGCATCATTTCATATATGATAACCTATTCCAACTAGTTACCAAAACATACCACTTATAACCAATTTCAAACCATTCAAAACATACTATAAAGAGCCTTATAAACATGCACAATAAGGTGACCAAAATGACATAATTTGACAAGGCATCAAATGGTACCAAATCAACATAACTTTCAAAACATATACATGCCAAAAAAACATTAACACATTCACCAAAATACCATTACAAAACACCCTATACATGCCATTATAAACCTTGGCCAAAATGCTCAAAAACTATCGAATTAACTGCTGGATAGTGTGATAGGTCTCCGATGAGCTTCCAACCAAATCGAGCTTCTGATAATCTATAAAACATGGGAAAGAAACTACGTAAGCAACGAGTGCCTAGTAAGCTCGTATAAACTTAAACACAACTCACCATTTCATTTGCATATTATATATATAGCATAAGTGTAATTTCAACTAAAACCATAAGCTTTTCATAAGCCTATACAACATCACCAAATTCACAAGTTAGTACTCTTGTACATGGTTCAAATGAATTAATCCATAAATAAGTAAATTTACACATGTGATCACATCATTTAGTTCATAAATCCTTTTCATAAGTTTAAGATATATTCCATTTGAACACTTACCATTTTGTTTCCTTTTCAAACCCGTTGAACTATCTAGAATTACATAGGATACACGGGAAAGCTTACACGAAGTGTGCCTTTACATATAACCTTAACATTTCCTTTATATCGATGCTCACACGAGCTGTGGGTCAGAATGCAAATTGCACGATGCTGCTCACACGAGCTGTGGAGAATCCACAAAAAATGCGGGACCTCAGCCATCAGTAGGACGTTCAAGACCAACACCCAAAACATGAAATCCCTAATGACATGTCATTTGTATCCTAAGAATTCCTAAGATTCGACCGGGACTCGATATCCATCAATTCGTCATAGCATTGATATGTTTATATATTGATCCATTTACATTAAACATAACATAGTAAACATTCAATTTAAATAACATTAACACAATTACCGTTCATACGAACTTACCTTGATAATTAGGGGCGTAGAAGTTAGATCAAACTAATCCGAAGCTTTAGCTTTTCCTCGATCTAAGTTCCAATGTGGTTTAGCTTTATCTAAATAGGTAATTTTAGTCAATTAAATACTTCTAGTATTCAATTTAATCCATATTTCATATTTATGCAAAATTACCAATTTCCCAATAACATTTTAACTTTTTAGAATTTAGTCCTTAAGCTCATAATTTAAAATCTAACCATTTTAATCTAAATCCATGTTAATCACAAATGCAAGGGACCTTGAAAAAACCCATATTTACCATCATTTCACAATAAAACCCTAGAATTTATACTTTTAACAAATTAGTCCAAAATTCCAAAATTCATCAAAAATCACTCAATAGAACTTGTTTTTTTTTTCAAACAAAGACTCATAACCTATCAACTAACATCAAGAATCATTCAAAAGCATTTGGGGCAAGTCCCTCAACCTTTAACATTTTTGCAAATTAACCCTCAGGCTAGCTAGATTAAGCTAAAGTGAACTAAAAAACATAAAAATCATTAAAAAAAAGGGCTTGAAAATTCACCATGCAATCAACACAAGCTTGATCGAATGCTCCCTCTTCTCTAATGGTATTTTTAGGTTTCAAAATGACAAAAAGATGAAAATGATCACTTTAGTTCATCTTTTCTTATTTAATTTTCTTTTTACTTACCAAATTACTATATTAACCTTTTAAAATCATTAAAATATCATTAAAACCTTGCCATGCACATCCATTACCTCAATAAATGGTTTATTTACCCTTCAAGTCCTTTAGTTTAAGGTTTCATAGCCATTTGAACTTTTTAACTAATAGAACTCAATTTTTTCACCTTTTATGATTTAGTCCTTTTTACTTAATAAATTTTAATATGACCTTACTATAATCCCATAGACCTTAAAATAATAATAAAATAATAACTCGCTCATCAGAATTGTGGTCCTGAAACCATTATTTTTGATATCACTAAAAATGGGCTATTACACTTTATATGTACCAAGTTTAAAAAAAAACTTAATTTTTGTTGCATATTTATTTAAAGTCAGATTGATCGTGAATTTTAATAATAGTATTGGAATATTTAAAAATCATAAACTTATTTGTAATGGATGGATGTCAAATAACTATTATTTTATCAAACCAAAGTTGTACACACTGCTTGAAACTGAAATTTCAAATAAAAGACTTAAAACTCATCACTCTAATAAGGCGTACCTTTGACATTTTAAACTTGGTCATACTAACTAAGAAATAATCACTAGACTTGTGAAAGATGGCACCTTAAGTTGCTTAAAGAAATTGATATTCCACAATGTGAATCTAGCTTGGGAGGTAAGATGACTAAGCGATCTTTTAATGCAAAAGGAACAATGGTCGTAAAACACTTAGAATTTATGCACACTGACGTATCTATGAATGTTAGTGCAAGAAGTGGTTACAAGGATTATGTAACCTTTATTGATGATTGTTCTAGATATGGGTATGTGTACCTAATACACCTTAAAAGTGAAACCTTCGATAAATTCAAAGAGTTTCATGCGGAAGTGGAGAAACAACTAGGTTTACTAATAAAAAACATAAAAATCATTAAAAAAAAAGGGCTTGAAAATTCACCATGCAATCAACACAAGCTTGATCGAATGCTCCCTCTTCTCTAATGGTATTTTTAGGTTTCAAAATGACAAAAAGATGAAAATGATCACTTTAGTTCATCTTTTCTTATTTAATTTTCTTTTTACTTACCAAATTACTATATTAACCTTTTAAAATCATTAAAATATCATTAAAACCTTGCCATGCACATCCATTACCTCAATAAATGGTTTATTTACCCTTCAAGTCCTTTAGTTTAAGGTTTCATAGCCATTTGAATTTTTTAACTAATAGAACTCAATTTTTTCACCTTTTATGATTTAGTCCTTTTTATTTAATTAACTAAGTAAACTTTAAAATTTCTTAACGAAATTTTAATATGACCTTACTATAATCCCATAGACCTTAAAATAATAATAAAATAATAACTCGCTCATCAGAATTGTGGTCCTGAAACCATTATTTTTGATATCACTAAAAATGGGCTATTACACTTTATATGTACCAAGTTTAAAAAAAAACTTAATTTTTGTTGCATATTTATTTAAAGTCAGATTGATCGTGAATTTTAATAATAGTATTGGAATATTTAAAAATCATAAACTTATTTGTAATGGATGGATGTCAAATAACTATTATTTTATCAAACCAAAGTTGTACACACTGCTTGAAACTGAAATTTCAAATAAAAGACTTAAAACTTATCACTCTAATAAGGCGTACCTTTGACATTTGAAACTTGGTCATACTAACTAAGAAATTGATATTCCACAATGTGAATCTAGCTTGGGAGGTAAGATGACTAAGCGATCTTTTAATGCAAAAGGAACAATGGTCGTTAAACACTTAGTGCACTGACGTATCTATGAATGTTAGTGCAAGAAGTGGTTACAAGGATTATGTAACCTTTATTGATGATTGTTCTAGATATGGGTATGTGTACCTAATACACCTTAAAAGTGAAACCTTCGATAAATTCAAAGAGTTTCATGCGGAAGTGGAGAAACAACTAGGTTTACTAATAAAAGCACTTTAGTCTAATCAATGTGGGTAATATTTATCAGATGAGTTCTTAGGGTATCTCATACAGAATGTGATCCTATCTCAATTAACGTTGGACATTCCACAATAGAACGGTATGGTAGAGAGAAGAAACTGAACTTTGTTAAACATGGTTCATTCGATGTTAATTTATTCAAAGTTTCCAATCTCCTTTTGGGGATGTGCATTACAAATAACTTGTTGTATTCTAAATGATGTACCAACTAACGTAGCATCTAAAACTCATATGAATTGTGGCATAGCAAGAAGCCAAATCTAAATCATTTAAGGATTTGAGGATACTCAGCCCATATATTAGATAAAAAAGCAAGGAATTTGGATTTACAAACAAAATTGTGCATGCTTGTGGGAAATCCAAAAGAAAAAAAGGTGGTTTTTTTTATAACACAAAAGAGAAAGCAATGATAGTGTCAACTCATGCTACTTTCCTTGAGGAAAGTTACATGAATGAATTCAGGCCTCAAAGTAAAGAAGTACTCGAGGAAATTTCGAGAAATACACAAAGCCGTATAGAAACAATTCTAGAACCAACTTCTAATAATAGACCTACAAATGATCAGCAACATAGGGTTCTTCGTCGCAATGAAAGGGCCTCTCGCAAGCTTGAGTTCTTCCAATCTAGCAGAAGTGTTTTAAACACTAAGTCTACCAAATAGGAAGATGATTACCCACTCACATAAGATGAAACGATGCAGAGTGTTAATTTCAAGCTCTTAGAAATAGCTATGAATTATGAAGTGGATTCTATGAATTCCAACTCAGTGTGGTAACTTGTAGACTTATCGGAAGGGATAAAACCTATAGGGTGTAAGTCTATCTAAAACAAGAAAATAAATACGGATGGAAAGTAGAAACTTACAAGGTCAAACTTGTATCAATAGGTTATACTCAGAAAGAATATATCGATTATGACAAAACCTTCTCTCCAATTTTCATGCTCAAGTCAATCCGCATGTTGTTATCCATTGCAGCAGCTACCAATTACGAGATTTAACAAATGGATGTCAAGACAGCGTTCTTAAAAGGCTATCTTGAAGAAAGTATCTAGATGTTACACTAGCCCAAATAACTTAAACGGTACTTCTGTTTTGGATTTAATCACATACTTTAATAACTTAAAATTTGGAGAATGTAAATCATACAAAAACTCATAAAGAACTGGTAGGTAATTCCTACAACCCTAATTCCAACGTTTATTTACAATATTTGGATTTGTACTAGAATACAGACATAATCGACTTAAATCCTAAGGCAAGGCCTCTATGGGTGCCCCTCTATATACGTGAACAGCTACATCACTCCATTTACTCTGGTGGAAACTGGTTTGGTCCCCCTTGATGCCCATATCTTTACCTAATCCTGCATTCAAGCAAATGGGATGGTGTTCGAGCATCAAGATGGATATGAGATGGATCAATATCGACAGATATTGTAACATCCTGATTTAAGGCCTAGTCAGAATAGTGGTTTCGGGACCACAAATTCGATGAGGAAAAATTTATTTTTACTATATTTTTATGGCCTACAATTTCACGGAAAGATTTCGTAAAAATTTCGTTCAAAATTTTGACGTTTGGGCACTCAATTTAGTCAAAAGGACTAAATTGTAAAAAGTGCAAAAGTTGAGTTTTATATGTTAAAGGTATTTAATTGTTATGGAACTATAAATTAGGGGTCCTTATATGGTAATTAGACCATTAGTTAGTGATGGACAAAAATGGACATGAGATAAATAAAATAGGATTTTTTTTAAGTAAGGGCATTTTAGTCATTTAGTAAATAAATAGAATTAAAAGGGAAAAAGATGTAAAAATTGTGTTCATCATCCTTGCTTGCTGCCAAACTTGAAGGAAGCCATATCTAGGGTTTCTTCACTTTCTCAAGCTCATAGGAAGTGATTCCAAGCCCCATTTCTAATATTCTTTACGTTTTTGAAATCTCGGTAGCTTAATTTAGCTTATTTTAGCAATAATTTAACCTAGGGTTCATATTTGGAAAAATACCCATAGGTGAAATATGTTTATTTTGATGTTTTATGGTAGAATATGAAGTTAGGAATTATGTTAAACAACTTTTGCTAGTCAATTTTAAGTGAAAACGAGTATATTGACATAATCGACAAAAATACCTAATGTTCATAAGTGAGTGTTAGAGTAAGAATTTGATGTTGTCATAGAAGGGAAAAATGTTTAGCATGTTATAAAACATAAGAATAAGAGATAAAGTTTAATTTCCAAGCTTTGGGGCAAAAGTGTAAATATGCAAAAGTTTAGGGGCAAAATTGTAATTTTTCAAAAATAAGTCAAGGACTGTTTTGATGAATGTGAGTTTTAAATAAGCTAAATTTGCTATTATAGATTAAGAAGAATGAAATTCGGAGCTAGATCGGGGAAAGAAAAAGATTGAAGACTAAAGTGTTAGATTTGATCACATTTTTGTACCGAGGTAAGTTTACGATAAATAAATACAATATTTTAATAATTATTATTAACATTTTTATTTTCTTGCAATTATATATTTATTTCATGAATTTATTTAATGTTGACTCAAGTATGAGATGATAGAACATCAGAGTTAAAAAGTCCCGTAGAAACATAAGGAATGTATCGAATACAAATGTCATGACATTTGGGTAAAGAGATCCCATGTAAGACCATGTCTGGGACATGGCATTGGCATCATTGAGATTATGAGAGATCCCATGTAAGACCATTTCTGGGACATGGCGTTGGCACCGAGATGAGAGGTCCCATGTAAGACCATGTATGGGACATGATGTTGGCACCGAGATGAGAGGTCCCCCGTAAGGCCATGTCTGGGACATGGCATGGGCACTGATATGAGAACTCCCACGTAAGACCATATCTGGGATATGGCATTGGCAGTACAGGAAATATCCCATATAAGGCCATGTTTGGGACATGGCTTTCGTAGGTTATTATCAGATATGAGACCCAAGTATCCTTATTATTCCAATATGGCTCAACGGGCTAGAAAACAGATTATGTTCTATGGAAGTTCAAGTAAAAGTATAATTAGCAACTTCAGGTGGGTTATAAGAGTTAAGAATATGTTATGATATCAGTGAGAACCAATATTTCAGCAAGAGAAGAGTAAGTTGTAATCTTAAGCTATCTAAATAGGTAAGTAAATAAACAAGTAAATGAGAGTAAGGAAAGAGGAAACTTAAGAACATGATACTTGCAAATCATTATTTGTGTTAAATGTTGTTATTTATTTACTTGTAAACTTACTAAGATTTATGCATTACTTCTTTTATTTCTTTTTCTTTCATATAGTATTATCAAGCATAGTTGGGATCTTGAAGACGTCTGAGAGCGTTCACACTATCAACCACCACAACTTGGTATTTTAAGATGACAAAAGTTTCGAGCTATGGCATGTATAGGGACTTAGTCATTTCGATTGTATATTATTAAATTATGACCAAAAGATGATATGTAAATATTTTATGATGGATAGTTATTAAAATGGCTAAGTATGAAGGTGTTTGTTGTTATAAATGTCTAGGTGATAAATTATGCATAGAAATCATGAAAAAGTAAAAATTGGTAGTGAAATAGTTTTGGGACAGCAGTAGTGACGTGACTTTGAAAAATCACCAAGGATAGTATAAAATGAATTAGAGAGTGAATGATATATAGAATTAAAGCTTATTGAGTCTATTTTCATATAAAAATAACAGTGTAGACAAAAGAATTATGTATTCTGAAATATTTTCTTTTTAGTTGGACAAGGTCAAAGTGGTTTTCGGAATCCCCTGTTCTGACTTTGGAAAATAATTAATAATTGTAAAAAAATATTTATGAGTTGTAATTTATATGTATAGATTCCTTATTAAGTCTATTTTCTGTAGAAAGAAGTGAGAACACCATATGAAGTCTGTACAATGAGATGATTAAATTTTAGTGATGAGAGATCAGGACAGTCAATCAGTGAAATAGGGGAGAATTTAACTAATAAACTGTACTAATTGGCCAAACCAAAAATTATGAAAAATTTATGGTAAAAAGATTTGTGAGTCTAGTTTCAGAAAAAAATTATAGATCTAAATTTCAAGTTTCATAGCTTGAGTTATAATTAATTTAGTAACTTCTGCGCCGGTGGATAACTTTGTTGTGAATAGTGAAATTAATTTCAAAAGTAAATTTTATGCCCTGAACTTTTAAGTTAAGTCAAGTAACACCTCATGCTCGACTCCGGCAATGGTCTTGGATAATGGGTGTTACATTTTATTGGTATCAGAGCAGGTTTAGTCGGTTCTTGAAATATTCAGTATGAATAAGAGTCTAGCTATACATGCCATACTTGTAATTTATAGTTATGGATCCCAAAAGAGTTGGTACAGATGATGTAGAAAGTAATGCGCCCACTCCCGCAGAAGGGGCGGTGCCACCAAATGGTAGTGAAAGGCCCGTTACAGTTAGTCAGGGAGGAAGGGATCGAAAAACCTTCTTCCAAGCTATGAATGAATGGTTTGCCGAGTTCGTTCGTACGAATCCGGTTGTTAGACCTCCACCCCCTCATGATTTTTAGATTCCCCATGTAGCTCCCCCAGTTACAGGTACAGTTATAGGAGAAAGGCCACCAGTTGATAAGATCAGAAAACAATGAGCTAAAGAGTTTCGGGCTACTAAAGATGATGATGCAGAGAAAGTAGAATTTTAGCTTGAGAATACTATCAGAGTATTTGGTGAGTTATACTGTACACCTGAAGAATGTATGAAGTGTGTTGTCTCACTTCTCAGAGATTCGACTTATCATTGGTGGAAGTCTCTTGTGTCAGTGGTACCTAGTGAGAGGGTTACTTAGAATTTCTTTCAAGAGGAGTTTCGTAAGATGTACATCAGTCAGAGATTTATATATCAGAAAAGAAAAGAGTTCCTTGACTTAAAGTAGGGTAAGAAGACTGTTACTGAGTATGAATGTAAATTTGTCAGACTCTGCAAGTATGCTCGAGAGTGTGTATCTACAGAAGCTATTATGTGTAAAAGATTTGGGGATGGGCTCAATGATGATATCCGACTGTCAGTTGGTGTTCTAAAGATAAAAGAGTTTGTTGTTCTAGTTGAGAGAGCTTGTAAGGAAGAGGAGTTGTTAAAAGAAAAACAAAAGGGCAAAGCTGAAATTGATGTTCAAGACTTGAAGAAAGGCAGATGAATTAGATAGTTCTCTTGCCATGATTTCTGTTATGTCTGCTCAGAAATGTTTGAGGAAAGGGTATGAAGCTCATCTTGCTTTTGTATCGAATACTAAAGATCCAAAATTGAAAATTGAATCAGTGCCAGTAGTTTGAGATTTTTTCGATGTGTTTCCGGAAGAATTGCCAGGTTTGTCTCCTATTAGAGAAGTTGAGTTTGGTATTGAGTTGATTTTAGGTGCCACTCCCATTTCTATTTCTCCTTATAGAATGGCTCCGATGAAATTGAAAGAATTGAAAGCTCAGTTGCAGGAATTAACTGATAAAGGTTTTGTAAGGCCTAATTGTTCTTTGTGGGGTGCACCAGTGCTTTTTGTGAAAAAGAAAGACGGTTCGATGAGGTTGTGTATAGATTATCGGCAGCTAAACAAAGTGACAATAAAAAAACAAATATCCACTGCCTAGAATTGATGATCTGTTTGACCAATTGAAGGGAGCCACTGTGTTCTCTAAGATAGATTTGAAATCTAGTTACTATCAGCTGCGGTTTAAAAAATCAGATGTTCTGAAGACTACTTTCCAGACTAGGTATGGTCACTATGAGTTTTTTTTATGCCATTTGGTTTGACTAATGCTCCTACCATATTCATGGATTTAATGAACCGAATCTTTCGACCGTACTTGGACAAGTCTGTAGTTGTGTTTATTGATGATATTCTGATTTATTCTCCTGATGAGACTGAACATGCCGAAATTTAAGAACAGTTTTACAGATTTTTAGGGACAATCAGTTGTATGCCAAGTTTAGCAAAAGTGAGTTCTAGCTTCGAGAAGTCGTATTCCTTGGGCACATTGTCTCAAGTGATGGTATTAATGTTGATCCGAGTAAAATTTCAGCAATTGTTGAGTGGAAACCACCCAGGAATGTAATAGAGGTTAGAAGTTTTCTTGGATTAGCTGGTTATTACAGACGGTTTGTAAAGGGATTTTCCATGATAGTTACCCCATTGACAAGATTGTTGCAGAAAGATGTCAAGTTTGAATGGATTGAGAAGTGTCAGTAGAGTTTTGACAAGTTAAAGGCATTATTGAGTAAAGCTCCTGTTTTAGTACAGCTAGAACCAGGTAAAGAATTTGTGATTTACAGTAATGCATCCTTGAATGGATTGGGTTGTGTACTTATGCAGGAAGATAAAGTAATAGCATATGCTTCCATACAGTTAAAGCTACATGAGAAAAACTACCCGACGCATGATTTAGAGCTAGCTGCCATTGTATTTGCGTTGAAGATTTAGAGACATCACTTGTACGGTGAGAAGTGCCGAATATTTACTGACCATAAAAGTTTGAAATACTTGATAACTCAGAAAGATTTGAACTTGAGGCAAAGAAGATGGCTAGAGTTGATTAAAGATTATGAGCTAGTGATCGATTATCACCCGGGTAAGGCAAATGTTGTTGCTGATGCCTTGAGTAGGAAGTCTTTATTTACATTGAGAGCTTTGAATACTAGTTTGGCTTTATCAGATGACGGTTCTATTTTAGCTGAGTTGAGAGCTAAACCGATGTTTCTTGAAGAAATCTATAAAGCTAAAAAAGATGATAGTGAGTTATAAGCTAAAAGAGCTAAGTGTGAGACAGATGTAGAGTCTGATTTTCAGATCGGTTCTGATGGTTGTTTGATGTTCAAAAATCGGATATGTGTACCGAAGAATGATGAGCTTGTTCGAAAGATTTTATAAGAAGCACATAGCAGTTCTTTGTCTATTCACCCAGGTAGTACAAAGATGTATACTGATTTGAAGAAAATGTACTGGTGGGTAGGAATGAAAAGAGATATTTCAGAATTTGTTTATAAATGCTTGATTTGTCAGCAGGTAAAGGTCGAACATCAGGTACCTTCAGGTTTATTGCAGCCTGTGTTAGTTCCTGAGTGGAAATGAGACCGAGTTACCATGGATTTTGTAACAGGGTTGCCGTTGACACCGAGAAAGAAAGATGCAATATGGGTTGATCTAGTCAAAGAAACTGAAGAGAAAGTAAAAGTCATTAGGGATTGCTTGAAAGCAGCTTCGGATAGACAGAAATCTTATGCAGATTTGAAAAGAAAAGAGATTGAGTTTCAGGTTGGTGACAGGGTATTTTTGAAAGTATCCCCGTGGAAGAAAATTTTCAGATTTGGCAAGAAAGGCAAACTAAGTCCACGTTTCATTGGACCGTTCGAGGTGACTGAAAGAATTGGGCCCTTAGCATATCGGTTAGCTTTGCCAACTGAGTTAGAGAAGATTCATAATGTATTCCATGTGTCTACGTTACGTCGTTACCGTTCTGATCTGTCACATATGATCTCACCGACAGAGGTTAAGATTCAGCTAGACATGACTTATGTTGAAGAACCGGTAAAAATTCTAGATAAAGAGATCAAGCAACTAAGGAACAAGAGTATTGCACTTGTGAAAGTGTTATGTAATAGGCATGGAGTTGATGAGGCTACATGGGAGCCTGAGGAGGCCATACGAAAACAGTACCCAAATCTCTTCACAGGTAAGATTTTCGGGGACGAAAATCCCTAAAAGGGGGGAGAAATGTAACATCCCGATTTAAGGCCTAGTCGAAACAGTGGTTTCGGGACCACAAATTTGATGAGGAAAATTTTATTTTTACTATATTTTTATGGCCTATAATTTCACGGAAAGATTTCGTGAAAATTTTGTTCAAAAATTTTGACGTTTGGGCACTCAATTTAGTCAAAAGGACTAAATTGTAAAAAGTGCAAAAGTTAAGTTTTATATGTTAAAGGTATTTAATTGTTATGGAACTATAAATTAGGGGTCCTTATATGGTAATTAGACCATTAGTTAGTGATGGATAAAAATGGACATGAGATAAGTGAAATAGGATTTTTTTTTTAAGTAAGGGCATTTTAGTCATTTAGTAAATAAATAGAATTAAAAGGGAAAAAGATGTAAAAATTGTGTTCATCATCCTTGCTTGCTGCCAAAACTTGAAGGAAGCCATATCTAGGGTTTCTTCACTTTCTCAAGCTCATAGTAAGTGATTCCAAACCCCGTTTCTAATGTTCTTTACGTTTTTGGAATCCCGATAGCTTAATTTAGCTTATTATAGCAATAATTTAACCTAGGGTTCATATTTGGAAAAAATACCCATAGGTGAAATATGTTTATTTTGATGTTTTATGGTAGAATATGAAGCTAGGAATTATGTTAAACAACTTTTGCTAGTAGATTTTAAGTGAAAACGAGTATATTGACATAATCGACAAAAATACCTAATGTTCATAAGTGTTAGAGTAAGAATTTGATGTTGTCATAGAAGGGAAAAATGTTCAGAATGTTATAAAACATAAGAATAAGAGATGAAGTTTAATTTCCGAGCTTTGGGGCAAAAGTGTAAATATGCAAAAGTTTAGGGGCAAAACTATAATTTTTCCAAGATTGAATCAAGGACTATTTTGATGAATGTGATTTTTAAATAAGCTAAATTTGCTATTATACATTAAGAAGAATGAAATCTGGAGCTAGACCGGGGAAAGAAAAAGATTGAGGACTAAAGTGTTAGATTTGATCACTTTTTTGTACCGAGGGAAGTTTACGGTAAATAAATACAATATTTTAATAATTATTGTTAATGTTGTTATTTTCCAGCAATTATATATTTATTTCATGAATTTATTTAATGTTGACTCAAGTATGAGATGACAGAGAATCAGAGTTAAAAAGTCTCGTTGAAACATAAGGAATGTATCGGATACAAATGTCATGACATTTGGGTAAAGAGATCCCATGTAAGACCATGTCTGGGACATGGCATTGGCATCATTGAGATTATGAGAGGTCCCATGTAAGACCATTTCTGGGACATGGCATTGGCACCGAGATGAGAGGTCCCATGTAAGACCATGTCTGGGACATGGCGTTGGCACCAAGATGAGAGGTCCCCCGTAAGACCGTGTCTGGGATATGGCATGGGCACCGATATGAGAACTCCCATGTAAGACCATATCTGGGATATGCCATTGGCAGTACAGGAAACATCCCATGTAAGACCATGTCTGGGACATGGCTTTGGCATGTTATTATCAGATATGAGACCCAAGTATCCTTATTATTCCAATGTGACTCAACGGGCTAGAAAACAGATTATGTTCTATGGAAGTTCAAGTAAAAGTATAATTAGCAACTTCAGGTGAGTTATAAGAGTTAAAAATGTGTTATGATATCAGTGAGAACCAATATTTCAGCAAGAGAAGAGTAAGTTGTAATCTTAAGTTATCTAAATACGTAAATAAATAAACAAGTAAATGAGAGTAAGTAAAGAGAAAACTTAAGAACATGATACTTGCATATCATTATTTGTGTTAAATGTTGCTATCTATTTACTTGTAAACTTACGAAGCTTTATGCTTACTTCTTTTATTTCTTTTTCTTTCATATAGTATTATGAAGCATAGTCAGGATCTTGAAGACATCGGAGAGCGTTCACACTATCAACCATCACAACTTAGTATTTTAAGACAATAAATGTTTCGAGCTATGGCATGTATAGGGACTTAGTCATTTCGATTGTATATTCTTAAATTATGACCAAAAGATGATATGTAAATATTTAATGATGAATAGTTATTAAAATGGCTAAGTATGAAGGTGTTTGTTGTTATAAATGTCTAGGTGATAAATTATGCATAGTAATCATGAAAAAGTAAAAATTGGTAGTGAAACAGTTTTGGGATAGCAGTAGTGACGTGACTTTCAAAAATCACCAAGGATAGTATAAAATGAATTAGAGAGTGAATGATATATATAATTAAAGCTTATTGAGTCTATTTTCATAGAAAAATAACAGTGTAGTCAAAGGAATTATGTATTCTGAGATAGTTTCCTTTTAGTTAGACAAGGTCAAAGTGGTTTTCGGAATCCCCTATTTTGAATTTGGAAAATCATTAAAAATTGTACAAAAATATTTATGAGTTTTAATTTATATTTCTAGATTCCTTATTGAGTCTATTTTTTGTAGAAAGAAGTGAGAACACCATATGAAGTCTGTACAATGTGATAATTAAATTTTACCGATGAGAGTTTAGGATAGTCAATCAGTGAAATAGGGGAGAATTTAACTAATAAATTATACTAATTGGCCAAACCAAAAATTTTGAAAATTTTATGGTAAACAGATATATCAGTCTAGGTTCAGGGAAAATTTATGGATCTAAATTTCAAGTTTCGTAGCTTGAGTTATAATTAATTTAGTAACTTTTGCGCAGGTGGATAGCTTTGTTGTAAATAGTGAAATTAATTTCAAAAGTAAAATTTTATGCCCCGAACTTTTAAGTTAAGTCAAGTAACGCCTCATGCTCGACTCCAACAACGGTCTTGGGTAAGGGGTGTTACAGATATAAGGTTTTATAGAGCAACATTGCGTAGTCAGGAAGCTCTATGGGGTGACACCACGACAACGATAAGGTCCTATGGGGCGACTCCTCAAAAGAGGTCTAATGTGTAATACCATAGCTTATTTATGGAAACCAATATAGTCTACCAATACAATAAAGACAGGGTAGTCTTCCGAGACAGTAAACATAGGGTAGTACGTCATGATGTTAAACACAGCATCATGTTACGTAAGACCATATCTCAATTGTGGCAGCATAAGAGAGTCCGTCAAGATAATAAACATGGGTGGATAACCAAGACATAACCGTGGGAATCCCACAAACAAAGAAAAAGGGTTAGAAGGAAAATGAAAAGTGTAGGCAAACAATAGTTGGCCAGCAGGTCAGAGGAATCCACTGATAAATAAAAAATGTAATAGAAGTGGGAAAAGACTGCTAAAATAGTAGTTCTAAAAGTTGGAAGGGCATATGCGTGGTAACCCAGCAAGATTGAAACAAGAGAAATGATGTGTCAGTAATGAATGGGGTAAGGAAAAATGAGAGAGGATGTATCAAAGGATCACCAATGAGGATCCGCCATTAAGGATCACTAGAAGGCGTTCAAGAGAATTTGGTAGGAGAGAGAAAGGTACCAATAGGGGGTACCAAGTGACAGATATGTCTGTCAAGACTATTCTTGTAACACCCCAGATTTGGTGGGTCCAAAGTTTCGGCGTATAGCCGCAAATAGTCTGTCTGGCATAATGGTATATGCCCAAAAGATTGTTTTGGTGTATACATGTGAATGTATAGTAACTGCCACAAGAGTGAGTAAGAATTTATATGATATTTTGCCATGTATTAAGGGGAAGTCCGTGTTAAGAAATTAAGGGTAAGTATAGGAGTATTCACCAAAAGTATAGTATGATTGGCTTGTATGGAATATTGTACTAGTTAGATTTTAAGTAACGTGGTTAGAAATCAACTAAATAACCAAGTTGGATATTTATGATTGCAAGGCATTTATTAATATATCTCTCAAAAATTGTAGGCTATTAAGAAGACAAGTTTTGAAACGTATGACACTTATCAAATTCCACTAAGTAAGTTGAGTCATATTTTTATGTGAGAGATGAGTTCTGAAAGGGTTCTTCCTTCTTCTTCCGCTTCCTTAAGTGTTATTTATTGATACCTTTCTTAAGCCTAAATGTATCTTACATCGATGATTTAGAAGCTATGGTTCTTTTATGATCAGTCAAGATGATTATTTTAGTTCTGCATGTTAAGTTCTGAATGAGTAAATTTGTATATGGTGATTGAAAAGTAAGACTGTAAATATAAGGTTTCTGCATGAAATTGTTAGTGATTGAGATGATAAGTAATTTGTATGTACAAGATTAATAATAGTGAAATTATGTTTCTAAGCAATGATTGTTGCTGGTTTGAGATAGATATCTAGATCTGGAGTTTTGAACTGTAGTAAGTGAAAATTAGGTGAATCTATACTCTGACTCTTACATGAATATTGTTCATATTTAAGTATATATATATGAAAGTGATCAAATTGGAAACTAGAAATCATGGATAGTATAGTATGAATATGTTACTTATACAACTATAGGATTAAAGTTATAACTAGATTAGGAGATAAGTTAGTTTGCTTAAAAACAAGTTCTATAGGACGTATGAAAAGTCTTATAAAATCCTGGGTTTGGTATGTGTCTTGTACATAGTGTTTGTAAAGTGAGTCGAGTCACCGCAATGGCAAATAAGTCCATCAAGATGGTAAACATGAACACTGAATTATGGAACACTAAAGGAAAAAGTCCATGGCCATGACATGCTCTGAAAATGATCTGTTGAGTGACATTTTATCTAATTGGGTTCTCTGCGTGTCCCAAGGTAATGATGGTAAAACCTCACTCAATGTGAGTTTAGGCAAATCCATATCGCAAACGCTGTAGTTTTGGGAATGCCTATGTAGCTTCCCATCATCCTTTGTAGCGTACTCTATATGAATCGCCTTTGTTGCTTACTCTGTATAGATAGTCTTTGTGGTAAACTCTGACTAAATTACCTTTGTGGCATACCGTGAATGGATTGCTTTGGTGGCGTACCTTACATGATTGCCTGTATGGTGTGTTCTGTTAGGCCTATTTGGCATGAACTGTAACACCCCAAACTTGATCTAAACATTATGACCAGATCTGGAGTTGTTATCTAAGTTCATTCAAAAATCCAGAAACTATTTTGAAACAGTAAAATAATTTAAACCAACATACAATGAATAAATATCCAATTTATTTGACAAAAACTTCCCTTTTAAATAATTTATTAGTTTTGTCGAGAATCATTTGTAAAATCACTTAGTTTTGCAGTGAAATTTCTTAGTTAAATAAAGTTTTGGAAAACACAATTTGTTATTGAAAATCTAACGTTTTTTATATGGAGATATTATAATCTAAAAATGATAACAATTATTAATAGAAAATAAAGTCCAAAACCAAGAACTGTCCTAAAAGTCCAAAACAGTCCATCAAAACTAAAATAGAGTAAACCAAGTTAAAAGAATCGCAAAGTTAAATATGTTTAACCGAGTTCCTATCGCATCAATTCGTCCTATGTCTAAGGGTTACTTGAGAGTAAAAAACAAAAGTGAGCTTACAAACTCAGTATGTAACTTATTATAATTTAAACAATAGATACAATTTCAGACACGCATTCAGATACTATTCAGACATATTTCATAGACAGAAACAGATGCATATTAGTTATAGATTAAATTCCTACCCTTATTTGCTACACACCATCTTTGACCATCCCTACACACCAATAAGGGTATTAACAAACCCATCCAGCATTACACACCGTTAAGTGATTATAAGTCACTTTACAGAATATATGCAGACCAACTGCCAAATCAAAATGTGATAACTCACCAGAAACAGATATAAGTGGCCGAGCCACCAATATGACAGATAAATTAAACTGCCCACACTTCCTCCATAATTATAATCCCACCCCAATGCACATGCAGAGCTAAGATATCGAATACGTACATGACATACATGCTTTACACATCAGATTTAGATAATATTAGCATACAACAGAACATGCTATCACAAATCTCATACTACTCATGCGTTTAGAAGTTATACTTAACATTAACAAAACATTAAAAAATATGATTTACGAACAAATTCGTACCAAACGGACCTTACGGAAGGCCTACATTCAATTCGCACGATGAATACGGCCTTATGGAAAAATTTTAGAATTAGGGCTCACACGCCCGTGTGGCCCACACGGCTCAATTGGCCTTGACCATGTGGCTCACACGGTCAAGAACACAGTCTATTATACGACCGTACGGCATCGACAGTCCAGTTTTTCAGCTTTCAATCGTTCGTGATTTTTTCGAGTTTTTGTTACACACCATTACTGTTTTTTATGTGAATCCACCCACGAGACTTCTAGAACCTAAAAATGTTATTTAATTCACCAAATTAGCAACAATACTGAATCGGTTAAGAGGACGTAATCCTTGATTTTCCTAAAATACCAATCAAATCCACATACGAATAACCCAAACAGCCCTAAATCAGCACTAAACGCTTACCCTTGCACATAAAAAGCAGCATACGAACTTAAATCGCTGGAGGATAGTCGAATGGTACCCACTCCTCTCTTATCAGAACACCAAAAATCAATACTCACTTAAACAATTAACCCAAAAAGGATATTTCACCAACCAATCGAGAAAACCATACACTCTAAACAACATAACCATAACCACTTACCAGATAAGAGCAGACGTCGACTATGCAGAAGAAATGGAACCAAAAAAACAAAGGGAAAAAAAGGAAGGAACAAAAGGAAATTATGATGGCCAAAGAAATAAATAAATTAAAAGATGAAGAATGGGGGTAAGGGTAAAAAATGTCATACGTGGGAAAGGGGAGAGAATTTTGGGATTTTTCAAATAAAAAATATATATTTAAAATAAAACAACCACTTCCCCCACTAAACTAGGTACCCTAAACCATTAGGTTACCCACAAAATTCGAAACCCATCCAAACTCCTCCACCTGGGTGGCTCAAGTAGAAATAGCAAAAATATTGTCATTTTACTCACGCAGGGATTCGAACACATGACCATAGGGTAAGCTAACACCTTACCACTTAACCAACAAACTCATTCTATCACAAGTTGAGCAAAAAAATGTTTAAGTCAAATAAACAAAGATAGAGATAGGAACAAAAATAGCAAAATTTTCCCAGAGTGAGATTTGAACTCATGACCTCAAACACACATTCAAGGCCCTTAACCACTGAAGCAAATACTTAATTATGACAAAATCTAACAATTCAAAAATTTAATTTTTGGGGCGTTACATGAACTGTCAGGAATGTCTAGTAAGATATGGATCTGAATGTCTATCTCTATTGTAAGATATGATGAAATTCTTTTAGTTCTGTATTAAGTAAGGCTAAGATGAGACATAGATATGTTCTAGGTTAACAGTGAATAAATCTTAAGGGTTTCATAAAAAAGAGATGTGTATTTGTATGTTAAGAAGGGTATATGTTATGATGATCTGCGAATATGAAAAGCAAGGGGTACTGCATCTTCTTCTAGAATTATTCTGAATCTAAGTCAATATTATCTTGAATTATGTGATTCCTATATAAATCAAATATGGAATTCGTCAAAATGGTATAAGCAGTGTTTTATCATTATGGATATGTGTGGTACTAAATCAAGGTAAATCTAAGTATGAATTGATGGTATTAAATTATACGTAAGTATTCGCCAAACATATATGTGTATTCACCCATGATAGATGTCCATGGACAACTATTTGATATAAAACTATGGGTTAAGGCACAATTTGTTAGAAGTGATTTTTGAGGGTATGTACTGTTACGAAATTACTATAGGACAAGAGATTTACGAAACATTTGGAAGGATTTCTTAGTTAGATAGATAAGGAAGATGGAGTATGACAAGAGTAGAATAGTTGGAGTTTAAGAGAATGGTGTTCGATGGTGGTATCCATCGAAATAAATGTTGCTAAATAATTGGCACCCAAAAGTTCATACAAGAGTGCAAAGTATCCATCAAGGTAACATTATAATGAGCTCACTAAGTACTTATGTACTTATAAGATTTGTTATTGTCTTTCAAGTATCTGAAAAGAGACTTTGCTTGGAGGGACGACACCAGGAGTACGCCAAGATGGTGGCAAAGTGGGCTATTATGCATATAGTGGAGCTGTGGTATATAGTCTAGGAATACGCCCTTCGAGTTTGTAAAAAATAAATTTTCATTTTGTAAGGATTTGAATCAAGTTTGTTTTAATAAGATTATTTTAAGTTATTTCCTTTGTTATCATACAATAAGTTTTTAATTGAAATACCAAAGAACGTGTTTAAAGAAATAAGAAAAATGTAAATTGTTTTTATTATATGATTAACTTTTGTGTTGTAACACTCAAAATTTTGAACTAGTGAATCGGGTCAGGTTTGGGGCATTACAATTCCTCTAAGAGAAGGTCTATCGTGTAACCCCTCAAACCTGGACTAGACATTACAGCCCGGTCTAAGCAATTACATGAGCCATAGATATGGCGAAAACATTTAGTTGAAGCATGTTCGTTCATTTTTGAAACACGCATTATTATTTCTTTTAAAAACGATGAGAATAATTTTGAAAACTTTGATGAAGGTCTTTCATTATCATTTGGAAATCAACTTAGTGATTCTTTTAAATTCATATTTGATATATTGAATTTGCAAAAAAGGTTTTATTAGGAAAAAATTCCAAATTATTTTATCCATAAGTAATAATCCATGCAAATTATCCAATGTCCAAAGTTAGAAAAAAAAATCTCATGCCATAGTTCTATAATCTAACAAAAAATAAAATCCCAAATAGTAATAAAGCCCATAAAATTCTGAAGCATAATAAAAATACATATTCATATAAAACCATTTTCGAGAGCCTCACCGATGATCGCATCTAAGTCCTAACCTTGAAGATTATCTAAAACACATAAGTAATGTCGGTGAGCTTTAAAAGGCCTAGTGTGAGATCAACACAGATAAAATCACATACAAATCAAAATTTCAATCATCATAATAATCATAAGTACTAACACTGAAACTTATGCATGAACATGTCGATGCATAATTTAAAAGGATGCATATTTTATAAAATTTCTTACCCTTCTCCGCTACACACCAATATCAAGTTCCCCATAACTCGTTTATCCGAAACAAGCCACCACTGATTTGCAGATAAATTGCCACTGATAACACTTTGTGGACAAGCCACCATTGATATGCAAATATGCTCATCACTTTTACACTTAGGCATGTAGACATGCTCACATATTCACATATCACTTAGTAATCACTTTAACATGTTTCAACATGTTTTTCACATTAGATCATATATCTCAATATTAACATACTCATTTGTAGATATCACATGTTTAAATCATCAAACGTATCACATAAGCCATACATCATATATCATGAGGATAAGATCTACACATACATCATTATTATAGCAATAATCACATCATACATCATGCGTTTGATAAAATGTACTCGGTTAGAGTCACTTACTTGGTTACCTTTTGATGAGTTTTTCAACTCCTATTCGAATACTTAGTGTACTCACAATTAATGTTAATTATAATTAAATTATTACTATAAAAAAACAAACACGCCACACACAACTAATCGTATTGAACCTACACCTCTTTCGTAGATCCAAAATGCCACAATCCCTTAGAATTGATACCGCTTGGATCTAAATTCTAAAGACATATCTAAACACACAAATGATCTCTATTGGTTAGAATTTGTTAAAAAATATTTATTATTAATAGATTTATCACTAAAAATCTCACCATAACACTTACCCCACGGTTTGCACACTCGAATCCACAATCTCCGATCCAAAGTTAAAGATTTCTCCTATTATTATTGATTGGACCTTCAAAGAGCATAAAGGATAGTATTAATACGTAAATAATTAAATAAGAATAATTACTATGGCCATTACATCATTTGGCCAAGAGAGGAAATCACCAAGAGGAGGAGTTTATGATCACATAGCCCACACTTACACACTTGATCAATTTGAGATGAACAGTGGATCAATATAGACAAGAGACTGGAGAGTTGGGTGATCTAAAAGATTTATTAAAGCGAGAAGGTATAAGATTAATCAAAATAAAAGAATGGAAAAGAAATATAGAGAAAAAGAGGAAAACTCAACCATCGATGACGGTGACGGCAGTAAGGTGAAAGGTATAGTAAAAGAAATGGTGAAGGTTCGACAAAACACAGGTGAAATATTGCAATGAAAGAAAGAGGAATGGAAGAGAAAAGAAAATTGCAGTGGTTTGCGATGGTGGTCACAACGGCGATGGGCAGTGATGAAAAAGAGGAAGAAGAGAAGGAAGAGGTACGGTGGCCACGCGGCACGGTGGTCAGTGGTGGAGGGTTCAGTCATGGTGGAGGAATAAAGCAAAAGTGAAAAGAGGAAAGGGTGGTGGTGTTGCAAAAAGAGAAAAAAAATAGGTGAGAATGGAGAGAAAAAAAGAATATAGAAGAGAGGGAGGAAGGGACGATAATGGTGGGTGAGTAGGAGGAAAGGTTGGTCAACTAGGTCTAGGTTTAATGAATCTCTACTATGGCAAGGGTAAGATGAAATGGTAAGAGAGGGAGACATAGAGTGAAAAGGGGATCATGCTCTTTCAACTTATGGTAAGTTCGACCCTTAATGGAGGAAAGAAATCCTCCTAAACATGGAAACTATGGAGTGAACGACAAGCTTAATAAACACATGGGAAAAACGATAAAAAATTAAATGAAAAAGTGTGAACAAGGGGACCTGAACTTAGTACCACTAGGATAGCTAAGGAGTGTTAAACCACTGGACTACTTCACTTCCTTGTTCTCATTCTTGTGCCAATAATCATAAAATGTGGGATGTGACATATTGCAAGTATAACACTATGGAGTTAGTTTTGAAAAGACCCTTTATAAGAGAAACTATAAACTCGAAAGGTCATTGAGATAACCGTCTCATGAAAATCACCGGTCGAAATGGTTCTCTATAGACAGATCTGTTTTACCTTAAAATAAAGGTTTAGCAAACAAGTTTGATTACTTGGGTGTAATCCAAATAAATTTGCAATTCAAGTGTAGGCCACTATGAAGAAAGGTAAAATGAGATTAAGTCAGCCAAAGTGGGGTGGGGCTTACTAGTAGCCTTGTCGAAGAAATGGCGATAAATACATCAAACTATTTTGAGATAAGAGAATCAAAAAAAAGGAAAAACAGTGTATTTGAAGCTCTATTAAGGATATAGTGTACAGTTGAACCCCTTCTAAGGAGGATGATGGGGGTACATCTCGATAAGTTTCAAGTTTTTAGAATTTAGCCTCGAGGTAATGAGAAATGATATTTCTTTCCCAGAAGTATGTAGGTAAAGTGAGAATCCACCAAGATGACAAAACCTCTAGAAACCACCAAAACCTTGTCGTCGGGACATAAGCTAGACCAAGAGCTAGCGGTCAAACCACCATGAAAGAAAGGCAGAAGGTGTACGATATCCTATCAATCTAGATAAGGCGCTAAATTCTGGGTAAAAATAGGGGTTAAAGTATTTTCTTTTCTTTTAAGATTTTACCCAAGTGAAAAAGGGGCAAGATATGTAGTTTGGTAGTGAAGAAACTCACTAAGTTCATTAAACTTACCGAAGTGTTTGTCTGTGTTTTTGCAGGAAATGTGGGATAAGGAACTCGATGAGGGACCAAGCCAGAATGTGTTGGATCAATGATTATTGTCAATAAAGTGTGATGCATATAGGAAGGGGGTACTTTTAGAGACTTTGCCAAGGGGTCGAATATATTGTAACTAAATAGTTCCCTTAGAGTCAGGAGATGAGACAGTGAACTTTTATTTTAAATTATTGTTTCTGTTGTAAAGGTTTTTAAATAAATAAGTAATACAATCTTATTTTAAAATAATGAGTTCTAATCTTGTACACGAACCCAGTTTAGTTGTAACACTCCATACCCGAATTCGGCGATCGGGTCGGGTAAGGGTGTTACAAAATTTAACAATATTCTTTAAATGGCTCTTCTCACAAGTCCTATGTCACAAACGTCCATTGTCAAAGTACCAAATTTCTTCAATAGCAGCATTTAAAGAAGTATGAGCCACTAGTAGACACTTGTCTCTTTTCTTGGCCCACACTTATTTCATACCAGTCTATTTTTTTTCCATTTTTGCTTAGCTATTTGCACAAATTTTTGAAGTTTATTGTAACGCCCCATATCCGGCCTAGAAGTTAGGCCCGAATCTGGTGTGTCACATTGAAGTGTTTTTCGAAAACCATGTTTTCATTAAAAACCCTTCTTGAAATTTCAAACTTCTTGCCATTTAAAACTTGCATAAAATCTTAGTTTGTGTTTGTTTATTTTTAATCAAGGTTTATTAAAAAGTTATCACCTTCAAAACCTTATTGTTGGGGAAGCTTAATTTAAAGCAAATGATTTACGAAAACGTGATATTTAAAAATTGAGGTACGAAAACGTAGTGTTAGAAAATAGTTATTGTTTTGGAAAACCGTGTTCTACTTCTAACAGATATAAATCACAATCACATCAAATCCCAAATTTAAAATCCAGAAATTATAGAGGCCTTATTACAACCCGAATCAAAATCAAATTGCTTAAGTAAATGAGAAAAATAGAATAAAACAAGTGTCATTGTGTGGCCCTCTCCGAGTCCCTCGTAGCTACAAACCGTCTAACGCTAGGGATTACTTGAAAGGTAAAAACAGGGTGAGTTTATGAAAACTCAGTGTGTAATCCCCTTATTAAAGAAACGGAATGTAACACCTCATACCCGGCCTAGACGTTATGGCTGAATCTGGCGTGTCACATTAAAGTGTTTTTCGAAAACCATGTTTTCATTGAAAACCCTTCTTGAAATTTCAAATACAAAACCTCATTTTGCGTTTGTTTATCTTCGATCTAGGTTTATTAAAGAAAAGTTGTTACCTTCAAAAATTTATTGTTGCGGAAGCTTAATTTAAAACAAATGATTTACGAAAATGTGATATTTAAATAAAAATGAGTTGCAAAAATGTAGCGTTTGAAAATGGTTATTATTTTGGAAAATTGGGTTCTACATCTAGCAGATAAGAATCACAATTAATAAAATCCTGAATTTAGAATCCAGAAATTTTAGAGGCCTTATTACAAAAATAAAACCCAGCATAAAATTTAATAAAAATAGAAGCAAATTTAAACAGCAAGAGTTGTGTGGCCACCTCCAAGTCTTTCGCAGCACCAAATCGCCTAAGGCTGGGAATTATCTGCACAGTTAGACAGAAGGGTGAGTTTGCGAAAACTCAGTCTATAATCCCTTATCAAACAGTCAACATACAGAACAGAATCAGTCTAGGCTAGAGCCCTTTAACAGTAATAATACAGTGTGAGTCTTAGCCTAATACAGAAACAGTGTGGGCCTAAGCCCGATAAATATCAGTATGGTGCAAGTATGCAAACCCATCCCAATGTAGTCAACACACCACCCGTACCAACCCAACACACCATGTGGGGACAGAGTCGACCCACCCAACCCTCACACCAATATCGCAGCATAGCTGCCAGTAATAATAATGCAGCAGAGCTGCCAGTAGTCAAAATGGCTAAGAGCCTTTAACAGGATAGCTATAAGTATTAACAGAATGGCTACAAGCCACAAGTACAGTAATGTGATTGGCACAAAGCCATCGTAGCAGTGATATGACCGGCACACAGTGCCATCAGTAATGGTAACATGATCGACACAAAGCCATCAGTAGCAGTGATATGATCGGTGCACAACCATTAGTAACAGTGAAATGATCGGTTATGGTCAGCACAAAGCCATCAGTAACGGTACTATGACCGGCACAAAGCCATCAATAGCATCACAGCAAAGATGCCAACAACAGTATCGCAGCAAAGCTGCTAATAGTATATGTGGCCAAGCCACCAGTAACAGTGATTGTGGCAGAGCCACTAGTATAGTACTTCCTTCATAACAGTATCCCAACCCCATGCAGTATGTCGTGTATGCAGAATGTCATGCTCAGAATCAGTCATTCAAATCACAGACAAATCAGTCATACCAAACACAGACAAATCAGTCATTTAACCACAGACAAAACAATCATTTGACCTCGAGGGGCAAAAATAGTCATTTACCCACCAGGGCATTACGGTCATTTTACCCTACAGGGGCATTACGGACATTTTATCCTACAGGGGCATTACGGTTATTTTACCCTACAGGGGCATTACGGACATTTTACCCTATAGGGGCATTATGGTCATTTTACCCTACAGGGGTATTACGGTCATTTTACCCTACAGGGGCATTACGGTTATTTTACCCTACAGGGGTATTATAGTTATTTTACCCTACAGGAGCATTACTGTCATTTTACCCTAAAGGAGTATTACGGTCATTTTACTCAGGTAACCTAATTGGTCATAACAGTGTAAATGGTCCCAAGGCCCATTACTCGGCCCAAGTGGACCCACACGCTCGTGTGGCTCGTTCAGCCTAGATTTCACCACGGCTATGAGATCTACATAGCCCAGTCCAGTATTTGCCACAAATAGTGGGTTTCATCTATGTGGAGCCCACAAGCCCATTGAGCCCACACGGCCCAACATGCCCCATTATTGCCTAAGCCCATAAGAATGCTCATGGAGGCCTCCACAGTTTATCACCCATGATTTGCAGGTTCAGCATTCCACATGAGCGATCGCACGCTCATGTGGTCTCAAACACCGTATTTCAGCTTTTTGGCTTTTGTCGTTCTACAGTTACAGTGGGGAGTTTACACACCTGATGTGATTTGCAGATTCCCTTCGATCCGAACACTCTTATTCCTCAAATCAATGATCATTGCACCCTTGGTTCCCAGGCAATGTGTCAATCAACCTCGACCACCACCAGTTAAGAATGGAAGCAATGCAGGTTGGAGAAAGCGACGAATACCTTGAAAGCCTCGTCGATCTCCCCCTATTTAGAACAAGGAACAAATGAGATGATATATAGCTCTCCACAACAACAATCTCCCCAAATCCTAATATTCTCTCCTCAAATCTCTCCAAATATCCCTCCTCAATTCTCTCTATGACTAGTTCAAACTCCATTCAAACTCCCCCTTAGCTGTGTTTCAGTCCAACTCCACCACCTACCCAGCTCAAGCAGCAAAATAAATTTCATTGCACACCCCAAGACTTGATCCTCAGACCTTAGAGTTACACAACACGCCACCTTGCCACTTGACCACAAGCTCTTTTTGTGTTATAAAACAAACACTATTACTTATAAGGCATATATGCCAGTGTCCAGATTCATTTAAGAGCAAAACTAAAAATTCTGCAAAAGCCAAGAATTGAACCCAAGCTTCTCAAAAACTCCCATACACACCCAAATCACTTAGCCATTAAAGCAAAGAAGCAATTTGTGTAACTTCCTCGCACAACTAAATATTTATGTGCAGTTTCCTAACTGTTCCCTTGTTCAAAACCTATTTCTTCTAGGCCTAAAATTCTAGGCGTTACACAGAATTAGTCTAGGCCTGAGCCCTTAACAGTAATAGTATCAGTGTGGGCCTTAGCCCATTATGGTAACGGTGGCAAATGGTTTTAGCACTCAGCAGCCTCGGTTGGGCCTGAGCGCATATCAAATGGCATAGAACACATATATCTGGGCCTAAGCCCATCTGAATATCAGAATGAGTATATGCAATGCATAAATACCCATACCAACACTGCACTCCATCTCCTGTCCAACCCTACACTCTTGTGGGGATTAAATCGACCCACCCATCCCTACACTCCTTAAGTAGCATCGGTTGTGGCACTAACCAATAATGTAGCAGAGCTGCCAATCACATAATCGGCTTAAAGCCATCGGTGGGTCCACAGTCGTCTCATGCAACCCGTACGACCCTCACATATCAATCGCTTCCTCCAATACAAGATCCCAACCCTATGCAGTATGTCATGTATGTAGTATGCCATGCTCAGAATCAGTCATATCGTTCACAGTTAAGTCAATCAAACCATAGCACAAATCAGTCATTTAACCTCGAGGGGCAAAATAGGCATTTACCCTCTAGGGGCATTACGGTCATTTAACAACCTTTTTGAAGGTCTATAGTTGCCTCAAGTGACACAGATAACCGAAATGATCATAACGGTGTAAATGGGCCCAGGGCCCATATTCGACCCAAGTGGGCCCACATGCTCGTGTGGCCCATTTAGCCCAAATTCAGTCACGGCTACGCGAACTACATAGCCCAGTCCAAAATTTGCCACGTAACGTGGATTTTATCTGTGTGAGGCCCACGAGCCCTTTGAGTCCACACGACCCATTTCAGCCCAACGTGACCCATAACGGTCCAATAGCACGAGAATGCTCGTAGTAGCCTCTACAGTCTAACGCCCATATTTGTGGGCTCGGTTCACCACACGAGTGTTCATACGCCCATGTGGCTTCAATCACCATATTTTTAGTTCTTTGGCTTTTCGACTTTTGCCGATTCACAGAAGAGACAGTGTGATTACACACACTTTCGGCTTTACGACAGTAATGTTTTACGGTGTACAGTTACACACCTGATTACGTAGAGTACTAGAAATCCACGCGCGTCAGAACCTTGACAGACCGGTCGACTGAGATTTGCCTACTTGATCCAAAGCTTGGTGGAGCCACCCTTCCTTGGCAAAAAATCCCAAACAGCCGACACCTTATGCCGTTTAAACTTGGGAGTGGAGGCTGCGAGCTCAAACTCAGCCAATACCTTTGCCATCACTTTATTACCAGCACCCTCTTGACCCATCTAAAGTTATGCGATTAATCCCCTTAGATCGCTGGTTGCAAACGATCACTCTTTGCTTGCCGAATATCTGCGTTACAAGTGCACTCCTATTAGACACGATTGCCTAAACCCAAAGGTTGATCATACTTACAAAACCCCTAGGTAAAGGAAGGTAATACTCGGCCACAACAAAATATACAACCAACACACTTTAGATTGAGCACAATAATAGCAACAAGGTTACCTTCAGACGAATAACGATAGGAACATTTCGAAATGCTTTAGTATTTCTTGAGTACTCCTTCACTCCATGCGGAATTCTAGAACCCAAAGAACACAATCGGCAACAAAAGAATCAAGAGGAGAAAGAAGTATTTGGCTTAATACCAAAAGAAAGAGTGATGATAGAATCGGTTAGAAAGAAAAATAGGTGTATTCGGCCAAGCACACTAGAGAGAGGAGATGAAAAATGAAAGTACTTGAAAGGCTTAAGATGTGTTCGGCTGGGATTGTGAAGGAATGGGAAGCAGAGAAGAAAGTGAAGAAAGGTGGGGAGAAGGTTCAGCTTAGAAGAGAGTCCGAAAGGAGAAGAATTAGAGAGGAAGGAGAGAAGCACTATTCAGTTTTGAGAAACAGAGAAGTAGAAAGAATGGAAGAAGAAGAAGAAAGACGATTCGGCAAATATTGAAAAAAAAAGTGAATTCGATACTAACCAATTTTTCCCTAAATGGTCAATTCGACAAAACTTCAACAACCAAAAACAGAGAACAGAAAACTATTTTAGGTACTTAAGAATTTAGAGCAGCTAATCAAAAGAAAATGACCAAAAAATTGAACCAAAATGAGAGGAGAAAGTCTCATAGCCGAATTTCCCATCCACCCACATACCAATCGGCACATCCTTCTACAACTCAAACTCCTCCTTTCTCTCCACAATCCACTCCTAAAAATCCTCCACATATCACTCCAACCTCTTATCTATCAGAATTTTACTGCAACACAACCACTAGTCGAACCAAACTGCAAAATTAATACCCCATTGCGCAACCTAAGACTTGAACCTTAGACCTCATAGTACACAACACAGCACCTTGCCACTAGACCACAGGCTCTCTTTGTGTCACATTTTATCTTCAAGTAATAAAAAGGTCTAAAGGCCAAAGTTTAGGTTCCTTTAAAAGAAAACCAAAATAAATTACAAGAGCCAAGACTTGAACCTAGGCTTCCTTGCAACCTTAATGACGCCACAACCACTAGACCACATGCTTCCTTATGACATTTTTTTTTTAACACAATAATTTAAAAGGCCTACATCCAAGCATCCACGGTTTTATCCACTTAAAACCAAAATTTTTGCTAAGGCCCAGGTTTGAACCCAAGACTTCTCAGAAACTTCCGAACATTCCTAAATATTTTAACCACTGAAACAAACATTCCTTTTTGCAAAGTTTCCTAATTGTTCCCTTGCTCAAGGTCCAAATTCCGGGGTGTTACATTTATAGTAGTATGGCCTAATTTGACTAGTTCTTTTATAGTAATAATAGGCAAATCTTTTGTTCTTTCTTATGTTTTTTTACAAGAGGTAACTCATTAGCTTTAACCAATTGATTCTACAAGTCAGTTGACCTACTTTTCAAAGGATATCCAAGACCCCTATGACCTGATTCAACTATTCCAATAGTAAGGAGTTTATCAAGTTTTATACTTTGTCTACTAAATTGTTTCATTACAACTTTAGCCTCACCAAGTTTGTTCTTAAGGACTTTGAAGGCTTCTTTCTTTTTCTTAAACTTCCTCTGTGAGTTTCTCATTTTCCTTTTTTAGCATACCTATCTCATCTTTTAGATCATCATTCATTTGGCATACTATCTCTAGTTTTTTTGTTTTTCATTTGAATATATGCATTTTCAAGAGTTCTAATGTGAAATTCAACTTCTTCAAAGAATTCACAGGCTATTTGGTTTACTGTTTAAACAAATGGCTAAACAGACACAGTGAACACCACACAATTATTTAATTCATTATCTGAGTTTGAGTACTTACTGTCATCTTCTTTATCACTCTATGTAACAACCGGATACTTTTGTTTTTTTTCTTTATGTTAGCACATTCAAGTTGAATGTGACCATATATTTTGCATTCGAAATATTGAATTTCCTTTTTTATTCAAAACATTGTCTTTTTTTGTTGAAATTTTCTATTGGAGTTGCTGGAACCATTTATCCTTATAATTCCTTTTCCAATAACCTCTTTAAAGCTTTATTTTAGTTCTTAGACAGCAGAGCAATTTGTTCTCTAATTTCATGGATTGCTTATCTTGCTTGCTTCTCTATTTGAACACCAGATTGAATATTTAAAACAACATTCTTTTCACCTTTTACCTTGTTACGCTTCCTTTCCTCAAGATCCAATTCAAAGGTCTTGAATGAACAAATCAACTCATCTAACCTAAAAGTGGTGATATCATTGGCTTCTTTAATTGTAGTGAATTTGATAGCAAATCGCTCTACAAGGAACCTGAGAACTTTCCTAACAAATTTCATCTCAAAAAATCATTCAAGACAAAAAGATTCAATAGATATGTCACACAGCCTTGTATAACAAACATAAATAGTTTTATACTCATCCATTTTTAGATTCCCAAACCTGGTGGTCAAATTTTAGAGTTTTGACATCTTGACAAAAGTATACCCTTCATGTTGATTTTGTAAGATAGTCCATGCCTCTTTAGCAGTTTCATGTTGATTTTGTACGATAGTCCATGCCTCCTTATTTTCTTTAGGAGTATATTGATTCTTTTCTTTGGATTTGGTTGCTCCACCAATTCTTGTTACCTCAGGCTTTCTCCATCCTTCCTTAACTAATTCTCAAGCTAATTCATCAATTGATATAATGAAAGCTCTCATCTGGAATTTTCAATAGGCATAGTTTAAGGAGTCAACTAAAAGAGGTGCTCAAGTGATTGAGCTCATTTTTCTCATAGTTTCCATGACAACAAAGTCTCCAAACAAATTTTGAAGCCCACTCTGATACCACTTGAAAAACCATGTTTAGTTTGCTGTGAATATCACTTGTTTGTTCGATAGCGAGTTTAGTCACATAATTGAACAAACAATAAAACAAAAATAAAAATAGCAAAGTAGAGAGATCTGCACACAGTCGTTTGTTTATGCTATTCGGAAACAATCCTACTTTGCGGAGCCTTCTCAGTGAATGATCTCCTATTTCTTAATTGCAACCCCAATAACTAGTCCAAACTAGTTACAACCACTCACCCAAACCTCGCTTACAAAGGTTTAATTCACTCACAATTAATGTCTGAGATTTAGTGTGAAAACAAGGAGAAAGTTAACCAGAATAGCAATTTGCAACTCTCTACACAATAAAGAAAAACAAGTATCTGTACAAAAGCACTACCTATTTATAGGCATCCTAGGCAGTAATGATAAATGTCGAGAAATCTAGATAAACTTGACTTCGCGTGTGCTTCATAAACAATCAATAAAGTCTTAAAGTCAATCAACAAAATCCTTCCTTTAAATAGCCATTGACAACGTGTTAAGGAGAGAAGAAAAGTTCTCCCTTTAATCTAAGTCGAATTCTACTTCAAACTCTTCACCCACTACTCCTCTTGATAATTTCGTTTTCGAGAGTAAGAATATTGATGTATTTCGTGAGGCCATTGGTTTTAAAATTAAGGTCAATGTCAAAAAGGCCAACACATAAAAATACCTAGATGGTCTTATATTGTGACTAACCAAGTCTATGACCAATCAGGTCATTAGACAAACATTGCTAAATAATTGTGGTCCTAACAAAAGTTGACCAACTACTTTATCATTATCTTTTTACTTAAAAGATAAAAATATAAGAAAAGTAAGTATAAAAATTATTGAAAAGATTAGATGATTTTTGTTTGTTTATTTTTTATATAATTATAATAAAAAATTAAATTAATTATATTTTTAAAATATTAATTTTTTAAAATTTTAGAAAAAAATAAAAATGAATATTCGGTTTGAATACCTAAAAATCTTTATTCTTATGAGTAACTTGAATCTTGGTAACAAAATCTTTATTCATATTCCTATGAATTAATACCAAATAATAAATATAATTCTTAAATATATATAAATTTGTAAAAAAATAGAAAAATGTTGAATATTTAATTTTCTGTTAGATAGTTTGTCTTAAGTCATCTTAGGGTATTGATTACTGTACGATGGTTAAATTTATTATTTAATTTGTATACTTTTTATTTGATTTAATTTGCTTCTACTATTATTATAATTTTATTAGTTAGTCTAAATAATTAACATCTTTAATGGATTTTCTTTCAAAACACTTATTCCAATTCATAATATCAAAACAGAACTTTTTTTTGTTAGAATATTGATTTTTTATAAAAATTCACATTGATGTTTTACTATAAATAATTAAAATATAAGAATCAAATTACGTTAGAAATTAAAATATAGGGTTTAAAATTTAAGTTTAAACATAACAGAAGCACAAAACTGAAATATGACCTAAAAAAGGAAAAAAAAAAAAAAAAAAAGAATAAAAGAAACAATAACCCGTGCCAAAAGGAAAACCTTTTGGATCTTCTGAGTTTAAAATTATATAAACACACAATTTGCCACCGAAGAAAATTTTAAATATCTGTGTAGAAATAAATCTATTACTAAGCAAATTTAAATGAAAAACAGTTATACCCATAATATTATTTATTAATATATTTTTATTTTTTATTCATTTTTTCAGCTTTAGTTAATAAATAATGAAAATTTAATTACATATAAAATTAAATATATTTATATTTTTCATAAAAAAATATTTGGCTTATTTTAAATTTACATTTAGTTCAACTATATATTAAGATTGAGATAATTTCATTAAATTATTTTTATGTGAAATTAACTAGCTACCATTATTTAGAACATTTAACGGAAAAAATTGATAAAAATATATAAAAAATCTCAAAGTTTATATACATAATTAAAATTTAAATAATTAACACGGATTTGCATAAAAATATTAGAAAATAAAAAAATAAAAGAGAAAATAAAAATAAAATATAATTATCATTGATAGTAGAACAATGTTAAGGCCTATACAAATTTGAGATCTTATATTTGAATTTCAAATGGATTCTTACTCCATATTTATTTCGGGTCATGTCTTTATATTTGGGTTCTGTATAGAATTTATTCTAGCATAAGTTTAAATATATTTTAATTATTAATTTGTTTGTGTTTTATAATGATTAATTCTGATTATAATTATCAAAGTCTATTAATTGTAATTGCGATGTGATTATACTTACAACTTAAAAAAGACATATAAATTAAGTGAAAAATATATTACGTGTAATATATTATTATATTAGAATATAAAGTAATTTATAATTTAACTTAAGACTTAAAATATTTTATAATTAACTAAATTTTTATTATTTTCAATTGCAAATTATTGGATATAGAAATTGAGATAACTAAAATAAATAGAATAATAAGTAATTAATAAAGTGTAAAGTTATTCTTTTATTTCAAATTCATTTACTAGTGTTAGTATAATTTCATCAAACCTTAAGGATAAGTGAGTATTTTGTTAAAATGCAAGCGAATTTTTATCAAACGTCAGCGGTTTTTATACATTTTCCTTATTATTAATTTGTTTTTTTAACTTTAGAAAGTAACTTAAAAAATTTACTTTTCAAAGGAGAAGTAAAAAAAAGAGAGTAAAAGCACCATACTTAAACCGCATAATGGTACTTAAATTATATCATTTTTTCAAGTTGATATTTTTCGTCATAAGTAGTACTTAAACCATATTTTGTTATCTAAAGTAATACCTAAATTACAATCTGTTATCCAAATTACCCTAACCATAAAAAATCTCTTAACTAATCAATATTGTGTTACCCAAAGTAATACTTAAATTACAATCTGTTACCCAAATTACCCCAACCATAAAAAAAATTTCTTAGTTAATCATTTTGTAACGTGTGACTTTTTTTAACTAAAAAATTAAAATAAAAAGTTAAATATTATTTCCATAAATTTAAAAAAACTTATAAACAACCACGGGAGTTAAGTAAGATGGCGATTGAAATGGCCCAATATTGCCCGGCCCAGTACAGATAATAAAAACCAAATAAAATAATAGTTCATTGTAGTAGTCCATATTACAAAATTTGGCTCAAATATCCCCTAACCATCAGCTCAAATTTGAGCCTAAGCCCAAAACAAAAAAATCAGAAACAGAAAACCCTAGGAGATCCCAGCGCTGTGGCAACCAGGACCCAGCCTCTGCCTTCGTACGCGTCGAGCCACGCCACGCACTCCCCAGCTGGCCTCCGTACGCGCCACGTCCCCTGACACTGTACGCTGTACCTGCAAACGCAAACAAAACACAGCAAAAAACGGAGACAAATTGTATTTTTTATTTATTTTTATTCTATTTTCATTCTCATTATTATTCGGTTCTTTGTCGAAGGAGGCTATAAGAACAGAAAACCTTTGTATTCCCTTTTTTTTACACACACACAGAGAAATTGAATACAAAAAAAAACTCATTTTCAGAGAAAAGAAAAAGATTCGAAAGGTGATAGTTAATCTTTTTTGCCTTTTTTTCCTGCTCATTTGTTCATTGATTAATATTGAAGTAGAAAAGAAAAAAGAAAGAGCGAGGAATTTACCTGACCGTCGTTCGCTCCGTCACAATCGGAGTCGGGCGAGGGTTGAAGGTCCTATAAGCAGTAGGTTTCAAAATGCGGCGTCGAGGATCTGCTCATCTTAAGTCTCTGCTTTTCTTTTTTAGGAAGAAGAGTCTGTTTAGATTAGGGTTATTTTAGTTTTTATGTCTAGCTAGAAACGGCATCGTTTGAGGCCGGGCCTGTGGTCTCAAAGCGTCGTATGACGCTAGCATCCGCGCGGTGACCCGACCCGAGGGAAGGATCCGCGTGTTTATGCCCTATGGTCTATTTGCACTATGAGCCCTTCTTCATTTGAGCGTTGTTTCGATTCAGTTTTCTTTCCCTTTTTAATTTGCACCGCGCATTTAGCTGCGATTTCATCTAGGTCATTAGTCAAATGATATCGTTTTCACTAAAGGATTTGAATGCCTAGACCTGTGTGTTTAGTTGCTGTTTAGTCCTTCGAATTTTAATCAAATACAATTTCAATCCTTTTTATTGGTGTTTGTTGTCTGTTCGATATGGTTTTATTACAATTTAATTTTTATCCCATTATTTATTTTGTCTCGTTTTGTTCTTCTTTTAATTTCAATGTGATTTTAGCTAAACTTTTACTAGTTTAATTTTAAGTTTAAAATAGTTCTCATGTTGACAAATTTACTTCTTATTTCTAATATGGTTTTAGTGTTTCAAATTAATATTACTTTTAATTTATCATACGTTAAATTTTTAAATCTATCATATTCTTTGGTTTTCGAACTTGGCTTGTTATCATTTAATTTGTTATTGGTTATACTATGCACATCCTGTGAAATTTTGATTCGATTTGTGTAGGTTTTGATATTTTTATCATATTTTGAAATTCGTCTTTTGCATATATTATATGTATTATATGTACTTGATAATATTCTTCATATAATATTATTATTCTTTCATATATAACCCATTAAACTAGATATTTCTAAAATATATGTAATTGCTTTAATATTATTTTTGAAAATTTTAAAAAGGGTGTTTCACAAAAGCACTAAAATTATTTTATTCCGTAAATTTCCAAAAATGCTCGATGTTCGTGATTCTCGAGAGAATTGTGCCCTAACTTACTCGGCTTCGGTCCTCTTCGTTGAATTCAAATAGCCAAGTATTTACTTTACAACAAAATTATTCAATTTCTAAACAAAGCTTTTCGGGATTTCAAAATGTTGGACCCTAACTTACTGGATCTGACATTTTGTTATCTCAGATCGAGGATTTTAAAAAAAATAAAGGCAATACTTGGTGTTTAGGAATTTCGAGAAATTGAACCCTAACTTACTGGGTTTTAATTTGCCGGTTGACCTAAATAATCAAGTACCCTTCTCAAAATGCATGGGTTTTAAAAGTTAAAATATACACTTAATTTCGAAGATTAAGCTATTACACTCTAACTTACTGAGTGCGATAATTTATTTCTTTGAAAGCGAGCGCGTTTTATCACTCAATTTGGTTTGTTTAAATTTTCTTTTCAAAGGATCGTATTTTAGAATCTTTTCAAAATTTCAATATCAAGACATTAAACAATCAATTCGGTACCAATTTTTGGGCGTTGCGAGGGTGCTAACCCTTCCTCGCACGTAACCGACTCCCGAACCTATTTTCTCAAAATTCGTAGACCTAAAATCGTTTTCAAAGTGATTCGATCACACCTCATTAAAAGATCGGTGGCGACTCCGATTTCCCTTTTTTTTAGTTGAGAACTAATTTTTGTTTTTCAAAAAATTGGTTTCGACAGCGATGATCTCTCCTACCTTAATCAACGATCGAGGGTTCAATCATCGCTTTGGGTATAGAGCAACTTTAAAACTCGTGGCCAGCATCTAACCCCTTAACGGGTCTATAAAATGTGGAGGATTAGTTACTGAGTTTGCTTCTAGTAGATACATTGAGAAATAATGAAAAAAACTTATAAAATTCATTTCTTTTGTTCTTCACCCAAAAACTCCGGTGACGGAAAATTCAAGATCTCACCGGAAAACTCATCCAAGCTTAATTTTTGACAATAAAACTCAAATTTCAGCATGCTTCTTTTCCAATTTCAAACCTCGTCTTTGTTCCTTTCTTACACATATTCAAAACATATGTATATTTTACATAAAATAATTAATGCGGGTGAATATCTCTAATGAAAAAAATCCCAAATAGATCATAAAATCTAACTATTACAAAGAAGCAAAGAAAGTTATCTAACAATGCATTAAAAGAGAAGAAGTGCGGGAAAGGAGAGAATATAAAAAAAAATTGAAAAGTTTAATTTAATTTAATTTGTTTTTATAATATAATATGATTTGATTCTAATCCTTTAAGTTAAAAGTGCTATATATTACAAAATGATTGATTAAGAAATTATTTTTAACTGTTGAGATAATTTGTGCAACAAAATATAATTTAGATGTACCACTTTGAGTAATAGAATATAATGTAAGCATTATTTATGAAAAAAGAAAAATTTAAATAATAATTAAAAAAAAGTGATATAAATATATATGATTTAAGGATTTAATTTATTAAATTTGGGTTGGAAAAAGATGGAGTATATGGATGGATTGTGCTCCAAGTAAATAAAAGACAAATTCCAAAGTTGTTCATTTTACAGTGGACAACAAGATTCACACTTATAAATCACCCATGGGAGCAGTTCATTAATAAACCAACAGGCAAACACCAAAAGACACACAGAGCTTAACAAAGCTTAGCTTCAGCATTGGATATGGAAATTTGTAATGCAACGACGGAGCGTGAGGCCGCATTCTTATCACAAGACCTGTTTGACAAAGCCATGAGAGGCCAATGGACGGAAGTCGTGGAGATTTACAAGGGAGACGAGAAAAGCCGAGTAGCGGCGCTGACGGCGTCTAGGGATACGGCATTGCATTTAGCAGTGTCGGGTGGGAGAGCTAAGGAGGTGGAGCAGATGGTGGGAAGCCTGGGCGAAAAGGCTTCGGAGATTTTGCGGCTGAAAAACGACAAAGGGAATACAGCGCTACACACGGCGGCTGAGTTGGGAGATGCGTACATGTGCAAACGCATAGCTTCGAAGGCTCCTGATCTGATTACTAACTGCAACGAACAGAATGCGACACCTCTTTTCTTGGCAGCCCTTTTCGGCCACCAAGAAGCGTTTCTTTGCCTCCATTTTCTTTGCCAAGGAAACCCCTTGGACGCAGGGAGTAGGAAGCCTAATGGGGACACATTTCTTCATGTCGCACTTCAAGGGGAATTCTTTGGTAAGATTTTCTTTTTCTTTTGGATTAAGGAAAATATGAAGATAAACTTAGTTGTATTATAAAAAAAAAAAATGTTTAATAACAGATTTTAAAATGGGTGTTAACTGTTCAGTTGGAAATTCCTTTTGTTGATCAAGTGATGAAAATGATCTAACTATAAGAAATTATATTGAATTTGATGCATAGATTTGGCATTTCAAATCGTTCGCATATATCCAGAGCTTGCCAAGGATAGGAACGAAGATGGATTTACTCCCCTCCATATTTTAGCCACCAAGCCTAACGCATTTAAAAGTGGTTGTCGGCTTGGACTGTTTGATCGGATTATATATTGGTGTAAGTAGTTCATTTCCAAGCATGATTGCTTTTCGACACAAGGACATTCAAAAAGAATAATGTATTAGGGTTTGATTTGATTTCACACGATGTTGTAGGCATAACAGTGAAAGAAGTAAAGGAGATAAAAAACGACCCCGAGGCCTACTTGAAAAGGTTTGATGGAAGCAAAGAGCCTTGGTATCCTGAAAATTATGGAACCTGTGCTCATTTCTTTCACATGCTATTTGGTGTTGTCTTTTATGGATTGCCTTTATTGCAAAGTACGTTTCTCCACTTTTATATTTTTCACGAAATGAATATTACTATAACACTTTTCACCAAAAAAAAAAAAAATTTTCAACCCAAGTTTAAGAAAAATTTATTTGCAAAAATTTTATCACAATTTTATATATATAATTTTAATATTAGTACATATGAATTTATTTGAGTTTGCAGACATTAGGTCTACGAAAGTGAGTGGCTTCCAAGCTGATGAAGAGAAGGGTAGAAACAACAATCATGGTAAGCATCATTGTAACTTGGGAAAGGTTTAACCACCATCGTTTTCTAAAAGAAGAAAGTGAAACACAAGACAAATAATGTTAATTATTTTTAATTTTAATAATTTTATATGAATTTTTATTAAATGCCATTCAAATTATGTTGAAATTGTTAAAGACATTACATACATTTTATTTCGGTTGAAAAATATTGTCAACAACCTTTAGATCTAATTAAATTTTATGTGATATAATTTAAATTAAAAAATTTAAAGCAAAGTGAAATATTGTCACGTATAAAATTGAAAAAAGAGGGTGTGCACAATAAAGCTTCAATAAAAGTTTCAAAAAAATATTTTTACAATATTTATTTTTCTTTAAAATTTTCATTTTACATAAGATCTAATGTGTAATTTAACCGTTAAAATAATTATTTTAATAATGAAAGGACCTAAATCATATAACCTCAATAATTTAGGAATATTGTAATTAGAGAGTTTGAGGATTAACTCTAGAGAGGGGTATGGGTTTGATTAACCTTTGTGTATAACCATAAAATTGTCTTTAATGCTTCCTTTGTTTTAATGTTGTAATCTTTAGAAGATAAAGGTGAATCAAAAGACGAGGAAGAGGAAAAATACAATCTCAAGCAACGCTATGTTCCACCCAATTATGCCTCGATTATCCTATCTCTTAAGTTTTTCCTGAATTTGCTGCTAATAGTTTTGGGACATGGTTAGTACCCTTTTTTCCCCCTTAATTGTTCTTATATATCTTTTAAAACTACTTTACACATTTGATTGAGTTTTAAATATGAGTATATTTAAATTTTTACGAAATTTCATGGTGAAGGGTAGGCAAGTCCTTGACCCAAATTGAATATTGAATTTAAGGCCTTATTTAAGCAAAATTTTAGAATTCATGTAGGCTGCACATATTGAATTTGAGATGATGCAGGGTTTCACAGAATAAAGAAAATCATAATAAAGAAAGAGAGACACACAGTTGCACTGCAAGTCATGAATGAATTAGTGAAGACAGCTTCTCCATACAAATTTAGTGAAAGAGAGACTACTGACATTCATTTTGACCCTCGCATTACGGGGGAGGCTCAAGGTGTGGAGGCTGAGACAGATAAGAAAAAAGGTACGTGTCTCCAACAACACCAACATACAAACCTCAGCCAAAAATCCCTATCAGCTGGAACCTAACACAATGAAGATTGGATTTGTTGTAGTTAAGTGTATTGGCTCTTTGTCCATGCATATTGATGCTGTAAATCCATAACAGGTTGCTCCAACAAGGAAGGGACAGTCACAGTGGCACCAATGGAGAGCTTTCTTAAAGAATATAGGATAATAGGGTCGGTGGATTCTAAGAGCTCAAAGTACTCGGTGAAAATGGCATTTGAAAAGAACATAATTCTTAAACAAAAAGAGATAGAGACGCCTTTCTTGATAGCAGCAAAGATGGGAATCACAGAAATGGTGGAAAGTATTTTAGACAAGTTCCCTGTTTCTATTCAGGACTTGGATGCTGATGGCAAAAACGTGTTGCTTTTAGCAGTGGAGAATAGGCAAACGCATACTTTTCAGTTCCTAATCAACAGAGAAACCCCGTTGCATGAAAGCATTTTCCGGAAGTGGGATCATCAAGGGAACAGTGCATTGCACCTTGCTGCCAAATATGGAGAATATCGTCCTTGGCTCATTCCAGGATCTGCTTTACAAATGCAATGGGAGCTCAAGTGGTATAAGGTATATGTTGTAGACCTCTATTGTTGAATTGTCTTTTGCTTTCCTTTTTTAAATCTTAGTTCCATTGGTATTGCAGTTTGTCAAGCGATCCATTTCAAAGCATTTGCCTATTCATTACAAGTACAACAAGAAGAATCAAACCCCAAAGCAAATCTTCACAGAAACACACAAATTGCTTGTCAAAGATGGCAGCGCATGGCTCACGAAAACCTCTGAATCTTGCTCACTCGTAGCAGCATTGATAGCCACAGTAGCATTTGCAACATCAGCAACTATCCCAGGTGGAGTTAAGGAAACCTCTGGCACACCAGTTCTCGAGGATGAGCCCGCATTCTCCGTGTTTTGCATTGCATCCTTAATAGCCCTTTGCTTCTCTGTGACAGCCCTGGTATTCTTCCTAGCAATCCTGACTTCCCGATTCGAAGAGAAAGATTTTGCTTGTAAATTGCCTTGGAGACTCATTATCGGCCTAACAGCATTGTTCACTTCAATAACTGCAATACTAGTCTCATTTTGTGCAGGCCATTTCTTCGAACTTAAAGATAGGCTAAAGTTTGCAGCTTTACCTATTTACATAGTAACATGTTTGCCTGTTTCCTTCTTTGCACTTGCACAGTTGCCCCTCTACTTCGATCTTTTACGGGCAATCATCAAGGATATCCCACAGCGTAGTTATAAGGAGTTTACTCAATAACTAAATTGCTTAGCATTTTTCATGTTTATCATCAACTTCATTGGGTGTTTCTTAAGAGATAGTATAATAAATTTTGATATGTATGCTACTGCTTTCTTGTAATGTTACCAAATTGAATTCAATATGAATAAACTGAACTTTTTGAAGTTTCCTAATATATTTAGAAATGTTTTCATATCAGATCTCTGGATCTAATAGAAGCTTTACAGATATTTTAGAGAAAATAAAGAACTCGAATAATTCTAGAACCTGACAAAATTCACAGACATACGAACATGGGGAATTGGCAAACTGCATGGCAGGTCCAACCAAACAACATTACTAAAATCTGACACTAGAGTTTACTTGCTGATTACGGCGTTGCAGATCAACAGTGCATAGTTTAAGCATCATTAGACAGTGAATTGAGTATAACTTGAATCCCATGCAGTGGTTGAATTGTGATACGAGGTGTGGGTGAGTGAGCATAGGCAGGAGAGAAACAAATGGTGTATCTTTGTAGAATCATGGAAAGAGCAGTCTTTGTTTCATTGATTGCAAAGGTCATCCCGACACAAGCTCGAGGTCCCATTTTGAAAGGAATAAATGCAGCCGCATTGTACTTGGTAGCTTTCGCGATCCCTTCCTCGAACCTCTCCAGTTTAAAAACATGGGCATCATCTCCCTATAACTGAGGATCATGGTGAAGTGCCATGTTTGGGATCCAAACATCTACTTTAGCAGGCAGGACTAGCTTTCCCACTTGAAGTTTTCTTCTAGCTCTTCTTACCAACCCATTTATGGGTGTTGGTGTAAGAGGCAGCAACAGACTGTTTTCAGTCTTGCTTGTACAGCAAGCCTCGAGCCTTGCAGAAGAAACAAACTCAGAAACAAGAACAGAAAATGAAACTTGCGAGTGGAAAACAAGAAAATGAGAGAGTTTTTTAATGGAAACAAGCTGAATTCTTCATTAACATTCACAAAAGGCATAATGCCATTACATATATAAGATAATAATAGTAATACAAACAAGTTACCACCTAATAACATACCTAACACCACTAATTTGCCTAGTAACTTGGTAAACTTGTTTGAACACTCATAACAAGCCACCTAAACTTGTCATTTAGCACTTAATTACATCAAAACATCCACCTACTTAGTTCAACATGAACTAGATTGCAAAATAATTAAAATGCAACTAAAACAGCAAGTGGTTCGGCAACTTCAAGCTCCAGTTGCTGCACACCATGGCTCGACTGCTTGCTGCCCTTTTTCTTGCATGGCCACTTTTATATGGGAACTAATCGCAACACTCCTCCTTAGTTTCCATGCTAATGACACCTAGTTCCTTTCTTAATTTAGCAAATTTGGACACATTAAGTGCCTTTGTAAAGATATCAGCAATTTGCTCTTCTGAATTGCAATGAACCAGCTCGATTTCATGAGCTTGCTCCATTTCTCTTACAACATGTAACTTGATATTAAAATGCTTCGTTCTGCCATGGAAGATGGGATTCTTTGCAATTACAACAGCTGATTTGTTGTCACAATAAATCTCTGTTGCTCTTTTTTGATTTTGGTTTAAGTCAGCCAAGATTTTTCTAAGCCATATGGCTTGATTCACAGCAGATGCAGCAGTAACATATTCAGCTTCTACTGTTGATTGTGCCACTAAACTCTACTTCTTAGAACTCCAGCAAAACATGCCTGAGCCAAGGTTAAATGCATATCCTGATGTGCTCCTCATGTCATCGCATGATCCAGCCCAGTCAGTATCGACATAACCTGTTAACTTCATGTTTTTAGCCCTTTTGAACAGCACACCATGATCAATGGTGCCTTTGATGTATCTCAGTACTCTTTTAGCTGCTTGAAAGTGCTGATTGTTGCAGCAATTCATGTATCTGGATAGCACACTAACTGCAAACATGATATCGGGCCTTATTGCAGTCAAATATAGTAGACTACCAATGAGACTCTTGTACATAGTCTCACAAACTGGTTCACCAGTTTCCTGTCTCGATAACTTCATTCCAACAGCCATTAGTGTGCTTGTTGGCTTGCAGTTCTTCATAGAGAACTTGTTTAAGACCTTCATAGCAAAGGAACTCTGGCTGAGAAAGATTCCATCTGCTGTTTGTTTCACTTCCATTCCTAGGAAGTAGTTCATTCTGCCTAGATCAGACATCTCAAACATCTTCATCATTTTCCTCTTGAAATCATTTAGCATGTTCTTGTCTCCTCCAGTTACCAACAAATCATCAACATAAAGTGACAAGATAAGCTGAGTCTCAGCTTGATTTTTCTTAACATACAGTGTTGGTTCACTGGCACTTCTCTCGAATTCCAAACTTAGCAAGTAGGAATCAATTCGAGCATACCAAGCTCGAGGGGCCTGCTTCAGGCCATACAAGGCCTTTTTCAGTCTGTACACCATGTGTTCTTTGCCAGTGACTACAAACCCTTGAGGCTGCTCAATGTAGATCTCTTCTTTTAGGAAACCATTGAGAAATGAAAACTTCACATCAAGCTGATGAATGGTCCACTGATGTTGAGCAGCCAAGGCAACTATCATTCTAACTGTGTCAAGCCTGGCTACTGGTGCAAAAGTCTCCAGGTAGTCCAGACCATACCTTTGGCTAAATCCTTTGACAACAAGCCTGGCTTTTAGCTTGTTTAGACTGCCATCAGCATTCTGTTTTGCTCGATAGACCCATTTTACTCCAATGGTCTTCTTTCCAGCAGGTTTGTCAACCAGCTCCCATGTCTGATTCTTCTGAATCATGTTGATTTCATCAACCATGACCTGTTTCCAGCCTTCATCTGCCTCAGCTTCTTCAAAATAGGTAGGTTCTGCTATAGCAACCTGTGCCCTTTCATAAATCTCATCTAGGGACCTTGTCCCTCTCACAGGTACATCATTAATGTCCATTTCAGGACTAAGCTACTCGAGTTCAGCTTGATTAGGCACCAGATCTTCTGAAATAGCTTCTGGTTCACTCTTTTCCTAATTCCAGCATGCCTTTTCATCAAAGATAACATCTCTGCTTACCTGAACTTTGCTTGTCCAGGGATCCAGAACCCTGTAGCCCTTCTTAACTGAGCGATAGCCCACTAGGATGCCAGGTTGAGCTCTTTTTGACAGTTTGTCCCTCTTTGCTGCTGGTATTTGTGCATAGCACAGGCAACTAAACACCTTCATATGTGCCAAGGAAGGCTTGAATCCAAACCAAGCCTCGAAAGGTGTCTTGGAGGTAAGAGCTTTGGTAGGAAGCCTATTCTGAAGGTAGACAGCAGTGTTTACTGCCTCAGCCCACATGGTCTTGGGCAGTTTCTTCTCAAACCGTAAGCATCTTGCCATATCCATCAGGCTTCTATTCTTCCTTTCAGATACCCCATTCTGCTGAGGTGTGTACACATTTGTGAGCTGGTGTTTGATGCCAGCATCATTGCAAATGGCTTGAAACTGAGCTGAAGTGTATTCAGTGCCATTGTCTGACCTTATCGATTTCAGCTTGCAGCCTGTTTCTGTTTCTACAGCAGTTTTAAACTTCACAAACACTTAAGCTACCTCATACTTGTGTTTCAAGAAGAAAATCCAGCAAAACCTTGTAAAATCATCAATAAAGAGAATGAAATACCTGTTTTTGCTGAGTGATTCAGTCCTCATCGGGCCACATACATCAGAGTGCACCAGCTGTAGTTTTTCAGTGGCTCTCCATGCTGAGTTTGTGGGAAATGGCAGTCTTGTCTATTTTCCCATCTGGCACACTTCACACACATCATCATGCTCTACTGAGTTGGTGAAGTTCTCAGCCAAGCCCTCACTGGCCATTCGAGCCATTGATCTGAAGTTGGCATGCCCAAGCCTTTGATGCCAGAGCTTGGAATCATCTGTAGAGGCTGTGTATGCTGACTTTGAGTCATTTAGCCAATGAACCTCAAAGTATTTATCAGTCATTATGACTGTCATAAGGCTTGATCCACTTGGATCAGTAATGTGGCAATATTTGTCTTTGAACACAACTGAATAGCCCTTCTCAAGTAGTTGAGCTATGCTGAGAAGGTTTCTGTCAATCTCAGGCACCAACAGGACATTCGAGATAACTTTGTTGCCTGCAGGAGTGCATATTAGCACTTCTCCTCTTCCTTCAACTTTTATAAATTGACCATTTCCAACTTTAACCTTGGTTTTGCAGCTTCTGTCCAAGGTTTTGAACAAGGAGGCATCTGGTGACATGTGGTTAGTGCAGCCACTGTCCAATAGCCACCCTTTTGAGCATTTCTTCTCAGCAGCTGAGCAAGACACAACAAAGACCTGCTCTTCCTGGTCACTACTGTCTTTAGCCACTCGAGCTTCAGCCTTTGGTTGCTGAAATTGACTCTGCCTTGGTTTGTTTTTGCTCTTGCAAACTTTTTCAACATGGCCCTTCTTCTTGCAGTGCTGACACACTGCATCTGGTCTAAACCAGCATCTATCTTCTAGATGACCTAGCCTCTTGCAATGTCTGCAGGGCTGGTCACTGCTCCTTGCAGCATCAAGCTTAGGCCTATTTTTCTAGGGCTTTTTGCCTTTATAAGGATTAGTGCTCGAGGCTTCTCTGGCTATGGCTTGAAATACACCTTCCTGGTGATCTTCAGCTCTGCTAGCTCTCCTTTGTTCCTGAGCATAGAAGGTGTTGATCAGCTCAGTCAAATAGATGCTAGCAAGGTCTCTTGAGTCCTCTAAGAAGGATATGTTTGCCTCATATCTCTCAGGCAAAGTGGAGAGGACTTTCTCCACTATTCTTGCCTCATCAAAGTGCTCACTAAGGAGCCTTATGCTGTTAACCACTGCCATAATTCTATCTGTATACTGCTTTACTGTTTCTTCTTCCCTCATCTTCAAATTCTCAAAATCCCTTCTCAAATTCAACAGCTATTGTTGCCTTGTCCTCTCTGTACCTTGAAACCCCTCCTTGAGCTTATCCCAAGCTTGTTTTGGAGTCTCACAGGCCACAATTCTGGTGAAGATGACATCTGACACACAGTTTTGAATGCAGGACATAGGTTTGTGCCTTTTGGTCCTCTCATCAGCATGTTGCCTGATCTGAGCTACTGTGGGATTGGCCCTCAATGGTGCTGGCTCAGCATCTGTGTTGACAACTTCCCACAGATCAAAAGCCTGCAGGTAAGTCTTCATCTTTACCAGCCATATGTGGAAGCCTTCTCCATTGAAGACTGGTGGGGCTACTGGTGAAAATCCTAAAGAAGCCATTCAGGTTCCTTGGTTTGAAGCAACAGGTCCATTAAGACAAAAGCTCTAGATACCAATTGTTGGTGTAAGAGGCAGCAACAGACTGTTTTTAGTCTTGCTTGTACAGTAAGCCTCGAGCCTTGTAGAAGAAACAAACTCAGAAACAAGAACAGAAAATGAAACTTGCGAGTGGAAAATAAGAAAATGAGAGAGTTTTTTTTTAATCGAAACAAGCTGAATTCTTCATTAACATTCACAAAAGGCATAATGCCATTACATAAATGAGATAATAACAGCAATTCAAACAAGTTACCACCTAATAACATACCTAACACCACTAATTTGCCTAGTAACTTGGTAAACTTGTTTGAACACTCATAACAAGCCACCTAAACTTGTCATTCAGCACCTAATTACATCAAAACATCCACCTACTTAGTTCAACATGAACTAGATTGCAAAATTATTAAAATACAACTAAAACAGCAAGTGGTTCGGCAACTTCAAGCTCCAGTTGCTGTACACCATGGCTCGACTGCTTGCTGCCCTTTTTCTTGCATGGCCACCTTTGCATGGGAACTAATCTCAACAATGGGAGCATACAATCGTAGAGTTTCATTAATGATCATGCGCATCTGTTTGCAAAAGTTATATTTCAGCTTCATTTAAATGAGAAACAATAATACAAGTACAATTAAGCTATCAGATTTGCTTACGATTTTGAGTTTGGCAAGGCCTTAGGAGTGTGGATTTTGGCTACCAAATATCTCCATCACCTCTCTTCTTGCTTTGTCTTGCCAATCTCTATGGATAGCTAAAACCAGCACTGCCCAAGCAAGCAAGGCATTAACATTTTCTTGTCCAGCAAAGTAAAATGTTTTGCACTCAGCAACCAAATCTTCCATTAAAATCTTGTTTTCTTCATCCGGATTATTAAACGCTTTTACTAATAATCTCAGAAAATCACTGCCGAAGCTCTCTGCTTCTCCACTCGCAACTTTGTTTTCTCTTTTCTTCACAATCTCTATCACCAAATCTTGTATTTCTCTAGCAAGTTTCTCTGACTCTACGTCATCGTCAGTTTTCCAAAACTTGCTGCAAAATCAAATTGATGTCAACAAACAGTAACTATTATGTTTATTCACAAGGCTAAAACTCGAGAACTTACACGTACTAATCTCCTTAACACTCAACCAACATAAACAAACATACCTGAGGATTGAAATCCTAGACTTGTTTGAATTGCGGCTCACAATATCTGCGAGCTTCTTCAACATGTAAAAGATCTTCTCTCCTTCCAAGTAATTGCTACCAAAAGCTGTTTTTGATATGACTTCTGAAGTGAATATTCTATATTCTTGGAACACTTCCGTCCAGGGATTTAAATTACAGTCGCGGCCGTATTTTCGGTCGCGTTGCATTTGTTACGGTTGCGGACATAACGGATGCTATTGCGGCCACTATGGGTATCGCAGTCGTGAATTTTTTTAAAATTCGAACAACTTATTGTAAAACATAGTAATTATAATTATAATTATAAAAAGTCACTTTTAATGATTTTTAGAGTGTTTTCTAACACTTATAAACTTTTATTAATATGATATGAGAATACAACTTTTATAATCATTAATTATTCTTACATTTATTTACGAATTTTCTAAAAATGTTATATTAACTAATAACAAAGTAAAAAAAAAGAAATATTAAACATTTATCATATTTAATAAGTTCGAAAGTTTTTATAGATAAAATAATTAAAAATTCATACCTGAGAGATGTATTCAATATTTCTTGACAGCTTTGAAGATGGTGAAGATATAAACATTCTATGCTGCAAAAGGAAAAAAAGAATAGATATATGTATAGATTCTCATTAATTATTCCTATTTCCTACCACTTATTCTCACTCTCATTCTACTTTCATATATAGTTTAACATGCTTTGATTCTTAATTATCTTTTCATAAAATATACTTCATTTATTTATCTAAAGATATATTTTAAATGCTTTAATATCATCAAAATTAAGAACATTAACAAAAGTTTTTCTTTAAAAAAACATACCTTACAAATAATGGTAGTGGTACGATTTAGTTTTCACCAATTAGTGGAATGACGAGGAAGATCAAATCATTCACCTTCACTTTGAGAGCGTTCTTGACTTGATTCTCTCGGCCTTTGTCCAAAAATATATAAAAAAAAAACATTTTCACCTTGGTTTTCATAGAATTGATATGGAGGATATACTTGAGGAGGAGGATACATGAGAGGTGGAGGTGGGTGATACATTGGTGGTGGAGGATGCATTTGAGGCTGGTATGACACACCATAATTAGGAAATGGTGGATAATAATCATATGGTTGTGGATAACCATGTGAAGGTTGAAAATATGAAGGTTGTTCTAGTGGATAAAAACCTTGAGTGCTAGTAGATGAATCACTATACCCAAGGTTACTAGAACTCAATCTCCTACCAGATGAAGAGCCTATAGAAGTATGCTTTTTGTCTTTTCCTTTTGATGGAGTTCTAGGTTCACTTTTATCTCTCCTAGGTTCAGGAAACATATTTCCATCAAACTCTGTTCTATCACGGAAATGTCCACTAGTGGTTCCAATCTCATATTCTCCTCCATACTGACTAGAAGACCTTATTTCACCTCTATCACCACTATATCTATCATCCTCATCAATTGGACTTAAACCCCCACTATCGGGTTCATCGCCACTTTGACTTGGCATTGAACTAGAACTTGAATGAGACAAATTTTGTTGCTGAGATTGATCAACATCAATTTCATCATCAGAGGTATCCACAGGCAACACACCGGCATTTTCACCATCTAACAATGGATTCTCTTTCTCATGAAGCCATTCTGATAGTGGATCAACATCTTCAAAGATATGGTCAAGGCTGATAGGATTAAAACTAGCGTTTATATTATCAGTGCTCATTCTTTTTTGATGACTTATCTGAAGCCTCATATTATAATAGGTAAACACTAGTTTCTCAAGTTTTTTATACTTAACCTATTTCTTGCCTTGGTGTGAATATAACTAAATGTGCTCCAATTTCATTCGCAATTTGATACTGAAGTTGTTTGACTAAGCACTTTAATTGCTAATTTTTGTAATTCGAGAACACATATGCCGTATATTATCCACCACTCAGCTGCATAATATTATTTAAATTTCAAAATAACTTTAAAATGTACAATATAAGTAAATAATATAAATTAAATTAAATAATTTAATTAATTGTTTATCCGTATTCATTTGCTTCCAAGCTCTTTGTGCTTGTAGAGTACCAAATGTCTCATGTTTATCTCTAAATAGTAACAATTGCATAAATAAAAGATAGAGTAAAAATAAAAAAATAATTATATTTCAAATTATGTAACTAAGTTACAAATAATAGTACTTGAATCTAACCTGATTAACCATTCTGACTTGAGTATCAAGAGAAGGTTCTAATCTTTCAATTACTGATCCTGTACCTTCTAATGTTTCTATTAGTACATTCTCAGAATGCTCCACCCCAAATTGAAATTGAGGATCGAGAAAATAACCTAAGTATAATTTACAAGACTATCATCAAATAATAATCTAAAGCTTAATATAATAAAATATAAAAATAGTTCTTAATTATATGAAACATTTTATCTTACCAGCTGAATGCAAGTCAGAATGCATAAAATTCCATCTATTGTCAATAATCTTTTCGTACTCGGTGAAGTATCAACAATCTTGTTGAATTGCTCGTTTAGCTCTATCAACAGCCTTATAAATAAAGCTCATTGTTGGTTTTTCATCGCTATCCACAAGTTTCAATACTTTTACTAGGGGCTCGTAAACTCTTATGAGGTCATTGGCTTTTTTTCCAAAAATCTTTTCCCAAAACAATTTTTTTGGCTTCATAAGCAGGCCCTGACTTTTTCTGTCCCCATTTTGATTCTTTAAATTCCTATATATTCATAAGAAAAATTTTAAAATAATATAATTTAAATTATTTGGAACTAATAAAATCATTAAAGGTTGTTATATTTAAGTAATTATATTAACTAATTATAAAATACTGACCTTTGAATTAAACATTTCTCTCAGACCTTGCTTTTGTCTTGTTATCTCTTCAAGTTGAATGAAATAAGTTGCAAATCGAGTAAGAGCAGGTCGAAGTATTTGTTTCCCTTGTGTATACCTCTTCATCAAATCAACAGTCCAAATGTGATTGTATATAAAGCAAGTCACTTTCTTTGCCTCATCTAACACTTTTGCTACACTGGGCTTTTTCCCAATACCTTCAAGGCATAAATCTAAACAGTGAGCTGCACATGAGGTCCAATATAGATGTTTTCTTTTCAACATTATTTTTTTCCAGCAGCTTTCATTGCTGCCTCATTATCAGTCACTATTTGGACAATGTAATTTTCTCCAATTTCTTCTACAACTGAATTTAACAAACAGTAGTAGAATTCAACATCTCTACTTCGGACACTTGAGAGATCTACTGATTTCCAAAAAATTGTTCCTTTACTGCAATAAACAAGGAAATTAATGATGTGCATTTGATTCAAACTATTGGTCCAACCATCACACATTAGAGTTGCACCCAATTCTTTCCAATGAATCTTTAGACCATTTACCCAATCACGAACTCGTTGATACTCTGACTCCAAATACACATCTGAAACCTCATAAGGTGTTGGGAGCTTTACACCTTATCCAACTTCTGTTGGCACTTGAATTAAGTTATACAACCATGGAGAGCTTGCTAACTGAAAAGGAAGTCTTTCATATATTAAAAATTTAGATAGCACTTCACCTATCTTCTTTTGAAAACTCTTTAGAAAAGAGTCATTGACCTTTGGTTGCTTTGAACTTTTGCTTCTAACCAATTCAGGTATAGCTTCCCTTAAGGTAAACTCAAACTCACTTGGGATGGATTTACGTGTTCTTTCTCTATGATATTCTCTAGCTAATCCATGAGAAGATCGCCCTTCTTCATAAATGTTATCCCAACCACTAGTACTTCGTCTGAATTCTTCCCTTCTATGTCACTCGTATTGTGATTGGATACTTTCTCGAGTTGCTTCCCTTATAGCAGAACCTCATCAATGATTTCCTCGTGTTCATCCTCCTCTTCTGTTAATTGAGATAAGAATTCATCTTTTCTCCTCTTTTTGTCTATTTTCTTTGTGTTGCTTTCTTTCAGTATATTCATCATACTTTCTCTAATGACACTTGTTAATAAAATAAAAATAATTCACACTTTATATTATTATCAATTATATATAATCTTTATTGACAGATTCACAATAACATTTAAAAAAATAAAGTACCACATACCAGTAACATTAGGGCATGATGCAACATTGCTGGTTTTATGAGCAATATGCTCTTTAAATTGTGTTATTCCTCCTTTCACAACTTTACCACAAAGTTTACATACGATATTTCCTTTCGCATTTGGCACTGGAGTTCCAAAGTGCCAACCTATATCATTACTTGGTGCACTCTCCAATCCTTTAGTCGGGAACTCTTCACGTGGTGGCATGCTTTATTTTTATTTATATATAAGAAACATAAAATTATATTTAGAAATATAAGCAACTCATTACTTATATTATCAACAATATATTACAAAAAAGAAGTAAATATCATTAACATGAAAAATTTAAATTTATTGTATAATCCATACATAATTTATTTATTTATTTATTTAAAAACAACAATACACCATAACCCATTATTACTTGGTTCCAAAGTTTTTGGTTCCGTCTTAATAAAATTTAAATTCAAATTGGATCAAATTTAAAAATTCAAGTTTTTCATATTATGCAAACTAAATTATATTTAGAAATCATTTTTTTTACTCTCTTAAGTTAAATCTAATTTTTTTTTTTCCTTTATTGTGTTAATTTTGCTAATAAATGAGAAGCCTTTCTAAAGCTTCTTCTTTTTTTCTTTTTTTCTCTAATATGAGTTTATAAATATTTGGGTCATGCAAGATTCTTCTTTAAATTTTTGGGTTTTTTGATTTATTGTTTCTAAATTAAATGAACGTTTTTTTTGCTATTTTAGTCCTTTGCTTGTCCAATCATTTATTGTGTGCTATTTACTTAATACTATTTTTTATTTATAAGCTAACTAAACATCTTTATTTTCTGATTTCTTTCAAAAGGAGTGTTTTTGTTTCTTTTTCTTAGATATGTTATACTTTTTTTTTACTTGTTACAATTAGATTCTTAAATTGCTTAACATTTATATTTGAAGGTACCATTTCATTGGAAATTCCATAAATCCTTTTCTAGATTCTTGTGGACAAACATTTACTTTATCAACAAGCATATGATAAAATTTCGTATTTCAAATATTTTTAATTTTTAATATATGAATGTTTGTTCATAGATAACAAATACTTAAGGGACTTAAGGGGAAAATTAACTATAAAGACTTTATTACATGTCATATTAAAAACTGTGTCCAGAGATTTGTATATTTTTTTAAAATTTAATAAAGAAATTTTCTAATAATTGTTTTAAGAAAATTTTTAACAATTTACTTTATTAAAAAATTGATAGAAACTTTATGGTTACCATTTCTCAATAAAAGCACAATTTACATGGCTCTTTTCTAGTGGATAAAACGGACGGTGGCTGCAAATTGATAGAAACTTTATGGTTACCATTTCTCAATAAAAGCACAATTTACATGTACAACAGTTGGCTCTTTTCTAGTGGATAAAACGGACGGTGGCTGCCCCTAATTAATGAGTAAAACGAGAACCAAAGAAAAAACACAACAGAGCAGCATACCAAATGAAAATGAAACGATTCTATTTCCCTAACCAGTTGCCTCTAACTCTAAACTTCAACCTCATCAGACTATCAACAAAAATGGCCGAACATGTTGCCTCTACTGCTGTTGAAAGTGTGAAAAACCAGGTAAAGGAATACGCATTAGTCATCACCTTATCTCCGTTACTTTTTCTGTTATGGAGAGATTGTTGAAGATTTCAAGAATCAGTGAATGGAACTTAAATTGAGGAAACAGAGGGTGAAAACTCGTGTCAATGAGGTAAAAGGCAAATTAAGGCCATCTATGAAGACGTTGAGGACTGGCTTAGAAGGGCTGAGAAAGAACTAGAAGAAACCTAGAACTTCGAAGAGGAAATAGATGGCGTTAAGCGGTTCAAATGGTGTCTTCCATTCTAAAGAACATATTTGCACTGCAGATTCAAGACAAACAAGCAAAAATCAAGACAAAATTTCAAGTACTTACTTGAAAATTATCAATCTCTAAATGTGCAAGTGATTAGGGCAGGGTTTGCTTTTCAGATTCAAGTCCTCGGCTCCTCGCTTTCATCTGCTGCTGTGTTGTTTGTCGAAATATAAGAAATAGAATTTCATATTTTCTATTGCTTTTGAGTTTTGATTACTTTTTTCTATTTATTTGGACTTCTTTTTACTTTTTTGATTGAAAACTCTCTAATTTTGCAGGTAGGGGAATCTATTCCCTTTTGTTTTGTTGTGTTTCTGTTGATTTTTGTTTAGAGGGGATGGATTTTTTAATTTACTGTAACAGAAAATAACGGGAACAGTGGCCCGTTATTATCGCAATTGGCCATTACCCGTTAAATTACGACCGCGATCCACCGCTATTGATGTGACTCTGCTTCACACCGCTATTTTTAGCAGTAGCAGTTTCAGATGGCGCCGCTACCGCTATATAGCGGCCGCTATTCCAATATCGGACCGCTATTTAAATCCCTGCTTTGATCTTTTCTCCTTCTTTGTCTTTCCACTTGTCTAGCATTGTTTCAACGCTGGCAATTACTGCTGGAGTCATGTTCTGCCGAAACCATCCTCCAATGTGTTAAATGTAACCAAGAATTAATAACTCAAATCACCCACAAGAGTTTGCCTTTAAGCTCTCCCCATGGAAAACGTTGGCCGTGCTAAAGTATTTGTAAGTATTTTAGTAAAAAAAACTTAATGGATGAAGCAAACTGAATTGCTTTATTCAAAAATCATTCAGAATTTATACAAAATAAATCAACAACCCATCTTAAACTTAAGCAAAATAAATCAACAACGAATTCCTAAAATCAGGATCAAATTTTGACACAATCAACTTAATAAAAAAAAAACAAACAAACAAACTTTGACATGTTTCAGTCCTAAAGCATTTTCTTAACACTCCTTGCTTTAGGAGCCGCAAATACCAAGTCTTGACCTCAAAAACTCGAACTTGGATATAGGCAATGGTTTGGTTAAAATGTCTGCAACTTGGTTTTCTATTTTATAGTAGACAAGAATCACATCTCTATGTTTCTGTACTTCCCTTAGGAAGAATAGCTTGATGTTAAAATGTTTAGTTTTCCCATGAAACATGAAATTATGGGAGATAGCGATAGCAGCTTGGTTGTCAACAAGAATCTCTGTGCTTTCCTTCAGCTTGGTTGTCAACAAGAATCTCTGTGCTTTCCTTCTACTCCAGATCAAGATCAAGTAAAATTTTCCTCAGCCATAAAGCTTGATTAACAGTAGCTGTTGCAGAATAAACTCTGCTTCAGCAGTGGATGGGGCTACAATTTCTTGCTTCTTCGAGCTCCATGAGAAAACACCAGAGCCAAGAGTAAAACAGTAGTCTGAAGTGCTCCTCATGTCATCAATGGAACCTCCCCAGTCACTATCAGAAAAACCAACTAGCTTGAACTCCTTGCTCCTTATGAACTTAACACCAAAATCACTTGTGCCTTTGACATATCGAATCACTCTTTTGGCTGCCTTGAGATGTAATTCACTCACACAATGCATGAATCGAGGAAAAATACTTACAACATTCAAAATATCAGGCCTTGTTGATGTGAGATACATCAAGCAGCCAATCAAACTCTTGAAATATCCTTCATAAACTTTGTTAGCACCGTCTTCTTTACACAGCTTCTCTTTCTGATTCATTGGAGTGCTTGCTGCCTTGTACTCCTCCATCTGAAAATTCTTCAGTATTTCCTTTGCATACTTTTTTTGGCAAATGAAAATTTCACCTTACCCTTGCTTGATCTCCATGCCAAGGAAGTAGGACATGAACCTGAGATCTGTCATTTCAAACACTTCCATCATCTCCTGTTTGAAATTTTGAATATGACCTGTATTGTTTCCTGTAACCAGTAGGTCATCAACATACAATGAAACAATAAGAATGTCAGTATCATTGTGCTTGACATACAAGGTTGTTTCTGATAGACTTTTCACAAATCCCAAGTTTAACAAATGTTCATCAATTTTCCTATACCAAGCTCTTGGAGCTTGTTTTAGACCATAAAAGGTCTTCTTAAGAAGATAGACTTTATCTACTTTGCCTTTCTTCTCAAATCCTTAGGGCTGCTCAACATAAATTTCTTCCTGTAAGATACCATTTAAAAAAGCTTATTTGACATCTAATTGGAACACTTTCCAACCTTTTCGTGCAGCTATTGCAAGCAGTAACCTGATTGTATCCAATCTAGCAACAGGAGAAAAAGTGTTAGAGTAATCAACACCAAAGATTCGGGCATACCTTTTAACCACAAGCCTAGCTTTTAGCTTACTGGTCGAGCCATCAGTGTTAAGCTTGGTTCTAAACACCCACTTAACTCCAATTACCTTCCTGCCTTGAGGTCTGTCCACAAGAATCCAAGTCTTGTTCTTCTTTATCATTGACAACTCCTCCTTCATTGCAGCTATCCATCTTTGATCCTTTTTTTCTTCTGCATAGTCGACAGTTTCACACACAGAAACATTGCACCTTTCATAAACATCTGAGAGCAACCTTGTTCCTCTTACATAAGCATCATCCACTGTTTCATTCTGCCAATCATCTTCTTCTTCGATGCTTGAATCAGAAAACTTGAGTTTCAACTCTGTCGTTGTCTGATCCTTCTTCTCTATATCATCCCAGCTCCACTCTTCATCCTCCATAAAGTGAACATCCCTACTAATAACAATATTTCCAGTTTATGGCTGAAAAATTTTATAGGCCTTGCTAACAGTACTATAGCTTATAAATATACCTGGTGAGGCTCTCCTATCAAGCTTGTCACGTTCTGTGGAACATGAGTGAAACACAAGCAACCAAATACTTTAAGGAATTTTAGAGATGGTTTATAACCATACCATGCCTCAAATGGTGTCTGTTCCTTCACCACCTTTGTTGGAAGCCTATTTTGAAGAAATACAGCCGTATTTGCTGCCTCTGCCCAAAACTTCTTTGGAAAATTCTTCTCATGCAGCATGCATCCCGACATCTCCATGATGCATCTATTTCTCCTTTCACTAACCCCATTTTGTTGAGGTGTGTAAGGTGCTGTAAGCTGATGCTCTATGCCTGAATCTTCACAAAACTTGTCTAATTCTGCCGAAGTGTACTTCTTCCTATTGTCAGACCTTATACTCTAAATTTTGCAGCTACTTTCATTCTCAACTCTTGCCTTGAACTTCCAAAAAACTTGAGCTACTTCTGATTTAAACTTCAAGAAAAAAAATCGAGCACATTTTGGTTAAGTCATCAATAAAGGCAATATAATAGCGACTACCTTTTAAAGAAGGTGTTCTTTGAGGGCCTGCAACATCTGAGTGGATAAGCTGCAATTTGTGAGTGGCTCTCTAGGTTGACTTTGAAAATGGCTTCCTACTTTGCTTTCCAAACTGACACACTTTGCAGCTTGAGATTGCATCACTAAGCTTGGGAACATCAAGTGCCAACTCCTTTTCTCTTAGTTGTAGTAGCCCTTGATGATAATAGTGTCTGGCTCTCTTGTGCCAAATCTGTGTGACATCTTCTTTGAAAGGAAAAGCAGATTGCTCCTCCTTTAAAGGATTGAGTGAAAATATCTTTCCTTTCATTTTTACTTTGAAGATATCTTGATTAGCTGCATCCTTAATCAAGCAATATTCATTTTAAAAAGTAACTTTAAAGCCATTTTCAATAAGTTGACCCACACTCAATAGATTTTGGTCAATATCAGGAACAAAGAGAACATCCTGTATATGTTTTGTATCTGTACAGCTTGCAATCGCAACAGTCCATTTTCCTTTGACAGAGATGTAATCCCCATTGCCAATTCTAACTTTGGTGATGTTACTTGACTTCAAATCTCTAAACAACTTCTTGTAATGAGTCATATGATTGGTACAACCACTGCCAATCAGCTAGCTTTCATTTGACTCATTGCCCACGAAGCATGTAGCCACAAACAGTTGATCCTCGTCCTCCTGATCTGTAATCTTAGCTTCTTCACCTTGCTGTTGATTCTTGTTCCTGCAAATTACCGCTTCATGCCCCATTTAGTTACATTTGGTGCACTTGGCATCTGGTGTTCTCCAGCATTTGTAAGGAGGATGACCCTTTCTATTGCAATGTTGACATGGAGGGTAGGATCCCTTCTTGACTCCTTCTTTGTTGTTGGCTGAAGATTCTTTAGTAGAATTTTGATTCTTCTTGTTGTTCCTCGCATTCTCATGATGCTTAGCTGGCAAGGCTCCTTCAACAGCATATTCTTGCCTCATGGTTCTTCTTTGCTCCTGTGCCTGCAAAGCATTGAGAATCTCTGCAAGAGTGATTTGAGTTAGATCCTTGGTATTTTCCATGGCTGAAATAGAAGCCTCAGAATTTTCAAGCACTGTTACAAGAATTTTTTCAACAATTCTTGAGTCCTTGAACTCAGAACCAAGTAATCTGATTCGGTTTGTAATGTCTAATAACCTATCAGAATACTCTTTGATTGATTCTATTTCCTTCATCTTTTGCAACTCGAATTCTCAAATCAAGTTTAACACACGCATTCCTTTGATTCTTTCATCTCCCTCATACTCTGACTTGAGATGATTCCATGTCTCACATGTTGACTTCAGAGTCATAATCTGAGTGAAGATAGTAGATGAGACTGCAGTGAACAAGCAGGCCTTTGTCTTAGATTTCTTTGTCTTTTTCTCCTTCTGCAATTTGATCTGCACCATGGTAGGATTGTGTGGGAGAGCAAAAATTTCATAATCCTCTTCCACTGCTTCCCAAATATCCAAAGCTTCCATATACGCCTCCATATGAATTGCCCAAACCTGGTAGTTGTCTATATCAAACACCGATAGAGAAATTGAAGGGAAACTAGAACTGGCTTCGACGTCCATGACACAGCAATCTCTCACACTCACTCACAGATCCCTTAAGAATACAGCTTTGAGACCAATTGTAAATATTTTAGTAAAAAAGAAACTAAATGGATGAAGGAAACTGAATTTGTTTATTCAACAATCATTCAGAATTTGTACAAAATAAATCAACAACCTATCCTTAACTCAAGCAAAATAAAATCAACAACCCACTAACTTTTTCCTAAACTTAAGCAAAATAAAATCAACAACTAATTCCTAAAATCAGGAACAAATTTTGACACAATCAACTTAACAAAAAAAACAAACTTTGACATGTTTCAGTCTTAAAGCATTTTCTTAACAGTATTAACTAATACGGTTAAAGGTTAGGTAGGCAGGTAGTTTGAAGTTGTTAGTTAGTTCAGTTTGTTAGCAGTAGTTAGCAACAATAGCTAGCTAGTATATTCTTTAAATACTGAATTTGTAAGTGGAAAGTTTGAGTTTGTCATTTTGTGAATAATAAATTGTTTCTTGTTTCATTCATAAGAGATACTTACATGGTATCAGTCGCCTTGTTCTTGTTCTTGTAGCTTTGATTTTTTTTCTTGTTCTCTTTTCTTGCTTTTCTTTTTCTTTCTCATGACTACATCTGCTAATTCTAGTTCAGTTGACCCTGGTTGCTTGACATTTACTGGTGATCGGGTTCTGCATTCCTTCCCTTAGCATGACATCGTTAAACTAAACAATAGCAATTTTGTTCAATGGCAACAACACGTTAGGTTAGTTGTGGAAGGCTATGAATTAACATGGTTTTTGGATGGGACTTTACCGTCTCAGGCTCGATTTATGCCATCGGATGATGGATCTATGGTTCTGAATCCCAGTGCATCGACTTTTCATCAACAAGATCGTCTGTTAGCTTTATGGTTGCTTTCCACCATTCATCCCTCTTTACTATCTTCCTTTACTCATGCTCAAATGACATCCGAGGTGTGAACCACGGCCACTCGATTGTTTGCGGCGGTTACCAGAGTGAAGGTATTTCGTATCCATCACGAGCTACATTTGCTTAAAAAAGGTACTCTTTCGGTTACAGAATACGTTGCAAAAGTTCAAAATCTCTGTGCTTTGCTTGATGCCTTAGGCTCCCGGGTCTCGAAGGCGAAAAAAGTTGAAGTTGTCTTGGCAGGTCTCCCACTGAAGTTTGGTGCAGTACTGATGTTAGCCTTGTTCTCCTCTGAGTCATTGCCCTTTCAGCACCTCATAAATGTTTTTCTCAAGTTTGAGAATCATCAGATGTCCGTTGTTCCTGATGTGCTGATTCATGTGAATATTGCAGAGTCTGTTCCCGAGATTTTAATTGCTCAGCCTCCGTGACACCGTTGCGTCTGACTGATGGTGTCTCTAGTGGCTACTCAACACTGACTGAGTTTGTTTTTGATGGTTTTTTGTAGATTTTGCTAGGGTGCCGCAGCGGCATTAGACCTCTAGGGTTCCTTCTTTTGTTCCCAGGTCTGCTGATGGTTTTAGACATGTGAATGGAATTAGTTGGGCTGATTGGACTAAGAGTGTTATTGATTGGACAAGGCATGTTCTTTCTGCGCCTAGGCTAGATTTTTCTTTTGGGCCGCGCATTACTTCTGCTGGGCAATCGACTGGGCATGGACCGCATATTGATTTTGGGCCTCTTGCTGGTCATGGTCGATCGGCCACTTTTGGGCTTCATGTACACCCTCATATTTTTAGGCCACAAGTTAACCAAGTTTTGCATGGGTCGAGTTATTTTCTGGGGCAATTTAATAATGATCGGTCTGGTGTTAATCTATGTCCTGGACCTACACCTTCTGTTCCTTGGCGAACCAAACCTAAGGCCCATGTGTACACTGGGTCCGATCCATGTATTGGGCTTCCTCCTCTTCCTAAGTTGCATTCGTCTGATGTGTCCAATTATACTAAGCCTAATATTCATACGGCTCAATTTGGGTCCAATCTTGATGGTACTAACTCATATGTCCCCTTACCTACGGGTACTACGTTCTGGTATCTCGACTCGGGAGCCACAAATCATGTTTGCAGTGATAATTCTGCGTTGAATGGTTCTACTCCTTACTCAGGTAAATCTTCTCTTTTAATGGGTGATGGAACTTCTACTCAGATTTTTCTATTGGTAATTCAATCATTCCTACACGGTATAAATTACTTCAGTTGTCTAATGTTTTATGTGTTCCAGCTGTACGGAAAAATCTTTTATCTGTATCCCAGTTTGCAACTGACAACAATGTCTTTTTTGAATTTCATCCAACCTATTGTGTTGTTAAAGACATCCAGACTTGAGCCGTTTTGCTGAAGGGCTACATTCGTGATGGTCTGTATCATTTTTCTCCGTCAGATGCGACTGTTATGGGCCCGACTCTTGCCAATGTTGAAGTTCAAAATCAATCTGATAAATATGATGTTTTTGCGCTATGGCACAATCGTCTTGTTCATCCGTCTGCTTCTGTTGTTAAGTCAGTTTTAAATAATTGTAATATTGCTTGTAAAAAGTTGTGCTGCATGTCAAAAAGGAAAGTCTCATAAGCTGTCATTTCCATATTCTACTACTGAATATACTATGTTTGATTTGGTAGTCTCAGATTTATGGGGACTTGCCTCTGTCGCTTGTGAATGAAATTGGTATTATATATCGTTTATTGATATGTGTACACGTTTTACATAGATGTATCTTATTCGATAGAAGTCTCAGGCAGTGGAATGTTTTGTTCAGTTCCAGTAGCTAGTCAGAACTCAGTTTGGCAAGAATATTCGTCAATTTCAAAGCAATTGGGGGGTGAGTTTTGAGCTTTCATTTCTGTTTTGGCGAGTCAAGGGATAATTCATAGACTGTCTTGTCCTCATACGTCTGAACAAAATGGGGTGGCTGAGCGTAAACACCGACATATTATTGAAATCGGTCTTAACCTCCTGGATCAATCAAATATCTCTATAAAGTATTAGGGTTATGCATTCAATTGTGCTGTTCATCTGATTATCCATCTTCCTACTTCAGTGTTAAAGGGACAATCTCCGTACAAGGCTTTACATGGGAAAGATCCAACATATGATCATTTATGGGTGTTTGGATGCTGTTGTTTTCCATACTTACGTCCCTTTTTGCATCACAAGTTGGATTTTTGCTCTCAACCATGTACATTTTTGGGATATAACTCTCAAGGTAAAGGTTATCAGTGTCTCACACTTGATGGTAAGATCATTATCTCTCGTCACGTTATGTTTGATGAACGATAGTTCCTGTTTACTGAGTATGGTCTGAACGACTCCTCGCCTTTGTCTGAGCAATTAATTTCGCCAACATATGTTCCTCTTGTTCGGTCTTTTTCTTCTCAACCCACAGAGCCAGCTGTTTCACCTCCTGAGTTGTCCTCTTCAGTCGCTCCGAGTCCTTTGGCCTTTGGTGTTCCTCAGGATAACATCAACTCTAGTCCTTCAGTGTGTTCTGCTCGTGATGATATATCTACTAACTCTAATTCTTCTCTGCTTTCATTATCAACAAATCCCGTCTGTCATTCTTCTATTCCTCATAGCTCTTCGCTACCCTCAACTAATACATATTCAATGGTTACTAGGTCTAAGGCCGACATATTTAAAGCTCAGGCTCTTTTAGCTAAAACTGTTGAACCTCACTCAATAGAGGAAGCATTTTCTACCACAGAATGGCGTAGTGCTGCTCAAGCTGAATATGATGCTCTTGCTAATAATTCCACATAGGATCTTGTAACGGTTCTAAGTGGTCGGAAGGTGATCAGGTGTAAATGGCTATTCAAAGTAAAGAAAAATTTGGATGGCACGATTGCTTGTCGAAAGGCTCGAATTGTAGCTAAAGGATGTTCTCAAATTCTTGGATGTGATTTCATGGAAACATTTAGTCCGGTGGTCAAACTTGCTACTATTCGAGTTATACTATTAGTTGCTATCTCAAAAGGTTGGCCACTTCATCAGGTAGATGTCAATAATGCTTTCTTAAATGGGGATCTTATTGATGAAATGTTTATGCAGCAACCTCCAAGGTATGTTCAATTTAGTTATGATGGGAAACCTTTGGTATGTCGTCTAAAGAAGGCATGATATGGGCTTCGACAGGCTCCACGTGCTTGGTTCACCAAATTAATAGATTTTTTACTTTCCCTTGGTTTTCTTATGTCAAAGTTTGATGCCTCTTTGTTTATTCAAGTTACATCTAGCTTCACTATTTACGTTCTTGTGTATGTGGATGATATTAGTATTACTAGAAGCATGCCTACATATATAGACAGTTTTGTTAAACAGTTGCATAAGGAGTTTTCGCTAAAGGATATGGGTGAGCTTCATTATTTCATCAGTATTGAAGTTACTCATTCCTCAACTGGGTGTATTCATCTCTGCAACCAAAAGTATATTTGTGATTTACTTGACAGGTGTCATATGACTAATGCAAAGAGCGTTCATACTCTTATGGTTAGCTCCTCGTTTCTATCTAAAGATGGTGGGGAGTGTCTGTCTGATCCCACTAAATACAGGAGTCTTGCAAGGGCATTAAAGTATATGGTTTTAACTTGGCCTAATATTGCTTACGCAGTAAATCGTATCCGTCAATTTATGCATGCACCCACTACTGTTCATCTGAATGCGTTAAAACGCATCTTGTGGTATTTGATTGGAACTCTGGATTGTGGGGTTGTTTTTTGTCCGTCTACATGGCTTTCTTTAGTTGGGTATGCCGGTGTAAATTGGGGGCTAAATTTTGATGATCGTCGCTCCACGACTGGCTACTATGTGTATTTTGGTCACAGTCCAGTGTCCTGGTGTTCTAAGAAACAATAAGTTGTTTCTCGATCCACAGCTGAAGCTGAATATCGAAGTCTTGTTGCGGCTACAAGTGATGTTGTCTGGCTAACATCATTACTAAAGGAATTACAGCTTCAGTCTGATGATTCACCTACTATCTGGTGTGATAACTCAAGTGCAGTAGCTGCAAATCCTGTATTGTATTCTAAGTTTAAATATGTGGAGCTTGACTTGTTTTTTGTTCGTGAGAAAGTTGCTGATGGATTTTTAGTTGTGGGTGAGGTACCTGTATGTGATCAAGTTGCTGACATTCTTACCAAACCTTTATCTGCCTCCGCATTTGCTCGTTTTTGAAGTCTTCTTTAGGTTTTTCCAGTAACGAAGATGAGTGAATGTTAAAGTATTAACTAAAAAAGTAAGGGGCTAGATAGGTAGGTAGTTTGAAGTTGTTAGTTAGTTCAGTCTGTTAGCAGCAGTTAGCAACAATAGCTAGCAAGTATATTCTTTAAATACTGAATTTGTAAGTGGAAAGTTTGAGTTTGTCATTTTGTGAATAATAAATTGTTTCTTGTTTCATTCATAAGAGATACTTACAGGCCAACTTCCTCTGCTTCGCCCATTTTTCTCCTTCACTTGTAACAAGCCCATCCCCCACTAGCCTGCTAAGATAGATTGGGGGTTTCCTTTTCGAAAAAGTTTGTTCACTATTTTTAAGAACCTCTTTTATTAGTTCTGGGTCAGTAGTCACCACCTAAGCTTGAACACAGTCTCAAGAAAGATAGTTCTTCCCTAATCAACTCAATTTAAAAAAAAAAACAAATTATTTCTGGAAACTAGAAGTTAGAATCATAGTGAAAAAAATGCATTTGATTTGTTGTTTGCCACTCATCGTATAAGTTGATCCATGAGTAAACATGAGGGAAAACTCTGGGAAGTATGTCATGTGTCAGTCCCATAGGTTTGCTTAATGCTTCACTTCTCATTTTGTTAATTTGTTTGTTGCATCCATGGATGAACTTGTAAGGAGGCCCTTGAAGTCCCTGTGAATTCAAGAGGTGTTGTATACGGGGAGGCACCCACCAGTATATGAACGATGGATCACTAACGTATCTTGTCTGTCTTTTTGCGAATAACGAAAACTACTGAGAAATCATAGAGAAAATTTAATACTTATTTTGTGGATATCTCGTGTTTTTTATTGAAAAAGAACACACCTCATAAAACGTAATGATGTTTTCTTTTACACGCAACGATTTTCATATTTTAAAATAGTCTTTTTACTTCTATAATTAAAAAATAATAAAAAAATTACCAAAATGGTAGCCCACTCCTATTATTTATTAGAATGGTATGGTGTGGGTGGTAGAGAAGCGGCACCACATTTGTTTTTATCCCAATCATTAGTCTGTTATGTAAAAATATAGTTTTTTTAATGGTGGAGGGAACCTGACAGGCGGCACTGGTGGAGGCCCCTTGACAAGCGGCACCATTTTGCGCCAGAGACCACACAGTCACGTGGTCTGATGGCCTGAACTGGCCAATTTAGGCTCACGGGTGTTAAAAATGTTTTTTTTATAATAGAGCCATGGTCCCCTCAACTGGAAAAAAGAAAAAAATAGAAGTAGCAGCTGAGGATAATAAGGGGAAAAGGCAGCAAAGAAGAGAAGAGAATAAGAGTTCTGAAAGGTTAACTATTATTTTTGTAATTTTATTTTGGTTAGGTTAGGGTTTTAAAGAGAGGAGGCAGCGAATTTTAACACCCGTTGAGGGGACCATGACTCTCTTATAAAGAAAATATTTTAACACCCATGAGGCCTTAATTAGTCAGTTCAGGCAGTCAGACCGTGTGACTATGTGATCTTCGGCGTAAAGTGGTGTCGCCTGTTAGGGTGCCTCCACTCGTGCCGCCTATTAGGTTCCCTCCCTCCTTAATTTTTTTTTTTTTTTGCATAACAGACTAATGATTGGAGTAAAAAAAACAAGGGTGGTGTCGCCTCTCCACCACCCACACCATATCATTCTCGTAAATAATGGGAGTGGGATACCATTTTAGTATTTTTTTTATTATACAAGTAAAAAGTAAATATTATTAATAATAAATTAAATTAAATTAAAATATATACATTATTAAAATAAAAATAAAAATTAAATTGTTTTTCATGGTGTTGTCACCAATTTTGAGTTTGTGTCAAACTAATTTATGACAACAACTCAATTAAATACATTATTAATATATACAACTTATGAAAGTAATAGATGTACATAATAAAATTAGAATGTATAAAAATATTAAAATAAAGCTTTAATTAAGTGGTAAATTGAAGGTTTTCCCAATGTAATTGGAGTAGATTCAAATACAACCATATGCATATTTTTATTGATCTTTTAAAGTGAAAAAACTAAAATGCATTCGAATAATATTACTTATTTTAATCACATAAGAACATTTCTATAATTTCTTGATTGAGTTGGTGTCCGATTTAACACAAACTCAGTCAGAAATTTAAATAATATATATACAACTGATGAAGGTAATAAAGTGTCCATAATAAAATTAAAATATATTAAAATAAATTTTTAGTTGAGTGATAAATTAAATATTTTACTAATAAAATTGGCGTGGGTTCAAATTTTACTAAATGAATATTTTTTATTTGGTTTTTTTAATAAAAATTACAATATTCTGAAATAAACATTCTAAATTATTAATTAAATAAAAAATTTAAATAATAATATAAACATCAACCCACGAACATAAGTATGTTTTTATTATACTAATCAAATAATGGGTATGATAAAATGATAGGAAAATATAATCATGTTATGGAACAAGATAAATTAAATGTAAAGGTTCAAACTTAAGATTACTTAAAATGGAAGGAATCGGAGGAAATGTAATCACTATATTAAATTTTAGAAAAATGAATCCAATAATTCATCGCACACACAAATCTTGTCGTACTGTCTTGGACTTAAGCTCAAAGCAAAAGAGTGTACGTCTCTTATTTAATTCGAGGAGCTTCGTTTTTCAAGGTAAGCAAAGCACGCCCACAAATTATAATAAGTCAAACCATTACTATGTACTAGTGCCATGGGTTGTGCATGGGAGCCCACAACCATGACGACCATGACGAACTTGTATGATTCATCGTATTTGAAGGAGGTCATTTGGCTAAATTGGACTAGTCCATTGCTTGGAGAGATTGAAAGCCCATCTCTGAAGCTTGGCAAATATGGAAGGTGATCTTCAAATATATATGATCCTAGACATTAAATGTAATCTTTAAAAGATACTATTTTGTACTCTTAGAGATTTGATATCTAGATAGCTTTTAATCTTAGCCATTGATGTACTTTGATCTATACCGTTGATTTTGGGGAGGCTCAAATATAAATAAAGGCCTCTCCCCCTCATTGTAATTCATTCAGTTATTAATAGAATTTTGAGAGTATTCACTCAAATTTTTCTCTCAAGTGTTCTTGCATTTCTGTGGCTTTTGTTCATCTTTCGAGTTCGTTCTTATTTCGTTCTTCCGCTGTTCTTCGTGAGTGCCTTAGAGGAATTCTCTTGAATCCTCAATTATTGCGAGTTAGGTTGACTTAGGCGTTTTTGAGCGAAGGAACTGCCTAAAACCGTATTGATCGCGTGGGAAAATCTAAGTTCGTGACACTAGAGTGTTTCATGATGGGGTCGAGTAGGTTGTTAATAAAATTTTAGATTCGAGGTTTAGATTCAGTTCGGTATGAAAAATGGGTTAAATTTCTATCTAAATTCAGCCCGAAAAGAAGAGAGGCTAAAACTTAGGCTTAATTTTAGCCTTCTGGTATTAGGTTTTTTTTTTAATTTGTATTTTTATATAAATTTTTTTAAGAATATATAATACACTAAATATATGAAAAATATTAAAATAAAGATTTTATACTTAAATAACACTAAGATAAGTGCAACTTAATAAACAAATACTTCCAAAATAGCAGCAATATAATAGTGAAATAGTAACAAAACAGTGGTAAAAAGTGGGAAAACAACAATAAAAAACAGGGGGTTTTTATTACAAATTCGGGCCAAAACTGGGCGAAAAGAACTTTACTCGAGGCTCGACCCGTTTTCGAAACGGGCCTTATTTTTTGCCCAAACTCATTTTTTGGACATATTTTTGTCATAACCCTCCCATTTTTCGATCGGGCCTCTCGACCTGGCCCATGAAGAACTCTACTATCTATTAAAAAAATTGATTCTTTATAACCACTTTTTTTAAATGGAAAAAAGAAAAGAAAAAGTGAAAAATTACTGAGAAAATGTTATTATTATTTTTATTATTTGGTTATATAATCATTAACATGGTTAAATTAGCTGTATATGCCATTTTTTTTAATAAGGCTTATAATTTTTTTTTTGAAATTTTAGGGAAATAGGTTGATTTTGGAGAGAGAAAAGGAAAGTGCGTCCAGCTGGGGACACTTTCCTTTTCTCTCTCACAGGGTTAGGGTTTTTAATTTTTTTAAGTTTAAGGTTTTTAATATTTTTAGGTTTAAGGTTTTTAGGTTTAGGGGTTTTTTAAAAGGGCTTCGGGTTTTCGAGTGAAACTAGGGAATTTCATAAGTAGTTTTGAGGAGTCGGGGATGTGATAATGCACCTCATAATACATCTATTTCATATGTCATGGCGGGATAAGACCATTACCTCAGAAACCCATTTTGGTGGAATATGGTTTTAGGGTGATTGTGTTTAATAAGATCAAGGGTCGAAGTATAAGTGGAGGTCCTAGTCGGCGACTGTGATGCGGTCACGGGTTTGAGTATAATCGGGGGCCAATTGACTGTCGTCACATGGTCACGAGTTCAAGATTTTTGGATACTCTACAAATGATGCCTTATGTATACTATACATAAGATTGAGGTAATAATCATAAGGAAAAACGGAAGGATTTCTGGTGTAATCAACGAATTCTTTTTCTCTATTTCCATGCAGTCGGTATCTTTAACCTTTCATTTTTATCTGAAGGTTGACACCGAGGTGGACACAAAAGGACTCTTAGGGGGAGAGTGGATGTTTCGGTAGAAGTAGAAGCCAAACTCAGGTTGGAGCATCAACAGTTGTAATTATTAATGGGTTTTTTAATAACGACAACCGTTGTCATCCGGAAAGGAGCATTACCTTTACACCACTGAAACAATCGCTCCCTACCTGAGAGTCCTCCTACATCCACGACGGTACCGACCTTCGGATAAGAATGAATGTTAAAGGTATCGCCTATCTGGAAATAAAGAAAAAAATTATGCCGATTATAGCGGAAAGGCCCACAGTTTTTCCCTATGATTATGCCCTTAAACTTCTATATGTTATTTATAAGGCAACATTTTTGGGTATTTGAAAAGTTTGAGCTCGTAGTCGCGTAACAACTCTCAACTGGCTCCCCCGTTATACCTGTATCCATGACCGCGTAACGACCGTCAATTGAGACCTCCACATAAACTTCCACCCGTGACTGTACAAAGCAAAATCATCCCGAAACCCAACTTTCCCAAGATAGGCTTCAGATGTAATGGTCCCATCTCGGTATAATATATGAAATGTGTGCGGCTTAGAGTCATATCACATCACCAACGACTCAATAATACCTCAAACATTAACAAAAAGTTTTAGCAATAGAAATTTTTAACATCGAGAAGTGTTTTATAGAGGAGAGCTAGAGAGACTATGGGAGAAGATGTTTGAGGGACAATGAAGCATGTAGTGGAAGACCCCTTTTATAGGCGTGGAGGAAGGGTTGGATTGTAAAGTAGAAATTTCCTATGGTTGAAAACGCGTAGCAGGACTAGCGTCTTCTAGGAATATATTCAAAACGTGCTTAAAAATGGTTGAAAAATTGGGCGAGCACGTACTTTTGAACAAAAAAGTTAGAGAAAGCACGCCCAACGTGCTTTCTCTAACCTTTTTCTGCTGAAAGTTAAAAGAAGTTGCCATAGAGAATAATTCTGTATAATTTATGCACATTTTGAGGTGTCGAATACTATTAGGAGAACTATTTTGATGAAATTATATAACTTTAAGAATGCGTTTTCGAATAATACTTTGCATTTCATCAATATTATTCGACGAATACATGTATTCATAAACAGATTTTGAAGCATGTATTCTGATAAAGAATAATACAGCATACGTACGGAACAGGATCATAACTTGTCTAAGTTGTGGATTTAACCTAAATCTCTAGACTAACGTAAACTGAAACGAGAAACAATGAAAACAAATTAATTGTCACAAAGGAAATTCAAACAAAATTAAAACAAAAGAAAGATGAACCAACAGGTAAAGAGTCCAATAGAAAATGAATTAGGGTTTCTTGGAAGGAAAGAAATCGTCATTAGACCTCAACAAAATGCCCCAACCAGATTTGGAAAAACAAAACACAAAACAGGTTTGTTAGAAATGATTTTAAAGACAAAAGCAAATTGTTTTGTGCAAGAATCTTCAAAACAATAACAAAAGATTAAAAATCATAATTTTGATGTGTTTCTTGATGGAACAAGATAGGAGAACGTCTCTCTTGAAGCAATTTCAAATTAGAACGAAAATCAATAAAATCAGTAAGCCAAAACAATAAGAACTAAATTAAAATAAACAAGAAACGATAAAGTAAGGCTAGAAAAGAGAAAATGACGTCCTAAGAAGCCTTGGAAACATTAAGAATCCACAACTCTTTTCAATGGCTCTAATTCCTCCTTCAAGAAAAAGATCTTAGCAAAAAAAAGCTTGAAGATGATTTCCACAACCTAAAAGATTGTTAAAACAACTTTTAAAAGAAACTCAAGAGCAATTCTTGAAGAAAAACTCAGAGAATTATTATTAACTTAAAAAAAAATCAATTGTTCATCCTATAAGGGTGGATGTCCATGCTACTTATAAACCCCCAAATTATTTTTTCTAACCCTAATAGAATAATTAGTATGACAACTCATCAAATAAAAAAAAACAAAATAATTCTAAGTGTGGACTTTTAATGGGAATTCAGCCAAAGGAATTAAATAGGCTCCTTGGGCTAAATTCTTATATGATGATCCGCCTATTAAAATAAAATTGGACCTATAGTTTAAATATTTTTACAATTTGGGCCACTTTGATAATTTGGCTTGATATTTAATTAAATTACTTTTCAAACTTTAGGATGGACTTGTAGACATCTTAATAGGTCATTTTTTAAGAACTTGATCCTGTGATCCGTTTGCTCTTGAAATTGGCTCATTCAAGCTCATATATGAAATCCAATGCGTCTTGGCTGCAAGATTCAGTTTCTTGGACCAAGATTTTCAAGATTTGAAATCTTGATTTTTTTTATTCTTGAAATTGTCTAAAATAGCAAAATTGGACCAATATTCGGTTTCTTGATTTTCTTGAAAATAAGAAAGTGAATTTTGATTTTATTTTTCGATAGTGTGCATATCTAGGGCCTTGGTAACGAAGTCTTGGATGGTCCCATTCAATCTTGCTCGAATTTAGTTGGCCTTCGGCCTCGTTATTGGGCCTTGAGGAAATTTGAGCCCATCACATTCATGAGCTTGATTTTTGTCCTTGAGACTCGCATCATTCCTCCCTTCCTCAATAAGATTCATCCCCGAATCTCTAACTACACAAAAGAAAAGGTATTAGAATAAATAACAAAAAAATACTTACCTAAACTTTCTTGTTCGCCAAAACTATCTCCAGGATCAAAGACATTATTTCAATCCTTCAAATTAGATTCTATCATGGATGTCTCCTTTAAAAACAAGGTATCAACACTAAAAAAATAATTTTTAGGCACATAAGTGTTCAAGTAAAAAATGAATTGTAACTTTCTTTGAATATACATGGTCATCCATAAGAATTTCCAAAGATTAGTTAATAATTTTACATAATAATCAAAATCTAGAAGTTTAATATTATTATTTAACAATTCATATTTAAAGTCTAAGGTAGAAAATTTTGTTGTAAGATCAAATACATAAAGTTATTTAATAAACCTCTCGAATGCAACAAAAGTAACTGACATACCTAGATAAACCCATAAAATCAATTGAACTTTCAGACCAGGGTTTAATAAAATTAGATCAACGAGAAAACATGTTGTAAGGAAATATTTTACAAACAAAATCAGTAGCATACTTATCAAAAACATTCAATGTATGCCTTCTTAAATCAATTTCTAAAGTTTTCTTACCTTTCTTACCTTATAGCACTTGTGGAGAAGTATCAATGTTCAACTTACCTCTCTCCCATAACGATGGCAGAGTAATTTAATTGGAAGTCCATCAATGGATCTTTGAGATCCTGTAATAGAGAAACACCACTAAACAAATTTGAGTTAGGGTTAGTTAAAACATAATCATTCCTCACTTTTGTATAGGCATTTTCTTTTTCCACTTGAGATCTCTTCAATTTTACCTCATATGGATTTTCACTCACCAAATTTGAACCATCAAGTTGACTTTTATCACTCAAGGTCTCTTTTCTTTCGGTCTTTTCACATGATTCCACCTCACTTCCCATATCCCCCTCATAAGTATTATGAATATTGAATTCAGTACAATACATCTCAGTAGGAGAACGTGACTTTTCTATCTCATCTAACTTAATAGATTCAAGGAAAAAAATTCTCATTATCATCTTTTTCTGGTTCACTAAGTTTTCCATCACAAATCTCTTTTCTGCTAGAGTATGAGTCAACAAAAGGTACAAAGTCATACTTACTTTCTTCTCTAGTTGGATATTTAATTGAACGTTGGAAACCCTTATGATATTTTGAACTACACTAATAACATTGCACAAAAGGTGATAGCTTAATCGTATTCCTCCTTTCGTTTGGCCATCTCCCCTTGAATTGACAAACTAATTTATGATCACTTTTTCTATCACAATAAGTCTCTTGATCATTCTTTCCATGAAATTCTGAAATTGAGAACTTTGATTTAGCTTAAAAAATGTTGCCCACAGTCATTATTAACTAAAGTCTCATCATTTGCACGAGAGATACATCGAGCATTATTTGCACAAAGACGAGGCTGATCAACCATATCTCCCTAATTATAATTGCAATGCTCAATTTTCATACTTAGACATTCCAAATTTTTAATGATCATGTCTAAAATAGTATCACATTTCTGATCTCAAGCATTTCAATCCTCTAGATTTTGTTGCAAACTATCAAACCTATGTTCAAACTTATCATTGACTTCATTGAGGTCACATTGTAATTTCGTTGCGAAACTAGCAAGATTTTCGATGGTCACTAGTGGTGTGCCACCCTGGTAATCACTTCTTTTGCCACTACGAGACATTGTGACAAATCTAAAAAAACACAGCACTCAAAAAGAAAAAACTTAAACAAATCTCACATTACGCACTCAAAAATAAAATTGAATTCTCAATAAGGTAAGAATTAATCTTGTGAGTCCTTTAGGAGTATTTATGACAATCAATCAGAATGTTAAAGAATCTAGCAACCAAATACCTTAACGGCACTAGGAGTCCAAAAGTGGTTAGACACCAAAGAATTGTGTTGCACGGAGGAAGGAATGTGCAACGTGCCTTAACCTACTAACACAAGAAACAATAAAGTGTTAGAATGTGTATAGGAACAATAAAAAGCAAAAACAAATGAAAACCAAAGGCTAAAAGTCATTAAAAATTGCTAAAACCTGAAAACTTGAAAAATTGCGAAGCAACTTGAAAAACTTTGTTTTAGTTGTTCCCGATTTCAAAAAATCATGAAATTTAAACTAGAACCTCCTTAAATAATGTAGATCTGATTTGGAAAGTTTCGGCACAAAATTCAACCCACAGAATTTTTTTCGTATTTCCTTTTTTCTATACTTTTTCGATCACTTTTTTCGTGGGAAATATTTTTTATATTGTAATACAGTGCCAAGAATCAATATATAAAATTTTAGATCAATTGAAAAATGCTTAACCACTAAAAAAATAATTCAAAAAAAATTCTGGGTACAAACTACTTATAGGCTATTTTGCAATGGAAATCAGTTTAGAAATCAACCATAAACACCCAAAACGCCCAAATTAGATACCAAATTATAAAGAATGATACGACATGCATGCAAAATAGGATCGTAGCTTGTCTAAGTTGCAGACTTAACCTAGATCTCTAGACAAACGTAATTTGAATCAAGAAACAATGAAAATAAATTAGTTGTCACAAAAGAGAGTCAAACCCCCTAACTCGTTTCCTTCACCGGATTATAGTACGAAGTATTACCGTACAATTTAGAACAATTAACTTCAAAATAGATTAATAATGCGATTTAATATTACTTAAAACTCATTTCAAGCCTAGCAAACATACACACTTGGTTCTTAAATCGAGCCTTCAAGGCCTTAAGAACAGTTTGGGATCAATCTGGGACTAATTTAAAATAAAGTAGAAAAATTGGGAAAAAAGTTGAAAATTCTGAAACAGGGGTCATATGGCCATGCGACATAGCCCAGACCATGTGGGCATTCGAACAATGGGACACATGACCATGTCCCAGCCCATGTAACTCACTGACTTGGGTCATACGGCCGTGATACAGATCGTGTAACTCATTGACTTGATATACATGGCCGTGTCTTAGACTGTGTGAAACCTGCATATAAAATAAAAAGTGGCACACGACCGTGTAGCCAGGCTGTGCGACAGCCCGTGTCCCAAGTCATGTGCTCCATATTAAGTCCTTAAAACAAGCCATTTCAATACCTATTCTTGCACAACAAGATACACCATTTACACATACATTTAATTGACCATAACATTCTCTAAACACACTCAACACATACCAAATCAATCAACCTATAAATTCTAACCAATATGCCATTCAAAGGTACCTCAATTCATACCAACTCAACATCACATTAATTTAAGCATAAATCATCACCACTACAAGCATTCAACCATTTCAGCCACATATAAACATATCTCATGTCATATATATACATTTCACTCAAAAGTGACAAAAAGACATGTACTTACTAAGCATTACAAGTCCAAACAAACATATACTAAAAAAAACATATCCATACCAACTTGGCCAAATAACATATTCACAACACCTATTACATTTAAGCCCTATACATGTCATTTTTTACCAACCAAAATAACTCAAAATCTACCAAATTGCTTGTTGGATAGTATGATAGGTCTCCGACAAGATTCCAACCGATCAAGTCTCCGATGATCTACAAAACAAAACAAAATAAATACATAAGCAACGATGCTTAGTAAGTTCGTTTAAAATAACTCAACTTATCGAAAACATGATTTCATGATTAACCATTCAAGCATTTCAATTACTATTTGTACAATTCTTCCTATACATATCACATCTCAAGTTAGTAACTAAATACATAATCAAATTAAAATTTCATATAAACCTTAACTAAATGGGTTCTTACCATAAATCCTTTTCAATAAGACTTTTCATATGTTAACCCTTTTAGGGTAACAACCTTTTCAACCTTTTCATTTGATATTTGTTTCGGATATAACTTTTTCATATGTTAACCCTTTTAGGGTAACAACATTTTCATTTGATATTCGTTTTCGATATAACCTTTTCATATGTTAACCTTTTTAGGGTAACAACCTTTTTATTTGATATTCGTATTGGATATAACCTTTTCAAGAATTCGGTAATGCCAAATGTATTTCAATCCCACTCCTCGATAAGACAGTTATGAAAACGAGGCTGATGACTAATCCACCACTTTAGCTTTTCCTCTGTCTAAGTCCAGTTGATTAGCACCTTGATCATGCAAGGAAAAACACCATGATCGAACGCTTCTCACCCCTTTTTTATGGCTATTCGGTTTTGGAGAGTTAATTCAAGAAGATGACCACTTTTGGTTAGTTTATTTTACTTTTAATTATTAATTTACCATTTTAACCTTTTAGATTCACATAATTTACAATAAAACCTATCCATGCATATCCACTAACTTTAAATGTGGTATATTTACCATATAAATCCATTAATTTACCTTGCTAAATTTATTTAACCCACTTAACTAATAGAACTCAACTTTTGCACCTTTATCAATTTAGTCCTTTTTACCTAATTAACCATTTAAACTTTAAATTTCCTTAAAAAAAATTTAATCTATAGAAATTAAATAATTAATTAAATAATAACTCACTCATCGGAGTCGTGGTCTCGAAACCACTATTTTTTACACCATTAAAAATGGGTTGTTATAAGAAAGATAAACTAACTGGTAAAGAGTCCAATAGAGAACGAATTAGAGTTTCTTGGATGGGAAGAAACTGTCTTGGACCTCAAGAAAATGTCCCAACTAGATCTAGAAAAACAAAACACAAAACATATTTGTTAGAAGTGATTTTAAAGACAAAAGCAAATTGTTTTGTGCAAGAATGTTTGAAACAATAAGAAAAGATTAAAATTCCTAATTTTGATATGTTTCCTGATGGAACAAGATAGGAGAACGTCTCTCTTCAAGCAATTTTAACCTAGAACGAAAGTCAATAAAATCAGTAAGCCAAAATAGCAAGAATTAAATTAAAATAAACAAAAAAACGATAAATTAATGCTAGAAAAGAGAAGATGACGTCCTAAGAAGCCTTGGAAACATTAAGAATCCACAACTCCTTTCAATGGCTCTAATTCCTCCTCCAAGAAAAAGATCTTGGCAAGAAAAAGCTTGAAGATGATTCTCACAACCTAAAAGATTATTGAAACAACTTCTAAAAGAAACTCAATGACAATTTTTGAAGAAAAACTCAAAGAGAATTATTATTAACTTAAAAAAACAAAAATCAATTGTTCATCTATAAGGGTGGACATCCATGCTACCTATAGGCCCTAAAATAAGTTTTCCTAACCCTAATGGAATAATTAATATGACAACTCATCAAATAAAAAAAACAAAATAAATTTAAGTGTGGACTTTTAATGGGAATTCAACCAAAGGAATTAAATGGGCTCATTGGATTGAATTCTTACCTGATGATCCACCTATTAAAATAAAATTGGACCTATAGTTAAAATATTTTACAATTTGGGCCACTTTGATAATTTGGCCTGATATTCAATTAAATTACTTTCCAAACTTCATGATGGACTTGTAGACATCTTAATGGGTCATTTTTTCAAGAACTTGATCTTGTGATCCGTTTGCTTTAGAAATTGTCTTGTACATGAAATCCAATGCGCCTTGGCTGCAAGATTCGGTTTCTTGGACCAAGATTTGAAATCTTGATTTTCTTGATTCTTGAAATTGTCTGAAATAGTAAAATTAGACCAAGATTCGATTTCTTGATTTTCTTGAAAACAAGAAAGTGAATCTTGATTTTCTTTTTCGGTCGTGTGCACATCTAGGGCCTTGGTAATGAAGTCTTGGATGGTCTCGTTCAATCTTGCTCGAATTTGTTTGGCCTTCGACCTCGTTATTGGGCTTTGAGGAAATTTGAGCCCATCACATTTATGAGCCTGATTTTTGGCCTTGAGACTCACATCATATTCCCTCTCGCTAGCTTATTTTCCTATTAAAGGGACGTAATTTGCATAACTTAGACACACAGTAAATTAACATAAAAAATCAAATTGTTAAGTTGTGGGAGTTATGTGTATTTCTTTCAACAACCATCTACTTATTTTTTTGATATTGTTAATCCAATTCTTGACTGATATTGAAATGAGTCGACGAGTGAAATTCATTATTTATTATGACGGTCAAATCTATAATACAAAGGTTGGGTGATATTTGTAGGAGCACAGTTTGTGGAATTGGCGTTCAATCGTACCATTTAATTGCGTGAGCTATGGACAAGAAATAGGAGGAAAGTTGGAGGATCAACCTAGGAAAGAATTTTGAGGTTGCAATGTAGATAACTTGCTTCCATTGAGCCATTATAGGTATGACGAATTTGATGTGAATGACGTGGTCCAGCTCGAGACGATTATATCACCGCACGTTTTAAGGGAAAATGTTGTAATGGACTTATACGTCGAGTTTGCCAAGGTTGATGCATCTAGCCCATCTTCGGCCACCGTTGCATCTAATGTTGGAACCGAAGCTGAAGCAAAAAGTCTTACTATAAGGTTGTGTGGTGGGTTCACTGGCGTGTTACAAAGCTACTACTACGATGTCCTCGAAACATCTATTGGTAAACATTTGTTGATCTTTGGCACATATCTAAACTTCGGGAGCCAGTACCAGTTGGGGTATGACCATAACCCTAATTTTGACATTCAAGTTTGACTTTCAATTAGAGCATTCGATTTCAACTTCAGTGCGGGTTTAATATCATGGGCCGAAAGCACTTATACCAGGGGTTCATCGACGTACACATGACTTACTCTAAACTAGTATAGATTTGGACAGACACATGGGTTATAGAAGAACCGATGACTTACTCCTTTCGACGGGGACTGACGAGGGTACATTGAAAGGGACGATGAAGGTGCAGATGAGGAAGAAGATGTGGCCGAGGAAGAAGATGCAGATGAAGAAGAAGATGCGGCTGAGGAAGAAGATACAAGTGAGGAACAAATGACAGCGGATGTAGTTGATGAGAAGGAGTCAGCATCAATTGTTGATTGTCGTTGCTCAGGATGGTAATTGGAGGATTCTGTTGATTGCGTCTACAATAACTCCTAGAGAAGCGACAGACAACTAAGATTTCTTTCTGAGCCGAATAAACTGTTGCGTTTTCCCGTAGCCTAACATATGTGTCATATCTAACAGGGGAACTGAAATCTTGTCAGCAATTGAGTGGCATGGTAGCTTTTGTATCGTACTCATCATAGGTACTACTTACTACATGTTGGATCTAACTACTACACAAAATGGCTATCGAGAAGTGAGTGAGATGAAGTAATCGACATGGGTATGTAATTGACACTACCTGCACCATATGTTTTACCCTATTTTGGTCGTTGTTTGCATTCATGGGTATGCTTTTCTTGACAGGATGTGAGCTCATCTAACATTGATTCCATGAAATGTTGAACAACTTGGGTGCCATCAATAGCTACGGTGCTGCATACCTCGCCAACATACCCTTTGACAGTGGACGCAACCATATGGTGGAGATTTACGGTATGGGCACATGACGTCAAAAGTAGTCAAGTGTATTAATTCCGTACTAAAGGGGATGCATTACTTGTCGATAACCTCGGTTGTGAAAGAAACATACTTTCACTTGGTTGCATTGTTTCCAAATAAGGCGGTGATATACGCTGGACAAATAGCGGGCGACCATACTTGGTGTAAGGATGTAATGAAAGAAATCAAATACTTGGTGTGAGGATGTAATGAAAAAAATCAGACGAAATATGGCAAAAGCGAACACTATGCATGCAGTGTGTCACTTCCGTCAAAATCTGGAATTTTGAGTCACGGAGTAGGCTAGGCTTGAAGAGGACATGTCAGTAGGGGTCTGCAAAATTCGGGTAAAACCGAAAAAATTCGGTTAACCGATCGAATTTGGTTAATCAGTCGGTTAACCAAATTTTTTCGGTCGGGGGTCGGTTAATTATTTTTTAATTTTTTGATTAACGGTTAATTCAGTTTGAAACCGGTCGGTTAACAGAATTTTTTCGGTTTAATCGAAAAAATTAATAAATAAATTTATAATATATAAATAGGCCCACTATTCACCTAAACCCAATCCAAACCCAAGTATTCAACCCAACCCAATTACCCAACCCAATCCAATAATAAAAATTACAAATAATTTAATAAATAAAAATAAAATTCTAAAACTAAAACTAAAACTAAAGTCTAAAAGTCTAAAAATAATTTAATTATGTAGTGATTCAATTCGGTTAATTCGGTTAATTTGGGTAATTCGGTTAATTCGTTTAATTTTTAACCAAAAATAAAAATATATAATTTTTGGTTAATTCAGTTAACCAACCGAATTAACCGAAAAAATTTCGGTTCAGTTATTTTTTTTGAAAAAATTTCGGTTCGGTTAACGATTAAAAATTTTGAAAGGTCGGTTAATTCGGTTAATGTTATTTCAAGTCGGTTAACCGGTCGGTTAATTAAATGAACACCCCTACATGTCGGGGGCATCATATCATGTCGACCTAACAAGAGGGGCTTTCGATTGTGGGAGGTTCCAAGCACTTCGATTCCCATACGTACATGTAATTGTCGCATGTGCGAACTTAAGAATTGAGTACATGCCTTACATCAACGATGTGTACAGTCTAGAACGCATGCATAAAATATGGAGTCTTGAATTCCCACCCATCCCTAATGAGAGTACGTGGCTGCCATCGTCTAGCGCACCGTATGAGTTGGCACCGAGCATGAACGTACATCGCATTCCGAAATGTCACCCGAATACCATCCGGATATGGAACAATATGGATATTCGGGAGAAGGATAGTCAACAGAGGTTATATGGGTACTGTAGGAATGTAACACCCCAAACCCAGCCTAGACGTTATGGCCGTATCTGACAATGTCACACGATAGTGCTTTTGAAACCTCGTTGTTACGTTGAAAACATTCCATGTTATTATCTTTAGTAAACCTTTGTTAGAATTTAGAAAGTCGTCTTTATTCATTTAAACCATTTGTTTTGAAACATCCCTCGTTACGGAAGCTTTAATAAAACAGTCTAAGTGATCATGCGTTTAGAAACTACTTTAACTTTTTGAAAATCAAATTTCCTACGACCAGTAGGTATAAATCCATAAAGTAAAATAAATAAATAAAAACCCAAAATTTAAAACCAAAGTCCCAGAGGGTCCTTAAATTACAACCCAAATAATCAATAATAATTAAATCATAAAACGTAAATTGAAAACCATGAAGTCCAAAAATTTTTGTGATCACCGCTGAGTCCTCCATCGCACCAAACCGTTTAAGTTTGGGGATTACTTGTGCACATTTAACAAAAGGGTGAGTTTACGTAAACTCAGTGTGTAATCCCATATAAATAAAAAAATAATCAGTATTCACAGTGCACAGTTGAACAGCCTTGGGCCTAAGCCCTTTTCAGTATCAGTGACAGTTTGGGCCTTAGCCTATCTCAGTACAGTGTCAAAGATGCAGTAGGGCCTTAGCCCATCACAGCATCAGTAGCAGTAACAGTTATGCAGTAGAAAAATCCTACCCATCCCACCTCTACACACCATCTCCGTCCAACCCTACACTCCATTTGGGGATATAATCAACCCACCCATCCCTACACTCCAAGTAGTATCGAATGCGGCACAAAACAGTAGTTTGCAACTGAGCTTCCAGTAAATTAGACTTAAAGCCTTTCAGTACACTTCCTCCGAATAACAACCCCCAACCCAATGCAGTGCAACATACAATGGATGATATGCTATTATGCAATTTTAGAACATATATTCGGTTCAGATATTAAAATGCTCAGTACAGATATCATGCGGTCAATTTCACACATTTAGGGGTTTAAGTAGCGCTTACTGACCTTACAGTAGGTTCACAGTCGACTTGGGCGACCCGTGCAACCTTAGAATCATTTCGGTAATAATGGGCCCACATGCCCGTGTGTGCTCGTATGGCCCACTCAGCCCAAATTGGCCTTAGCTGTGTGATCCATTTTTAATGTAACCCATGCTAGCTAAATATTCATATATCTTCTCACTATTTACTTATATGATCATTCAGAGCTGTCTACTTGAGTCATTTTCACTAAATTATTTATACTTGAGCTACAGAATTCCAAATTAAGATCCGCTTGATGTTTTCGAAACTAGACTCAAATACCTTTCTACCATAAAATTTTTAGAATTTCTAGCTTATTAAATAAGTATAGTAAAATCTTCAAAGTTACCCCTATTCTGCTGTTTGACAGCTTCAACCTTTTCTTACTAAAAATTATTTATCTCATAGTACAAAATTTGGATGATGTTTCCATTTCTTTCTCTTGAAGATAGACTAATTAAGGATTTAAAAATATAAATTTAAACCCATAATTATTTTTTTTACAATTTTTGATGATTTTCTAAAGTCAAAATAGGGGAACTCGAATCCATTCTGACCTTGTCTCACAAAATTCATTATATCTCATAACTTACAATTTCATTGCTTACACTGTTTCTTTCATGAAAAACTAGACTCAACAAAATTTAATTTCATAATTTATTCAACCTCTAACTCAATTTTCACTATTTTAGATGATATTTCAAAGTTAGACTACTGCTGTTGTCCACAACTATTTTAATGCAGAATGTTGACTTCCAAGATTATAACACCCTTATTTCCTTTCTCTACAATTTTTCGCATCATTTTCTCTTATTTCTCGACAACAAGCAATTTCAGCTTTTTTTCAAAATCCCATTTTCTACGTTTCGGGTACACACCTGTATCATTTTTGCTGCTTACGTACTCCCGAGACCACCAAAAACCTTCTGAATACGCACAATTCCACCACTACTCAACACGAGGGAGATAGCAACCGAAAGGATTCGCCGCTGTAAAAATAATGATTCCTCATTAACGAAGAGTTCAACAAAGTTAAGAACGAATTCAAAGCCAAAACCACTCGCCCAAACAACATAAGAAAACGCATACCCTATACGCTTACCAAATGATCACCACTTCGAGTCAAATCGACGAATGTTAATTCCAGTCTCACAATCGACTCCTAAACAGTCAAAAAAACACCCCTTAATCCTTTATCTAGATTAACATTCGAGTTTAATAAAACAAAAACTTACCGTACAACACAATTGCATGCTTGCACAAAGGGGAAAAGATGAAGAAAGATAAGGAAAACGGAAGGGGAATTCAAAGGAAATTCAGCAGCAAGGATTTATTATTTAGAAAAAAGAGGAAAACCAAAAATTAAAAGTGTGGGGGAAGAGAGAAAACGTCAGAAAGGTGGAAAGGAGTCCGAAATTTGAAAAAAAAATAAACAAAAAGATAATGCCTAAAAATCTGGCAACTCATCTCCTTAATTCTCTCCCTAACCTCCCATAACAACTCCACCACTCGAAATTTCAATTTGACTAAGACTCCACCACGCTACACGGCCAAGCAAAAAAAAATAATTCCCTTGCTCGCGCAGGGACTTAAACTCCAAACCTCCCACTCGCCAACACACACCTTAGCCACCAGACCAGCAAACCCACTCTGATATATTTTTACCAGCTTTTAACTATAAGCCTACTGACCAGAGATAAGGCTTTATTCATAAAAATACCAAAATTTTCCCAAGTCAAGGCTTGAACTGGGGACCTCATACACACACCCAAAACACTTAACCACTGAAGCAGACATATATTTTTGTCATATTTTCACAATAATGAAATTAAAAATTTTGGGGCGTTACAAGGAATCCAGGGCATACAAAGGCAACATGTTCTGTGTTGAGGAGTACTTTGGAGCCTCAATGTTAATAGCATTATTTTATTTTAGAGAATATATTCATTACAATGCTTCTACTATTCTGGTTTCCAAATTTTTTATTTTTTATTAACATACGCATAACTCACTTTAAAATGTAATTAACACAATATAGTATTGGAATGAAAATTTATGGTTTCTTTATTTATGTCATATATATTTACATCGTAATAGTAAAAAAAAGAATACATCAATTGTGTCATGGGGGAGAATGTGTGCTGCAGGGCAGTGGACAATGCTCACGAGGAGGATTTTTGCACACTACTGGAGATACCGGCCTATAAACTTCCTCATTGTCGTCGTCCTTATCATCATCGCCTTCACCTCCACCCTCTTGCTCATCTTCGTCTCCATCACCGTCATCATGTTCATCTTGGTCTTGGTTTTGATCTTCGTGTTTGTCTTCATATTCATCTTTATCTTCGCCTTTGTCTACATCGCCTTCCTATATGCTTGAGTGTGATGTCGTCCTAGTCTCCCTTTATGTATCCTCCACTCCATCGATAGACAATTGCGCCAATGACCCACCTTGATAAAACAATGATGCGGACGGTGTTTGTGTCGCTATCAGTGTGCAGCCATAAGGTGCCATAAAACCCGGATACGTCGATATTGACCCGGGCATTGATATTGACATCGACATTTGTATCGGTGTCATCATCGATGATAGTGCATGCATTGACATCTAGCCTGACGTTGGGGTTGACATCGACATTGGCATCGGGGTGTAGAATATGGGGGATATTGGTGCACCAAAATATGTACCTACGGAAACAAAAGAACCAAGCATGTGCAACGGTGTTACGTAGTGCAGTGCTTGTGAAAAAACACAGCGTTAGTGAAATGAACAGGAATAAGTAGAGTGAACTGACCAGGATATTGCGTAGACATAGGCGACACTTCTTCGGGTGGAGCCAATAACAAACTCGCTGTGCAATCAGGTCTGGCCTTACGCTACTGCTGGGGTAGTCATCGTTGCCTCTTCTGACGATGTTTCCTACTCTTCGCCTATATCGATAGCAGATACGACTTGCTGACAACTCTGAACCACGACAAGTCCTCCAAACAAGCCACTATATCTGCTTAGAAAAATGGTTCGCGGATGGGTAAGAATTCCATTTTATGATCTTAAGCCTCAATGTAGTCCTTGTGCATCTCTCGCCAATCCTCGTCATTTTACCCTCGCGTGTCCACCTTGTGCAACTCCTTCAAGTCTCGCGGTGCCGATGGAATTTATTACCGATACCCAAACTGTCGCATCACTCGATCTGATTTTTGTATATCCACTGTCGCGTACATTATCAATGACACTTTCACGTCCCACATCCCTTGATTGACCAACACTTTTGGCGAGATGCAAGATATAATATCAGTGTCGACGTATGACATCCATTCAAACTAAAACACACAGTTGTAAATTTCATTAGTACGAAACTTTATTTTACAAATCATTGCATAATTAATATAGGTTTGAAAGAATAAGTAACTAACATTGGCTTCTGAGCGTTGATCTAACAGCAGCCTAATATCTTCCAGGTCCTCGAATAGTCCTACGTAACTCGGCTCATGGTTCCACCTGTAAAAGCGATATGTTAGTTCAGGCATATAATGAATAAAAACATTTACTGTAAAAACTACGTATTTATTAATAAATGATTTTTACCTTGTCACCAATGGAAACATGTATGGGTTGTTCACTTGAGGACGTAGAAATGGTAGCCGCCACCAGTCCCACGACTGCAACAGGAGTAGGCAACCACCGATTGACATCTTATTCGATTTCGTGGCCCAACACAACTCCCGATATAATGTGGCCAACACGGTTGATCCTCAACTCAGTTGTCCATATTCTTTAAAGTCTATTGGGTGTAGTAGCCACTTTATGTGTACCAAATTTTGAGATTTATTGAGCATTAGAATGCCCTCGATTGACTGAAGGATGAATGCTTGGGCGTATTGTAGTTTGATGACCTCGATCGCATCCGCAGGAAGCTTATTTACATTTTTCGTCATCAAATTCATTGATATCCGTCCACCATCAAACTTGTTCAAGACCTTCCCCAATAATGTCGTGTAGAGATCCTCTTTACCAGAAATGATCGTTGCTCCCATGACGACTGACCCATCCACCGGTAGACCAAGTTATAACGCCATGTGCTCCAGTATGATTATACACTCGCCGCATGAAAAATGGTTGTTTATATTAATATTGATTATTAAAATATTAAAAATAATTTATTAATAAAATTAAATATATTAATATTTTAAATTGTCTGTTTTAGTGACTTAACCGTTAAAGTGACTAACAAAAGATGACTAGTCATTTTTTTAATTAATATAATAATTTTAATTTTAATTTTTATATTTTTATTGAATTAACCTTATTTTTATATAAAAATTATAAATTTTTAAAAATATTAAGAATATATAAATACATAAAAATTAATATATATAATTTAATTTATACATAAAAATAAATAAAAAATTTTCAAAATATTCTTAAAAAATTGCTTCGAAGCATAATTATTTGTTATTCAATTTTTGAAGAAAGAAAATTAGAGGAAGAATATGAGAATTAGAGGTGCCCGGCCCGACGGCCCGCCCGAAATATGGGAGGGTTCGGGTAAAAATATAGGCCCGAAATATGGGCTTGGGTAAAAAATGAGGCCCGTTTAAAAAATGTGTCGGGCCTCGGGCACAACTTTTTTGGCCCGGCCCGGCCCGGCTATATATAATAAATATATTTTTTAATTTTTTTAATTTTAAAATACATTTCCCATTAACCCATTTCCCATTTCCCCTCTTCCACGACCCTCATCCCTTCTTTCCCAATTAGAAAATCAATCTTCACCTCCTCCAATCCACCTCCACCGATCCATCTCTGGTCCTCTATGGCTCCACCCATTTCCAGAATCAGAGGTTAGAGCGGTGCTTCTACGTCTTCTACCTTTGAATTTCAAAGGTATATTAACAGTGTTAACCCTAGTTTGTTCGATTCAATTCTCATTAGACATTTCGTTAGATTTTTTTTCCTCTCTTTTACGGTGCTTCTGTATTTGTAAATCTTCAGTTCTTGAATAATTTTTGAACCGCAAGTCGCAACTTAGTAATTTTTTTAATTTCAGTGCTGCTGGATTGTCATTTTCCTTTTCTTTGATTTGTCGTTTTCTCTGTTTCCAAACACACATACATACGCAGAGATTTGTTGTTTCATCTTTCGGCAAACGGAAAGAAACGTAAATCAAACAGCTCTCTGCTATACAGAATTTCAGTCACCTCTATTTAAGGTAAAATTTCGATTGTCGATGAACCCTAGTTGTTGTAGTTTTGCTTTCTTTTTCAAATTAAAATTTATGCTATTTCCTTTTTAGAGGTATAGAGAATTTATCCATAAACTATCATTTGTTAATTTATTTTTTAAAATTGTATCTTTCTCAAATCTTCTAAAATTCGAGCAAAAGAGAATTATTAAAGTTTTTTCTCTTCTGGCACTTCAATTTCCTATTTCGTTTGGATGTTGTGGAAGTGCAAAAAAAGCTGTGATATATGGGATTTTCTCCTTCGTTTTTTTTAATTTCCCATGAAGAATATTAAGTGAAAGAATGATTCCTTTTCTTTGTTGTAGTTCTATTCGTGTTTAAATTGCTTCTGTCAGAGCTCTTTGTTAATGCTTGATACATCTTTTATATAACGATTTCTTGAATAGATGGATTATGTATGTACTAAGGAAAAAAGTGGTTTGATTTTCTCTAGGTTCTACATGAAGCTGATCGAATGCTTGACATGGGATTTGAAGAGGATGTTAACTTTATATTGGGAAAGACATCTCTTTATTGGTACATTGGAATTTTAAACTCCTAGAAGATGCTTAGATTAAAGCTTTTACTGATGCTTATGAGTAAACGCCACTAACCATTGACAACTTAAGGTTCAATCAAGCTAAAAAATATTGTTCTGTATCTTGATAGAATAATGCATGAGCAATTAGGTTGGAAATCCTCATGTTGCTTTTAACCTTTGCAGCTCATCAGATGGTAATGTTCAGTGCTACATGGCCTGCAGCGGTTCATCGGTTAGCTCAGGAGTACATGGACCCTAACCCTGTTAAGGTAATTATCTGAATGCTTGATGGTGTTGTCATAGTTTTCTATATATTTGAGAAAGTAATAAATTTGTTTTCAGGTTGTGATTGGCTCAGAAGATTTAGCTGCCAACCATGATGTTATGCAGATAGTTGAGGTCTGATTTTATTTAACCGGTTAAACTATCTTTCATATTAACTTATTTTGTATATATATATATATATATATATATATATATATATATAAATGCTTTTATTAACAGTTTGTTTTCTTATGTAGGTTTTAGATGATCGTGCACGTTATGAGCGATTGACTGCATTTAAATTTTCTCTTCATTGGCTAAATAGAATGGGCAGCGTTTAAAATTCGCACTCTGTATGTGTGTGTTCTCTAACATTTTAATTGGGCTTCATTTAAATAAATAAGTTTGCAGATCCTTTCATTCCTTAAATTTAAAATGGTTCTTGAATTTTGATGTTATTATAAGTTTCACTTAGTTGTTGACTTTGAATTAAGCACATGAGCTATTTAAAACATTCGATAGTGCTAATCAATCTAATTTGATGATGTTAGTTTAACATGGCATTGAGATGGTCACTTGATATTCATGTTAATATATCATCTAGAATTGCTTGATGGCTCAAGTTGTTTGAGTTTAAAAGTTCAAAAATCAGTTGTGGATACTTAATTGCATTAGAATTTAAGTACTTTTTATTGGTTCAATTTTGAGCTTTTTTTTATGTTCTTTCTTTCATTTAATTTTAGGAGTCAAAACTATTGTTTAATTGAGTTGATTTTGTTTTGCATGAGTTAATTTACTAAAAAAAAGACCGGACCGGGCCGGGCCGGGCTCGAGTTTAGGGAATTTTTCTTGGGCCGGGCCTGGACAAAATTTTAGGCCCATTTTTTGGGCCGGGCCGAGCCCGGGCCTAGGATGCGGGCCAAAAATTTTTTAGGCCCGGCCCGAACCCGGCCCGGCCCGGCCTATGAGCACCTCTAATGAGAATCAAATAGCAATGAATTTTGCGGAGTTCAAGAACCCTTATTTTCATTTTCCAATTAAATTTTGCTTCATACCTCTTTTTTGTCATTCGAATACAACTAAAGTCTGTATTATTTTGTATATTCTTTATTTTGTATTTATATATTCTTAATTTTTTTTAAAAATTAATAAAGATGACTCTTTATTTTGTATAACTTTTTATCTCAACCTTATTTTTTATTAAAAAATTAATCGAATTATCATGCACTTAACAAAATTACTTAAAATTTAAAAAATTATTAAAAATAAAAAATATTAAAAATACCAAAAAACTAAAACTTGTAAAATTATAAAAAATGATAATTTATTTTGAAAATTATAAAAAAATTTAAATGATAAGTATGTGGAACTTGAATAATTAAAAAAATTATAATTTTTTAAAAAATATGTTTGTTTAGAATTTTAAGTTTTTGTAAACTTTTATGAAGTTTTAAAAAAATTTTATGGTATTTTCTTTTGAATTTATTTTTTCCTTTTCTGAAATTTTTATATATTTTAAGAAATTTATGTTATTTCCAAGAAAATATCATAAATTTCATAAAATCTAAAATTTCGTGAGAACAAAACACATTTTTTATTTTTTCTGTTTGAACATTTTTTATTTTTTTGTTTAGAAAGAAACCCTCTTAAACAAATGAAACAAATGTGGACATCTACAAACTCTCTCCCCTCTATTATTGATTACTTTGTCTTTTCATAGAAACGTGTTTGTTTGGAATTCTAGGTTTTTATAAAAAGACAAAAACTCATACAATTTTATAAAAGTTTAAAATTCTAAATAAACACATATCATTTAATTATTCAAGTTTCACATCCACATCATTTAATTTTTTATAATTTTCAAAAATAAATTATTGTTTTTTATAATTTTGCAAGTTTTAGTTTATTTTGGGATTTTTAATGATTTTTTTTTTGTCTTTTTAATAGGTGCTGTCAACAGGTTCGTTATTCGAGGTAAGTATGCCCACAATAAGCCAAAACATCACCTATTAAAAATTTGATTCTCTAGAAGCACGTTTCCGAAAATGAGTTAAAAAAAGTCAAGATTTGCTGTGAAAATGTTATTATTATTTTTTATTCTTTGGTTATATAATCATTAGCATATTGAGTATTAAATTATTAAAAATAATTTATTATTAAACTTTAATATATTAATATTTCAAATAAAAACATTTTAAACTACAAATAGTCAGTAAACTTATTCATAGATTTTGAAAATTCAGCCAAAATTTAAAAAGATTTGAATAAAAATAGTAGTTTCAAAAAATATGCTTTAGTAAAAAGTTTAGGCTCACTTAAAAAATAAGTTGAGCTCGGGCCTAAGAAAAAAAATTATTAAATATTAAATTAAAAATAATATAAATATTTTTTTATTTTTTTAAATAATATAGACAAGATTAAAATGAGTTTGAGTTAGTTATTTACAAAATATGAGTGGACTTAAGTAAAATTTTAAGTACTTATTTCAAGTAAGGCCAAATTTGAGCAAACATAAAAAGTGTTAATATATACCTAGTTCGGACTTAAATTGCATTGGTATTTTTCCTAGCAATCCTGACTTCCCGATTGGAAGAGAAAGATTTTGCTTGTAAATTGCCCTGGAGACTCATTATCGGCCTAACAGCATTGTTCACTTCAATAACTGCAATACTTGTCTCATTTTGTGCAGGCCATTTCTTCGAACTTAGAGATAGGCTAAAGTTTGCAGCAGTAACAAGTTTGCCTGTTTCCTTCTTTGCACTTGCACAGTTGCCCCTCTACTTCGATCTTTTACGGGATATCATCAAGGATATCCCACAACGTAGTTATAAGGAGTTTACTCAATAACTAAATTGCTTAGGATTTTTCGTGTTTATCATCAACTTCATTGGGTGTTTCTTAAGAGATATAGTATAATAAATTTTGATATGTATGCTACTGCTTTCTTGTAATGTTACCAAATTGAATCAATACGATTAAACTAAACTTCTTGAAGTCTCCTAATATATTTGGATATGTTCTCATATCAGATCTCCGGATCTAATGTAAGCATTTACATATATTTTAGAGAAAATAAAGAACTCGAATAATTCTACAACCTAACATTCACAGACATGCGAACATGGGGAATTGGCAAAGTGCATGGCAGGTCAAACTGAACAAACATTACTACAGTCCGACACAAGAGTTTACTTATTGATTACGGCGTTACAGATCAACAGCGCCTAGTTTAAGCATCATTAGACAGTGAATTGAGCATAACTTGAATCCCATGTTGTGGTTGAACTGTGATACGAGGTGTGGGTGAGTGAACATACGCAGGGGAGAGAGAAATGGTGTATCTTTGTAGAATCATGGAAAGAGCAGTCTTTGTTTCATTGATTGCAAAGGTCATCCCGACACAAGCTCGAGGTCCCATTCCGAAAGGAATAAATGCAGCCGCATTGTACTTGGTAGCTTTCGCGATCCCTTCCTCGAACCTCTCCGGTTTGAAAACATGGGCATCGTCTCCCCATAACTGAGGGTCATGGTGAAGTGCCATGTTTGGGATCAAAACATCTACTTTATCAGGCAAGACTAGCTTTCCCACTTGAACTTGTCGTCTAGCTCTTCTTACAATCCCATTTAAGGGAGTATACAATCGTAGAGTTTCATTAATGATCATGCTCATCTGTTTGCAAAAAGGGGATGGATAACATAAGTTAGATTTCAGTTTCATTTAAACGGAAAACAATAATACAAGTAAGCTATCATATTTGCTTACGATTTTGAGTTTGGCAAGGCCTTCGGAGTGTGGATTTTGTTTACCGAATATCTCCATCACCTCTCTTCTTGCTTTGTCTTGCCAATCTCTATGGATAGCCAAAACCAGCACTGCCCAAGCAAGTGAGGCGTTAACAGTTTCTTGTCCGGCAAAATAAAATGTTTTGCACTCATCAACCAAATCTTCCATTGAAATCTTGTTTTTTTCATCTGAATTATTAAACGCTTTTACTAATAATCCCAGAAAATCACTGCCGAAGCTCTCTGCTCCTCCACTCGAAACTTTGTTTTCTCTTTTCTTCACAATCTCTATAACCAAATCTTGTATTTCTCTAGCAAGTTTCTCTGACTCAATGTCATCGTCAGTTTTCCAAAACTTGCTGCAAAATCAAATCGATGTCATCAAACAGTAACAAGGTTCAAACTCAAGACCTGTACTAATCTCCTTAACACTCAACCAACATAAACAAAAATACCTGAGGATTGGAATCCTAGACTTGTTTGAATTGCGGCTCACAATATCTGCGAGCTTCTGCAACATGTAAAAAATCTTCTCTCCTTCGAAGTAACTGCTACCAAAAGCTGTTCTTGATATGACTTCTGAAGTCAAGATTCTAAATTCTTGGAATGCTTCGATCTCTTCTCCTTCTTTGTCTTTCCACTTGTCTAGCATTGTTTCAACGCTGGCAATTACTGCTGGAGTCATGTTCTGCCGAAACCATCCTCCAATGTGTTAAATGTAACCAAGAATTAATAACTCAAATCACCCACAATATTTTACCTTTAAACTCTCCCCATGGAAAGCATAGTTGGCCAACTTCCTCTTCTTCGCCCATTTTTCTCCTTCAGTTGTAACAAGCCCATCCCCCAATAGCCTGCCAACATAGATCGGGGGTTCCCTTTTCCGAAAAGTTTGTTCACTATTTTTAAGAACCTCTTTTATTAGTTCTGGGTCAGTAGTCACCACCTGAGCTTGAACACCGTCCCAAGAAAGATAGTTCTTTCCTAATCAACTCAATTTAAAAAAAGAAAAGAAAAAACCAATTATTTCTGGAAACTAGAAGTTAGAATCATAGTGAAAAAAAAAAATACATTTGATTTGATGTTTGTCACTCACCGTATAAGTTGATCCAGGAGTAAAAATGAGGGAAAACTCTGGGAAGTATGTCATGTGTCAGCCCCATAGGTTTGCTTAATGCTTCACTTCTCATTTTGTTAATTTGTTTGTTGCATCCATGGATGAACTTGTAAGGAGGCCCTTTAAGTCCTTGTGAATTCAAGAAGTGTTGTATACGGAGAGGCACCCACCAGTAGTCATACAGGACTTTGAGTAAAACTATGAGCGAGTAAATCAAGAGTGAGGTTGCCAAAAGGATTAAAAACTTCACCCTCACATCCATCATTTCCTTTTGATCTTGAAAATGAATTCAGATCGAGGCTCCTATAAATGGAGGATTGATTGGGTTAAGTTGTTTTCACGATGGATCACTGACATATCTTGCCTGTATTTTTGTGGATAAGGAAAACAATTGAGAAATCATAGTAAAAAATTTAGTACTTATTTGCCCTTATACTATTTCTATACACAAATTCTCATTTTCTTTTTGTTAATTTGTTACTTAAGTATCTCGTGTTTTCTATTAAAAAACTACACACCACATAAAACGATACATGTATATATATATAAAAAAAAAAAACCCTTACAATTTTGACTCATCAATAATAATAAAAAGGATCTACCATGACCATATAAAATTTTAGATATAATGATAAATTTTAAAATATTGAATTAAGAATTTATGTATAGTATAAGTGACAAAATAAGTATTACGTGTGGAAACTATTTTTATGAATAAAATTAGCTCCACAAACACAAAATTAGAGTTTTATTAATAAAAGATGAGTGGGATTTACTTTATTATTTTTTAAGTGTAGTTAGACGGAATATGCCGAATTTAAAATTTAATTACGGTTTTAGGTCGATTTTTTCGATAATTAAGGAAATAAGTCAATTTTAGAGAGAGAAACAGAAAACACGTCTAGTATGACGTGTTTTCATCTTTTTCCTGACGATAAAATTATTTCCAACAACTAAAAGCGGCTAATTTATTTGCTATATAAACCTGAGTCATTTCCTTTCTTTTACATTCAAATTTTATGCTCCTAATTCTCTCAATTCGTCTATTCTCTAAACTCTGTCAACTATTTAGTTATCATTTTTTCATTCAATTTCTCTCAAAAACTTATTGTTTTAGTTTTATATTTTGTAATTTCTTTGTTTTTAATTGATTTTTATAATGAAAATTTCGCTTATTTATTTGGATGAAAAATACATTCCCTGCGTCTAATTGCAAATGGTAAGAAAATATTATTAAAATTTTTAATTTTAATTAAGTTCATTATTAAGTTGTTAACATTATTAATTTTATAATTTTTTTATGTTTATATAATCAGACCGAAGATCTGATTTTAGAGACGTACATATACAATTTAATTGCGAGTGCACTGCGTTTTATTGAACAACACTTGTAAGAGACGGGATTCTTGCATGTGTCTCGTATGCTCGGGAGGACTAAATTAGATCCCACACTTACTAGCGCTTCGGTGGAAAGATGGAGACCCGAAACACACACATTGCATCTTTTGTGCAATGAGTGTACAATTACACTTGATGACGTAGCTTTACAACTCAGTTTACCGTGGATGAGGTAGTAGTTCTTGGCAAGCAATTTGTGAGCAACTATTAGAAAAGGTGCCAAACAAGTTTTTTGGTAGCCAGATAGAGATGAAATGGTTGGAAGAAAATTTCAATTATATCGAAAACTTTGCGAGTGTCATTGAAAGATAACAATTCTCCTGAGCATTCATCCTGAGGTTAATCAGGGGTTTCTAATGCCTGATAAATCTCAAAATCTGTATACTTAAGGTGGCTATTACAACTCGTCGACTTGAAAAAAGCGGAGCGACTCAGCTGGGGATCAATGGTGTTGATGACATTGTACCGAGAGATGTGTAGGGCGATACAACCATAAAAAATTAAAACTTGTGGTTGCATATTCACTCATGAGAATGGTATCGACTATAATTTTTATGTCCTCGAGTACACCCCTTACTCTTTCCCACTTGTAGTAAGCTAAAATTAATTTGATGATATAGTTATCATAATATTTTTCATTATTATAATTTTGAAATAACATATTGTTTGAATAGATCAAACAATAAGGTAAGTTATGTGGGTATGGAGGATGAGCTCGGAGATATCCAACTACTGTTAGATCAACGATCAGAAGCGGAGGTTAGTTTTTAAAATTTTAAATTATATAATATTTACGTAAGGATTTGAATTTTAGTATTAGGTATTTAATAAAATTTATAATGTCGTACTATAGTTTGAATGGATGCCATACATTGATACGGGAATTCAAAAATGCATCTCGGTCGAATTTTTGGCCAATCGTAGTATCTGGCACGTTAAGGTGCCATTGATAGATTTCATGACGGTTAAGATGCACGAATCCAATTGAGTGATGTACCAGTTTAGGTTTAGGCAAAGTATTCATCGTCACCCTAAGACATCGAAGAACTACATAAGGTCGACTTGTGAGGCAAAATCGACAAAGATTGGGCGAAATTCCACGCCAAATATATTTACATTTGAGAGCATAGGTACGATTTCATACTTATGCGCGAGTCAATTATCGCATTGGATTTGGTGACCTTTTCGAATTACATGACATGTTTAAACATCATGGTAAGCCATCTACTGTTGGAGGAGGAAAAGAGTAGGCAACATCATCATAGAAGGCCAAGACGACCCTCGACATGAATCCTAGGTCGAGAGTACATGCCTTGATGGAGTCATCATCAACTCCAACCCACATGAGGCACCAAGGGCTACACCACATCCCGATCAGTACAGTTCATATTTTTCTAGTGCTTTTACTAACATTTTTTTTACACAAGCACAACATTATGCACCACCATACCATGTATTAACATCTTCTGCAGGTTTATTTTTTGCACCACCGCCATCCCCAGCACCATATAGAGCGTCAATGCCGACAACAACACCTACATATGTTCCATATCTGACAATTCCAACATTTTATCCGCAACTGGGTTATGCCACACCATACACTTATCTTTCGATGGTGTCACAAACACCTCCAGGATCATTATTCTACCGAGGTGGCTCATTTTTGCAACCACCTATTACTACAACTGATAATATATAATGGCAACCTAGGACGTCACCATACTCAACCACGGAGGAATGAGATGAAGATGATGATTAAACTCGAGGTGAAGATGATGATGATGAAGAAGAAGAGTCAGAACCCTAATTATGAAGAAATCCTCCTCGCAACCGACACCCACCAGGTTGTGGCACGCATTCGACCTGACGATGCTTATTATTATTATTTTTTTAAATTTGTCATATAAATCATCATTTACTTTGTTAACTTTTAATTTGTATTGTACTGTACATTTTTCAATCCATAATGTACTTATTCCAATTATATAAAAAAGTTATTATATTGTATTTTACATCAATAATATATTTATTTACAAATTAATAAAAAATTAAAAATTGGGTTATTGTATTCTATTGTATTTTTCATATCAATAGTATATACTTATTTATTTACAATCTATGAAGAAAATGAAAAAAAATTTTTATATTGTTGTATTCTACTGTATTTTACAATAATAATATATCAATATTTACCATTTACAAAAACTGAAAAGCAATGAAAAAATAAATAAATTGTCTATAAAAAAAAGAATAAATGGGCTAATTAGGTCTTGTCCCCAATGTTTCCCCCAAGTATGGACATGTCAGCTTAGTATGCTCTAGGTTCCTACAATAACTACATAACCTCAGTTGGTTTATCCTCTACTGAATATCCATATTGTTACGTATCCAAGTAGAATTCGATCGACCTTTTGGCTTGTGACGCAACGAAACATTCAGTATCAACTTGAACGGAGTGCTTAATACATGCGACAACATACTTTCATTTGGGACCGGTAGGAACTCATATTTTCATACTTTATACATGTGTTTTAGTTTGTAAACTTCGTCAGCATAGTTCATGCAATCCAATCAATTAAAATCCATTTTTTTTTCCAAATTAGACCTCAAAATTAAATTTCGTTTTGAGCTAAATAATAAAATAAAAATTTGATTATAACAATCAAATACTTAATTACTCATTTACGACCCTATTTTTCGATGTCTGACTCAACCTCCAAAAGAACTCTTCTCACTATGTATATACCCTTAGTTCCCTTTAGTAAAACTTGACAAGTGTCAAATGTGTCAAGAGTTTGTATTAATAAATGACCTATAAGATCCGAGAGAAGCATAAATGAAAATCCTGCATAAATGATGTTTGATCAGTCAATCTGGTTGGCTCCTAACCAGATCATGTAACAAAACCCATTTACACTATGCTCAAGTAATTGGGCGTACTATACCTTTAGTGGTGATTCTTACTCGTCTTACTCTTCCCTTTTCAGACTATTTTCCTCAATAGCAAGATAACCTGAGATAAAACCTTTAAATACATCTATGGCGGATACAATATACCAATTCTAATTCACTAGAGGAATGTTAATTGATGAATTACACTACGCCAAATGGATAACTTCACAACTACACACCTTATTCTTAGATACGCCAGACTTGGGGTATGACACGCCATTCAATTGTAGCCTATATTTCGGGTCCCTTATCAGAAATGATACATATATCGGCTTGTGGCATAACATGCCTTCTCAAGTTAGTCAAGAAGCAATCTCAATCATCAGCGAATTCTCCTGTTATTGCAAAAGCTATTGGAAGGATTTTTCGATTACCATCCTGTGCAACAACCAACAGCAACAGATGCTCATATCCCTCATACATGAATGTGTCGTCAATTTGGACTAATGACTTACAATACTGAAATGATGCGATGCATTCCTTGAACGTCCAAAAAAATTATGGAAAACTTTTTTCCCTAAGACCAATCGATCACCATAATATGCAATTTCTATTTGCAGATCGGTTATGATACCTAGGACATACTGATTCAATACCTAACACCATTCCCACAAATCATTATTCGATTTATTTCACCCGCTATGCATATTTTCCATAACCTTCTGTTTTGCAACTCATGCCTTGTAGTACGACATGGCGTAATCATACTGACTACGGATATTGACAATCAAAGCTGGCATGGGAATCCTAAGACTCGCTTTCACCATAGGTAAGATAATGTTAGAGATCATGTCAGAATCCAATTTGGTTGATCCTATTACATACCTGCGATAACATAAGTATATAGAGCGTTATATTTCTTAATTGTCCAGAACCTTATCTTTTTTCTCATAAATTCCATGATTTTCCATGGACATTTGCTGTCACATATTATGCACTTGACCTCAAAATTTTTTGATTGGGATTTTGTAACATGGAAGTTCACCCCACGTTTTATGTTATATACCACTTTCACTGCAACAACAAAAGCATCTTTCGAGAAAAAATCCATTCTAACTTGTAAATCCTTAGCATTTAACGAAGAACTTGTATGGTCTGGTCTTCAACCCTTTTGCCACCTCAGTTGAAAATGTAGGCCTTTTTTTCCCTCCCATTTTTCAACATTAACCTTAACTCGTGAAAAATTTTTAGAACCTGGGAATCCTGGGATAATTTTCAAACATCCTATCTCATGATTTCTTAAATTCCCCCTCGGTTGCCTATATAAAAAGAGGTTTTGCTCCCCCTACTCCATCAGCTCTCTCAGCCACCATCCCTTACAAAATAAAAAATTCTCTTCTAAATTTTTTTGTTGAGTGTTGAAATTTTTAGACGAAAAAAATTTATTTGTGTTTGTGTTTGAGGGAGACAGTGTGATGGTTTTAAGGGGTGTTTGAGTTCACGATGATGCATTGGCACTCGAAGACTTACACATTTCATCTGTTGTGTGGGAATCGAACCATCACCTTAGAAGTGCGTTGCATTGCAACTTGGGGTCCAAGTTAATAGTGGTTATACAATCAAGGGTTGAAGTATAACTAAGGCTCTCAGCTGACGGTGGCTATACGACCACAAGTTCAAGTATAACTCGGACCCCAGTTGGCGGTGGTTATACTGTCAGGGTTCAAGTTTGATGTCGTCAAATGGAGATGCTTTATAAACACCATACATAAGTTTAACGCCATAATCATAGAGAAAAATAAATAGGCTTTCCAGTAAAATTAACTTATTCTTTTTCTCCATTTCCACCAAAGGTAGTATCATTAACCTCCTTGTTACTATAACCTATGATAAAGTTGGGGGCAAAAAGACTTTAAGAGAGATGAGTGACTGTGACGGTGGAGAAAAGCTAAGACACGACTTGGGACGATAACATTGTTGTGGTTAAAGAACTCATTAATAACTATAATCGTTGCCGTCCCTACTTGAGTTTCAGCTTTTTCTCCACCGTCATAGTCACTCCTCCCCATGAAAGTCTTCTTGCCCCTAACTTTGTTATAGGTTCCGGATAATGATGTTAAAGAGAAAAAAAATAAGTTGATTATACTGGAAAGCTCCTTTGTTTATCCCTATGGTTGTGGTCTCAAACTTATGTATGAGGTTTATAATGAATCCTCTTCCAGTATCATGAAACTTGAACCTGTGATCGGATAACCATTGTCAACTGGGCTCCCAAGTTATACTCCAACCCGTAACTGCATAACCACCTTCAACTAGGAGCCCTAGTTGTACTTCAACCCATGACCGTATAACCACTATGAACTAGAAGCCTGAGTTGCAATGCGATGGGCTTCTAAGGTGATGATTCCATCCCAATATGACATATGAAATGTGTGGGTCTCCGAGCGCTATCGTATAACCGTGAACTCAAATATATGGTAAAACTATCACCATGTCTACCTCAAACACAAACACAAATGAATCTCTCCCCAAATTTCTAACACCCAACAAAAAAAATGGAAAGAGAAACAAAAAAAACGCATCTTGTTAAGCCCTCCTAAACAAATGACTTCAACCTTGCAAGGTTGGAACCTATAAACACTTTAATTTATCACTTCAACCGTCTCTCCCTTCTATTATTTATTATTTATTCTCTTCCTTTTTATCCTATCATGTCTTTTATCCGTCCAACCACCACCACATACACATACCATGTTTGTATCTATAATATATCTATTATATATAATATATAAACTCTTTATATATACTAGAAATCCTATCACACATGTATATATGTGGAAACCATAAATTCAAAATATAAATATGTGTTTAAAGATAATTTACAATATACAATGAAATGAAATTTATGTGTTGAGACTAATTACTAATTAATAATAATACATGAAATATGTATAATATTAAAATTAAATAGGTATTATATTAAATTTTATAAAAATGAATAAGTAAAAACATTATTTAATTCAAGGAGGTTCGTTTTTCAAGCACGCCACAAATTATAGTAAGTCAAACCATTACTATCTATTAAAAGAAATTGATTTCAACCCGTATTAAAAAAAATTAATTGACTAATTGTACACTTGTTAAAATACTATTAAAAATTAATTAAAATTAAAAATTATTAAAATACAAAAAAATCATTAAAAATCTCTCAAAAAATAAAACTTTTAAAATTATAAAAAAGATAATTTATTTTCGAAACTTATAAAAAAATGTTTTTGAAACGATAAGCATGCGAAACTTGAATAATTAAAAACAATCATATTTTTCTTAAAAAATGTGTTTGTTTGGAATTTTAGGTTTTTATAAATTTTATGAAAAATTTTAAAAACTTATGGTATTTTCTTTTAAATTTTTTTTTTTTTATTTTTTGAAAAATTTTTTATATTTTTTTAAAAAATAACATAAAATTCTTAAAAGTTTCATAAAATACAGACACATTTTAAATTTTTTTTTGTTTAGAAAAAAGCCCTCCTAAACAAATGGTTTCAACCTTGCAGGGCTGGAACCTCTACAAACTCCCTATTATCACTTTTACCGTCTCTTTACCGTGCCTTACCTTTTATCCTTTCAACCACCACCACATACATACATATATATATGTATAATAATCTATTATGTATGACATAAAACTCTCTATACATAACAACACACATACATAAAGATAAACTGTTCGAATGTGTTTATTATACTAATTATATAATGGCTATGATATAATGATAGGAAAATGATGCGATCATGGTCAAGGACTCAGCCAAAACAGCTTGTGATCCAATTGAGCTGCCAATGGGGCCAATCACTCGTGCTAGAGCCAAGAGGTTCAAGGAAGCTATTTCGGGCCTCATTGATTGAGTTTGGGAAGAAGCTGTTGCGGGATTCATTGATCAAGCTTGGGCATGCACTTCATGCGTCCCATGCAATTTGCTTCAAGCTAAACTTTAATTTTTCAGCTTGTTGAATTTGGTTGCTGGAATAAAGATTTAAATTCGATTTTAGTTATTTTAGTTAATTTAGTTTGAGTCTTTAATTATGTCATAATTTGAACATCAGTAATATGAGTTTTTAGTTATGTCATAATCTGAACATCATTAATAAGAGTCTTTAATTATGTCATAGTTTGGACATCTTTAATACATGTTTTTAAATGTGTTTAAATTCTAACATCTTTAATGTTTGTTTAATTTCCTACAACTTAAAAGTGTGTCAAACTTTGTTTAATGTGACATTTAACCATTTCTTTAATGTGTAACAGGTTGTTCACATTGGCAGCTGCTAGGAAGCTTTCATCAAGCTATTCGTATGGCACAATTAAGGAGCTGAACACAACCTCCCAAGAGCCCTTTCATGTTCAGCAAAGCATCAAGTGCTTTCACACTTGATTAATCGATTGGCTGCCATGTTCACACCTAAAGGACTATCCAATTTTTGCTGTTCACATTTGAAGACTCTTTATGTGCCACAAGTAGCCATAAAGAGCTACATGTCCATTCGGGTTTCCAAAGTAGCATCTATACATGTTCACACCATTTTGACTGATCAGCTCCATGCACATTCAGCTCATTTCTAAAGTCAAATGAATTAGCTGATTGAGATTGCAAATAGCCATGGCTGTTGGCGCCTTCCACATCTATAAGTCTTCAAAGGATGTGTTGGACAATTCAATAGGCATTTAGCTCATTAAATCTTATTGTAATCCATGCCTATTCGGCTGGTATTTTGTGAGCCTATAAATACTAGGCTTGAAATATGTAGAAAGAACTTTTGATGAATTTTATAACTATTGTGAGTGTTTAACTCTCTTTGTTCTTTCTTGACTCAAATTGACTTATCAAGTTAATCTTGTGGTGTCAATTTGATTCTTTTGAACTTATCAGTTCTCAAAGTGTGGCGTTCACCCTATACCTATTGGTTCCTATCTCATTATAGATAGTGGGTCACTATCAAGTTATCTTTGCCCTATCCATCTTAAGTGTTGTTATAAGAAATGGGTCAATATTGTCATATAATATTGGTTCTTTCTTCAACCTTAAACCGAACTTATCCTATCCATTTTCCTACCAACAAAACATTCCTTTGTTTCAATCAACTATCTCCGTTTTTTTAACCTTACCTAGAACTTGACTCAATACTTCTTAATTTTCGATCGGGAACATTTGCAACTCGTAATCAACCACGAATACGAGCTCGCATTAGAAAATATAATCATACTATGGAACAAGATAAATTAAATGTAAACCAACTTGAACTTCAAACTTAAGATTTGTTATTCAATGGTGAGAATCGGAAGAAATATAATCACTATATTCAATTTTTTAAATGAATCTAATAATTCATTCATACAAATGTTGTTGTGCTATTAAGAGGTTCATTTTTTGAGGTAAGTATGCCCACAAATTACAATAAGCCAAAACATTAACAATTAAAAATTTGATTCTCTAGAAGCACATTTTTCACAAATACTCGTCGCGATGTCGCTATCTGTTTGTGTATTAATTTGACCGAAATGTGAGATATACTCCACAAATTTCCATCTTGACTCGTATTTCCACAATGCCTTTTTTGTTGAGCTCGCCATGAGCCTATCTTAAACTTTGCAAGATATTAATTGAGTCCAAACGATGCTTGAACTTTGAAATCGGAAGACTTCTAGTCTTTGGCATTGCCAAATCAAAGCTGACTGGGGTTTGCTTTCCACAAACGTAATGTTTTTGTCTTTCCAAATCATGCACCTAAAAGAGAACTTCTCTTATTCAAAATGGTCATACATTTTTCCCTCCTATGACCAAATTGCCTTTGATTCAAATTAGTCGACTCCGACTCCTTAATAGACGAGGGACTTGTTGCTCTGATACCAATTCAAAATCGTCATGGCGTTGCATGGCTCCTCGTCGCGACATCGCTATTTGTTTGTGTCTTAATTTGACCGAAATGCAAGGCATACTCCAAACCAAAAATAAGTGATATGGTCCAAATTGACCCTAAATCTACTAACATATTATAGAAAACATCCATCATGAAATATGTTCAAAATGTTACATATCTGTTTATCTTCTCACCAATGGAAAAGGTAATTGATGTGAAATATTAGACGCTATAAACGACATTTGCATCCAAGCCCATACTTGCAGGAGGGCACACCAATTGTTAAATTGCTTTGTTTTTTGGTTGATCACATTGTTAAACACTCAATAGAGGAATGCTAATATTGTGGACCCTTGTTTGTATGTGTCGACATAAGCAAGGTCCTCCAGCAGCGATAGATACATTAAGTGGCAGTGACTTAAATACCTATATACTGTAAGCAATCTACCAATCATGTACAATATGTACTATAATGTACCCAACCCAGCCTAAATATTAGACCCGAATTCGGAAGATTACATTAGCCACCGAAATGGCCTAATAAGATTATCAGAGTTCTAAAAATAGTTATTTTAAACCATTTGTTTAATTTAGTAGAAAACTTAGTTAAATATCGATTTATTATTCCTCAAAATTTTTTTGTTTATAATTTAGCAGCGAAAAACTAATATTTATTTGATTTTAAATGAAAATCAAGGTTCATGCATACTAATTAATAACCAAAACATTATATCCTAAAAATATAAATTGGCATACAAAAATAAAGGCAAACCAAAATCCTAAGTATCATGCCACATTTTGGAATAGAATAATATTACAATTTCGGGATAATAAAATATCAAATATAACTAGAAATATTATAACAAAACTGAGTCGAAACCCTCCGGATACCACGCCGGCGTCCTAACACATATATATCATAACAAAATTTCCAGATTTGTATGCACATGATTTAAAAGATGTCATATAGTTTCAGTTTTTTAACAGAGCAGATCCTACCCCATCGCTATACATCATAATGAGAGTTCCCTGAACTCCCTTCTCCAACACACGAGGTTGTGGATAAACCACTACTGGTTTGCAAATAAAACTATCGTTTGGTTGTGGACACACAACAAGTCCCCACAATTGGAATCTGTCTTTGGCTGTAGATTATATAGCATATACCCACAGTCGAAATCTACCTTTGGCTATGGATGCACAACAAAACAAATAAATGTAGATAGACTACCAGACTTCCTCTGATCATATCGTCCCATCCCAATGTAATGCGACATATTTAATACAAATAAAATATGATAGTAATTAATGTACTAACACATGAAAAATTAGTAGCAAAGTCATGCTTTTCATGTATTCAAATTAACAGAAACATAGGGCATGTTATACGTACAATCCCAATTATAAATACAATAGTTATACATTTTTATTCATAATTCATGTAAATTTATATATATATATATAAATCATAACAATTCAATCAATCATGGATTCTAACATAAATCATACTATTAAGGATTTAATTGAACAAAATTAAACATTAAAATAGTTAGGGAATTAATCAGGAACTAAATTAAACAAGATATAAATTTTTGGGTCAAAACTATAATTTCTTAGTTATAGGAGACGCATGGCCGTGTGACCAGACCTTAAGGGAAGCCCTGGGCTATGTGGAAGAGGTACACAACCTTGTGCCTAAACCGTGTAACAAATTGTGGTTGTGTGGTATTTGCAAAATCGACCTACAGGAGAGACACGACTGTGTAGCAAGCCGTATAGAGGGTCTCAGGCTGTGTGAGAATGTAATACCCCTAACCCACCTCCGTCGTCAGATTAGGGTCATGGAGCATTACTAAACAATTAGAACATTTAATTTCAACATAAGCAATTATGCAAGGTAACTATTACATTCATTATTATACAGAAATTAGGACACACTTATTTAGTGTTCCCATTTCATTAACTTGGACAACTGAGAATGAGAACTACTATGTAATGCTAAACTTGGTTTTACACAAACTACACTCTTATCACTATTTATCTCCTTTTGAAAGTTAGAAGTTGGGTTCGCAGCAATACTATTCCAATTATTCGCATTAGTGCATTAGATTATACTCTTCCTACTATCATTAATGATATTAGTAGAATGACCTACTTCGCCTAATTTAGGTTCACTTCTTTATTTAAAATCATAGTAAAAACACTCTTATAGCCCTTTAAACGAATTTACGGGGCCTTAAAAATAGTCTGAAAATAAATAGAGGCCAAATTGAAATAATTCAAAAAGTTTAGGGAAAATTTCAAAAACATAGAAACAAGGGTCACACGGCCGTGTGGCATTCGAATTTCGGTCGTGTCCCAGCCCGTGTCTCTACCTGTGTAACTCACTAACTTGGGTCATATGGCTGTGCCGTAGGCCATGTGCTAGATCGTGTGAAACCTACACTTAAATTAACAAGACACACGACCGTGTGTGTTACACGGTCATGTGACAGACCGTTTCTCAGGCTGTGTGTACCAAAATGTACCTTCAAATGCAAGTTTACCAAATCATGTTTACTTAGACACTAAGAAATCCATTTACCAGCCATTTAATCTATACAAATCACAGTTAAATATGCTCAAAACATGTCAAAACATCCATCTTAAGTGCCTAACCAATGTACCCTCATTAGTACCACATTTTATATTTTCAAACACATTAATATAAGATATCAACCATTCAAACACTCATTCATACCAAATTATCATAATTGATCTAATATTCTAGCTAATTAGGCTACCAAGTTTAAAGCTAAACATATGCAAAACATCAAGTTTGACTAACATACCAAGACATAGCTTCAACCTCAACCATATGAACGTATAAATACCATTACACTTGGAACTCAAAATATCATCACATTAAGAAAACAACCATCAACCAAAAGACCACCTAGGTACATGCCAAAACAAAATAAAACATCACTACATTTGAGTTTGAGATTGTTGCTGGATGCTGTGTCGTCAACAAGCTAAAAAGTACCTAACCTGCGCACGAAAAACAACACTGTACGTTGAATACAACTCAGTAATATTTCTATAATCTGAACATTAAAACAACATATAAATACATGAAATGCTCAAACTAAAATTCAATATAAATTTAAAACATGAAAATTTCATGGAAATACTACTTTACTTGACACATTTGACAACATTAATACATGGCATTTTCAATTATACAAATACCTAATTTCCATTTTGGTTTCTAATATGCATTTCATCTCACAACTCTTGTCATATCAATAGCCTCTCATAAATCATTCGATATTTCCATCATGAAATGGCACAACCCAAACCACATTATTGATCCATATTCCAATTGAACATAGTCAATCTATGTTCATGGCTCAATCCAAAAACTTCATTTCTTTCCAATCCATTTCACATATTGTATTCCCATTTCATATATTTAAATTTCATAATTCATATTTATTTCCCTATTAACACGACTCGGACTCGAACGGATATGCAGATCCGACCAACACACCGGTTTAGCACCTAGTGCCTCATCGGATAAATCCAAAGTAATAACTACTCCCAGTGCTACCATAAATTGACACCAAGTGTCTCATCGGTTAAACTGAAGTAAATTGGCACCCAGTGCCTCATCGACTCGAAGTCGAAGTAATTCCTTAACTCTTCCTATCCTATGGCATGCCATCTATATCCGACTTAACCTGAGACAGTTAATAGAGTTTTTATTTCTTCTTCAATTTTAGCCAATGTATCAAATTCACATTTATACTACATATAATTACACATATATATATATATCCAACTCACACATATATAAAAAATACACATACTTTTCAATTATGTATCATTTTCTTTCATAAGCAACAATTGACTCTAATAATCTAATCGAATCACAAATCTCACCTTATTGCTTACCATGAAAATTATATCAATATTTAACAAATTATAGTTTAGTTCAGATTATAGAAATACAAACCGTATATTCTGAGCTACTCGACGTTGACCTTATCTTTCCCTTTCTTACTCAGCATCCCGGGGCGACATTAACTACGGAATAAAATAATTAAAATAAATTAATAATACACAACTCAATTCTTATTAATTTTAAAATTTTATACCATATTTACTTAAACTTCAATTTAGTCCCTAAATCGAGACTAATTTAATCTCCACATTTAACCTCAAACTTTTATACTAATTTCATTCTATGCTAAATTTAGCCCCCTTTTACAATTCTACCCCTTAAATTTGATTTTTTTCACAATTTGGTCCCTATTGCTCAAAATCAATAATTAACTCCACAATTTAGTGCTTTTTCACTTCTAACTTAAAAATCTATTAAATTAACCCCTAAAGCTTTAACTACTCAACAATGGTAACATCTAAAAGCTCAAAAAATTTTGAAATTTGTAACATGGATCAACATATCTATAATATCGGGATTTAAAAAATATAAAAATTACAAGAAAATGACTAAATTGCACTAACCAATTTTGGATTTGAACCTCAAACCCCCAAGGCCATTCTGTTCTTTCTTTTCTTCTTCTAACTTTTGAAACAATGGTTGCATGAAAGAGATTTCATTCTCTTTCATTCCACTACTCTTCACTTTTATTTTATTTGTTTTCATTTATTATTATTACAATAATAACATATGCTTGATAATTTAATTAATAAAATTTTTTATGACAATCATCATCATCATCAACTACCCACCACCGTCCATCAACATTTAATTGGTGGTGTAATTACTACTTTATTCCCTTTACTTAATTTCAATCTCTAATTCAACTTTTAGCACTTACGCGATTTAGTCCCTGTACTTTAATAACTCCTAATTCATGAAAATTACTTATCCAAAATTTAATTTACCTCTATTATACCTCCATCCCAATTTACAAAAATGGAGTCCTGAAACTACACTTTCCGACACCCCTAACTATCGAGCCATTACAGAGAAGCAAAAAGCCTAGAGTTTGAAGGGGGACATTGCCATGTGAGTGGGACCGTGTGGTCTACATGGGTGGCGCACATACCCATGTGGCTAGCTGTGTGGCCTTATTCTAGGCTTGATTTTGCCACAATTTTCTTGTAAAAGAACACACACCTGTTACTGTAGTCTCAAGTGGTGTCCCTCTTTTTCAATTTGGTCAGAGATACCTAAATCGGGTCCTTCAAACGACATTTACGCAAGAATTAGAGATTTTCTTCAAGATTTATCAAGATTATCGAGATTTTCAGCAAGATTCAAAAAAGATTTGTTAATTTAAATACAAGATTAACATTGAATGTAATTACTACGAGAATTTGATATTAAACACCAAGATTGAGTTGAAACTTATCAATTCTTGACTAGATTAAGGATGAAATTGACGGAATTACGCTAAACCAATAGGAAGAATGGTTGAACAGAGATTGATTTCGGATTCGGGACTAAAATTAAATTTTAGCAATGAAAGAAAAATATTTTATAAAGTAAATGATGAATAAAAATAGAGGAAAGAAATAGAGAGAAAGAAGAAAATTTTTAGTTTAATTAGGAAAAGCACTATAGTTCATTTGTGTTTAGAAAAATAAAAGGATTAAATAGTTAGGGTTTTTAGATTTTAAAGGGACTGATTGGGTAGTTACTCCTTTTTTGTCAAAAAAAAAAAAGAAATGGGGTAGGGTTTGGCATGACTTAAACCTAGGATGCAAGGGAGGGAGGATGCATAACCACTTGGGTTGCTGCCCACACTTGATATGTTTGTATACTAATTAATACATATTATAGTATGGTTTTTATCATAGGTTGCTAAAAAAAAAGAAAAGAAAATGGGAGGAGTGTGGTTTGCACATTGGATTTTTGAGGGAATACACTAGCTACATAACCATCAAGACTAAGCCATTTCTTGGTAATTTGTTTCAATTAACCCTATATATTTTGGGGTGTTACAGTTCTCCCCTCCTTAAAGAAATTTCATCTTAAAAATTTACCTGGTTCGGATAGATGGGGATATTGTTGTCGAAATGCATTTTTTAGTTCCCATGTGGCCTCTTCGGTACAATAGTTTAGCCATAGTACTTTTACAAGAGGGACCAGTTTCCTTCTTTAGAACCTTCGCATCACGATTGAGAATTTGAATGGGTTCTTCCTCAAAGGAAAAGTGAGAGAGAAGTTTGGGAATGAATGTGTGAGAGATGTCTTAAAATAAGCAGCAAATGGGGGCATTTATAGGTGGGATTGGCTGCTAAAAATAGAAAAAAAATCAGCGACCATAGATCCCCCTTGGCCGGCCACACATGTGGCAAGTTTGAAGGTTTCAAACTTGCTAAATTTAGCTTGGGTGAATCTTTAAAAGCACAGAAAGTGCTAAATTTAGCTTGGGGTGAATATTTAAAAGCACAGAAAGTGGAGGGGATCGAATGCAATTTCAAGAAAAATTCAAGGTTTGATTTGCAAGCCAAATAATCAACTAATTTGAGCTAATTGGGTCAGCATGTTGGATGGTTTTGGGCAACCCATTAGCTTGGTTGGATCAGTCTTTCGGTTTAGCATAATTGGGCCTCCTTTCATAATTTAATAATAATTATTATTTAACCGAAAATAAATTGGATTAAAATTAAAATTAATTATATTACGTATTAATATTCATCATTTGGACCATCTTAGGCTGAAAATTAATCACCTCGATGCTGCAAAAATTGCTTCACGGTTTTGTGCTTCTAGTAGTGTCTACTGAGCCAATTTTCACTTTTTGTGCGAATCTATCGAAAATAAATCAAAATTTATCAAAAAAATATTATAAAATTAATTAAAATTAAATATGTTAATAATTTAAGTGTAATTCAATTATTTTATAAATATTATTTTTTTGACAAGAATTACACCAAAACTACATGAATTTGAGTTAAAAAGGGCATAAAAAGTCTATATATTTTCGTGTTTCCACACCCTTAAACTTAATTCATTACTCGCCCCCGAGTAATGCACAAATAAAAAGGAATTTCTTGGAAACACCTTTGAAAAATTCCTCTAGAAACCCGAATTAAGATCATGAAATACTGGCACGACACACTGTCTTAGAGCTCTATCCCTATCATCTGCAATAAGGATAGGATTTTGAGCAGGGTTTGCTCCGTTTCCTTGATTCGGATTTTCATAGTTCATCTCTTCGGCCCTTCTTTGAACTGCTTGTCTTCTTCATTGTCGAAATGTTCTTTCAATCTTAGAGTCTATGGGGAGTAAATCGATAATTCGATCAATACTCATAAACACTTGAAACAACATAGAAAAAAAATAAAAATTGAACAAAAAAATAAACCAAAATGAAAAATTAACAAATTCACAAATAATGACTTTTAAAACAGTCCCCAGCAATGGTGCCAAAAATTTGGAATGATGGAAATGTACAAGCGTACACAATCACAACAAGTAATAAAGTGACAAGTAAATGTCAAGTTATCGTACCCACAAGGACTGTGTAAAAAATATTTATGAAATGCAATTAAAAACACTTTAGTGATGAGAAAATCTTTTGTTTTGAAAAAGGGTTTAATAAAACTAGTTTTTAACTAAGTAGATTAACTAAGAAAATTAAAAGATAAAATTTTCAATGCACGATTCCTGAAAAACAAGTTTAATCAATATGACATAATTGTGTTAGATCAATTACATTTCTTAACTTAATATTACTAAAACAATGTTCAGGTTGTTATGAATAAATTCACAGCAACTTGGTAATTTGTTAATTATAGCACATACAGACCCACTAAATTAACTAATCTCTTAAACATATCACTATGCCAATTCAAACAATTAATCAATTTAAATAAGGAAGTAAAAGATTAAGTGAAGTAACAATATATACCTACATTGAAATAGTTTAAACACAATAATCTTGCAACTTATGCAAGACTAATGTACAGTTTAATACCGTCGCTAATTTAACCCTCAGCTGCCTTAGAAGATTAAACATGCACTGATTAATTATTGTGTTAATTATTACAATTTCCATATGATTAATAATTAATTCATTAGTTACCTCATAATTGTAATGCAAGTATAACTTAATCAAACAATTTACCAAGACCTATAACAACACAAACATAATTTTAATAACTTAAGTGGACAAAATGCAATCAACCTAACACGAATTTAATTTAAGCCATGTTAATTAAATCAAGAATAACAATATAACGAATATTCATAGGCATGTTCATAATAACACTAAAAGTAAAAGGATAGGAAACTAGAATCAAATACGGTGTTTCTCTGAAGCTTGACTAGTTTGCTCCGCTCCTCCTTCTCCGCTCGTTCTTGTTGAACCGAGGCTTCTACAAGCACTTGAATGCTGCTACCAATGGTGGTTGAAGGACTCTTTTCCAAGAGAGAAATCATCAAGGGAATGAAAGGGAAAAATGGAAAGCAAAGGAATGTTTGGAAGAGAGAAAGTGAGAGAGAAGTGTGGGAATAAAGGTGTGAGAGACGTCTTGAAATGAGCAGGAAAAGGGTATTTATAGGTGGGATTGACCGGTAAAAATAGCAAAAAATCAGCAGCCATAGACCTCCATTGGGCGACCACACATGTGGCAAGTTTGAAGGTTTCAAACTTGCTAAATTTAGCTTAGGCTGAATCTTTAAAAGCACAGAATGTGAAGGGGTTTGAATACAATTTCAAGAAAACTTCCAACCCAACGAGCTTCTGAATTACTATAAAATAGAAAAAATAAAACTGAGTAAGCTTTTAAGCTTAGTAAGTTCGTATACCAGGAAATTAACTTACCATTTATTTACATTTAAGGTAAGCATAAAAAGTACATCCAAAGTAATTTGGCCAATAGCCTAAACACATATCCTCATCAAACATGTTAGTCATGTATTTCATACAAATTTCAAGAGACATGTATGAGCTCATCAAATATCAAATTTCCATATTCATAAAATTTCCACACCTTGTTTTCATACATCAATTCCATATATTTCAGATATATACTGGTATAATTCATTTCAATTTCATGTTATTTCATGTCAGAACTTTGCCCTTTGAATCATTTAAAATATCGATGGATACATGGGTAGTACACACGAAGTGTACAAATTTGTAATCCATCAATTCATATTCGGGAATGCTCATACGAGCACTTAAACAGAAAACTCTCTTTCGAGCCGTATAACGGGAATCTTATGTGAGCCATCTAACAAGAAGCTCATTCGAGCTGTATAACGGAAAGCTCATAAGAGCCATAATCGGGAATTTCAAGCAAGCTAATACCATGAAGCTCCAGAGAGCCATTAATCAGGAAGCTCATGAAAGAATCTTTAATTGGGAAGCTCCGAAGAGCCATAAACGGGAAGCTCACAAGAACCATATAACGGGAAGATCGTGAGAGCCAAATATCGGGATGCTCATGAGAGCTAATAACGGGACGTTCTTTTGGGTTGTGGTGTGTCCGCAACAAATGCAAGACCACAACCAATTCGGGAACCCTGTATCCATCGAATTTCATTTATTCAAACGAGAGTTAATATTTGTCGAACATTGTCAGATATGTAATTGATTTTCCTTCATGTCAATTACACAATACACATACATAACATTCAATTCAAACATATAATTTTACAATTTAGTTACACGAACTTACCTTTACAATCTTCGTGTATACAAAACCTACTGATCCATTGCTTTCTATTTTCCACGATCTATCTCCGTATTTGATCTATCCGAATCTATACGAATAAATTTAACATCAATTTAATACAATTTATATTCAATTCAATCCAATCACATCTTAGGAAAAAATACCATTTTGCCCTTGTACTTTTGATTAATTACAATTTCATCCCTAGGCTCGGAAAATGAAATTCATGCAATTTAATCCTTATTCCAAGCCTAGCCGATTTTTACATGTAACAATAACAACCCATGTATTTCATAAAATTTAGAATTTTTCCATGAATTTTCTATTTTTACAATTTAGTCCCTAAATCACAATTTCATCAAAATTCACTTTACAAAAGTTGTTTATCTATCAACAACCTTTCATTTTCTACCATAAAACTTCATAATTCAACTATATTCATCCATCAAGAAACCCTAATACTTTGATAACTTTGCAAATTAATCCCTGAGATAGCTAAATTAAGCTATTACGAGATAGCTAAATTAAGCTATTACGATCTCAGAAGCATGAAAATTACTAAAAACGGCACAAAGGTACTTATCCAATTAAGTCAAATAAGCTTGCTACTTCAAGCTTTTCTAACTAGGGTTTCCATGTAAAAATACTTTGGGAAAGATGATAATATGATGATATTTTCATTATTTAATCATTTATCATCATTTATTATTTTTACTTTCCAATTTTGTCCTTTTCTTAATAAATTTTCCAAGGATGAATCATCATACTTATCTACTAACTCCTCTTAATGGCCTGTTTGCCATATAAGGACCTCCAATTGTGAATTCCATAGCTATTTGATCCTTTTAGCTACTAGAATTCAACTTTTTCATGTTATGCATTTTGACCCTTTTATTAATTAAACATGTAATCGGTAAAACTTTCTTAACAAAATTTTTATACGATATTCTTATCATATGGTAGACAATAAAATAATATTAAAATAAATTTCCTTCCAGACTCAAATTTGTGGTCCCGAAACCACTATTCTGATTTTACTGAAAACGGGCTGTTACAACTCTCCCCCCTTAAAGAATTTTTGTCCTCGAAAATCTTACTAGTAAAGAGGTTCAGAAATTGCTTTCTCATGGTATCCTCAGGTTCCTAGGTAGCTTCTTCTATTCCATGTCATTGCCAAAGAACTTTTACTAACTCAACCTTTTTATTTCTTAATTCTTTCTCCTTATGTGCCAAAATTCTGATCGGCTCCTCACTATAAGTCATGTTAGGCTGAATCTCAACATCTGTCGGAGAGATAACATGTCAGGGTCTGACCGATACTGTCGTAACATAGACATGTGAAAGACATTGTTAATCTTGTCAAGTTCTGGTGGTAGGGTTAATCGGTACGCAACAAGTCCAATTCTTTCAATAATCTCATGCGGCCCGATAAATCATGGACTCAGTTTTCCTTTATGTCCAAACCGAAGAACTTTCTTCCAAGGTGAAACTTTCAAAAATACTTTGTCACCAACTTGAAATCCTATTTCTTTCCGTTTAAGATCCATATAGGATTTCTAACGATCAAAAGATGTTTTTAAAATATCTCAGGTCACTTTCACTTGTTTTTCGGTTTCACATATCAGATCAACTCCATGTATCTTTTTCTCACAAAGCTTAGTCTAATTTAATGGAGTTCTACATTTACAACCATATAAAGCTTCATACGATGCCATTTTAATACTTGACTGAAAGCTATTATTGTATGCGAATTCGACTAATGGCAAATATTTTTCCCAATTGCCTTCGAATACTAAAACACAGCACCGAAACATTTCTTTTAGAATCTGTATCACACGTTTGGATTGACCATCAGTCTAAGGATGAAATGCGGTATTGAAATGTAATTGCATACCCAGTGCCTCTTGTAACTTGTTCCAGAATCGGGATGTGAACCTTGGATCTCTGTCTGAAATAATGGAGACTAGCACTCCATGCAGCTTGACAATCTCAGATAAATATAATTCAACCAATTTGTCAAGTGAGAAATCCATACGTACCAGAATAAAATATGTAGACTTTGTCAAACGGTTAACGATTACCCAAATGGCACCTTTCGTTTTCAGAGATAGGGGTAACCCTGACACAAAATCCATGGTAACTCTATCCCACTTCTATTCCAGTATTGTGACTGGCTGTAGCAATCCTGAAGGTACCTGATGTTCAGTTTTAACTTGCTGACATATTAAACATTTAGATACAAATTCAAAAATATCATGTTTCATTCCTGGCCACCAGTACATCTGTTTCAGATCATTGTACATTTTATTACTCCTCGGATGCAAGGGTATAGTACCATTATAGGCTTCATGCAAAATTTTTTGTGCAAGCTCTGAATTCTTCAATACACAGACTCTGCCTTGGAATAACAGACAATCATCGAGTCTAATTTGAAATTCTGAATCAGAAGTCAACTCACATTGTACTCGTTTAGCCTGTAACTCATCATTATTTTTCTAGACTTTGCAAATCTACTGTAGAAATGTTGATTTAGCTTTTAACTTAGCTAAAATTGAGCCATCATCTACCGATAATAATCAGGTATTCATTGTTCGCAAAGCAAACAGAGACTTTCAACTCAGAGTATCTACAACCACATTTACTTTTCCCGGATGATAATCGATAATCGAATCATAATCTTTCAACAATTCAAGCCACCTATGTTGCCTCAAATTTAAATCTTTTTGCGATATTAAATACTTTAAGCTTTTATGATCGGTGAATATATGACACTTTTCATTGAACAAATAGTGTCGCCAAATTTTTAGTGCAAAAACAATAACTGCCAATTCTAATTCATGTATTGAGTAATTCTTTTCATGTGGTTTAAGCTATCTAGAAGCATAGGCTATTACTGTACCTTCTTGCATCAAAATACAACCTAAACAGTTCAATGATGCATCACTATAAATCACAAATTCCTTACCATATTCAGGCTAAACCAGAACTGGTGCTTCAGTCAACAGGGCTTTCAACTGGTCAAAACTTTACTGACATTTGTTGGTCCATTCAAATTTCACATCTTTTTGCAATAGTGGTGTCATCTGTGAAGTTATCATCGAGAACCCTTTCACGAATCCCCGATAGTAACCAGCTAATCCCAGAAAACTTCTGACTTTAAATGCATTTTTTGGGGTTTCCAGTTAACAATAGCTGATATTTTATTCGGGTCCACTCTAATGCCTTTAGCAGATACTATATGCCTAAGAAAACCAACTCCCCAAAGCCAAAATTCTCATTTGCTAAATTTAGCATACAATTATTTCTCACGCAGAGTTTGCAGAACAATTCTCAAATGATCAGCATGTTCATTTTCGTCTCGGGACTATACCAGAATATCATCAATAAATACCACCACAAATCGACCTAGATACGGTCTAAAAATTTTATTCATTAAATCCATAAAAACCACAGCTGCATTAGTTAAACCAAACGGCATCACAAGGAATTCATAATGCTCGTACCTGGATCTGAAGGCTATTTTTGGCACATCTGAGTCTTTCACTCATAACTGATAATAACCAGAATGGAGATCAATCTTCGAAAACACTATAGCACTTTTCAACTGGTCAAATAAATCATCAATGTGAGGCAATGGATACTTATTATTGATTGTAACTTTATTGAGTTACCGGTAATTGATACATAATCTCAATGATCCATCCTTCTTTAACAAACAGAACCAGTGCACCCCAAGGTGAAAAAATAGTTCGAGCAAAACCCTTGTCAATCAACTCTTGCAACTGTGCTTTCAACTCTTTTAATTCTGTAGGAGCCATTTTGTAGGGTGCTATTAATATCGGTGTTGTTCCCTAAACAAGATCCATAGAAAATTTAACTTCTCTAATCGGTGGTAATCCAGGTAACTCCTCTGGAAACACATTAGGATATTCACAATCCATTGGCACTGATTTAATCTCTGATTCAGATACTTTAGTATCCAATACATAGGCAAGATAAGCATCATACCCTTTTCTGACATATTTCTGTGCTAACATGGCTGATATCACATTAGACAAACCATCCAATTTATCAGATTCAATACAGATCATTTCACCATTCTAGCATTTCAATATAATATGCTTTTGCTTATAATTTACCACGGCATCATGCTGAGTCAACCAATCCATACCCAGGATTACATCAAATTCATCAAATGGTAACAACATCAAATCAGTCGGGAAACAGAAATCTCGTATCATTAACAGAAAATTCTTGCAAATCTTATCCACCATCACATACTAGCCTAGGGGGTTTGATACTTTAACAATGAATTTAGTGGACTCGATAGGTAAATTTTTATTAAACACTAAATTCATGCAAATGTATGAATGGGTTAAACCGAGATCAATTAAAGTAATTATATCAGTATCAAGAAGAGAAAAATACCAGTAATAACATCGGGTGCAGAGGCATCCTCACTTGCATGAATGACATATGTTCTAGCTGGTGCTTATGCTTCAGATCGGACAGTTGAATCTTTTGTCGTACCTGGCTACCACTCACATTGTCGAGATTACGAGGTGGTCTACCTCCTGTAGTGGGGTTGCTTGGCCTTAAAGTTTGGACGGTATCTTTTTCAGTCTTTTTCGGGCAGTCTCTCAGATAGTGGTCAAAGGAACCACATCTAAAACAGGCTCCGCTTTTCATGCAACACTCTCCAAAATGCAGTTTATTACAATGATTGCATCTGGGTTTGGTATTTCTAACACTACCTGCACTTGCTACAGATGTAGCCTGAGATCTTGGACTAGGGTGTTGAATACTTTTATCTCTCCCAGACTACCTCGTAGAGGTGGTAGAACGATCAAAATTTTTCTTTGATTTTTTTGAGGCCGACTGAGATGACTTTCCTGTAAATCTTTTACTTGAAATTCTGGCTTCCATCTCAGCTTGTCTCTTTTCTTTACTCAGCTCTTCAGCTTTATGAGCTTGATCGACCAGTACAACAAATTCTTTTAATTCAAGAATCCCAACTAACAACTTTATGTCTTCATTTAAACCTTCTTCAAACCATTTACACATGGCGATTTCAGTTGGGATACACTCTCTAGCATATTTACTCAGTCGGACAAATTCTCGTTCATACTCAGATACTGTCATATGCCCCTGTTTATGCTCTAAAAGTTCCTTCCGTTTTTGATCAAGGAATCTCTGACTAATATAATTCTTTTTGAACTCAGTTTGGAAAAATTCCCATGTAACCCTCTTTTTAGGTACAATAAAAATTAAGGTATTCCACCACTGGTAAGTTGAGTATTTTAACAGAGATACAACACATTTCAGACATTCGGCTCTGAATTTTTCTACCCCATATTTACGAATTTTATCAACAGGAGGCTTACCAGTTCTAATAAATTCTGTACCTTGAGGTATTTCAAGAACCGGTTGAGAAACAAGAGGGGGTGGAGGTTGTTGTACAGTTGGGTTTGTTCTTACAAATTTTGTAAACCACTCATTCATCATTTGGAAGAAGGCTTATTTAGCCTCTCCTCCTCGACCTTCAGATATGAGCCTACTACTACTAGATGCTGCTTTTTACACAGAAGCTTGAGCATTGCTTTCAGCTTCTTCAGATTCAGCTCGGTTGGACGACATTACTATATGAAAAACATATTTTAAAATGGTCAGGAGATATCACACTATCACAGGTTATATAATGGCATGTATAGCTAGACTTTTACATGCTATGTTAGTTTGAGAATTGACTAAAACATAGCTCTGATACCAATAAATGTAACACCCCTAACTCATATCTGTCGCCAGAACAAGATTACAGGGCATTACCGAAATTTACAGATCAAATATAGATATTTCATACTATTTAACATTTATATAAGAAATCAATTATATTTAATTATATTGTCCCTTCTATGAGCCCTCAATGCCAAAAATATGCATTAGAAACAAGTCGGGACTAAACCAGGTACTCAGAAAAGTTTATTTGCAAAATTTCAAAATTTTGCCAAGGTGTAGGGGACACACGCCCGTGTGGCCAGGCCGTGTGTCTCACACGGCCAAGAGACATGCTCGTGTCTCAGTTTGTGTGGGCATTCGAAATAGGGACACACGGCCGTGTCCCAGCCCGTGTCTAAATTAGGGTGCTCACTGACTTGGGTCACACTGGCCAAGCCACACCCCCGTGTGTTAGGCTGTGTGAAAATTTATGGGAATTCTATTTTGAAATTTTAAAGATGCAGGGGACATAAGGCCAAACCACACATCTGACACATGGCTGAGACACTTACTCGTGTCTCTGCCCATGTGGATGAAAATAGGCATTTTCAAGCCATTTTTCTCACCTAATATGTCTTCCACCTGCATTAACTCTTTAATACATTTATGAGCCAACATGAAACATTTAATCCAAACCAAAATCAAGCTTTAAATATGACATATTACCACAAAGAACCAATGTGCTCTTAGGAACCTAAAATGACAATTTATTATCATGTTTACCTAATGTTCATATTTACCTAGTTAATCAAATGCTTATATGCATAATCAAGCTCATACTTCAAACATGATAAATCCACTTATATACAAATCAAAATATACCAAACATAAGTCATTCCAATCGCTAGTTACAACCAAAGTAATTATATGCCAACATTGGCAAACTTAACCTACACATGCCATTATAACAAAAATGAGTTTACTATATATATACCGAAAAGGCCGATTGATAGTGTGATGATATCTCCGCCAAGCTTCCAACCTAACGAGCTTCCGAATTACTATAAAATAGGGAAAATAAAACTGAGTAAGCTTTTAAGCTTAGTAAATTCATAGAACAGGAAATTAACTTACCATTTATTTACATTTAAGGTAAGCATACAAAATACATCCAAAGTAATTTGGCCAATAGCCTAAACACATATCCTCATCAAACATGTTAGTCATGTATTTCATATAAATTTCAATAGACATGTATGAGCTCATCAAAGATCAAATTTCCATATTAGTAAACTTTCCACACATTGTTTTCATACATCAATTCCATATATTTCAGGTATATACTGGAATAATTCATTTCAATTTCATGTTATTTCATGTCAGAACTTTGCCCGTTGAATCATTTAAAATATCGATGGATGCACGGGTAGTACACATGAAGTGTACATATCTGTAATCCATCAATTCATATTCAGGAATGCTCATACGAGCACTTAAACGAAAAGCTCTCTTTCGAGCCATATAATGGGAAGCTCATGTGAGCCATCTAACGGGAAGCTCATTTGAGCTGTATAACGGGAAGCTCATAAGAGCCGTAATCAGGAAGTTCAAGCGAGCCAATATCGGGAAGTTCAAGTGGGCCAATATCGAGAAGCTCTGGAGAGCCATTAATCAGGAAGCTTATGAAAGAGCCTTTAATCAGGAAGCTCTGAAGAGCCAAAAATGGGAAGCTCGCAAGAACCATATAACAGGAAGCTCGTGAGAGCCAAATATCAGGATACTCATGAGAGCTAATAACGGGAAGCTCTTTTGAGTTGTGGTGTGTTCGTAATGCATGCAGGACCACAATCAATTCGTTTATCAAGTAAAAATGTAATCGGTAAAATTTTCTTAACAAAATTTTTATACGATATTCCTATCATACAATAGACCATAAAATAATATTGAAATAAATTTCCTTCCGGACTCAGATTTGTGGTTCCAAAACCACTGTTCCAATTTCACTGAGAACGAGCTGTTACAAAGGCATTGTCATACATAATAATCTTGGGGCCTGCATGTTGATCGTAAATCTCGATGCAGCACATGTATCTGAGTTTCTGAAGTACCTCGATATACTACATGCTCACAGATTAGCTGCATATCCCAATCGTAAGTAGTTGTTCATGGGCCAAAAATTGGTGACCAAGGAAAATTGAGTTTTTTCCATTAAGTGATATAGCATGGATGTGTCGATTGACTACAAAGTTATTGTCTCTAAACCGACATTGTATAGTGGGGAGTGCTGGAGGTCGATAGAAGGGTGCAATTGGAGGGTACGAGTAGCATTTATCTAGAGGTCACAAATGTGGGAGATTCAAAAATTAGTTGGGCCTCACACATGCACTTCTACATGTATGATGCAAGATCACTACAAACTTGATGCTAAAACTATCTGCAACTGTATCATGACAATGGTGAAGGACATGCCTACCATTCTTGTTTTGGTACTGATTGTCAAAGTGCAAGAATGATTCCAATACCGAGTGTGATACCAAAAAGCATGGATAGCTAAACAGATGATCAATGATCAGTTGTACAGAGATTGGGATGTTTCGTACAATGAACTACATGGGTGGATAGCTGCTATGCGAGAGTACGGGCCAGCGATTGTCACTGAGTTACAGACACGACCTTATTATAGCTTGGGCGACCAACTATAATCGAGAAGAAGAATTTTCCAACGAATGTTCAAAACATTTGATCCATACATGCGGGTCTTTCCTTACTGTAATCCGCTTATGTAGGTTTGTGGAACCTAGCTATGTAGAAAATATATGTAGATCCTACTTATTGCGGTTGCACAAGACGGGAATCAGAACTTGCTCATGATAACATTTGCATTGTGGAGTCTGAGAACACAAAATCATAGGAATTCTTTTTGACAAACTTGTGGACGTATGTTGTTAGAGATGATAATATTTGCATCATATCCGATAGATCAAATGGACTAATTCCTGGGACTAGGCGTTCTGGTGTTCCATGAATATCCATTTACTGCATCCAGCACATCACCTCTAACTTCCATCCAGACTACAAGAATGTAGACTGGTGGAAACAAGTAGTGAACATGGGTAAATTTTGATTTCAACATAGTTTTTAAATGTTCTTAATACTTCCAAAAATTAATTTGAAAAGGTAACGTGTCTTTCTGGAATACATATGCAGCGTACTAGATAGAACAACACTGTTTCAGGAAAAGACTAACTAAGCTTGAGGGTGATATGCACATGTTTATGGAGAACAACTAGTCATAATTGGACTAAATTCTCGCATCAAACCTACCGTATTGGAAAATCGTCTTGATCAAGTTGAATATGAATTAATGTAGTCCATGTTCAAACTTTTATTAATTTTTTTTATTATGATGGAATTTTTCATATTTATATTTTAGGAACAACACAACTATATTACATCTATAAACAAAACTTTGGCATCATATTATTTTAAAAAAGTCAAAAGTTTATTCAAAAAAAATTAAGTCAAAAGTTGTGTTTTGAAATGTAATCTTTGTTGAATTAATAGTATTTATTAATTATATGTTTTCATTTTATAATCATTAAAAATTAAAAAGATTTAAAACAATAAATTAGTATAATTTAATTAATACAAACTTGAAATTTTAAATTACAATTACAAACTATATGCAATAAAGATAATGTTACATGTGCTAATTGATGGTTCAATGGTGTCATCAGAGGGGTAAATTGTTGTGGTGCTCGACGTTGGTGTTAGGGGTGCTCGCGACAGTCATTGTTATCCTCACCCGGAACATCCTTCATAGCATCCATCAATGAACCTTGGGGTGTGCTAAAAATACTTGAAAAATCATATAATCTAAAGGTTTGCCCAAGAGGCGTGGAGTATTGGGGTAGTAATGAGCTAAAGATATCAAACATCATCAATGATCTTGAATCCAGATGATCAGAGTTGGAATCGAGAATCTTTGACTGATATGCGTAGCTTGATGAGCCCAGAAAATAATTATCTAACCCCAAGTCCGTATGATAAGAACTACCCCGAAATTATATATGTAACAGCTCGATTTTGATCCTAATCAGAAAAAGTGGTTTTGGGATCACAAATTCGGGTTAGAAAAATAATTTAAAATTATTTTTGGTATTTGCAGTATGTGAATTACTATGTGTGAAAATTTTGTATGAAAATTTGATCGTTTGAGTGCTCACTTTGATAAAAAGGGCTTAATTGCGCAAAATGAAATTTAGGGGTTAAATCTAAAAGCATCTATTTGTTGTTGTCTTTTTAATTAGAAGGTTTAAAGATGCAATTTAACCACTATTTAGATAGTGGGTGGCTAAGGTCAAAACTAACCTTAATATATAAAGGTTATAATTATTTTTAATAAAGTTATATTAGTAAATTATAAATTATTATAATACATAATAGTTAAAACATAAAATATAGTTTGTATAATCTTCTTTAGTGGAAATTGAGATGAAAGAAAGCCATTAAAATGCTTGAAGAAGGTTCGGCAATATCCTTGCTTAATTAAAGGTTTGTTTTTGTTCGGTTTTTAAAAATTTTTACGTTTTTGAGATCGTTGCTTTGCAAACTACAAGACCCATGCTTTAATTTTAGAATTTGGTGATGATTTTGTGATATTCCATTGATGAATGCTTGAGCTTTGTAATAGTTGATGATGAAATATGAAAGATATGTGAAAGATTAACATGTTTTGTCTTTGAATTTTTGGTGAAATTGAGTAATTAGGGCTAAATTGTGAAATTAAATTTTTGGGGGACTAAAATGTAAAATAAATGAAATGTGTGGACTTTTATGAGCACTAGGAACATTCGGCCCTCGTATAGTGTGGGCAAATTTTGTGTATTTTGTGTTTTATGCAATAGGGACTAAATTGTAAAAAGTGTAAATGTTAGGGGTAAAATGGTAATTTGTCCATTTATGTGTTTTTTGACTAAATTGAATGTAATAATATTTAAACTAGTTCATTTTGAATATATTTAGATCAAGAACCCAAGAAAACGGAGTTGGATCGGGGAAAAACTAAAGTCGTCGACTAGATGTTCAGTTTCAATTTTTCACTATCCGAGGTAAGTCTATTAGCTATTTAATGTTATTAAATAGCTATATATGTATGTAAATGTATTGTATTTTTGTTGAACTTTAATTTAAAAGTATATTGATTGAAATAAAAATAAAGTATGAATGATATACATGTATTATTAATGTTCGAATATATATAGGTTTATACTTATATAAACCTTTAAATTTAGTTAAAGTATAAATGGTATATAAGTATATTCATGTATAAATTATTGGATTAATCAAAGATATGTATAAGATATATATATATATATAAGGTTCGAATGATTATATAAGTATATATATATAAACTCTTGGATTTGATTTGTGATATGTATGTTATAATTGTATATATATATATATATTCGAATAAGCATGCAAATATACATGTATGTGTTGTGTATTGAATTTAGATATGCCATTATATAAGTATATGAGGATCAATTATGCATATATATGTATAAGTTCTTGTTTTGAAATTGAGTATGAATTTATATATTTATATGGTAGATTCGAATATGTATAAATGTACACGTATAATTCTTGAATTGAAATTAGGTATGGAATTATATATGTATACATGAGGTCGAATGTGAACATATATGCAAATGTATAAGTTTTGTATTGAATTAATGGTATGAAATTATTAGCTTAGATTATTTTAATATGTTCGAATGTTAAAGGTACATAGTATATTATAAGTTAAATCTTATGATATTAGTAGTAGAATCAAAAGTACGAGGTTATATATATAAATATGTTTTGGTTGAATTATTGAATTATCAAGTTAGATTTGGTGATTGAGATTTATATATCCATGTGTTTTAAAGATATAAGTTTTTGAGCTGAATCATTATGCATGGACTTTATATACATATATAGTTTGAAAGTAAGATGATTCAGACTTTACGTCTAGCAAGCTTGATGCCGGTGAAATGTTTCAGACTTTACGTCTAGCAGGCTTGATGCCGGTGAAATATTTTAGACTTTATATCTAGCAGGCTTGATGCCAGTGAAATGTTTCAGAATTTACATCTAGCAGGCTTGATGCTGGTGAAATATTTTGGACTTTAAGTCTAGCAGGCCAAAAGCCAGTGTACTGAATTAGGTTTTAAACCTAGCAGGCAAAGTGTCGATGAATCTGTTTATATTACGTGTTTAAATGTAACAGATATGCGAATAAATTATGTCATATGAATTTGAAGAACATGTACGTATATTCGGTCATTGGATGTTGATGAGCATATAAGCATTCGTTTATATGTAATTGAAGAGCATATAAAAATATATATATTTGTTCTTATGCATTTGCTAAGTTTATATATATTCGGATGTATACATGTAATAATCTATATATAAATGCATTTGGTATATGCATTTAATAAGCATCTACGTATACGGTGAAATGCATTTTTGGTAAGTAGGAATATATTCGGTTAAATTTGTTTAAGGTATATGTATATATATACATTCAGTTATAATCTTTGTTAAGCATATATATATATATATGCATTCGGCTATTCTTGTTTAAAGTGTACATGCATTCGATTTTAAATGTTGATAATTATGTAAGCATTTGACTATACATAACTGATATGTAAATGTATTGGTTGTAAAGCTTGATGAGTATTTATAAATACATTTGATTATATGCACGCCATATATATATGTACTCTTTGATATGAATGCTATGAGTTCATATATTTGGTTATAAATAAGATGTTTATGAATAGCAATATTCAAATGGTAATATATGTAGTATTCGCGATTTCATTAAGTGTACGCAGGAAATTATATAATTTATTTTATATTTAGTTGTGCTGTAGACTTACTAAGCTATATAAGCTTACTTTGTTTGTTTACGTCTCTCTATTTTATAGACTTAAAAATTCAAGCTTCAAGCTTGGGGATCGTCAGCAAAGTTCATCACTCTATCTACTATCTCGGTATTTAAATGTTAGAACTCGACTTATGGCATGTATAGGCTGGATAATTTTTGAATGTTGTATTTTGAGATACTGTTTATGTAAATATTAGCCATACGAAAATGCCTTATTTCCTTATGGTTTAGTTTGTAGCAATGTTTATGTTTTGTTTTAAAATAGTTGATTTAGATTGACTGTTAATTGGTATAAAGAATGAGTAGATAAGTTCAGGTACCATTCGAGTTAAACAAATTTTCATGTAGATGTTAAAAATTTTGAATTTAAATAAATGTTAGTTCTTAATTGTGTTTTGTTCAGTAATACTTCGTAACCCTAATTTGGCGACGGATACGGGTTAGGGGTGTTACAGTATATAAGACTGCTTGGGTTCGGTTTTCGGCTACGGTTCGGGTGCAAGAGGTAGATGTGTTAGGCAATGGGAGAGGTGCCCTTGTCGTTGCATATATGGAGGGACTAGCACCGGTTGCCCACCAAATAAATACGGTTTCCCGTCCTCAACGTACCAACACTGGTAGTTCTCCGAAGGCCACAAATCAAAAGAAAAATCCATCTGAGGTCTCCGCTCAATCTGGTCATTCTACAATACAAGATATTCTTCATGCTTTAATGGCCAATTCTTTGCTTGTTTCCCCCTTTTATTAATTTTATGGACATCCCCCAAAACTCTATGGAACATTCGAAATATCTTGTATTCACCCGAGCTATCGCATTACTCGATCCTTGTTATACCACTCGACTGTTCAGAAATTCAGCAAGGGTGCATTAATGCACCACAAGTGTGAGTGGATATGAGTAGACAGGGGAATAATAGATGCAATGTTTGGGATGGAATATGCCATCCAGATGAACTACATAATTAATAACATGGTTATAGTAACACGAGTCAAATAACATAAATAAAGTAATTACATGTCATGAATATTAGAAAAAATTACCCCCGGTGTGTGTCCCAATCATCTATCGGTAAATCGAAATTGTATATGACCTCCCGATACCCAGAGATGTACTCCATCTACGAAAATATTAATTGGTTAGAACAAATTTTCATAAAAAGACAAAATTCTTGATGTAATGCTTAATTTTTATCACCTATTCACAAGTGGGAAGACATATGTTTGGTGACTAATTGATGCCAAAAAAGGCATGCTGTATAGCGCCCAGGATTGCAACAATATCAGGCACCCGCCTATATTCACAGAACGGTGCTTTGTCATCCGACAAAGCTCAGGATACAATGTTGCTACTACTGCTGAGCCCTAATTGTACAAACAGATAATTGTCAAATCAGATAAGAAGGGCAAGTACATCAAAGGGACCTTGTTGCTGTTTCCATCTAGCATGAGTACACCCCCTATCAGATACATTATATATGCTTGAGTGGCGCACATCACCTTCCACTCAATGGCAATACTCGATAAAGTTTTGAAATTTCCCTTCAACCATGAAAATCTCAAACTTGAAAATTTATATCCACCATCACCGAGTGAGCATCCTAGTAAGTGATAACTAAGAGCAACTGGTTTGGACACTGTACTTACACTTGTGACTACACTACCGTCAATTAGAAGCCTGATTTGCAGTGCAACATCTTCCATAGTAGTGGTGTACTCCCCACATGACAAATGAAATGTGTGTGTCTCCAGGTGCCACTGTTCGACCAAATCAGATATCAAGTCGCACCTCAAATCGAACATGCGGATCAATGTCGTTGATCTGAATCTGGACGCCTCCAAGTATGGCATAAGACGTTCATTCGGTTGATGGCCCTGACCATTGACATGAGTCCTCAATACACGATACGGACCCTGACCATATTAAATTACCGCATTAGTTAATATATCCCAATTAAATAAAAAATGAAGTGGAACTTTATAAAGGGACTCGTGATTAACAAATAACAATTTTATTACCAGCACATTAATCGTATTTGATGTGTGATCATTTTCTGTAATCAAAGAACCCGTTTAGATATTTGCAGTTTCAAAAAAATAATAATCATTGCCTGAATAAATAAACAATATACAAAAAACGAAAATGAACTTTGTACCGTTTGTTATTTTTTGGAAGCATTAATAATATTCTTACTCATATAAATAAATCAATAACAACGTAATTTTGGATACACTAATGTAAGTTGGTCATTTATTTTTTAGAAACCATCTAATGTTTAATTCTAATGTAAGTAACTCAACCATCTCATTTTTTTTTCATTTTTTATCCCAATAACAAAATTTTTATTACCAAAAAATTATATGCATCTATATGTAGATGTACATAACAAATATTCAATATATGTGAACCGTAAAAATTTATAAAGCCAATTGAGTTCAATTAATTAGTATTCAACGGATTTAATGTAACATGTATAAATTAATTCTATATAAAAAATTAAAATTATTCTAATAATTTCTCCACTTGAAGAAAAGCAAAGAGCATGTTTTTCTCTTATAAAAATCACATCTAGGATTTCATTTTCTTATAAAAAAATTAAAAGTAGTCTGATAATTCCTTTGCTTGAAGACAATTAATTTATGGCATATTTAAACTTTTTTACTTCAATAAAAAAATAAATATGAAAATAGGTTCCCGTACAAATTTGTAGCAAACGACTCATTTCGATATTTATTATTGTAGCAAACGACCTATTTCGGTAATTAATTTGTAGGGTGCCACATTTTGGTTTTTAATTATTTTGGTAAAAATAAATAAATAATAAAAATTACAAATCCAACTAATAAATAACACAACACCACACAAAAAAAAAATTACAAAACAAACAAACAAATAATACCCACAAAAAAATACAAATGAAACCCAATTAAATTACTACTTCCAAAACCACAAAACCAACCAAATAATAACACCAACCCAAAACTTTAAACAAATAAAAAAATAATTACAAAAGAAAATTTACCTTTAAAATAAAATTTGTTGCTTCCTCTCCTTCCAAAACCACAAAATCAAACAAATAATAAGTAACCCAAAACCATAAACAAATAATAATTACAAGAAAAAATATTACCTTTAAAACCAATTTGGCTACTGCCTCCTCTCCTCCTTAAACCCACAAAATCAAACAATTAATAATGAACCATAAACACTAAACAAATAACTAATAATTACTAAAAAAATATTTACCTTTTAAAACACTCAGATGTCTCCCCCCTTTCAAAACCCGAAAACACTCTCCTTTTCTCGCTAAACTGTTACTTTCTTTTTAAAAAAAAACCTTAAAACACACTTCTATTCTCTTCTCCCTTCTTTCTTCCTAAACTGTTACTTTTTTTTTTTAGCTAAAATCATTTCTTTCTCTTCTCTCTCTAAACTGGTTTTTTTTTTTTTTAACAGCACCATGGCTGAGGGGAGGGGACCATGGTTTATAAGGTCCCCTTATTTTTCCCCGTGAAGCAAAAATTTAGGCCATTAGAAGGACCCTAAACCACATGACTAATGGGTCACATTCGCTGTAGGTGCCACTTGACAAGTTGCCACCACCCATTCGGTGTCGTCTGACCACTATTCTCCAACCACTAAAAAATAATTTTCCAAAGACCCTTATTTTATCCGTATTTAACCCGTATAAAATATTAATGTGTCGATGTATATGATCTTTCCATTGTTAAAATATTAATTTTATTTTGTGTAACAGCCTAATGATTGGGCAGTAAAAAAATAGGTGGTGTCGCCACCTTCTCAGGCACCACCCCTCGGCACTGTTTACTTCATATCATTTTGGTAAATAATGGCATGGGAATACCATTTTTGTATTTAATTAATTTTTTTTCGTATTATTGGGATGAAAATCCAAAATTAACATAAAAAAAATTATATATGAATGTATAAAAAATATATATCACTAGACTATTATAAAAACTTTCATTACTTTTTTTCTCTAAGCCGTTGACATTTTTTCTTTTGTTTTGCCTAGCGATGGTGCCAAATTTCGGGTTGGCTACGGACCACCTTTTATTTTGTTCCACCAATCCTTCCCTTATTTCTTATTCTCATTCACTTCATGTGCTTTCTATCTTTTCAGTTTGCAAATCTATTTTGTGGGTACTTTTGATGCCTTCACAAGTTGTGATGGACAGATGACGGTGCCTGTCGTCACTGAAACTCCATCAACCACCAACAGTTTCTCTTTGAAAGTGGGTGACTTTTTGTCCACTTCTTAATTTGTTTTTGTTTTAAGAGTATTTTAGAGTAATAAATGATTTCACGAGTCGGTTTAGACCCGTTCTGTGGTTTTTGATTTTTGTTTGTTTGTTTTCCATTACTTAATAAGTCTTCACTTTTAGAAGTTTTTGTCTACTTTTGTAATACATTTTTTTGTATTGCTTATGAATGTAGTCTTGCTTTTGCAACTGGTTTTAGGAATAGTTTTGAAATCGCCCTCTCTAGTTTGGTGGGTATTCAGTCTTTTGTTTATTTTTGTCATTTTCTTTGGACTATCCAAGGCCTATTTCTTTATCGTATTAAGTGCTAGCAATAACTTCTGTAGAAACTAACATTAATAAAGGCAGTATAGAATAATCGTAAATAAAACACATAGATTTTAAGTGGAAAACCCTTTTAGGAAAAACCACATGCAGAGGAGAAGAAAATTCACTAATGTCGAATTCAAATGATACAAGAGGAGTTTAGACTACATCTATTTATAGGTTGAAAACCTTATTCTAATAGATGTCAAATAGATAAAGTGTAGTAAGGTTGGAAAAATTATTCTAATTAATGTTAAATAAAAGAAGTATAGTTCTATATGGATTTTACTTTTATTTTATTTTACCATTATATTTTATTTTAACAAGGATTTGAGTCACTCAACTTTGGCAATCTCCACCTTGACACGAACAAGTTCTTCACCACGAACTCTCAACGAACAAGTTCTCCTCCTCATTTATGAAACCCCCTTAAGGGGTTTCTTCAACAATGAACACCAACCATGTCCAAACAATGCTCAAACTTGGTTATAGGAAGTGGCTTATTCATTATATCTATAGGATTTTCATGAGTACTAACTTTGCTCACAATAATATCTCCATGAGCAATAATATCACGCACAAAATGATACTGAACACCAATGTACTTTTTTCTCTCTTGAAACATGCGATCTTTTGTAAGGAATATGGCACTCTGACCATCACAAAACACTATACTAATCTGAAGAGTCCCTTTAGCCAACTAGCTTCTTTACAAGCCTTAGTAATTGCCATGTACTCAGCTTCAGTAGTAGACATGTAATACCCCAAAAAATTTTACAGTAAGATATTATCTTTTATATAATAAAATAAGAAAATAAAGCGTCAAAAAGGGGAAACTTTGGAGTTATGTGAACATTAGGACGTATATTATGACATATTAGTTCAAGAAAGGATTAAATCGTAAAAATGAGAAAAGTTTTGTTGCCCAAGAGTAAATACTCAAAATTTGAGGGGTTAAAGTGTAAATAAGAAAAAGTTGAAGGACCAATGGTGTAAATATTTTAAGGGTGGAATAATCTAGAAACTAAGAAAAATGGATGGATTAGGACCAAATTGAAAAAGGTGAAGAAGTTCGAGGGACTAAATCACAATTTTACCAAATTAAGCGATGACTCAAGGATGGAATTTTAAAAGATCATGAAGGGAAAAATGGTCAATTAGAAGAGAGAGAAATCTAGAAGATAATGATGATGTTGGAGATATTTTGGATTAATAAATAAATAAATATTAGTTTATTAATATTTTAATTTGATTTTTTAAATGATATTATTTTACTATTATTAATTTATTTAGTATATATATATGTGGAAAGAAGGATGAAAAGCAACCATCCCCACCATTTTTACATGCATTAACGTGAGAAGAAAAGGGAAAGAAAGAAAGTTTTGCTTTCTTTACAATTTCGTCCTCTCACCAAAAATTCACCATTTTCACTTAGAATTCAAAGAAATTTCCATAGCCACCAAGAGAGAAAATTGATAAGGAGACTATGGGGAGCTAGAATATCAAGTTGGATTCAAGAAATTGGAGCTGGAGGAGAGAGAAAATCAAGTTAAAGGTTGAAATCAATAGGACAAGGTAAGAACATTGAGATTTCAATATATTTTTAAGTTTGATATTATTGAAATAGCATGGAACAGATGTTATAGTGGAGTTTTCTTATATAAATTCTTATGTTCTTGATATATTAGTGAAGAGAAATAAGTGAAAGTGATAAGAAATATTATAGAGAATGGGAATAAGGAAGTTATAAACTTAGTAATTAACATTTTGCCCTAAAACAGTTTTGGACAGCTGCAGTAGGTTAATTTTGAAAAATCACCATAAATTGTGGAAATGGAAATGTAAATCATGAGATATAATAGATTTTGTGAGACAAGGTCAGAATGATTTCGGGTTCCCCTGTTTTGACTTTGGAAAATCATAAAAAATTGTAAAAATATAAATATGGGTTTTAATTTATATGTTTAAAATCCTTAAAGAGTCTAATTTCAATAGAAACAAACGGGGATATCATCCTAATTCTGTACAAGGAGATAATTAAGTTTTAGTGAAGAAGGGTCGGAACTGTCAGACAGCAGAACAGAGGTGACTTTAAAGAATAAACTGTACTTATTGGCTAAACCAAAAATTCTGAAAATTTTATGGTAAGAATATATGTGAGTCTAGTTTCAGAGAAAATTAGCAGATCCTAATTTGAAGTTCTGTATCTCAAGATAAAAATAATTTAGTGGCTATGACTCAAATGGACAGTTTTGAATAAATTTACAAGTAAATAGTGAAATCATAGATAATGTTACTTATAAGCATATTATATAAATTGAGGATGCGGAATGGAGAGGAGGAGGAAAATGTATATAAATGAATGTTAAGCTAGTATGGATAATTTGCACGTTTTAGGCACAGGGACTAAATTGAATAAAAGTAAAACTTTAAGGGTAAATTTGTAAAATGTCAAAAAGTGACCAAATTGCATGAAATGAATTGTTTTATTATTTAAATTAGTAAATTGAATGAAATATTAATTTAGATCAAGATTGGGTGGAAATTTGAGAAAAATAGAAAATTTCTAAAATGTCCCTAAATTTTGGTATTTCTGTAATTTAGTCTGGTGAGCTCGAATGAGCTATATTCTATATAATTTTAATTCAAGTGAATGCTATTTAGTAATGAATATTATTTATATATGTGTGTATTATTATTGGGATTGAATTATTATTGGTAATATGTATAATTATTTGATGCATTTAGATGATTATCGGAAGCTCAATTAAGTTGGAAGCTTGTTAGAGATATATCACAGTATCCATTGGTTCTATTGGTAATTTTGGACGATTTGATTCTGGTTATAATGTCAAGTATAAGTTAAATTGGTTAACGTTAGCTCATTAATGTTTTGATTTTGATTGGTTATAAATATGAATACTGGATAAAAATAAAATGTCTAAAAAATTAATTAGTAAACTCCGGTAATGTCTCGTACCCTATTTCGGTGTCAAATACGGGTAACGGGTGTTACAAGATAAAGGAACTGTAGTTTGCAAAATGACTTTCCAACTGATTGTGCAACCCCTAATAGTAAAGACATACCCTGTGAGAGATCTTCTTTTATCAAGGTCTCCAGCAAAATCAGAATCAACATACATAGTGACTCAATCTCTAGTTCTTCCAAACTGTAAGCAAACATCAGTAGTACCTCGTAAGTATATGAAAATTCACTGAATTGCTTTCCAGTGTTCTTTACCAGGATTCGCTATGTATCTACTAACGACACTGATTGCATATAAAAAATCTGGACTTGAGCAAACCATAGCATACATGGGAAATCCCACTACATTAGAATATGGACCACGTGACATGTAGTCAATCACATCATCTGATTGTAAAGACAAAGACGATGAAAGTCTGAAGTGGACTGCTAATGGAGTACTAACAGGCTTGACATTTTGCATATTGAACCTGCAAAGAACTTTCCTAATATACCCTTTTCTAACTTAGGTACTATTTACATGCTTTTTTATCTCTGAGAATCTCCATCCTAAGTATCTTCTTTGCTGCTTCCAAATCCTTCATCTCAAATTCTTTATTAAGTTGTGCTTTGACCTTTCTTATCTCTCTTTTATCTCTAGCTGCTATCAACATGTCATCAACATAGAGGAGTAGATACACAAAAGAACCATCACTGTTTTTCTTAAAATAAACACAACTGTCAAAGCTACTTCTTTTAAAATCACGAGTAGTCATAAAAGAGTCAAACCTCTTGTACCACTACCTTGGTGATTGTTTCAAGCCATAAAAAGGACTTTTTTAGCAAGCAAACATAGTCCTCCTTTTCCGAGACTGTAAAACCCTCTAGTTGTTGCATGTAAATATATTCCTTAAGTTCTCCATGCAAGAACATTATTTTTACATCTAACTGTTGAAGCTCCAAATCACATATGGCCACAATACCAAGAAAGGCTTGAATTGAACTATGCTTCACAACTAGAGAAAACACATCTGTGAAGTCTACACCTGGAATCTGACTGTAATCTTTTGCAACTAGCCTTACTTTATATCTGGGTTTTTCAACTTCTAGAGTTCCTTCTCTCTTTTTGAACACTCATTTTACAACGAGCAAGCTTTTTACCTTTAGGAAGCTTTAGAAGATCTCATGTTCTGTTCTTATAGAGTAATTTCATCTCTTCTTGCATGAAAATCATCCACTTTCTTGAATCTTTACAACTAACTACCTTGAAATAAGTAGATGACTCTTAATTTGCATCTATATCTTTAACCACATTTAAAGCATAAGCAACTAGATCGGCCTTGGTGTACCTTTTTAGAGGTTTAATTTCTCTTTTGGGTCTATTTTTGGTAATAGAATATTGTGGTGCTGACTGTGGTGAAGAAACAATTCTACTCTCAGTTTCTATTTTAACCTGAGAAGTAGACTCTGTTGTAGATCCTGGATCAATCTGAAGCTCCACCTACTTTTGGTGGTCTTTATTGGAAGAGTTTTTAAGAAATAAGTTAGGTAGCATAGCAATTTTATAAAAAAATAACATCTCTGCTAATCAAAAATTTTCTATTTTCAGGACACTATAACTTATACCCTTTAACACCAGCCTTATAACCAAGAAAAATACATTTATGGATTTAGGTTCCAATTTCCCATTATCAACATGAGCATGTGTAGGACACCCAAAAATCTTCAAATAAGAATAATCAACAAGATTACTAGACCATAATTCTCGTGGAGATTTTTTTCTCAATGGCAACAGATGGAGACCGGTTAATCAGAAAACATGTAGTAGAGGCTGCTTTAGCCCACTTTGGTAAACAAACATTTAATAACATAGCCCACTTTGGTAAACAAACATTTAATAACATACATCGAACATTTTCCATGATTTTACATTAAGCATTATTTCCCATCAAAACAACACCTTCATACAATGTTTCATATGTTGTAAATCAATCTCGATTGGGACTCATATGGAAGGTGCAACTAGAACCGGGGATCCACTCCTCACTCACTTTAGAGTTGTCAGTAGAAGCAACTAGGAGTTCACCATCACTATAGTCTTCTACAACATCAGCTTCATCGGATTGTTCTAATTGTTTCTCCTTTAGATTTGTAGCCTCCCTTTTGATCTTGTTTTGCAACTTATAGCACTTAGATTTAATGTGTCATTTCTTCTTGCAGAACTTATAGATTTTACCTCTGTTTAAAGTTCTCGATCTACCCTTAGATTTACTTTGAAGATTTTGTTCTTGTGTCCTCTTACAATTATCATCAGTATTTCGTTCTTGTCTCCCACGAACAATGAGACCCTCTCCTTGAGAGTCGGATCCAACCACAAGATGCTTTATCTTGTTATATGAGGTTAAGGAAGCATAGGCTTCATCAACTGTGAGAGATTCATGGCTACACAAAACCGTATCTCTAAAGGTTAAATAAGATGGGGGTAACAAAAAAGTAGATGTAACCCTAAATCTTCTTTATCATACTAAACCTCTATGGCCTCTAGGTTTGAGAGAATTTCTTTAAACATAATTAAGTGTTCATACATAGACACATCTTCCTCCATACAATGAGCATAAAGACGCTGCTTCATACGCAACTTGCTAGTTAAGGTTTTTGACATGCATAGTTGCTACAGCTTTGCCCATAATGCAGTAACGGTCTTCTCCTTCATCACGTCCTGTAGAATTTCATTCAAAAAATGCATATGTAATTGCGTTAAAGCCTTTCGATCTTTACGCTTCTTCTCTTCCTCCGTCAATGTCGAAGGCATCTTATCTATCCCTAGCAGGGCATCCTCCAAATCCATTTGTGTAAGAACTGCATGCATCTTTATCTGCCACAACACGAATCTGGTGTTACGATCTAATAGCGGAATATCATACTTCAATGTTGTCATTACCATGGTTGAGACAAGCAACCCAAAAAGCTCTTGATACCAATTTGTAGAAACTAACGTCGATAATGTTAACATAGAATGATCCTAAAGTAGTAAGAATAAGAAAAATAAAACTCATAGATTTTACGAAAACAACCCTTTCGGGAAAAACTGCAGGTAGAGGAGAAGAAAATTCACTATTGTCGAATTCGAATGATATAAAAGGAGTTTAAACTACATCTATTTATAGGTTGAAAAACCTAATTCTAATCAGTGTCAAATAGATGAATTGTAGTAAGGTTGAAAAACCTTATTCTAATCAATGTAAAATAAAATAAGTATAGTTCTACTGCATTTTATTTTAACATGGATTCGAGTCACTCAGCTCTAACAACTTTAGATATGTTGTGTTTGAGTTGTGGTAAAGCCAATTGTCAATATGTCATAATGATTTATTGATGCTGAGGTTGAAGCCTTTATTGTGTCGCTGGAGCTTAGCCTTCACTGCCTACGACTGGTGTTTATTGTTGTTTTCTCCTAGAATTTTATGATCCCATTCATGGAATGTTAATGAATTTTCCTTTCAATAAATATGTCTAATTATTAACATTTATAAATGATTTAAATTTATAATATTTTGGTTCAATTTTTTCTTAATTGAATTACTATGAAAAATTGTATAAAATAGGCCATGAGTGAGACACAGCGTGAACCTATTTTTTTTAAAAAAAATTGGATTTAGAGGCAATTCTACGGGGCTGGCATGGGCCCCGGCCACCCTAAAATAAAAAGTTATCATTTAGGCCGTCTAAATTTTTTAAAAAAATTTAAATTAATAAAGGTAAAATTACACTTTACTCCCCCTTAAAATTATAAAAATTCGATTTAGTCTTTTAAAAATTATAAAGATATAGACTATAAAAAATTAAAATTTTATTTGGCCTCCCTAAAAAATTGTTCTAACTTCGCCCCTAATTGAATCACACATAAAAATTGTACTAAATATAACATGCATTGTAAAAAAAAGTAATTATGACACAAAAATAACATAAATAGAATAAAATATATAAAAATGTATATTTATAACACTTTACATTTAAACAAATAAAAACACAAACATACAAAAGAAAAACCCTATTATTATTTAATTATTATTAAATGAAATAATGTCTCTCACATTATAGTTGTCCAACTAAACGTCATGGCTGACGTAAGCTTTCTATCAAGACATGTATTATTCTTTTCTTGGTTTTACAATTTGACCAAGCAGATTTTTTTTATATTTTTATTCGGCAATATGTATATTTGGTTGTATATATTAATTAAAATATTTTATAATTATTTTAATTTTTGTATAAAATAAATTTGATAATTCATATTATAAATAAATTTAAATAATTTATAACTTTTTTATTTCTTGTAATTCAATATTTTATTTGATAAAATAATTATCATAAATTATTTATTTAAATATGTAATTTAAGTTTAGTTGAACATTTACCACGTTATAATTGTCCAACTAAACGTCATGCCTCACGTAAGCTTTCTATCAAAACATATGTTATTCTTTTTCTTGGTTTTCCAGTTTAACCAAAGATTTTTATTTTATTTTTTACTTGTTTTACAAGTTTAATTGTATATATCAATTAAAATATTTTATAATTATTTTAATTTTTTGTATAAATTAATTTGATAATTGATTTCATAAATAAATTTAAACAATTTATAATTTTTTATATATTTTATAATTCAATATTTTATTTGATAAAAATAATGTCACAAATTATTTATTTAAATATGTAATGTAAGTTTAGTTAAACTATAAATCATAATTTATTCGTTTATAATTAAGATTTACGTGCATTAAAACTATAAGTTTACGAATAATATTTGAACTTCGAGGATAGTTCTAAATATGATTTATAGTACAAGCAAGCAATAATTCTCTCTCTCGCTTGTATTTTGACTGCTTCATCAGTCTTATAAGATAAATTAGGGAAAAATACCAAAAAAAGCCACTTTTTTTTTACATTTACCGAAATGGGCCTGGTATTTTATTATTTACTGGAATGGGCCCTTTTCTCCTAAATCGCGTCCACGTCAGCGCGATGTCAGGGGACGTGCCGTAAAATCACGGCCACGTCAGCGCGCTTTGCTGACGTGGCAACAAATCGTGTCCACGAAAGCGCGATTTGTGTCCACATCAGCAAAGCGCGCTGATGTGGACGCGATTTGCCCGTTTTTCCTACGTTAGGTTTTTGGATTTTAGGGTTTAGAGTTTAGGATTTTTAAGATTTTTAGGGTTTATAATCAAATTAATTATAATTTATTCAAAATTGGATTACTTTTTGTGTTTATGGGTTTTTAAGATAAAATCAAAGTAGGATGCTTTTTCAGAAGGATTTCTGAAGTCGCGCCCACGTGTACGCGCTTTTGCTACAGTAGGTCTTGGAAAAATAATTTCGAGTTGACCTTTCTGAGCAAATAGTACAAAAAATGCTTCAAGCAGGATGCTTTATAAGAAGAATTTGTGAAATCGCGCCGTCGTGGACGCACTTTTGCTACAGTAGGTCCTGGAAGAAATAATTTCGAGTTGACGTTTCTGAGCAAATAATTTAAAAAAACGCTTCAAGCAGGATGCTATTTGAGAAGAATTTGTGAAATCGTGCCCTCGTGGACGCGCTTTTGCTACAGTAGGTCTTGGAAGAAATAATTTCGAGTTGATGTTTTTGAGCAAATAGTTTAAAAAACGCTTCAAGCAGGAAGCTATTTGAGAAGAATTTGTGAAATCGCGCCCTCGTGGACACGCTTTTGCTACAGTAGCATGTTTGGGCTGAGGCTATAAATGAGGCAGAAAATGTTCTCAGAATGCATAAGTCACAGCAGAAAAAATTTAGAGAGGCTAAGAAGGTTAGAGTTTCAAATATGAGTGAACGTATTAGTGCTGTTATTTATTATGATGATGAGGTTTGCCACACCGAGAATGGTGTTGTCTTTTTGTCCGAGAATACGGTGCGACTGGTTTTTAACCAAAACATAGATTTGACAGAACTTCGTAAAATAATTAGGCGTAAAATTTTCGGAACGACGCCAATGAAAGTTATATCTATTACTTATCGATTTTATTCTTCTGTTGACCCGGTGACATATGACTCGTTCGACATAAAAGGTGCTCGTAGCTTGGAGGCAATGGTGCAAACTCATCCTACTAGTGGAGCACCTTATATTGAGTTATATGTACAATTTACATCGCCAAATGATGTACTTGCGACTGGTGTCTGAGATGTATACACGACCCCTGGCCGACACTCGGTTAGTGGGTTACAAAACACGGAATAACCTATGTTTGGTAGCGGTGTTGAATGCACATCCCCTGCAAGACACTCTGTCGGTGGATGGGACATGTACGTCGGTGGCTCAATGTTTAATGCTGGAAATACGTACTGGGGAACGACATCAAGTTCTAGTGGTTGGCAATCTACATCCAATTGGGGACATTATGAAATGCCCAGAAGAAGGGATGATGTACTCCCTATGACGTGAACCGGTGAGGGGACCTCATACGCTGCAGATGATTGTGGGTTAGAAGATGACTCCTATGTGGATCCACCTCGAGAGCTCGGGCCCGATGGTGCAGAAGTTGGCTTATTTTTTGAACCGGAGCCTATTCCAACAGAACCTGATGATGCTGAAAGGAGTTTAGATGAAGAAGAGAATCCACGATTCAGAGTATACTCACCTCCAGCCCACATGCATAATGTCGATCTGTCTGCAGATGATGCGTTAGAGTTTCCAGATCTACCACACCGGTTGCATGATCGTACAAGTTCGGGGCTAGATTCGGGGAAATTTGAAGTTGGTAATCAGCTTACCAACAAGGATAGTTTTATTGCTGCTTTGAAACAACATAGCATCAAAAACGGCGTTAACTACCACGTCGTTAAATCCAAATCTGATAAGTTTGCGGCAAAGTGTGCGGTGCAAGATGGTACATGTTCATGGAAAATCTATGACTCATTAAGGAAAAGGACAGGGTTGTGGAAGATTAAAAAGAACAAAGGTCCACATACATGTGCTGCAGGTACAGTATTGACGGTTTTTGAATAATACTTTTATTATGTAATGTTGCATTATTTAATGTACTACGTTTATAGGTGTTTCACAAGATCATCCTAAGATGGATTCAGCTATGTTAGCTAGCTTGATACTTCCCATGGTAAAAGCAGATCTCAGGACTTCAGTACCGGTGTTAATTGCCAATATCCGTAGCCAAATGGGGTACACACCCTCTTACCGCAAGGCTTGGATAGCTAAGCAAAAGGCGTTAGAGAAGATGCATAGCGGGTGGGACGCCTCATATAATGAAATATGGCAGTGGTGTCAAGTGATAGAGAGATACGTCCCAAGTGCCATCACAGACCTTGAAACGGAACATGCGTACTACAATGGCCGATTGCTACGTGGATGCCAAGTGTTCAAACGCCTGTTTTGGACCTTTAAGCAATACCGAGACGTATTTCCATACTGCAAGCCATTGGTACAAATTGACGGTACCTTTATGTTTGGTAGGTATACTCATCGGCTATTGCTTGCAGTGGCACAGGATGGCGGTGGGAGAATTCTACCAATTGCATTTGCAATAACACCGGGGGAGTTGACTGATGACTAAGATTTCTTTCTCTCTAGGTTAAGGAGGCATGTGTGCCCCCAACCTAATATCTGTGTTATTTCAGATCGGGGAGCCGGTATACTAGCTGCATTTGATCGACAGGGAAGCTCATGGCAGCGCACACACCATCGATATTGCCTAAGACACGTTGCTTCCAACTACTACATGCAATATCCATCTAAGAGCGAACGACGACAAGTGACCAACATGGGTATTTAGTCTATATCTGTGTTATTTCGTTTGTCAATTTGAATTAGTTTTATTGGTAGAAGTGGTATGTAATATTCGCTATGAACTTATATTGGTAGGGTATGAAATAAATAAAGACCGTTTTCACGAGATGTTGGCAATTTTACGTTCAATTAACGGAGAAGGGGCGGACTACCTTTGTAACATACGTTTCAAACAGTGGGCACAAGCATACGACGGCGGCCTACGATATGGCCATATGACGTCAAACCTGGCTGAATGCATAAATTCTGTTCTTAAAGGAATGCGCCATCTACCGATAACATCAGTTGTACGAGAGACATATTTTCGTTTGGCGGCGCTATTTCCAAAGCGAGTAGCAAGTTATGCAGGCCAGATGCAAGGAGGCCATGTATGGTGCAGTAAGGTAGTTCAAGAAATTAAAAAGGCCAAGGCGTGGGCAAACACCATGCACACAGTGTGTCATGATCGAGACAACTTATGGTTTCGCGTCACAGAGTTTGACAGACCGCACCAAGATGTTGTTGGCAGGCAATATCGTGTACACTTGCGAAATAGGACTTGCGACTGTGGGATGTTTGATGCACTTCGTTATCCATGTGCTCATGTTATTGCAGCTTGTCAAAATCTCTGTCTGGATCCAATGAGCTATGTGGACGAAGTGTACAAATTAGAAAACATGTACAACGTTTGGAGACACGTTTTCCCACCAGTCCCAGATGAACGTAAGTGGCCGCCCGTATCTCTTGCTCCTTTTAAGCTGTTATCGGATAGAGAATTGCATCGCAAACCAAAGGGTTGACCTTGCTCGACTAGAATATGTAACAATATGGATATCCGAGAAACAGCCAGTCAACAGAAGTTGTGCGGATGGTGTAGGAATCGAGGCCATACAAGTCAATCATGCCCTAATCGCAATAGTTGAATGTAATTGTAAAAAAATTATATTTTTTCAATTATTAATTGATAATTGTATTAATTATTAGTAAAATTATTAAATTATATCAAATTATTAATTGTTAGTACCAGTCAAAACATTTTTTCAAATCTAACATTATGTGAATGTAAAATTATTAACTGATAATTGTATTAATGGTTAGTAAAATTATCAAATTATATTTAAGTTAAGGGTTAGGGTTTTTAACTTAAGTGTTAGGGTTTTTTATTTAATGGTTATGGTTTTAAAGTTAAGGGTTTTTAATTTAAGGGTTACAGTTTTTAAGTTAAGGGTTAGGGTTAGGGTTTTTAGGTTAAGGGTTTAAGGTTTGTCAATTAAATTATGCATTTAATTATAAACTATAAATTTTTAAATTTTTAATAAATTAGTTTAGGGTTTTTAAGTAATAACTCAAAAAAATTCTATTTTATTACATCAAACAATATCAAAATATTCAAAATATTTGTACAAATAAATTTAAATACAAAAATCAATCTCCGTGCCCGTCGGATTCAGTGCCACATGGCGGCCGTCGGCGGTTACGCGCTGGATTCCTCCTTTGTCCAACTTTCGGTGACGGTTGTGGTTCCTCCGGTGGGGATTCTGGTTCTTCCGGTAGGGCATCTGGTTGTCGGAGTTGGGACGATGAGCCACCTTGATAGAATAGTGAATGTGGAGGTGTTTGCATCACCAACGGCGACGGTGTTTGAAACCTATACGGTGGTGGGGATTGGTAAAGAGAAGAGCTCCCCGACGGCCCCTCTTGCGATCCCTTGTGTGCCGTTGGTCTATACATCGGTGGTCCACTCGGGGTAACAGAAAATGGAGCTGAACCGGGCAATTGGCTTCAGCCTGCCATAGGACTCGGAAAAGGAAACAATAAGGGTTAGTATACATAAAAGGGCTAGGAAACGCACCTGGCATCATCTGAAAAGGTGGTTGCGTGGGTATCATCGGTTGAACTGCTGGGTCGAGTGACTGTGTCGATGCTCTCGTTAGGCCTGGTGATTGAATGGCTGCTGATGATGGGCCCGGTGAATGTCTGGGCCTCGTTGAGGGGCCAGCGTCGTCGTCCTGTCGTCTTGGATTTAAAGGCCCGCGTCTTTCCCTTTGGACACGTAATTGCTGCTGCCTCTCCTCTGGCGACAGTAAATATGGCTTGCCATGGATCCTAAACCATGGCATGTATTCCGACACGCACGCTAACTCCGGAACGATGATCGGTTCCCGAATAGGTATATAATCATACCGATCTTCCCACATTTGGATGTACTCGGACCAGTATCTCGAACAATCTGTATTCAATTGCCGAAGGTCGATTTTGTGGTGATCATCAAACACCTCAGGTTCCACGGGAATCGGTTGTCTACATCCAAATTACCGTAACACCCCGTCTGACTAGTGCATCTCCACAGTCGCGTAGTTGATCAACGTGACTTTCGCTTGCCAAGCGTTTGGATTTTGTAAGAACTCATCCAGAATTACTGCCTGAATTATCGGATCCTCGTATGGTGTCCATTGAAACTATATGAACATGATAGAAATATTAGTTATATACATAATACTAAATACTAAATACTAAATACTAAATACTAAATACCAATCGACTAGCGAAAGATGAAAATGTCAATTTTATTTAATACTTACATGTGCTTCCGACTGTTGGTCTAATAGAAGCCGTATATCTTCAAGAGAGGTAGGTAATCGAGCATGACTTGTTGGATGGTTCCACCTAATTAAATAAATTTTTAGTATACTTTTATTTTTAAAAATCTACATAATAATTATAAAATCTAATATAAAATTTACCTCGTTATGAGTGGGAATGTATATGGGTGGTCCACTCGAGGATGTAGAAATGGAAAGCGAAACCGTGCCCATGACTGTAGTAGTGACAGGCAATCTCTGATTTTTACTTTCCTCGGTCGCGTCGCCCCACACATCTCCCGATATAATGTTTCCAAGACGGTAGACCCCTAACTCAATTCACCAGCTACTCTAAAATCAACGAGTTTCAGCAGCCATCTTAGATGTACGCGGCTCCGTGACGAGTCCGGCATCAGATAACCTCCAATTAACTGAAGAATGTATGCCCGAGCATATCAGATTCTTTTTATTTCGATTGAATCTTCATCTGGATCCGAGAATGTGTCTCGTAACCAGCCCATCTCGATCTTACCTCTGTCCATTTTCTCCGGAATAGCACCAAAAAGCTCGTAGCACACCACTCCCCAATCGCTAGATTGGGCAGACCCGGTGACTTGGTACCCGTCCACCGACAATCCCAATTGCAGACTGACATCTTCCAAACTGATAGTGCACTCTCCACATGGAAGATGGAATGTGTGTGTCTCGGGTCTCCACCTCTCGATCAACGCACTGATTAGTTTCGGATCCACCTTGCATCCCCGGCCTACCATCGCCACGTGCCAAAAACCCGCTTCCCGCAGGTAGTTCTCTACCAACGGTGATGGAGGAGCATGCATATTCCGGATATTGCATTCCAATATCCGATCTACAGACTTTTATAACAAATAATAAATTAATAATTATCTAAAAATGCATAAATAAAAAATTCTTAAATAATATTTAAGAATTAAATTTAACGCTTACCATTTTCATTTGTTCCACCGATATGTGCTGCTTATCAAGACGAGTCAATTCTCTGGCCATTGCTGAAACCGTACAAATTTTTACGGTTTAAAAAAATTTAAAAAAATAAATTTTTTTTAAAATTGTTTAAAAATAGGGAGTTAAGAGAAATTTAAGAGGAACTTGAGAGCAAATTGAGATTAAATATGAATTTGAGAGAAATTTGGAAGGAATTTGAGAGCAAATTAAGAGGAAATTTAGAGGAAATTTAGAGGAAATTTGAGAGAGGATTAGTTTGTGAAAAAAAAGGGGTGGGGATATTTATAGTTTTTTTGGGACCGTTGGGGGGGTATCGGTAAAAAAATGACCGTTGCACTGCTTACACGCGGGGCAAATCGCGTCCCTAGGAACGCTCTACACGTCAGCAAATCGCGTCCACGTCAGCGCGCTTTGATGACGTGGACACAAACCGCGCTTACGTGGACGCGATTTTCTGCCATGTCAGCAAAGCGCTCTGACGTGGACGCGATTTGCTGACACGTTCCCTGACTTCGGGCTGACGTGGACGCGATTTAGGGGAAAAGGGCCCATTCCGGTAAATAATAGAATACCGGGCCCATTTCGGTAAATTTTAAAAAAAATTAAGCTTTTAATGGTAAATTACCCGATAAATTATCTATGCCTAAGTAAAACGAAAAAAAAGTGTTTTTTATTCAAAAAAAAATATAAAGTTAAAACTAAATACAAAAAATTGTACATGAACAATGAACAATAAAAGGTTAACAATAAAAAATTTTAAGATAATTCTCTTATTGGGAATAACTTAAATTAGAATCATTCTAAAAAATATAGTTTTTATGCACCAATAAAATAACACCACATCATCAAATTTTAAAGACATACAATTAGTACTATACACTCATATATATATATAGCATTTTCTCTAACTTAATTCAACTTTAATAAAATTACATAAAAATAATTAAAATTTTGGAAAAAAAACAAATATGTTGAAACTAGAGGTGTTCATGGGCCGGGCCGGGCCAGGTTTGGGCCGGGCCCATAAAAAAATTTCGGCCCGTGTCCTAGGCCCGGGCCCGGCCCGGCCTAAAATATGGGCCTGGAATTTTGTCCAGGCCCAGCCCGGGGAAAAAATCTTAAGCCCGGGCCCGGCCCGGCCCGACCCATTTTTTAAATAAACACAAAAAAATTAAAAAATTAAAAAAGGTATTTTAAAAATATTTTAAAATAAAAAATTTTAAAAATTATTTTAAAAATATTTTTAAAAATAATAAAAATAAAAATATTTATTTATTTATTATATTCGAGCCGGGCCGGGCCGGGCCCGGGCCAAAAAAGTGGTGCCCGAGGCCCGGCCCGTTTTTTAAATGGGCCTAATTTTTTTGCCCAAGCCCATATTTCGGGCCTATATTTTTACCCAAGCCCTCCCATATTTCGGCCGGGCCGTCAGGCTGGGCCGGGCCGCCCGGCCCATGAACACCTCTAGTTGAAACTATAACTGGAAAAAACCCTTAAGAAAAAAAATTTAAAAACTTGAAATATATAATTAAAAATTAAAAGAAGAAATAAAAGAAAAAATTGAAAGGTTGATGGAAATTATCATAAGGTGTGATTAAGTAGGTTCACTTTATGTAATTATTGAAGAGAATAGATATTTCTCACTGAGCCAGACTCTGCAAACGTAGGGAAATCGAAATGCGTAAATAACTCTTTGTGTTTTGCGTGTTTACTATTTTGCATTTAGTGTTGAAGGAGTGCCCACTACCTTAGGCTTGACTTCATCTAAGCAATTTGGTTCTCAACAATTATTTAAGGAATTACAATTGGAATTAGAGCTTGTCACTTAAAGTAGCTAGTAGAGATCAAAACTATTGCTAGAATCAAGCTATGGAAGGTTCATCCACATCCAGACACTCTATGCTCGAAACAAGCAATTATGTCTACTGAAAAGCACACATGAAGGCCTATATAAAGTCAATTGATGAGAAAGCATGGCGTGATGTGACACCTCACACCCAACCCAATCGTCAGATACGGATGTGTGACGTCACATTATGTTGTCGGAGCAACTCAAATTATTTCAATCCATTATATCAAACATGAAAATCAATTCATTATAATGTCACTTTAATTTCACTTAACTTTACAATCTTTTTAAATTACTATCATATAAAACTTTTCAACCTTTTCAATTTAAATCCATATAATACTTCATTAATTCATCATATAATACCTACTCAATGTCTCATCAATTTGATTTAAACATCTCTTACATATTGACAATTCCATCTCATATATTAACTTCTTAGTATTACAACTCTATTATTTTCCTTCTCTTCCTCTTCATTCCACATCCTATAAGAACCTTTGGCTTTTAGTATAGTATGTCTATATGTAACATTAATTATTCTTTCACTAATTACACTTATACTCTTAACAAGGCTGTCTACTTGAGTAATAGTCACTAAATTATTTATATCTTGGCCTACATAATTCAAAACTAAGATCTGCTTTTTGATTCTAAAACTAGACTCAATGAAAGTTTTACCATAAAAATTTTAGAATTTTCACACAAGCCAATTAATACAGTAACACCCCAAAATATATAAGGTTAGATGAAATAAGTTAGTAAGAGCTGAATTGGTCTAATGGTTAAGTAGTTAACACTCCCTCGAGGTCTTAGGTTCTATCCATTTCTCTTTCATTTTCTTTTCATTTTATTTTTCAGCAAACTAAAATGAAAGTTACCCTAAAATATGTATTAAATGGAGTAGAAAATGCAACCCTCAACGGTTTGTGTAGCCATAAATCTTATTTTGTATTCATTGAGATTTTTTGACTTTGTATATCATTCCGTTGTAAATAAACAATCTTATCATAAAACCATTGTGATCTTGAAATTATATAATAATGGAAATAATAATCTTAGTTGCCATCTCTATATCTGGTTTACTTGTAAGTTTTATGGGTACACCTTATATACTACTTTTGGGCAACCCTCTCAATAATTAAGAGATCCATTCGAGGAACACGGGGACTAATTGAAGTAATGAGCCTCCAAGTTAAGTAAAATTTCCCCACTTGCCAAGGTTTGAATCTCCCCATCCCCACCACCATTTCTTTATTTTTTTCTTTCCCCAAATTCGGCCCAAAAGAAGGGTTCATTGCCAAACAGCCCCTAGGGTTTCAAACCCTAGCTATTTAATCAGTTTTCTCTCATTCTTGAACAATATTTTTTCAATCTTTGGGCCGTTGAGAAGTCACCAAAATCTTAAGTCCTCAATCGTAAATTTTCCCATTCTCTCTTCAGTGCCATTTGTTTATCAACAAATTGCTTCCAGACGTAAGTTCCTTTGTATTTATTTGTTGTTATTTTTGTTTGTGTTAGCATAATTCAATTTCAGATTTATTTGTTTTAATATTGTTAATAGAAGACATCAATCCTTGATAGTTCCTTTTTCGGTTATATATATTAATTATATTGAAATTGAGATGCTAATTTTGTAATCCGATGGTGAGAATTGAGACAAGGATCATGAAATTTATGTGTGTTTAAAGAATGTAATCGAATATAAGCATGGAAAGGTGTTGGATTTTGAGTTATATTAAGCTAACACTAAAGCATGTTAGTTATATATTCATTTATGTGTGTTTAATTGTGTAGTGAGACTAATCGAATTAAGATAACTAGAATCAGATCCAAGTTAGTTTAAACTAATTATATGTTCGATACAATGTGATACAAATATTAAATTGATAATATTTCTAACCTTGATTTTACCTTTCCATTTATACATATATTAATTGGATTGTAGCTAAGCATTAAATTGAAGCTTAGATTCATATTTCCATTCATTTCTATTTGGTAATTGAGAAAACAGTGGAGACTAAAGATTAGTTTAATCTAGATTTAATGTAAGATTAATCTATTAGAATAATTACTACGTGAACTTTACAACAGTGAATGAATGTTTTTAGATTAAAGTTATAAAGTAATTAATTAATTAATTCTAGTGAGAGTATAAGTGATATGAGTGATTTGATTTTAGTACAAAAAAATTTGACGTAAATTTTTCGTTCGATTGATCACTTTTTTTTTCAAATCTTGATACCAATCGTTAATCGTGAGAATTTAGTATTGAAGGACCGGATCTAGATGAATCGAATCAAAGTTGGTCGTGGGAAGCATTGATCGGACCCATGGTGAAAGGTGTGTGTTCCTTACAAAGTCAATAAGGGCAAATTGTGTGTAGTTTAGGGCTACACGGTCTCCCACACGACCACCACACGACTGTGTACACCTATAGATTTTAGGGACTTCATGAATCACACGAACTCAAGCCTATCACACGACTTGACCACACGGCTGTGTGACCCCTGTAACACCCCAAAATTGGGCCTCGAAGTTTTGAGGGTATTTTAGGAATTTTAGCTTATATGTGCTCAGAATTTTGTAAGGTTGGTAATTGATAATATTTTCGACAATGGCTATTAGGAAATTAAGTCAATTTCTAAAAATGAGTTTTAAATACGGTTTATTTTGAAAATAGGACTGATTTGTAAAAGAGTCAAAATTGAGAGTTTTTATGAAGCAATTAGACCAGAATTTTAAATTCAACGTAAAAACCTATTCTCAGCTTATTTTTTACAATAGCTTTCTCCTTCTCTATAGTTCTGTCGTCCCTTGCTCTCCCAATTGATTTTTTTATTTATTTCCAAACTACATTATTTTGATTTCCATCATTCCTAGAGCCTTAAACCTTCATAAATCTTCAAGAAAACATCCTAAAACCTCATTAATTTCATCATCTTCTTCAAGAGTGGATTTTCTCAGATTTGCGTCAAAGCTTGTTTTTTTTTGCATTCAAGGTAATCGTTCGTCTTTCTAATACTTTAAATGATATCTAGTCTTTTAAATTAAATTTTTAGCCCTTAAAACACATGTTTTAAACAAAAGTTGGAAATTTGGTTGTTAATGGTGAATTTCGGGATTGTGGATTAAAATATGGTTTCAAAGTGTTTTTAAACTTGTTTTAACATGATTAGAAGGTTTCTAAAGCTATATTGAAGTTTCATTAAGAATTTCTTGAGTTTTAATGAATTTTCATCATAATGGCCAAAACTTGTTGAAAAATGTCGATACCTTAAAACGTGTAGTTTTGTGTAGTTAAAAGGTTGGGAATCAGTCATAGATGATTGTGTAGATGCACGAAATTTGTTTTGTGTGAAAAAATTAAGTATAGGCCGAGATATTCAAATTTAAAGTTTCTATGTTGAAGGTTTCGATTAATAAGTGAACGTAGCTTAGGCTATTGTCTTTGATTATTTAAGGTGAGTTGATGACTGATTGTTGATTGTATGTTTGTGTGGTTTATCTTGTTGAAGTGTCAGAGTCAATAGGACCTTCAACAAATAGAGATAAAGTCAAAGAAAAGCTTGTCTAAGCTTTCGGCTTTCCGGCGAAAGCATATTTTGATGAGTGTTTTAGAATAGCTGCTTGTAGATGATTCATTATGTAATTGAGAATTTAGAGGTAGCCTAAACCCCTACTCTAAATTCTGAGTGTAAGTGTTCTCACGCCTATGACTAAATATGATATATGTGTACTTGTGCAATTGTGAAAATATGAACATATATGACATGTTACGACATGTTCCAAAAACTTGTGATGACTATTGTGAAAGAGATTATGAGGGTATGTTATTCATGCCATGTGACAATAAATATGTGAGTATGTTTTCATAGCATGTGACAATGATTATAATGTGTTAAGGATGTGAATATGCAGTGAACATGTGCGAAAAAAATCGGTAAGCAAATATGTGACAATAATGTGGATATTTTGGCCTTGTGATCTTATGAGACCGTTGGTATAATTGGCAAGTCATAGGATTGAGAGTAATCACCTTTGTAATGTGATTTTGAGGCGTTGAGGCCCAATGACAATTTTCGGAGAGATAAGGATATGTGAGCTAAGCTCCATTCACTGGGATATGTATGTTTGGTGTGTTGGAGAGTGTTAGCTATATGCTTTACTTATGGGACATGATCGACTCTATGAGTCATTTTGGTGTGTTGGAGATCCGTGTATCAGATGTGTGGTGATGTTCACATTATGTTTCATATCCTCAAGAGCCAAACTATCTTATAATATGACTGAATGTGCTGTAATATATGCTTAAATGTTAATGTGATTAATGTGTAAATATTCATGAAAGATGATTAAATGTGTAAAATATGACATAAGAGTAGAAGATGTTATGATTATGTTGCATGTCTACTTTGTTGATGCATACTTGTTTACGTAGTGGTTATTTTGAGCTTTCACGGAGCTTTTTAAGCTTACCCACTCTTTCCATTGCAGATACATAGTGATGTTTTGAGCGGTAGGGACTCAAGGGGTGACCCAAGCCAAACTTTTAGTTGCTATTAGTAGGTTTTATTTGCTTATTTTTGTTTTTGGGAATAAAAGGCAATATGGTAGATTTTAAGTCGATTTTGCTATGATCTTTAGTTGATTGCATGCCTATTAAGCTTGATGATTTATGGGTTTAAAATATGATGTTTGAGACTGCTATTTGGGACATTTTGGTGTTTATTTTATGAGGTAATTGATTCATGTGATGATATATGTTGTGTTTTTAAGGTCTGGAACAGAGGTATCGATATTTGAGTTTTAAAAACGATACCTCTGAAATTTTTGAAGTGTAGGAATCTAGTTTTGCTAGTTGGTATCAATATTTTATCATGAGTATCAATACTCGGGGTAATTGTTGTGTATTCACAACTATTGGCAGCGTATTAACCTACAAGCACTAGTGGTTTATCCACAATTTTTACTGGCAGTTATTATCTGCAAACTCATTGTATATTCACAACTACTAGTTGCGTATTAACCTGCAACAATGGTGGTTCATCCACATATTGGAGTGTCTGCGATATAAATGTTCTGGGGAACTCTTACTGTGGAGTGTAGCGATGGGGTAAGACCTATTTTTACTGTTAAACTGACATTGCTATGCATTGTATCATAACGCATAAGCGTGCATGAATGAACTGTCAATTTCTGCTATTTTATTTGACTACTAATGTATTGTAATATGTTATCACATATGCTTGGATTACAATTTTGCATTGAATTACTTGTGATTGAACTCACACTGAGCTTCATAGCTCACTCCCATTTTATTCTCATCTCTACAAATAACCTACCAGGTTAGGACGTGGACAAGGCATTGGAGGGACTCGGCTCAGTTTTGTTTACTAAAATATTTTCATATTTATTATTTAAAATTTTTCCGTTATTCAGAGGTTGTAATATTTTATTTAAACTGTGGCATAGGATTTAAGTTATGGTTTAATGAAGCATGCATGAAATTTATGTTTTTTTTAAAATTTGGTTTGAGGCCATTGAAACATGGTTTTAACTTAATTAAGCATGAAATATAGTTTTATTATAACTAAGCTAAAAATCACTTTTCCACTACTAATTTATAAATAAAATTTGAGTAGTAAATAAACTGAAAATTAACTAAGTTTTAAAAACTAGCCACTGTTACAAGACGAATGTTAAAATTAATTGGTTTTTGTCAACTAAGGTCTTTTAGGCTAAGTTTTCTTTAAAAATAAACAAATGTTTTAAAATAGTTGTTTCCAAAACTCCGATCGTACTACGCCATCTCAGAGGCCGATGTGATCTCCTGAATTCGGGTCTAACGTCTAGGCCAGGTTGGGGAGGTTACAAATACAATATTTTCTTCAAATCTCTAATTGTTTTGCTGCTAGCCAGATTTGACCCTTCTCCACTAAAAATTATTTATCTTTCAATAAAGAATTCGTAACATGTTTTCGTTTGTTTCATTTGAAAATAGACTCATTAAGATTTTATAAATATAAATTTCATTCCTTAAATATAGTTTTACAATTTTTATGTTTTTTAAAAGTCAAAACAAGAGAACTCAAAATCAATGACATTGTCTCAGATATATTTATTTATCTCATAATCTACAATTTCATTACTTACATTGTTATTTCTATATATAAAAAACTAGAATCAATAGACTTCAATTTCATGTTTGGTTCTGTAACACCCCTATACTCGATCCGCTTGTCGGGTTCGAGCACCATGATGTTACATTCGTTGCTGAAATAACTTTAGAGAAAATTAGTTCAATTATTCCCCCTAATCAAGTTAATCAAACAAATCGTGGTTAGTATAGAATTTAAGTTTCAATCGAGTTTTCGTTAGCTCTATTTAAGTTTTATCGACCACTTAGGATCTGTTTACAATTTTGTTTTAAATCTAGGGTGTTGTCAAGACGTCAGATGGCCATGTTGCGACGTGCACTCTATTTTTCTCAATTTCTCCAAGTTTTCAATTTTCTTTATAGTCTAGTATCTACTTCCTATTCCACTTTTTACTTCATTCATTTAACTTATTCTCAACTCTTAACATCATATATTCACACTAAAATATTATTTTTATGCTTTATGCAATTTAATTACTATATCATGAAATTCACTATTATTCCTATGCTTGTATTTCCCATTTTCACACTATTTGATTCTCAATCAAATTTATAAGATTCACACAACTATCAAAGTTATTCAAATAATTTCATTAAGCCATCATTTTACAATTATGCTCTTAATGTCTTAACAATTCACTTAACTATTCTTATGTGTTCGTAAATCTATCACTTAAAATAATTTCTTAGAATCATACTCTTCTACTATTTTTCCTTCTTCTCCTCTCCATTCCACAACATTTATGTACGTGTATTTATACTGGAGTTTATGACTTTTAATATTGTATGCCTATATGCAACATTAATTTCAATTTTAATAAATACATAATTTTAGTAAATTTGTTCACTTGAGTAATAGTCACTAAATTATTTATATCTCAACCTACAAAATTCGAAATTAATATCCGTTTTTTGTTTTTGAAACTAGACTCATTGACATTTTTACTATAAAATTTCATAATTTATTCCTAAGCCAATAAATACAGTTTATTCTTCAAATCTTCCCTTGTTCTGCTTCTAGGCAGCAATAACCCTTATTCACTAAAAATTAATTATCTTTCAGTACAAGTCTTGTAATATGTTTACAATTGTTTCCCATGAAAATATACTAATTAAGGTTTTATTCATATAAATTTCATCACCTAAAAATTGTTTTTACAATTCACTATGATTTTTCAAAGATAGAACAGGGGATCTCAAAATCATTCTGACCTTGTATAACAAAATTATTATATCTCATAATATACAATTCCATTGCTTACACAGTTTCTTCTATGTAAAACTAGACTCGATAAGTTTTAATTCAATATTTGATTCAACCTCTAATTCAATTTATACAATTATTGACGAATTTTCAAAGTTGAACCACTGTTCTGTCCAGAAACTGTTTTAGTGATAATGTCTACTTTTTCTTAATTCTTTGCATTAACTTTCATTTAATCATACAAAATAATTATACTTTTGATTATTAATAAATTTAGTAATTTATATTTATATATTAATGTCATATTCATTTCTTTACCTTAAAGCTTTTCGTGATTCAAATCATAATTTTCTCTTTCACTTGAAATTTGATGTTCTTATACACCATACTTCATCAATTACTTTCTACCTCTACTATTTCAATTTAAATTTCACATAGCATGCATTTTCATTATAATATTTTTAACAAAACTCATAAAAATAAAAGTAAAGTTAATATGAAAACTTACCTCTTTTGACAAGGATGTATTCTCTTATGCTTTTCTATTGGACAATACACACGTTGGCGAACATATAATTAATTATAAATAAACACATATGAAATAAAATATAAATAGAATGATTTATAATTAATTTATCAAATATGAAAATCAAATAAAACCATAATAAAAAGTTGAAATAAAGGAGAATCGAGATTTTAAGAAATGTTGAGGCTTGTGAAACACAGTTTCCTTAAGACAGATTCGGCCGCTCCTATGGTATTTGGAGAAATGTTGGTTGAATGTCTCCCAGGATACATCAACAATAGTGATCAAAGTAGTAGCACCTCTACGACGATCAACGAACGAACTTTACCTTTTTCTATCACTAGAATATTAAAAAAAAAAAACACAAAGAGGCAAAAAAAGAGTTTTGAAATGAATAGAATTTTGGTATAAGAAATTATTAGAATGTAGGTTTAATCCTACATAATACATAGCCTTTTATAGGCATTTAGGATAGTGAAAATTTTGGAAATACCCATAAACACTGTCATTAAGGAGCCAAAAAATCAATTTGATTTAAAAAATAAATCAAATCAGATACTGTCCATATATAAGCAGATTATGTTTGCTGAGGAAAAATAAATTCGTATTGGGTTTAAAATAACCGCAGGCCCATTTGGGCCCGATCGGTCCAGACATTTTGCGTCGCCCATGTCATGCGGGTGAGCCCCAACCCCATCGGGTTTAGACTTGCACCCCCCTTGCGCGTGAGGCAGGGTTACAAGCTTAGTCATTCAATTACCCTTTATGAGGGTTCACATATATAAACACATCTCACACTTTGGTATTTAACCAATGTGGGATCTAAGCCTTTACTTTTCCTCAACAAGTTTTCCAAGTAGCTTACTTAAGCATCAATTTCTCATTCATCACTCAACCCATTTGAGCATATGATATACCGTTGTAAAGGTCTCATGGAGTATAATATGAAACCATAATTTTATGATTCAACTCTCCACCTTTACCTATTGAGAATATGCCTCAAATTTCCCATAAAATTGGAATTTTTCAAACAATTCCCCACATGAATGAAAATTGATAGTTTTATCGAAAAAACATTGACTCGATGTGTTGATAGAATTTACGATCGATAGTTGCTTAGGATAGGTAGGTATCCACCCTTGAACCTTCCCTTGCGAAAGTATATTTACTTTACTAGCTGACCGGTGGACATGACGTCTTTGAACTGTTCTGCCTTTTGTGTAAACGATGATATACCTCACACAACTACCTCCCTGGCTAGGTTTTAGTTCTCATGGGTATGTTCATATAGTCATGAACATCTCCTGGTTCTACAAGAGTTTGAGAGAGCTATTCCCCAATAGTCTCCTTGAAGCGGCCCCACTTCACTCTCACATAGGTGACTTATGTTGTTCAGCTCATCGAAACATACAATGGTCATTAAAAGCATTACTTAACCTCTCCCATTTTTAGTCATTGTTTACATCATAGGAACAGACTTGGGATAAGTACCCCCATAGTGACCTCACAAGGTCTATGCAATTAGGTTGTCCCTTTGAACCTAGATTTTGGGATCTCCAGTCAACTAGGTAGGGTTTTCCTTCAAATAATGCCTTTTATTTTCATGGGCTTTAGTCACATTCCTTTCGATGTTTTATCAACATTATCTCGTTCTAAGCCTTTAGTTAGCAGATCCACAATGTTTTCTTTTGATTTTCAAAATTAGTATGGATAACTCCATTTGAGACCATTTGTTTAATGGTATTGTGTCGACGATGCATATGTCTCGACCTACCGTTATACGTTACACTAGCAAGACACCCCTACACTTTCAAGTGGTTGTAGGATAGTTTTCGACTTTTCCACAACTTATATGGTGTCTTGTCCTTTTTCTTGTGGGGCACCTTATTTAAAAGGTAGTTAACTCATAGAAATGCTCCCCCCACATTTCATGTGATAACCCAGAGCTTTTTTAGTAGTGCGTTTATGTTTTCCTTTTAGAGTCCAATATTCTACTTAGCTACTCTATTTGAGGAAAATATGGTGGTGTTATTAATTTGTGTACAATATTGAAATGATTCAACATATCCACCACCACGATCACTTAATATTATTCATAGTTTTGCTTTTATAGAGATAGCATTTAGTTTAATACATATTCCCTGTAATGGCCCAAATTTAAGGTTATTAGAACAGTGGTTTTGGGACCACAAATCCGATGAGGAAAAATTTATTTTTATTATATTTCTATGGCCTACAATTTCACAGAAAGATTTCATGAAAATTTCGTTCAAAAATTTTGACATTTGGGCACTCAATTTAGTCAAAAGGACAAAATTGTAAAAAGTGCAAAAGTTGAGTTCTATATGTTAGAGGTGTCCAATTGTTATGAGATTTTAAATTGGAGGTCTTTATATGGTAATTAGACCATTGGTTAAGTTGGTGGACAAAAATGGACATGGTTAGGCATGTTTCCAAATTTTTTCATTAAGGGTATTTTAGTCATTTAGTTATTAAAATGAATTAAAAACAAAATTAAAAGCCAATTTTTGATCATCTTCTTCATTAGGCCGAATTTAGCAAGGGGAGAAGCCATAGTTAGGGTTTTTAAGCTTCCAAGCTCCATAGTAAGTGATCCCAAGCCCCGTTTTTAATGCTCTTTACGTTTTTGAGATCCCGGTAGCTTAATTTAGCTTATTCTAGCAATAATTTAACCTAGGGTTTATATTTAGAAAAATACCCATAGGTGAAAAGTGTTTATTTTGATGTTTTATGATAGAATATGAAGCTAGAAATTATGTTAAACAACTTTTGCTAGCCGATTTTAAGCGAAAATGAGTAAGTTGACATAATCGGTAAAAATCCCTAATGTACATAAGTAAGTGTTAGAGTGAGAATTTGATGTTGTCATAGAAGAGAAAAATGTTCAGCATGTTATATAACATAAGAATATGAGATGAAGTTTAATTTCCTAACTTTGGGGCAAAAGCATAATTATGTAAAAGTTTAGGGGCAAAATCGTAATTTTGCCAAAGTTAGAGTCGAGGGCTATTTTGATAAATGTGAGTATTAAATAAGTTAAATTTTCTATTTTAGATCAAGAAGAACGAAACTCGAGGTTAGACAAAAGAAAGAATAAAGTTGAAGGCTAAGTTGGTGATTTGGCTATATTTTGTACCCAGGTAAGTTTACGGTAAATAAATACAATATTTCAATAATAATTATTAATATTGTTATCTTCTAGCAATTATGCATTTATTTTATGAATTTAGTTAATGTTGACTCAAGTATGAGATGACAGAGAATCGGTGTTAAAAAGCCCCGTTAAAACATGAGGAATGTATCGGATACAAATGTCATGACATTTGGGTAAAGAGGTCCCATGTAAGACCATGTCTGCGACATGGCGTTGGCACCAAGATGAGAGGTCCCATGTAAGACCATGTCTGGGACATGGCGTTGGCACCGAGATGAGAGGTCCCCCGTAAGACCATGTTTGGGACATGGCATGGGCACCGATAAGAGAACATCCCATGTAAGACCACGTCTTGGACATGGCTTTGGCATGTTATTATCAGATGAGACTTGAGTATCCTTATTATTCCAATGTAGCTCAACGGGCTAGTAAACAAATCATGTTCATGAAAGTTCAGTTAAAAGCATAAATGGCAAGCTCAGGTAAGTTATAAGAATTAAGAACTTATGATATTATCAATTGATACTCAACGTTTCCGCAAGGGAAGAGTAAGTTATAATCACGAGTTAACTGAGTAAACAAGCAAGAGAATGACAATGAGATTAATTAAAGAGTAAATTAGAGACCTTGACGTTCGAGTATAATCATTTATGTTAAATGTTGTTATTTATTTGCTAGTAAACTTACTAAGCTTAATGCTTACTTCTTTTATTTTTATTTCTCTTATAGTATTGCAAAGCTGCTTCAGGGATCCTAAAGAAGTCGGAGATCGTCTACACTATCAAGAACAACTACTCGGTATTTTATGATGAAACACGTTTGAGTCATGCCATGTATGGGGATTTAGTTATTTTGCTTGTTTGTAATTATGATTTTTCTAAAGAATTATGTGTAAGTATTTTTGATGAACGGTTATTAAAACGGTTAAGTAAGAAGGAGTTTGTTGTTATAAAAGTCTAGGTGATAAATTATACATGGAAAACATGAAAGGGTAAAATCTTGCAAAGAAACAGAATTCAGGCAGCACAGTAACGTAACTTTGAAAAATCACCTAGGATGGTATAAAATGAATAGAGGGTGAATGATATATGGAATTAAAGCTGGTTGAGTCTATTTTCATAGAAAAATAACATGTCAAAAAAAGAAATTTATATTTTAAGATATGTGAATTTTAGTGAAACAGGGTCAGAACTATTTTTGGAGTCCTCTGTTCTGAGTTTAAAAAATCACTAAAATTGTACAAAAATAGTTATGAGTTGTAGTTTATATGTGTAGAATCCTTATTGAGTCTATTTTCTGTAAAAACAAGTGGTAACACCATATGAAAATCCCACAATGAGAAATTTTATTTTTAGTTGCAAGAGGTCAGGGCAGTCAATTGGTAAAACAGGGGAGACTTTAACTAATAAAATGTACTAATTGGGTGAATCAAAAATTTTGAAAATTTTATGGTAAAAATATATATGAGTCTAGTTTCAGGGAAAATTTACTGATTTAGATTTCGAGTTCCATAGCTCAAGTTATAAATGATTTAGTAACTGCTGCGTGAGTGGACAGTTTTGCTGTAAATGTGGAAATTGATTTCAAAAGTAACTTTTTATGTCCCAAACTAGTAAGACAAGTAAAGTAATGCCTCGAGCTCGACTCCGAAAACGGTCTCGGGTAAGGGGTGTTACATTCCCTTCCCACAAACATTCCCCTTTTTTAAAGAACAATATTATTCATAGTTCTTACGTATGTTAGGCACATAATTCCATATCGGACACTTAGAAATTTCTTCCACAGAATTAGCCTTGTTAGCTTTGACTTTCTTTGAGATCCTACAGTCGGATGACTTATGCCCCATCTTGTTGCAATTGAAGCATTTTCCTTGAAATTTTTCTTCTTGGAAATACCACCTTTTGGTCCCAGTTTAGACCCATTCTGCAGTTGTTTTCCCTTCTTGAAGTCTTTCTTGACTTTTACGACATTTGTCCTAGCAATATTGTCATTTGCTGGTTTGTTGAACCTCTTTTCCATACCTCTATTGTCTTCTTCAATCTGAAGTCTGACAATTAGGTCTTCCACTAAAATTTCTTTTCTTTTATGCTTTATGTAATTCTTGAAGTCATTCCAAACAGGAGGCAACTTCTTAATAATGGATGCCACTTGGAAGGATTCGCTTATTATCATCCCTTCAGCAAGAATTTCGTGAATGATCAGTTGAAGTTCCTGCACTTGATTCATAACTAATTTAGAATCAACCATTACAAAATTCAAGAATTTAGCAACTAATAACTTTTTAGTTCCAACATCTTCAGCTTTGTATTTATGGTCCAACGATGTCCATAATTCCTTAGTTGTTTTCTTAACACTATACACTTCGTACAATGCATCCGACAATCCATTCAGGAGGTAGTTTCGGCATAGGAAATTAGAATGTTTCCAAAGTTCAACAGCAATGAACGTGATAACTTCATCTACCTCGCCCTCTTTAACAGTAGGAGGTTCATCTTTCAAAAATTTGGCCAAGTTCAACATGGTCAAATAAAACAACATTTTCTATTGCCAAGTCTTGAAATTATATCCTGAGAATTTTGCAGGTTTCTCGCTGTAGCTTACAGTAGCCGCCAGCAGCAATACTGAGTTTTGGATCGAGGATTGCGTTTGACGCAAAGCTTCAGATTGCGAATTGATTGAATTGGTGAGAGTCTCCATTTTTATATTAAGAAACAAAACCAAAATTAGAAAAATTATCAACTTTTGTTAGGCGACAAGAATCTAATAAAACCCGAAAGAAAAGTTTATACGGTCTAATAAAAAATACAATAAAACAATGCACCAAGTAGGTAACCCTAAAAGAGAAGTGGTGCACTTGGCATTCTTAAATACCAAGACTTCCAAAGAACCAATCCTAAACATGCATTCTCATATTTGTCTTTTTAATTCACCGTTGATAAATTTCTTTTAATTTAATTTAAAGCCACAATTAAGGCCACTATAAACTGAAAATTTTCCCTTTGATTTGTTAAATGGCAGAATCAAAATTCTGAAAAACAATTTTGTTAAACAGTAGGATTAAATCCTGAAACAAAATTTATATCATTAAATAAAAAAATCTATTAAACGGCGGGAATAAATCCCAAAACAAAATTATTTGATTATGTCTTTGTTTGGAAACAAAACAATATCGAATAAAATCTTGTTAAACGACGGGAATAAATCTCGAAATAGATTTTATTTAATTTAATTCAAATTTGGAAACAAAATAAAATCAAATAAAATCTTGTTAAACGGCGGGAATAAATCCCGAAACAAATTTTATTTAATTCTATTCTAATTTGGAAACAAAACAAAATCAAACAAAATCTTGTTAAATGGTGGGAATAAATCTTGAAACAGATTTTATTTAATTTCTCGTTTTTTAGCAACAAAATCAAAATGTAATAAATCTGTTGAACGACGAGAATAAATCTCGTAATAGATTTTAATTTATTCTTAATACTCGGTTTTGGAAATAAAATCAAAATTGGAATAAAATTGTTGAACGAAGGGAATCAATCCCAAAACGGATTTTATTTTACTCATTTTTGGAAATAAAACAAAATTTGAAAAGAAATATTGAACGGCGGGAATCAATCCTGAAACGGATTTTATTTTTCTTGCTTTTGGAAATAAAAAAATTGGAATAAAATCGTTGAATGGTAGGAATCAATGCCGAAATGGATTTTATTTATCTTTACTTTCCTGTTAGGAAATAAAATAAAAATAATGGAATAAAATTCGTTGAACGACAAAAATAAATCCCGAAACAGATTTTACCTTTAATTTCTCGTTTGGAAATAAAATCAAAATAATGGATTACAATCTGTTGAACGGTGGGAATAAATACCGAAACGGATTTTACCTTTAATTTCCCTCTTGGAAATAAAATCAAAATAATGGATTAAAATCCGTTGAACGGCGGGAATTAATCCCGAAACGGATTTTATTTACTTTTAATTTGGAAAAAATCGAATAAAATCTGTTAAATGGCAGGAAAAGTCCCGAAATATATTTTATAGTTTTAATATTCATTTGGAAATATAAAAAATTTAAGGAAAAAAAAATCTGTTGAACGGCGGGAAAAATCCCGAAACATATTTATTTAATTTAAAAAAAGATTTTATACAAATAGATTTTTTCTTTTCGCCTCGGTGTCTCGTTTGTCTCGGATTAGAGAATTGCAAAAATAATGGGTCTGTCTTAAGATTGTTGGACAATACACACGTTAGCAAGCATATAATTAATTATAAATAAACACATATCAAATAAAATATAAATAGAATGATTTATAATTAATTTATCAAATATGAAAATCAAATAAAACCATAATAAAAAAGTTGAAATAAAGGAGAATTGAGATTCTACAAATGTTGAGGCCTGTGAAACACAGTTTCCTTAAGGCAGATCCGGCCGCTCCTACAGTACTTGGAGAAACGTTGGTCGAATGCCTCCCAGGATACAACAACAATAGTGATAAAAGTAGTAGCACCTCTACAACGATCAACGAACGAACTTTTCCTTTTTCTATTAGTGGAATATTGAAAAAAAACATGGAGATGAAAAAGAAGAGTTTTGAAATGAACAAAATTTCGATATAAGAAATTATTAGATTGTAGGTTTAATCCTACAGAATACACAACCTTTTATAGGCATTTAGGATAGTGGAAAATTTTGGAAATAACCAAAAAATCTGACATTAAGGAGCCAAAAAATCAATTTGATTTAAAAAATAAATCAAATCAGATACTGTCCATATATAAGCAGATTATGTCTGTGTAACGCTAGGGTTTGTGCAAGTGTACACAGTTGTTATCAAGTAATAAATAAGTGTAACGCCCCAAAATTTTAATTTTGGGTATTGTGAATGTGTGACACAAATATCTGTCTACTTTAGTGGTTATTTGTTTTGGGTGTGTTTGGGAGGTCCCAAGTTCAAACCAGGACTTGGGCAAATTTTGGTATTTTTATGAATAAGCCCTATCTTTGGTCAGTAGGCTTTTAAGTAAGAGTTGACAAATCATTAATAGAATGGGTCTGCTGGTCTGGTGGATAAGTGGAGTGTTGGTGTGAGGGAGGTCGGGTTCAAATCTTTGGGACGGCAAGGGTTGTATTTTGTCTCCTAATTTCGGTAAGATTTGTGCTGAACTAGGTTTCTGACTGGTGGATGTGTAGTGGGAAATGAGTGAGCGATTTTAGGAGTGAATTAGGGGATTATAGGGGAGAATATAAAAAATCTGATCACTTTTTCCATTTTCAAAAAAAAAATAAGAGTTATTTTTCTCTCCATCTTTCTGATATTTTCTCTCCCCTATCTCTGCCGAATTTTTTTTTCTTTGCGTGCTACTAGATTATGTTTTCTTTTCTTTCCTCTACTACTGCCGAAATTCCCTTGTTTGCCCTAAACCATTCTTTCCTCTTGATTTCGTAGCGTTAAGCAGCACTTGTGCAAATTTAGTAAGTTGTTGGGTATCATCTTAAGAGATTATTTTGTGTTCAATAGTCTAATCTTGAGGTGTTGGCAGCAGCATTTTGCGAGGATTAAGGCTCTCCTCGTGATTTTCATAAACGTACCGATTTGAAGTTTTTAAGTCGAAATTGCTTGCTGTTTGGACAACAACAGTAGGCTAACTTTCAAAAATCACCATAAATTTTGGAAAATGAACTAGAGAATGAAAAACAATGGGATTAAAGATATTTGAGTCCAGTTTCTCATAGAAGAAACGAAGTAAGCAAAAGAATTTCATATTATGAGATATTTGAATTTTAGTGAGATAAGGTCAGAATGATTTTAGAATCCCCTGTCCTGACTTTGTAGAATTATTAAAAATTGTATAAAAATAATTATGGGTTATAATTTATATTTTTGAAATCCTGAATGAGTCTATTTTCAAGATAAATAAACAGGAACATCATTCGAATTCTGTACGAGAAGATAATTAAGTTTTAGTATAGAAAGGTGAAAACTGTCAACAGCAAAACATGGAAAACTTTAAAGAATAAACTGTATTTATTAGCTAAACCAAAAATTCTGAAAATTTTATGATAAGAAGATATGTGAGTCTAGTTTCAGGGAAAATTTGCGAATCTTAATTCAAAATTCTGTAGCTTAGGATACAAATAATTTAATAAAAGTGACTCAAGTAGACAGTTTTGAAGGATCATATAAGTAAATAGTAGGGACACATATGAATAATTATCTAGCATGGGTTACAATAAAATGGATCACGAGGCCAAGGAAAATTTGGGCCATGTAGGCCACACGGGCGTGTGGGCCCACACAGGTGAACATTATGGGCTTGTAGGCCCATTTTCACTGTTTTACTAGTAGGTTGTACGCGTCGCCCAAGTCAACTGTGGACTTTATGTAGGGTCGGTAAGCTTACCTAGACCCCTAATAGACTGAAATGACTGTATGACTGATATGATTAAGCCTGATGATGTCCCACTGATTTGATGCTGTATGCCCTGTTTACATGCATGATATTATGTTATAGCATGTCATATCTCTATATTGCATTGCATTGGGTTGGGGGATTATAATGTTCGAGGAAGTGTACTGAAAGGCCTCGAGCCTAATTTACTGGCAGCTCAACTGCAAACTACTGTCTAGTGCCGCATTCGGTACTACTTGGAGTGTAGGGATGGGTTTGTTGATTATATCCCCACATGGAGTGTAGGGCTGGACGGAGATGGTCTGTAGAGGTTGGATGGGTAGGATTTTTGTGACTGCATATTTGTTACTCCTACTGATACTGTGATGGGCTAAAGCCCTATTACATGACTTTTTTTATTGAGATGAGCTGAGGCCCAAACTGGACTGATATTGATACTGAAAAGGGCTTAAGCCCAGACTGTGATTATTTGTTTACTGTCTGTTCATTTGTATGGGGATTACACACTGCGTTTATGTAAACTCACCCATTCTGTTTAATCTGTACAGGTAATCCCTAGATATAGGCGGATCGGTGCAGCAGAGGACTCAGTGGTGGCCACACGACTTCTTTTACACTGTTTACTACCTATTCATGATTTTACTTTTATTTGGGAGTATTTTGCTGTAATTATGGCCTTTACGAATTTTGGTTTAAAATTTGGATTTTCTACGGTTTTATGATTTAAACCTGCTAGTGTTTGGTAAAACTTGGGTTTACAAATGAAATTAATGTTTTATCAAAAATACCACGAATAAGCAAACTGTTTAAAAGCTTCCGTAATAAAAATAAAAATAAAATAGAAAAACATTTTGAAATTGAATAACGATTTGTAAATGAATAATGCTTTGTAACGAACAACACGATTTAAAGTTAACATAAGATAATAAAAAAATGGTTAAATAGGAAAGAGGATTTATCGACGACATATTTTCAAAAAGCACTACAATGAGACATCGTCAGATTTGGCCATAACGTCTAGACTAGGTTTGGGGTGTTACATTTAGTGGTATCAGAGCTAGGTTGCAAAACTCAGCTGTGGATGTGGGTTTTTAATACGTGATTTATGAGAACTGATTTCTAAATGTTTTTACTAAAAGTGTGGTACACCGAGTCTCCGGCGCCGATCCAGTAAGTTTTCCAAAACTATGCTTGTGTAAACTGAAACTAAAATTGTCTTTGATAGTATATCCTGAAACTGCTATAGGTAATATATACTGAGACTAATATAGATAGACTATACTTAAAACACTTAAAATAGTGTATACTGATACTGTAGTAAAACTGATAGACATTGATTGACACTGCGATGTATGAAATAAACTTTACACTTCTGATACTGTTTTCATAAAATATCTGTTAATAAACACTGGAACTGTAAACTGATGCATAAAACTGTTAATACCGATAAAATGCAATTAGAAAATGAGCACCAGAGGTACTCGCGGATAGGGTACAAGAGGCCGTGGTAGAGGCCGTAGAAGTGCTCGAGCTAGGTCTTCGTCATCTGGCAATCTGCCAAATTTAGATACGAGTGAGACGCCAGTGTCGCCTGCTACTGAGACTGGGTCTCAAAATCGCATGGCTGGGGACAATGTATTGTCCCAAGCTATGCTAAGGATTTTGGAGAGGGTTCTTGGGCCCAATACTGGATTTAAGGGCCGAGGGTCGGTTACGAAACGACTCAGGTCCAATAGAGCTGAGCTCTTCAGGGGTGTCACTGGGGTCGCCCGTAGTGTGGTCGAGTACTGGATTGAGGCCACGGAGAGGATCATGGATGATCTAGATTGCACCCCTAAGTAGAAATTAAAGGGTGTAGTCTTACTGCTACGGGACGAGGCTCATCAGTGGTGGCTGACCGATAAGGAGGGCACTCAGCCTGAACGTCTAACCTGGGAGTTCTTTAAGACCGCCTTCCAGGGGAAATACATCAGAGCTAGTTATGTGGATGTACGTAGGAGGGAGTTTCTGAATCTTACACAGGGGGTAGATCAGTGGCCGAGTACGAGGCTGAGTTTCTGAGATTGAATCGCTATGCGCAAGGTATGGTGGCATCTGAGTATTAGCGATGTGTCCGCTTTGAGGATGGCTTCAGAGATAATTTGAGAGTTCTGATAGCCCCGCAGAGGGAGAATGATCTTTTGCCCTGGTCGAGAAGGCAAAAATCGTTTAGGAGGATCAGAGAACATCGAAACAACTTATCTAATGTGATCTCTACATTGGTGGCGGAAAAGTTAGTTCATAAGGGATGTGAAGCATTCTTGGCCTATGTAAGTGTTTTGGATTCTAGGGACTCTACAGTTAAGGATATCATAACGGTAAAGGATGTTCCAGACATCTTTCCTGATGAGCTATCAGGTTTACCTCTGAATTGTGAAGTGGAGCTTGAGATAGAGCTCCTTCCTGGTACAGCTCCAGTGTCCATCGCTCCCTATAGAATGGCACCGAAGGAGCTTGTGGAGCTTAAGGCTCAGATTCAAGAGCTTTTAGATCGTGGATTCATCTGCCTTATTTTGTCTCTATGGGGAGCACCGGTTCTGTTTGTAAAGAAAAAGGATAGATCCATGCATATGTGCATCGACTACAGGCAATTGAATAAATTGACCATTAAAAATAAGTACCCCTACCGAGGATAGATGATTTGTTTGACCAGTTCTGAGGAGCTTCAGTTTTCTCTATGATTGACTTTCGATCTGGATATCATCAATTAAGGGTTAAGGAGGCTAATGTTCATAAGACGGTGTTTAGGACTCTTTATGGTCACTACGAGTTCCTAGTGATGCCATTCAGACTGACTAATGCACCGTTAACTTTCATAGATTTAATGAATAGAGTGTTTTGGCCTTATCTGGATCGGTTTGTAGTGGTATTCATCGATGACATACTACTTTACTCGAGGACTTAGGATGAGCATGATGAGCATCTTCGAGTCGTTCTTCAGACTTTGAGGGAAAAATAGCTCTATGGTAAGATTAGTAAGTGAAAGTTCTGGATGCATAAGGAGACATTTCTTGGTCATGTAGTTTTGACTGAGGGGATTCAAGTTGATCCTTGAAAGATTGAGGCTGTGTTGGAGTGAAAGCAGCCTAGGAACGTGCCTGAGATTCGTAGTTTTCTAGGATTGGCAGGATATTATCGATGATTTGTAGAGAGTTTTTCATTGATTACAACACCCTTGACTAAGCTGCTACGTAAGGGTATACCGTTTAACTGGACTGATGCACAGCAAGAGAGCTTTGAGAAGCTTAAGACTGTACTGACTGATGCCTCTGTTCTGATACAGTCGAAGCCTGGAAAGGAGTTTACTATTTATAATGATGCATCACATGTCGGTTTGGGATATGTGGTGATGTAGGATGGTAAGGTGGTAGCTTATGCATCTCGTCAGCTTAAGACCCATGAGGCGAATTATCTGACGCATGACTTGGAGTTGGCCGTTGTGGTATTCGCACTGAAAATCTGGAGACATTATTTGTATGGTGAGAAGTGTATCATCTACACTAATCATAAGAGCATCAAGTATCTCTTCACTCAGAAGGAGCTTAATCTTAGGCAGCACAGAAGGATTGAGCTGCTTAAAGACTATGACTGCACCACTGAGTACCACCTTGGTAAGACCAATGTGGTGGTTGATGCATTGAGCCGTAGGGCTATGACTGATTTGAGGGCGATATTTGCTCGCCTAAGTTTATTTGATGATGGTAGTATGTTGGCCCAGTTACAAGTTAAACCGACGTGGATAGAGCAGATTAAGGGTAAGTAGAAAGAGGATCAGTCGTTGGGACTTCGTTTCTGACAGGTTGAGAGTGGGAATACTGAGGATTTTAGACTGAATAGCGAAGGGGTACTCTATTTTCATGAGAGAATCTGTGTACCGAAAGATATTGAATTGAGGCAGTCTATACTGTGAGAGGCGCATATTAGCTCTTATGTTATGCATCCTGGCGAAAATAAGATGTACCAAGACCTTCGTGAGTTATATTGGTAGCCAGGGGTGAAACGTGAGGTTACTGATTTTATGGGCAGACGCCTGACTTGCCAGCAGGATAAGGCTGATCATCAGCTACCTTCGAATTTACTACAGCCGGTTAAGATTCCTCTTTGGAAATGGGAGCACGTAACTATGGATTTCGTTAATGGGTTGCCTCTAACACCCAATAAGAAGGATTCAATATGGGTCATCGTGGATCAATTGACCAAGTCTGCCCACTCTATACCGGTTCGTACTAATTATTCTCTACACAAGCTGGCGAAAGTTTATATTTCTAAGATAGTGAGATTGCATGGAATACCGGTTTCGATCACCTCTGATAGGGATCCTCGTTTCGAGTCTCAATTTTGGAAAAAGTTAAACGAGGCTCTAGGTTCAAGGTTAGACTTTAGTACTGTATTCCATCCTTAGACCGATGGTCAATCTGAGAGGGTGATTAAGATACTGGAGGACAGATTGAGGTGCTACCACTCTGATCCTACTCATATTGTCCTTGTTGAAGAGATCGAGGTTAGGCCTGATTTGACCTTTCAGGAAGAGCCGATTCAGATTCTGGATTACGACGTTAAGGTTCCGAGAAGGAAATCCATTCCACTGGTAAATGTTCTATGGCATAATCATAACACTGAGGAGGCCATATGGGAGCTTGAGGATGCGATGTGTCAACAGTGTCCTCATCTGTTCTGATCAAGTAAATTTCGAGGACGAAATTTTCTTTAAGGGGGTAGAATTGTAATGCCCCAAAATTTTAATTTTGGGTATTGTAAATGTGTCACACAAATATCTGCTTGCTTTAGTGGTTATGTGTTCTGGGTGTGTTTAGGAGGTCTCAAGTTCAAGCCAAGACTTAGGCAAATTTTGGTATTTTTATGAATAAGCCCTATCTTTGGTCAATAGGCTTTTAAGTAAAAGTTGGAAAATAATTAATAGAATGGGCCTGCTGGTCTGGTGGATAAGTGGAGTGTTGGTGTGAGAGAGGTCATGGGTTCGAATCTTTGGGATGACAAGGGTTGTATTTTTGCTCCTAATTTCAATAAGATTTGTGCTGAACTGGGTTTCTGAGTGGTGGATGTGTAGTGGGAAGTGAGGGAGCGATTTTAGGAGTGAATTAGGGGATTATGGGGAGAATAAAAAAATCTGATCACTTTTTCCTTTTTCAAAAAAATAAGAGAGTCATTTTTCTCTCCATCTTTCTGACGTTTTCTCTCCCCCATCTCTACCGAATTTTTCTTCTTCTTTGCGTCTTACTCGATTATCTTTTCTTTTCTTTCCTCTACTACTGCCGAAATTCTCTTGTTTCCTCTAAAACATTCTTTCCTCTTGATTTCGTAGCGTTAAGCGGCACTTGTGCAAATTCAGTAAGTTATTGGGTATCATTTTAAGAGATTATTTTGTGTTCAATAGTCTAATTCCAGGGTGTTGGCAGCAGCATTTCGCAAGGATTAAATCTCTCCTCATGATTTTCATAAACGTACCAATTTGAAGTTTTTGCGGTAAGTGTTCATCGTTTTATGAGTAAGTATTTTGGTTTTAGGATTTTGATTAATCATGAGGTAAGACTGATTATGGTGTTATTTGTTCAATTATAGGCTTTGGGGTGCTCGGGGACTGTTTTAGCATAAAAAAAACCAGGTGTATACCCAAAACACAAAAATAAGGGATTCGGCGAAAAGCCAAAATTTCTTGCTGTTTGGACAGCAGCAGTAGGCTAACTTTGAAAAATCACCATAAATTGTGAAAATTGAATTAGAGGATGTAAAAAATATGGGATTAAAGATATTTGAGTCTATTTTCTCATAGAAGAAACGAAGTAAGCAAAATAATTTTTGAGATATTTGAATTTTACTAAGACAGGGTCAGAATGATTTTAGAATCCCTTGTCCTGACTTTGGAAAATTATTAAAAATTGTATAAAAATAATTATAGGTTAGAATTTATATTTTTAAAATCCTGAATGAGTCTATTTTCAATAGAAATAAACGGGAACATCATCCGGATTCTGTACGAGAAGATAATTAGTTTTTAGTGCAGAAAGGTCGAAACTGTTAGACAACAGGACATATGAAACTTTAAAGAATAAACTGTACTTATATGCTAAACCAAAAATTCTAAAAATTTTATGATAATATGACATGTGAGTCTAATTTCAGGGAAAATTTGTGAATCTTAATTCGGAATTCTATAGCTTAAGATACAAATAATTTAGTAACAGTGACCCAAGTAGACAGCTTTGAAGGGTCATATAAGTAAATAGTAGAGACACATATGAATAATTATCTAGCACGGGTTACAATAAAATGGATCATGAGGCCAAGGAAAATTTGGACCATGTGAGCCACACGGGCGTGTAGGCCCACACAGGCAAACATTATGGGCTTGTATGCCTATTTTCACTGTTTTACTGCTAAGGTTGCACGAGTCGCCCGAGTCGACTGTGGACGTAATGTAGGCTCGATAAGCTTACCCAGATCCCTAATTGACTGAAATGACTGTTTGACTGATATGATTAAGCCTGATGATGTCCCACTGATTTGATACTATATGCCCTGTTTACATGCATGATATTATGTTATAGTATGTCATATCTGTATATTGTATTGCATTGGTTGGGGGATTATAATGTTCGGAGGAAGTGTACTGAAAAGCCTTGAGCCTAATTTATTGGTAGCTCAGTTGCAAACTACTATCTAGTGCTGCATTCAATACTACTTGGAGTGTAGGGATGGGTGCGTTGATTATATCCCCACATGGAGTGTAGGGTTGGACGGAGATGGTGTGTAGAGGCTGGATGGGTAGGATTTTTGTGACTGCATATCTGTTACTACTACTGATGCTCTGATGGGCTAAAGCCCTACTACATGACTGTTTTTGTACTGAGATGGGTTAAGGCCTAAATTGGACTGATACTGATACTGAAAAGGGGTTAAGCCCAGACTATGACTATTTGTTTACTGTCTGTTCATTTATATAGGGATTACACACTGAGTTTACGTAAACTCACCCCTTTTGTTTAATCTGTATAGGTAATCCCTAGATATAGGCGGATCGGTGCAGCGGAGGACTCAATGGTGGCCACACGACTTCTTGTACACTGTTTACTACCTATTCATGATTTTACTTTTATTTGGGAGTATTTTGCTGTAATTATAGCCCTTACGAATTTTGTTTTAAAATTTGGATCTTATACTGTTTTATGATTTAAATCTACTAGTGTTAGGTAAAACTCGGGTTTACAAATGAAATTAATGTTTTATAAAAAATACCACGAATAAGCAAACTGTTTAAAAGCTTCCGCAATAAAAATAAAAATAAAAAACGTTTTGAAATTGAATAACGATTTGTAAATGAATAATGTTTTGAAAACGAACGACACGATTTGAAGTTAACATAAGATAATAAAAAAATGGTTAAATAGAAAAGAGGATTTAGCGACAACATATTTTTCGAAAAGCACTACAATGTGACATCGTCAGATTCGGTCATAACGTCTAGGCAAGGTTTGGGGTGTTACATTTAGTATCGAGTTATCATCTCCACAGGGATTGTATTTTTGCTAAGTCACTTAATTTGTTAAATTATATTTACAATTTGGTAAATAAAAACATAATATAGTTGAGAAGTGGTGATTAAAATATATTAAACTAAATGAAATAATCCCTAATGCAAATTATCCTAAGTATGTAAACTATATGAATGAAATAGATTTTAGTAAAATTAAACACAATTTGCAACAATTATAACATAAATAAACAAGGACAATTACTTTAATTAAACTCAATTTATTATCAACATGCTTAATAACATTCGGAAAAACATTCCATGGCAACTCGATCTTTCATGAGTTTGGAAACCACATTAGGTCCTTTCGGAATCCTTTACTTAGTAAATACGCATTTTAATGATCCTCATTTACTAAAGGTTTCTTAGCATTCATGTATCTAACAGGGACGTGTTAGGTTTGAAACAATTTAAACACACAAATTAAAAAACTATGCAGATAATAAGTTTGGTTAGAGTTGTTATGCAACCTACAATTCAATCGGGTTAGGATCTAAATTGAGCATGCACATTTCAATTATGTGTCCATTAGTCGTCGTCTAGTTAGGATCGCTCAGCTAATTCAGGTGCATTTCAATCACGTATGAACGAAATATAGACTTGATTTTAATTGAAAACATGATCGATTGAGGCACAAACATTATAAGCATGAATCAAATAAATATTATTTAATCAAAATAATCATCCTTGCTTAAATAAAATTAAGCTATCATTGTTATAAACAAGAACAAAGAACACATAGCAACATCTTTAAATTAAATTTAAAGAAAAGAAAGATTAAACCCAATTCAGAGTGGCTATCACCCAAGACTCTGACTGACAAGGCTCCTTCTCTTCTTTGCGTTGCTCCGTTGCTGATGGCTCTCCAAGGTGGCCGACCAAGGGTTCTTTAAGAGGCTTAATTGCTAAAACCCTTATGCAAGGATGATGAAGGGGAAAGATAGCTGAAAGAGTTGAGAGAATGATGAATGAGTGAGAGATGATGGGATGAGGGATGCTTAGAAAAGTGAGAAATGAGCTCTTATTTATAGGTGAGGCAAGGGAGCTAGTTTTCTAAAAATAGGAGTGTCCATCATTTGCAACTTCCTCCAAGAGTGGCCGGCCATGAATTGAGGAAAGCTGGCTGATTTTTCCTTGATTTTTGGTCAATTGGAGTGCCACAATAAATCAGGACTAAGACTCAGTCATCAACAAATCTTCGGGAAAATCTCCGATTTCTTTAACTCTTCAAGGACTATGTATAATTAAACCAAAAAAATGGTTTATGACATCCATGTGCAACCGAAAATTGGGTTGACTTGGTCCCCAATTTGGACGATTTTGCCATTAGAAGAATACTCTCAGACCTGTCCAAAATAGTAGATAGTTTAGAGAACCAAATAATATAATTTAACCACTTTAATTCATGAATTTACTTAATTAATTAAAACCCAATTTATTAATGAATTATTAAAATGAATTATTAAATATAACTTTATATTTTATTATTTAATTTAATCATGCATGGCCCACTTTATAGCTTAAAAATATAATATGCTCGAATTAATATAAAATAAGCTATTTTATGCATGAAAACTATATAATAAAGTATAAAATCACATTTTAATAATTTCTATGTCCTAATTTCATATTTTCGCATATTTCGTTAATTTATTAAACAATTACTTGGTTTTAACAACAAATTTAAGTAAAAAGGTGATGAACTATATAGGAAAAATCCTATATATTTTTCAGTTTACAGTCTGCCGAGGAAAAATAAATTTGTGTTGGGCTTAAAATATCTGCAGACCCATTTGGGCCTGACCGGTTCAAACATTTCGCGTCGCCCACGTCGTGCGGGTGCACCACAACCTTGTCGGGTTTGGACCTACACCCCCTACACACGAGGCAAGGTTACAAGCTTGGTCATTCAATTACCCTTGAAGAGGGTTCACAAATATAAACACATCTCACACTTTGGTATTTAACCAATGTGGGATCGAAGTCTTGACTTTTCCTCAACAATATTTCCAAGTAGCGTACTTTGAGTATCAATTTCTCATTCATCACTCAACCAATTTGAGCATATGATATACCATTGTAAAGATCTCATGGAATAGAATATGAAACCATAATTTTATGATCCAACTCTCCACCTTTACCTATTGAGAATATGCCTCAAAGTTCCCATAAAATTACAATTTTTCCAACATTTTCTTCCATTTCTTTCTCAACTTCATCACTATCATTCTTTTCTCTTATAATTTTCTTCACTTAAATCTACTAGTTTCTTACTTCTAAATTATAGAACTTACTTTCTAGGATCTTTACTTCATACTTCTTGTAACACCCCAAACCTGGCCTAGAAGTAAGGCCCGAATCTGGCGTGCCACATTGAAGTGTCTTTTGAAAATCGTGTTTTCATTGAAAAACCCTTCTTAATTAAAAACTTGAGTAAAATCCCAGTTGCATTGTTTTATTCCCAAAATTTCTTTACAGTTGCGAAAGCTAAGCTTAAAAGTAACCGATTTATGAAAACGTGATGTTTCAAGATTAAGTTGTGAATGTGTAGTGTTTTGAAAACAGTTATTAACTTGGAAAACCACGATCTACTTTTAAGACAGATAGAAAACATAATAAACCGACGATCCCAATTCAAAATCCAGAAATTAACGGAGGCCTTATTACAACCAAAATCAAAATATAGCACTTATAAGTAGGTAACTTAAAAGAAAATCGTAATCAATAGCAGTTGTGTGGCCATCTCCGAGTCCCTCACAGCATCGATCCTCCCAACACTGGGGATTACCTGCACAATTAATAAACGAGGTGAGTTTATGAAATCTCAGTGTGTAATCCCCCTTACTAAAGTATCAGTCAATATACAAAAACAAAAAAAGAAACAAAAAAGTCAAGGCCAGGGCCCTTTTACAGTAATGGTACAGTCTAATTCAGAGCATACATGGGCCAAAACCCACTACAATATCATTTGGGTTACAACCCATAACAAAATCAATTGGGCCTAGCCCATTCTCAATAACAGAATAGAACAATGTGGGCTTTAGCCCAATAAAGATATAAGGCAGGCCTTAGCCCAATACAGAAACAGTATACAGTATGGTGCAAGTATGCAAACCCACCCCAATCCAACCAGCACACTACCCGTACCAACCCAACACACCATGTGAGGACAAAGTCGACCCACCCAACCCACACACCAATATTGTAGCATAGCTGCCAGAAATAACAATAATGCAGCCGAGCTACTAGTACAGTATATGTGGCAAAGCGACCAGTAACAGTAATTGTGGCAGAGCCACCCGTAATAGTACTTCCTCCATAACAGAATCTCAACCCCATGCAATATGTCGTGTATGTCATGCTCAATCATCACACGTGTATGCAAAATGGCTATGCACAGTAACAGTCATTTACACACATATTAAAAGCATACCAGTCATACGACCACAGTTAAGTCAGTCAAATTCGAAGACCAAGCCAGTCATCTACCCACAAGGACAAAACGATCATTTTAAACTATAAGGGTATTTCGATAATTTTTGCAAATCGGGGGTATTTCAATAATTCTACAAACTGAGGGTATTTCAAATCGAGGGTATTTCGATAATTTTTACAAATTGGGGGTATTTCGATAATTTTGCAAATTAGGGGTATTTCAGTAATTTTTGTAAATCGGGGGTCTCGGTGACCCAACAGAAGGTCCGTCGTCGCCTCGAGCGACTTAAGTAACCTAAACAGTCACAACGGTGTAAATGGGCCTAAGGCCCATAATTCGGCCTAAGTGGGCCCACACGCTTGTATGACTCAATTAGCCTAGAAATAGCCACAGCTATGCGAGTTTCATAATCCAAGCAACACTTGCCACATCATACACATTTTATCCGTGTGGGCCCTCAAGCCACTGGGCCCACACGGCCCAACGAGGCCCAAAATAACCCAAAACTACGAGAGCGCTCGTGATGGTCTCTAAAGACTAATGCCTATGTTCGTGGGCTCGGTTCTCCACATGTACGATTGCACGCTCGTGTGGTATCATATGCCATATTTCTGGCTTTTCGGCATTTTGCCGATCTACAGTCATAGTAGTGTAAACAACACATACTTTTTGGCTTTTCAGCCGATTATCAAACATAGCATAAATTACACACCTGTTCGCGACACTAGCTAAGATCCACGCTTTTCGAATCCTATAATCAACCAAAATATCGTATCAGATTTACAACCAATAAGGTTAATAACTGTCCAAGCCCAAAATGACAATCCATACTTACCTTGACTGATCCCTAATCAGTTTATTTCCCTTAGATCACAGGCTAGAGTTGATCACACTCCTCTTTGACGATTAACTGTATTACAAAAATAGCTTATCAACTACGATGGTCTAAAACCATGGTTTAGCACACATTAGTCTAGAGGAATTACACGCAACCCTTCCCTCAAAAGGGGAAAGTAACATTCAACCAACCACTTGAGAAATTACAAGCCTTCAACTTTACCTTTAATCGCAAGATAGGCGAACGGTTTGCACTCCTCGTGGAACTCTATGAACCGAAGGCACTACCAAGCATAAGGGGGGAAGAGAATCGGCCAACAAAGAACATAAAAGAAAAGAGCATACGTTTAAGAAAGAAGTTTGAACATATCAAAGGAATAGAGAAAAAAAAAGAAGAAATCTAGTAACTCACCGTTTGCTAAAGCCATTCCCAAATCGGAACTGATCAAAGAAGAAGATAAAAATCGGTAATAGAATCAAGACACTGGAGGGGAGGAGAGATAAAAAACAACCAATCAAGAAAATCATTAGCTAAAAGCCAATAGACAAAATGGAGAGATAAGAGAAACAGAAAAGGTTTGGCAAGAAGGGAAGAAGAAGATCGACAGACCAAAATCGTAAAAGAAGAGGGGGAAAAGAGAATGAAATATTTGACAGTAAAGGACAATTCCCCAAATGGTCAATTGCCCCAACCCAAAATAGTGCACTCAAACTCCCAATCCTAAAATTCTGAGTAGTCCCCACTCAAATTCGGCACAATACACCCATTACACACCAAATTCCTTCTTTTTCTGCCCAAAATCCCCAACCAACAACCCCCTTATCCAAATCCCCCAAAACCCTCCATAAATCCCTCAAAGACCAATTCAAAACCCCCAATAACTTCATCCAAGACAAAGTCAACCACCACCCCAGGAGAGTTTTAATCCAACTCTACCTCTCTCTCACCTCATGGAAATAAAATATAATCCCTTTACATCCCATGCAATTCAAACTCAAGATCCCCTTGCCACCATAATGACGCCACTACCACTGGATCATCAACCTTTCTTATGTCATGATTTCCCTAACAATATTCTTAAAGCCTACTTACTTACATCCAGGGTTTTATCCACTTAAAACCAAAATTTTCGCTAAAGTCCAAGTTTGAACCCAAGACTTTTCCAACTCCTCACATGACCCTTAACCACTCGAGCAGACATTAAATTGTGTCATTTCCTAGCACACATAAACTTTTATGCATAGTTTCCTAACCGTTCCCTTGCTCAAGGCCAAATACTTCTAGGCCCAAATTCCGGGGTGTCACACTTCTTCTTTGTTGCCTACGAACATTTCCAAGAATGTTGGGTTAAAAGTAGGATTTCATGACAAAGGACTAAATTGTAAAGAAAACAAAATTTCTCTCTTCCTCCATTCTTCCTCAGGTTGGAAAGATGAAGAAAATTTTATAATTAAAATATTAATAAATTTCTAATTAAATTATTTAATACAATTATTTTTATTTAAAAAATAAAAAAATCTCACCAACATAATCATTACATTCTAAAATTATCTCTCTTGCTAATTCACCATTTTACCCTTTATGATCTTTCAAAATTCCATCGTTGAATCATAACTTAGTTTTGTAAAATTGCAATTTAGTCCCTAATATTTCTTCCACTTATTCAATTTTGTCCTTATTAATCCGTTTTCCTTATTTTTTAGACCCTTCCACCCTTAAGATATTTACACTATTGACCCTTAAAATTTTCCATATTTATACTTTAACCCCTCACATGTTAAATATTTCCACTTAAAGCACATAAGTTTTCATATTTCTATGATTTAGTCCTTAGCTCAAATTAATATTTTACAACATACTTCTTATTTCATTTTTCTCTAACATCCTTTATCTTTTAATTTCTTTATATCTTATATCACTAAAAATCTATCTCATATTATTTTTGACCAAGGGGTTTTGGGAATGTTACAGGTTCAAGCTATAGCTCAATTTCTAAAATATTTGGTGAATTTTCAAATTTGAGCCACTATTACTATTTTTTTCTAAGCAACTTACATATTCTTAAAATAAATTGCCTTGTCAATTTCTACATTAAGTATTAATCATTGACACTTCAGTCCATGATTTTTATTACATACCAATAAACTTAATTTACCACATAACTCACTTTACTCCTTTGAAAAATAATTAGAACTTATTTGAGTACTTATCTCTTTTTAGCTAAAATTTTCATTTCCCTAACTTCACCACTTTATTTTCTCATATTTGTCTTCTCCTTTCATTTCTTTGTAATATTTTCCATCACTTTCTCTTATTTCTTTTCACTAACATATTTAGAACACATAACTTTATATAACAAAACTCTACTTTAACATCATTTTCATGCATTTTCAACAATACCAAGCTTAAAAACATAACATAATCTTGATGTTCTTACCTTCTCCTATTGATTTCAAGCCTTAGATTGATTTTATCTCTCTTCAAACTTCAATTATATTGAATACAAGATGATATTCATACTCACTATAGTTTTCTTATCACTTTTCCTTCTTAGAGGTTATGAAATTTCCTTTAATTTCTAGGTGAAAGTGATGAATTTTGATGGAAAAGACCAAATTGAATAAAAATAAAAACTTCTTTTTGTCCCATTATGGATGGCAACATGGAAAAATGATGGATAACTTCTTTTCATCTTTTCCATTTATTTATCCATTAATTAATTAATAAAAATATCTCATAATAAAATAATAAAATATTTCAACCAATTATATTTTAAACATAAAATAATCCATAATTATTACACTTTATTAATTGATATTTATCCAAATTAAGAAATGACCATTTCACCCTTGAAATTTTTGAACTTTCACTTTTGTGTCATTACTCACTTTTTAAAAAAAATTACAATTTAGTCTCTCTTATTTCTCTACTTATTTAATTTGGACCTCAGTCACCAATTTATTTTATATTTTAGTATTTTCCTCATTTGGGGTATTTTCACTTTTGGTCCTTTAACTTTCTATATTTACACTAAGGCTACAACAATTTTCACATTTTTATGATTTAGTCTATGCTTTATCATGTCATTCTTCTTGATTCAACTTCCTTTGTCATTTATCAACTTTCTCTTTTATAGACTTTATACATTATTTCATTAAGAATCTATCACATATTTTGAATTTACTTTGCTCTATGACGAAGAGATTTTTGGAATATTACATTTCTCCCCCCTCTTTTGAAACTTTCATCATCAAATTTTTTTTGATTCGATAACCATTTCCTTTTTTCTTCAAATGATCTCTCTCATTTTCTCTTATAATTTATTGTACTTTCTCTTTTGTTTTATAAATTTAAAGCACCAATAAAAATACATGGAATTAAGTAAAAGCGCAAAGTCTCACTAAAACTCCGTAAACCCTAGGCTGCCAATGAAATTCGATGGAGGAATTGAGCTTAAGAGGTTTTGTTTCTGTGAAGATTTTGACAAAATCTCAAGCTGGAAGGTGAGAATTTTAAAAGGAGATGGAAAAAAAAAGGCAAGAAAATAAAAAGGAAGAAAAATATCAGCCATGGAAGGCTTCTACTGGCTGGAGAAGAAAAAAATAAGGTTTGTAACAGCTCAAAAGTTAGTGGTGTCAGAAACAGTGGTTGTGGAGCCCCATTTTTGACAATCGAGTCTATAAATGTTATTATATAATATTTACAAGGTCAATATAGAGTTTAATTAAAGTTTCATCCATTAATTTTGTTAATCAAATAGTTTATGAAGGCTCAAGGACTAAATTGTAAAAGTAATAAAAGATAATTTTTATAGATTTTTAATTTCTAAAGGACTTATATAGCAATTAAGAAAAGGTCTAAGTATCAATTTAACCCCTTTAGAGATAGTTTGGTAAGTTTTGTTTATTAAAAATATGTTATATTTTATAATTTATAATTAAAATGGTAATAATAATAACAAATAGCTAATGGTGGAAGGAAAGAGAAAACATTGTTTCATCTTCCTCCTTCCATCAAAAATCACCATTGAAGAGAGATTTGGAGAGTTTGAAGTTTTCACTCTTGCATAGGTAGGTAAATTAAGCTCATTTATTGTAATTTTCTATGTTTTTAAGGTTTCGAGAGCTTGATTTTGCTAACCCGAGTACTAATTCGCAAAACTATTAAATTTTTCATTGGTTTCCATTGATGAATGTTTGATGAAATTGGTGTTATTTGGTTAGGTTTGATGCTTAGATATGAAAAATGACTAATTTGTAAAGTGAAAAATGTTAGTTTTGAACTTGGGGATTAAAGTGCAAGATTTTGGAAATTTATGATAAATTTCTATAAATATTGATAATATAGGGTTATAAAAGGATGAAATTGAGATCGATTTTGAAATCAATGCTCAAATGTGAAATTTATGGCAATTTCAATTTTAGGGATTAAATTAAATAAAATATAAAATTTTATGGAATTTTTGTAAAATAAAAATTTAAAATGTGATATGCATACAATAAGATGTTATAAGGTATTTGGAGTTGATAAACTGAAGTGGATTATCGTATAGATCAAAACTTGGATCAACCGGAGGATACTAACAGAAAAGGGAAAACTGTGTAGTCACTTTACCGTTTTTTTCAAGTAAGTTCATATGAAACTTACTATGTTAATTTTACTTATGTTTTAATTATAATTAGTGTATATTAGCTTAGATTATTTGTATTATTGTTGGTTTGGCATACGAGGGATTAAATCGTAAAATAGGAGATATATGATAAATACAAGTATGGAATCAAATGGATGTGAAATAAGGTATGATTGAATGATATGTATAGTCTGATGTTAGAAAAGTTGAAATATAGTGAAAATGGAAATGGTATTCGATGTAAATTAGTAAATGTTATTAGCGTTCGAAGGAATTGGGTGTTTTATTAGGGATTCCATGGTCGATGACTTGAGATCGAGCATATGTTGCGGATTCTCTAAAGCTTTTGAAAGAAAAAAAATGAATAATTGGAAATTGATGGCTTTAGAAAAATGAATAATTGGAAATTGATGGCTTTAGATTCAAGACATGTTGCGAATTCTCAAATGCTTGTGTGAGCATCATCGAATCATTGGATATCGATGGCTTAAGATTCAACACATATTGTCAATTCTTTGTAGCTTGTGTGAGCAGCATTGAATTATCCTTTATTGATGATTCAGCACATGATGTGAATTCTCTAAAGCTTATGTGAGCAACATCGGGTAAAGCATGTATAGTAACCCTGACCTAAAGCTTGTGTGAGCAACCCAAATATGAAAATGGTAACTATGCGAGAATAAAACAATTGGGAAAAGGTGGATATGAAATGAATTGATTTGTTTGCAAATGGGTAAGGTATAGAGACTTAGTATGAAAAGGCTTGGTTATTGACTTAGTGCGAGCATATAAAGGTAAGAATTAAGTACGGTTCTTTTAAAATTGACACTTGGTAAGTATTCTGAGGATCGTACGCAAGGGATTGCTATTTGGAGAAAACTGCTATTAAGTCAATTACCAAAAATAAATTGATAATCTAATTAAGTCACGAATTAGTAGTTTCGATTCAAAATAAAATAAAGATAATAATTAATTTAAATGAAAAGCTACTCCTAGATTAAGTTATCGAATTTTTCTATTCTTACTTTCGATAATGTACTTCCTTGTATTAACTAATTATTAACTAAGTCAACAATTACCCTTAAATTATTAACTAAGTCAACAATTGCCCTTAAATTAAGTACTTACCACCCTTAGTTACGAATACCCTCTCAGTCTCATCTTCACTAAGGCTCACCACCTAAGATACCCTTTCGGTCTTATCGCTTGGCACAAGTTTTATTCAATAGGATACCCTCTCAATCTCACCTGTCTAGATTTTCTACTAAGGGCGTCACTTCCTAGTATACTAAGTTTTCTTGTATTGCCCTAAAAATCTAAGCTTTGATTTGATAAATTCGTCATAACTAAGTATCTACTTTAGTGGTTAAGTGCCTTGATTCCGTGTTTGAGGTCATGAGTTTGATTTCCTTTATGAGCATGTGAAAATATTTTATTCTTTTTATCAAGATTGAGGATGAGTTCAGATTGAGTTTAAAATTTTTAAATAAATATTCGCTTGGTTGTAAATAAAGATTTGTATCCTTTTTGTTTCAAAGAAATTTTCACACGTTTCTTTCTTTTTCCTCTCTCCCCACTTCACGCCATTTTCTTTCCCTTGTTTATTATTTTGTTTTTTTCTTTGCCATTTGATTCTTCTTTTCCATCTCTTTTTTTTTTTGCTTTGATATTTTTTTTTTCAAAAGCAAATCTTTTTATTAGGGTCATCGAATCATTTTGGGATTATTGTTCATAGTGCCATGTTCAATAAATTGTGGTAAGTATTGTTGGAATGCCAGCACCCCTACGGCGCAGCGGAAAAATAAAACATCCGACGATCCTAACCATGGATCCATTTGTGAGGAGCGAATCGGGGTGAAATAAACGTTTCGAAATTACCGAATCTTTATTCTGAGTAGACAGCAACGCCTCGGCAACGAGTAATCTGATCTACTATCGAACCAAGCCGTAATCTATCGTGACTCCGGCCTCTACGTAATCCACCCAGTTGACAATGAACAGAAGGAATCCCCAAAACTGTTTTGGAAAAGACTTTGCTTTGACGGCTGCAAGCACCACCAAGCAAAGAAAAAATGGGATTTTATATCTATTTTTAGGGTTTTTAGAAATTAAATAAATATAACAATGTTTTTAAACCGAAAATTATAATTACATTAATTATAATAATGATTTTGGTAAACTATATATTTATTTGAATTTATATACTAACCAAATTCATGTTCTCATTATGCATACAACAACCTTGTACATATAATGTGTTCGATATTTGATTACCCAATTAAATTAATTCTATAATTAATTTAATTCAAGTGACAGCCAAACACAATACCAACTATGTTTTATTCCTTTCATTTCAACTATAGGGAGTGACCCTGTAGGTTATTGTAACGTTAGCAGTAATACTTGAACGATTCCAATGGTACAAATAATGAGTGGCACCTAGTAATGCATCATTTCTACCTATGTAACACCTCGTACCCGTATTTATCGTTAAAATAAGGTAAGAAGTGTTATCAAACAATCAATTTTTTTTACAAAAATTTTGACATAGTTTCTTTTCATAAATATTCAATTCCTCCTGCAAATTTTCAAAACATAATCTCAAGCAACATCAATATTTCAACCAAATACAATCATATATTCAGACACGATTAATCCATTCATAACATCCTAAACTATATGGACAATAGATTTAGGGAAATAATTCATCAATTATAGATACTAACATTTTAAACCAAACCACATTTTATACATTTATATATAAGTTTATACTACATTGCATTAAGTCATCTATACATGCCATTTTTCAAAAGGATTGGTTGCAAAATACCCAAGAGTTGATGATGATAGTGAGGATGATGTTCTGACTCCGTCCAATTCCCGAGCTGATTAATATCACAATAAACAAAGGAAAAATAAAGAGGAGTAAGCTTATAGCTTAATAAGTATGTATGTAATTGATAAATAAATTTCTAGAATAATATCATATATTATATAATTTATATCACACATAAATCTATCATTTAGTCAACTTCCAGCAAACTGTTTTTCTACATTACAGTTGCTAAATTATTTTTATCTGGAGCTACAGAAATCTAAATTAAGATCCATAAATTTTTCCTGAAACTAGAGTCATATAATTTCTTACCATAATATTTTCAGAATTTTTGGTTCAGCTAATTAGTACAGTTTATTCTCTAAATATTCCCCTGTTTCACTGTTTGACACTTCTGACCTCTCTTCACTAAAATTTATTTAACTCTTTATAAAAAATTAAAACAATGTTCTTGTTTATTTATATTAAAATTAGACTCATTAAGGAATTCAATAATGTAAATTTCAAGCCATAATTATTTTTGTACAATTTTTTGTGATTTTCCAAAGTTGGAACAGGGGATTTCGAAATCAATCCAACACTGTCTCAATAAAGTTTAAATATCCCCAAATATACAACTCCTTTGCTTACTTTATTTCTTCCATATAAAAATAGACTCATTCAGATTCAATTTCATATATTATTTAGCCTCTAACTCAATTTCTATAGTTTTTAGTGATTTTTCAAACTAACATCACCGTCACTGTCCAAATCTGTTCTATTCAATATTCCTTATTCACATAGCACTATAACCATTTATTTTATAACACAACACAAACTTCATCACTTCAATCACTTTTCACAACTTATTACATTCCGATCACATACTCATATTTCATCATCATGACGGTATAAAAAAAATATTCGGAGCTTTTCACACAGTACTACTCATATTATTTTTATCATTCGATACACGTAGTAGCCTTCACATAGTACTACACACGTGATCAGTTTTACAATTCACGTAGTAGCCTTCACATAGTACTACACACGTGATCAAGTTTTACAGCTCACGTAGTAGCCTTCACTTAGTACTACATATGTGACCAAAGCTTTTCGATACCCATTGTAGCCTTCACTTAGTACTACACATGTAACCGTAGTTTACCGATACACGTAGTAGCATTCACACAGTACTACTCACGTGCTCAAAGCTTCTCGGTACACATAGTAGCCTTCACTTAGTACTACACATGTGACCATTATTTATCGATACACGTAGTAGCCTCCACACAGTACTACACACGTGTTCATCGACACCTTATTCAAATCTTTACTCAAATAAATTTATAATTTGTCCAAAACACATTATAATATTAACCCTTTCACGTATATTGTTACGAAACATAACAAAAATAATTATAACAATGTAATAATTACATACAACTTACCTCGATACGAAATGTAAAGATTTTGTAATTTAATCCTCAATCTTCTCTTTTCCCCGATTAAGGTTGATTTCTCGTCTTTCTTGATCTATAACAGCAAATTGAGCTTGTTTAATATTCACATTTATTAAAACAAGCTTCGACTCAACTTTTATAAAATTACAATTTTGTCCCTAAACTTTTGCATAATTACATCTTTGTCCCCAAGCTCGAAAATTAGATTTCACACCTTATTCTTATGTTTTACAACATGCTGAACACTTTTCCCTTCTATGGCAACATCAGATTCTCACTCTAACATACACTTATGAACAATAAATATTTTTACCGATTATGTCGATTTACTCGTTTTTGCTTAAAATCACTTAGCAAAAGTTGTTTAACATAATTTCTAGCTTTATATTCCACCATAAAACAGAAAAATAAACACATTTCACCTATGGGTATTTTTCCAAATATAAAACCTAACATGAATTATTGATAGAATAAGCTAAACCGAGCTACGAGAATTTCAAAAATGCGAAGAACATTAAAAACGGGGCTAGGATGCACTAACTATGAGCTTGAAAAATCAAAGAAACCCTAGCTATGGTGTCTTCCAAGTTTTGGCAGCAACTTATGGGGAAGATGATGATTTTTACCATCTTTTTCCCTTTTTATTCTTTTTATTACCAAATGACTAAAATGCCCCCATTTAAAAAATCTATTTCACCCATTTCTTATGTCTATTCTTGTCCATCAATTAACTAATAGTCTAATTACCACATAAGGACCCCCAATTTATAATTTTATAACAATTAGACACTTCTAACATGTAAAACTCAACTTTTGCACTTTTTACAATTTAGTCCTTTTGACTAAATTGAGTGCCCAAACGTCAAAATTTTCGAACGAAATTTTTACGAAATTTTTTCGTGGAATTGTAGACCATAAAAATATAATAATAACCATATTTTCCTTTGTCAGATTTGTGGTTCCGAAACCACTATTCCGACTAGGCCCAGAATCGGGCTGTTACAACCTAAGTCACAAGAAATCATGATTCGACATAACCTTTTATGATTAACCTTTCATGCAATAATCCTTAAGTCCTTTATCTCTGGATTGGACACAAGTCATGGAATAGTCACACTTGCATAGTCCATTCCATGTTCCTTGATATCTTAAGTAGACTATGATATACAAATAAGTATGACATCTCATATCAGCTTATTTGAGCATGGCCATGCATTTCTAGTCTCACTCAATCAAGTGGCCTAAGATATTACTCCCATTATGTAGGAGGGACTTATTCTATATCGATAAACCATATCCCTCTACACAGATCGTGGTATATCCAACATTAGCCTTTATAGAACAACCAGTTACGGTGTACGTTTGACTGTATCAAAATATACAACTCACGATTTTGGGATTATGATGATCTCAAGTTTGAGGATCATATACATATTAATCACTATGAGTAATGTTGTGACAATTACATAATAATCCAAGAAACATACTCATAACGGGTCAGTCCAATATGTTGTTCTGTAACACACATATTCATGCATCGATCTTGACATTCCATATCAATGACAACTCTTTATCATCAATCAACTACATGTTAGTCTTAATGCATTATTGTTGTACTAGCCAACAATAATACTTGACTAAGGACCTTTTAAGAATAATCATATTATTCTCAGGACATTATTATAAAATAGTTTATTTATGCACAGAAAATAAACTGAAATAATAATGGTAACCCCTTATATTAATAAACATGATAAATCAAGTATGTTATTACAACCATCTCCTGATTGATCTTTGGGCATAGTCTAACAACCTCCCACTAGCACTAAGACCAATCACTTATATATCTAATACCAAGCGACTTAGTTTGACGATCATGCTTCTGCTATGTCAGAGGCTTGGTCAGAGGATCAGCGATGTTATCATATGTAGGTCCTCTGCATATCTCTACATCCCCTCGATCGATAACCTCTCGAATAAGATGGTAACGCCTAAGTATATGTTTGGATCGCTGGTGAGATCTAGGTTCTTCAGGTTGTGCAATGGCTCCATTTTTATCACATCGGAGTTCTATAGAATCTGATATGCTAGGCACAACCCTTAGTTCAGTAATGAACTTCTTATCCAAACCGCTACCTTTGCTACCTCACTGGCTGCAATATACTCGGCATCTGCTGTAGAATCGGCTATGCACTTTTCTTTGAACTCTTCCATCTCACAACACCACCATTAAGTCAAAACACAAAACATGATTGTGATCGAGAATCGTCCTTGT